>BSBM01001122.1:684500-1369000 GCA_027924585.1 Larix kaempferi
TGTGACAACCAGAGTTGTGTGAAGTTGTCAGAGAACGCAGTGTTCCATGACAGGTCAAAGCACATCGAGATCAAATATCACTATATCAGGGATATGGTGCAGATAGGAGCAGTGAAGCTCCTGTATGTTGCGACGGATGAGCAGGTTGCAGATGTGTTGATGAAACCACTAGCTAGAGTGAAGTTTGAGTACTTCAGAGAGAGGCTTGGTCTTCTTCAGATTAAAGATACTTCGAGGAAGAAGTGATGGGACACATTTGCAGGAGCCATTCTAAGCACGGTGATAGGGGGATCCTTCCCATGGCTATGGATGTAAGCACTGTGTGATGAGCATCAGGACGATGCTCTAGTTACTGCTTTGTATATGCATCAGTTGGATGCTTTGTATGATCAGTTGGATCATGTATTTGTATATGCATCAGTTGGATGCTTTGTATGATTATTTGGATCATGTATGATGATATGCATTAGGACGATGCTATGACGATGATCAGGATGATCATGCGATGATGACATGCATCAGGACGATGTAGTGACGATGATCAGGATGATCGTGCGATGATGACATGCATCAGGACGATGCAGTGACGATGATCAGGATGATCATGTGATGATGACATGCATCAGGACGATGTAGTGACGATGATCAGGATGATCATGTGATGATGTACATCAGGATGATGTATGGTGAGTATCAGGTTGATACTCCGTGGCTGTGGATAGGTTGTGCAGATGAGCATATAATCTTGCCCTGGGAGATTTGCAGATACTCTTGCGAGGTTTTGTCTATGACATGTAATATTGCCCTGGGAGATCTGGAAAATGATCTTTCGAGGTTTTTCTTTGGGAGGACATGTAATATTCCCCTGGGAGATCTTGTCGGTCGTGCTTAGGCACATAAAGGATCCTGGGATACTCTTTCGAGGTTTTTTCCTATGGCATATAATATTGCACTAGGAGATCTGATAGGTTGAGCTGTGTGCTCGTAATCAGTCCTGGGATGCTCTTTCGAGGTTTTGCCATGACCACATGTAATATTGCCCTAGGAGATCCGATAGATTGAGTTGTGTGCTCGTAATCAGTCCTGGGATGCTCTTTCAAGGTTTTGTGGTGACCACATGTAATATTTCCCTGGGAGATCTTGTTGGTCATGCTTAGGCACATAAAGGATCCTGGGATACTCTTTCGAGGTTTTGTTGTGGGACCACATGTAATATTTCCCTGGGAGATCTTTCCAGTCGTGCTTAGGAACATAAAGGATCATGGGATACTCTTTCGAGGTTTTGTGGTGGGACCACATGTAATATTGCCCTGGGAGATCTTGTTGGTCGTGCTTAAGCACATAAAGGATCCTAGGATGCTCTTTCGAGGTTTTGTGGTGGGGTCACATATAATATTGCCCTAGGAGATATTTTCGATCGTGCTTAGGCACATAAAGGATCCTGGGATACTCTTTTGAGGTTTTGTGATGCATGTAATAAGTCCTTAGGATTCCACAGTATGGCCAGTGTTGATGAAGACCTACAGGAGGCTAGGCCTACATCTAGCATGAAAGGGTTGGCTCTGTAGAACTTCCTATGACGAGAAGAATAATGCAATAGCCCAGTGATCAAGATGTCGAGTACAGTAGCAGTGATGATGATGATGCTTCGTGATCCAGTGTTGATGATCCAGCACCAAAATTGAAGACTTGCGCCGATATGTATTGATGACCTGTGTTCATAATACCTTCCTAGTTAAGAGGGAGTGTTGATGTATTTGTAACTTCGGAAGATATTCTTCTATGTATTATATTTGTACTTTATTTTATATCCAACGGAGATGTTATATTCCTCTGATTGGAAGTGTCGTCATTTGTATTTACAAGTGTCGCAAGTTACATTATAAGTGTCGTCATTTGTATTGATGGGTTATTAGACCACCAGTGTCGGGTCGGCCCTAGTTAGGTCATGTGGTTGGGTTATTAGGATTCTTTAGGAATTTGTCCCTATTGGATTATTGGCAGGTCAAGTCAATGTATAAATAGAGGGTGTGCCTCTCTCATTCTATTCATTCACTCACTTCTCAAGCTCGCATAGCTAAGAGAGAAAGTGGCTCACATGTGGAGGAGGAGGAGTATCTGCTAGAGACATCTCTTTGGGTTTGATCCTTGTGATCTTGTATTGGGGCTTATTCTATCTCTAAGGAATTTGCGGGGTTTTTCACCCTCTTGGTTTTCCCCGAGGAAACTCTGTGTCTCTTATGTGCTTGCATTATTGTGTCTATGATTGATATGCTGTAGATATGTTGTACATGTTATTCTCTTAGTGATCATGAATGATAATGGAATGACATTATCGGAAAATTAACAATGTTTAGTTGAGACTAGGGTTCTCATAAGAGGGTCAACAAGGCTTTGTTATAGTCTAGATGCGTTGGAATTTTCAATCCTCGCAAAAGGGAGGAAGGCCTACTTGAAGCCTAGCCAATACTATTAGAAGAATAGGGAAACACAACAAGATGTTTGCAACCTAAAATACATTCTTATTATAATATTTGAAAGTATCTTGTATTTGTGGAAATAAGTATCATACAACATAACTAGAATATAAACTGATCACAAAAGTATGAATCTATATTACACTGTTAAATTTTGAGCATTAATTCACAATACTCTAGGATCTTTACTGAGAGAATAACATGTATAGTATATCAATGCATATCAATCATAACAAGCATGTCAATCATCACAAGAAGCAAAAGCATGAGAGACAATAGACACAGAGTTTCCGTGGGGAAAACCCTAAGGTGAAAAACCCCACAACTTCCTCAAACATAGATAGAGCAATAGCTCAACCAAAGTACAACCAAATATACAGAGATAGACTCCTCCTAGCAGCTGAACCTCTTCCTCACAAGTGCGCCACTTTCCGAGTGAAGGAAGAATGAGTTTCTGAGTGATCCAAATAGATATCTCCCGATCTCTATTTATACTTGTCATGTTTGCCCAATAACCTTATGGGGTTGACTTGTCTAGCTAGGTACATCAACCATGTATTACATAAATCAAGTCCGACCCCACACATGGTGGTCTAATAACCCATCAGCAAGTTAACATACTTGCGACACTTGTCAATACACATGACGACACTTCCATATAGAGGAATGACACATCTCTATAGGAGTACAATAATATATAAATGAAATACATGGATGAAATACATTCTGAAGTTACATATACATCAACACTCCCTCTTAACTAGGAAGGTATTTCTCGACACAGATCTGCTAGCACAAGTCTTCTTCTCTGGATCATCATCATCGATGCATCGTCCTCGAATCATCGTCATCGTCACTACTGCTGCTATCTCAAACAATCTCTGTATCTACTCGTCATAGGAAGTTCTACAGAGCTAGTATTTTTTCATACTGGATGTAGGCCCACCACCTGCAGGTCTTCATCACTGGCCATACTGTGGAATCCTCAAGACTTATTGCATGCATCACAAAACCTGGCGATAGCATCCCAGGCTATTATGAGCACACAGCTCTACCTGTCGGATCTCCCAGGAGCACATTACATGTGACCCATCACAAAACCTGGTTGAAGCATCCCAGGATGTTACGAGCACACAACTCTACCTATTGGATCTCCCAAGAGCACATTACATGTGATCTCACCACAAAACCTGGATGAAGCATCCCAGGCTGTTACGAGCACACAGCTCTACCTATCGGGTCTCCCAGGAGCACATTACATGTCATCCACCACAAAACCTGGCTGAAGCATCTAAAGCCTGTCCAGATCTCCCAGGTGCAAATTACATGTGGTCATGGCAAAACCTGGCTGAAGCATCTGAGGCCTTTTTCATCCTGTCCAAATCTCCCAAGAGCAAATTACATGCCATAGGACAATGCCTCGAAAGAGCATATGAGGCCTTTTTCATCCTGTCCATATCTCCCAGGTCTACTTACATGTCCTCCCAGAGCAATGCCTTGAAAGAGCATCTGAGGCCTTTTTCATCCTGTCCAAATCTCCCAGGTCTACTTACATGTCCTCCCAGAGCAATGCCTCGAAAGAGCATCTGAGGCCTTTTTCATCCTGTCCAGATCTCCCAGGTCTACTGTTATACCTCAATATTACACATTATGCATTAGTGTCGCATCCTTGTACTAGCGACCTAAACGACAATTTCCCTTAAAGATCATCTGAACATCCAGAGTGAAAACCATTGACTGAATACTGAAAGCAAAACCTTTTTCTGCCATCTACCAGCACAACTTAGCCCTGGTGAACACATTTGGATTAGTAGCCAGGATTTTTGGGTAAGGAAGAAGAGTAGTCAGACGAAACGAAGCTTGGGGGGCATGTTTAACCTTTAGCAATCATGCTGGGGGCATTTACCAACCTCTGATCATCATGTTGGGAGGGAACCCATCAATGGACCTTAATCGTGAGCAGAGTTTACCTTTGGCTTCAAGCTCATTAAAAAATGAAACCAGTATTTTGAGCAAAGTTCTACTCCTGTGTCAAGCTCGTTAAAAAATGAAACATATCCTTTCCCTTTGAGTCGAGTCTCCTCGTAGACTTAGTAAATGAACCTTCTTTTCACTTGCCTATACCCTAGGCGAATGAAATGAAGCTTAGGGGCATGTATTCAACCTCTGGAAGTTACGTTGAAGTCAACTCGATCACCTCTCCACATCACGTTGGAGCTAAGTCACTTACTTCTAGAAATCATGCTGGGGGGCATGAACCAACCTTTGGATTTCATGACGGAAAGAAGTTCACCATTGGGAACATTTTCGAGCATACTTTCCTTTTTAGGTTTCGAGCTCATTAAACTATGAAAATTATCCTGAGCATAGTTCATTTTCTGTTACAAGCTCGTTAAAAAATGAAGCAGACATCATGAGCATTCTTCCAACCTATCTTCGAGCTCGTTAAAAACAGTAAGATGGTGTTTGAGCTTACTTTTCACTTTTTCGTGCTCTGGTTAAAAACATGAAGAGTGGTTTGAGCTTACTTTTTCCTTTTTCGTGCTCTGGATCCAAACATGAAAAAGTTTCCGAGTGCTTTTGATACCATTATCGTGCTCGTTAAACAAATTGGAGTAAAAAGGTGTGTCTAACGAGTATAGGTTTATCACTTTATCCGGCCTCGCTAGACTATTTACGGAAAAGGAACTGTGCCGAGTTTACTTTTCCTTTGTCGTACTCGGTCATCAACCATGACAAAGTTGTACATGGAGTCCATAGTTAAGCTCTTTTCAGACTCCCTAAAATTGAAAAGATTGCCAAGCGAAATTGATTCGTTCACGCTTGTAAAAGGATTTGAATGATCGTCTCCCTAGTGATAGTTTACCCCTTTTTCGGACTAGGGGGCACTACTTACGAAAAAGGAATACTCCAGCCAATCATGACTGGAAGAGTCCTCTCCCACGTTGTTTTACCCTTTTTTTCGGGCGATGAGGCTAACCTTACGAAAAAGGACCTTTGGAGCCTTCTTTAAGCTTTTCAGACTCTCTAAACATGAAAAACTACCGAGTTTTCCTTCCTTGGACTCGTTAAAATCAAACATCGAAGGGCCCACTTTGGGACGAACCCCTCCTTTCTCAGGTTCGAAAAACATGTGAGATTGGACTCATCTATGAGATGAGCTTTACCGAGCATCTGTTATCCTCCTCAAGCTCGTTAAAAAACAAAGAGGTACTCGTCCATCATGTCGGGGGAAAATGGGAAAATGAGTCAAGTTTACCTTGTTGGCAGCTTGTGAGTCATCACCTTTGAACATGGCATGCATCCTCACCTTGTCTGTTTTGGGTAGTCAGTCTTGCTGATAGTTTCATCATTATGATCATGCGTCCTCATTATTGCTATGAGTTCACACTTTCTGTGGTTCTGTCTGTTCAAGTAATCCCTGCTGCCAAGCTCTGTTTCATGCCGTTATATGTTCAAAGGATTATTACCTTGAGTCCACCTTCACTTCATGTCAAACCTTCCCTTTGTGTCAGTACATATTCTATTGTTTCATCGGTCCATACTATCTCTCGTTCTGATTTCGTGTCGATGATGTGGGAATCATTATGGCCCACCTTCGACGAGTCTATTCCTGTCGACACCAAATCACTATCCAGGAATTAGGCTTAGGAGTCAACCACTAGTACCTTGGTACCTGCATGCCTCAATGGAAAGTTTCCTCGTATTCAACAGTAGGTTTTCATCAATGACCTCTGATTGAATGATCTCTCGGATGCTCGACATCAACTCCTTTATTCGCATTTCGTTGAGATGTACTATAGATACCTTGGGGATCATCGTCATCATTGGTGATTTCCCTCGCATTTGTTAACGGTTCACATCATTGACCGGTAATCAAATGGTTTCTACCATGTTCGACTTCAACACCTTGTAATCACATGGCTAGATTCGTATCGTTTGCGATCGGGTAGAAGACCCTGGACACCCTCTTATATCTTGATTACGTCCAGGTTGCGATGGAAATGTCCTTTGTATTGTCACACAGATCCACTTTTTGTATTGGTCGTGGCTGTGTCATTACTATCTCATGGATCTACGCTTGTTCATAGTAGCCATGATTTGTCTATAGTCTATATCATCTCAGTACTCATGGATCTGCAATGTATTGGTCGGCAGCCATGCTTTGAGTCATTTGTTTCCGAGCATGGGAATGCCCGCCTCGGTGGTATATCTGACATTTTGTTTCTGTTTCAGCTCCTTGTTGCTTCCCTCGATGCTATCTCCGAACCATATTTATAAAGTCTTTCGGCCATCAGTCTCTTCTGACCTCACACTTTAGGGGGCATCTGTTATACCTCAATATTACACATTATGCATTAGTGTCGCATCCTTGTACTAGCGACCTAAACGACAATTTCCCTTAAAGATCATCTGAACATCCAGAGTGAAAACCATTGACTGAATACTGAAAGCAAAACCTTTTTCTGCCATCTACCAGCCCAACTTAGCCCTGTTTGTGAGCACTGCCGCTCCTTGCACATCTACAAGGGCGCGGTAGTTAGCACTACCGCGCGTTGCTCCTTCTCTGGGGCGCGGTACTACCGCGTTATGCTCAGTTATAGGGGCGCGGTAGTCTGAAATTAGCCTTTTTGCCTTGGATTTTGGGATTTCGACCTTCGAGGAGATTTTGTTGGGATTACCACCTTTGGTTCGATCCTAACTCCTTCTTTGTTTAGCTGGCCTGATCCACTAAACCCTCCATAGATCCACACTTCTCTCTTGTTGGTTAGCCTTCCCATGTGCTATAAGAGAGAAGCTTTCCATGAGCCAAAGGGAAGACTTTTGGGGCATCAAACCTATGATCTTGCAGCCTTGTGGAGATAGCTAGAGGAAGCACTTGGAGCTGGAAGTTGGCTTGGACATCAAGCAACTATTGTACATGACTTCAAGTTGGTAATGGAATAACTTGTCTTGTTTTCCCAAATCATTTGTGTTAATTTTGTTTTAATGATATGATTTTTATCTTTCATAGATTTAGATTCTAACTTATGTTTCAGGTTGCTAGAGAATAGTGCATTCTTGTGTCTTGGTTCCATTTTGACAGGTTCATTCGTGAGGGCTTGGAGATTGGAGCAACTACAAAGACAAGCGTTTGGATAGAAGGTCAGTTAAATTCCTTCTACTCTTTCTAGCATTTTAATCTTGAGATGTTTGTTAGATCTAGGGATTCAAGGTAGCATTTGTTTCCTTTTTGTCTTAGTATAGAGTCAGTACATCCTGCTTTATCCTAAGAGAGTTTCTACCTATCCGTAGGGAGAAATTTCTACAACATCTACTTACATGCTCATTTACACAACCTGTCCATGGCCACAGAGTATCAACCTAATACTCTCCATACATCATCCTAATGTACACATGATCATCCTGATCATCATCACTACATCGTCCTGATGCATGTGTCATCTGGAGAAGCTCATCATCCACAATCATCCTGATCATACAATGCATCTACCTGATGCATACCAAGTATCTACCTGATACATATCACCATACACAGTGTATCCACCTGATACATACATAGATACATGATCCACACAATGTATCTACCTGATACATATCAACATACATGATCTACCTGATCATACAACGTATCCACCTGATACATATACAGATACATGGTCCAAGCATCCAACATGATGCATACATACATAAATGATCCAACTGATCATATCCAGCATCCAACATGATGCGTACATACATAAATGATCCAACTGATCATATCCAACATCCAACATGATGCGTACATACATAAATGATCCAACTGATCATATCCAGCATCCAACATGATGCGTACATACATAAATGATCCAACTGATCATATCCAACAGAAACTAGAACATCATCTTGATGCTCATCATCCAGCTCTTACATCCACAGCCATGTGAAGGATCCCCCTTCCACCATGCCAGGAATGGCTACAACAAATGTCTCCATCACTTCTTCCTCGAAGTGTCGTCGATCTGAAGAACACCAAGCCTCTCTCTGAAGTACTCGAACTTCACTCTGGCTAGTGGCTTCGTCAACATATCTGCAATCTACTCATCTGTCGCAACATACAGGAGCTTCACTGCTCCCCTCTGCACCATATCCCTGATATAGTGATATTTGATCTCTATGTGTTTCAACCTGTCGTGGAACACCGGGTTCTCAAACAGCTTCACACAACTCTGGTTGTCACGGAAGATACCAGTAGCCTCCAACGGTAGATCAAATAGCTCCGACAGTAGCTTCCTCAACCATACTGCCTCACAACTAGCCAAACAAGCTGCAGCATACTCTGCTTCAGCTGTACTCAGTGCTACGCAGGATTTCTTCCTGCTAAACCAAGAGATCACACCTGATCCCATACTAAAGCAGCACCCAGAAGTGCTCTTCCTATCTGAAGCACTGCCTGCCCAATCTGAATCAACATAACCCTGCAGGTTAAACTTTTGATTTGCATCATACTTGAGCCCATAATCAAATGTACCCTTCAGGTACCTCAGAATATGCTTTACAGCAACCAGGTGAACACTCCTTGGATCTGTCAAGAACTGGCTCAATGTTTTCACCGTAAAGCAAATATCTAGTCTCGCATTCGTCAAGTACATCAAGGACCCAATCATTTGACGATACATAGAGACATCCACCGGCTCAGATGAAGCATCACAAAGAAGCTTTAGATTCGATGCCATAGGTGTGGCCATGGCCTTGCAATCCATCATCCCGAACCTCTTCAGGATATCTACAGTATACTTCCCTTGTCCAAGGAAGATCCCATCTGCACTCTGCCACACCTCCATACCTAGAAAATAGTGCATCATCCCCAAGTCCTTCATATCGAACTCGGTAGCAAGCTTCCTCTTTGTATCGGCAATCAATCTGTCATCTCCTGTTACAAACAGGTCATCCACATACAAAAGTAGTATCACTGGATTGCCTTCCTCAACCTTGTAGTAAAGGTTGGAACCCGCTTTACTCTTGGTAAAGCCCAAACTGGATAGAAAGCTGTCTATCCTAGTTCTGCACATATATGACTCCCTGTCATGTGCCTCAGACCCAAGTGGTTGCTCCACATATACTTCTTCTTCAACTACACCATTCAAGAAAGCTGTCTTGAAATCCATCTGGTGTATCTTCCATTTCATCACTTTTATACTTCTCTATGCTGCCATCTACAGCATGCTTGATCTTGTAGATCCTCTTGGAAGTCACTACGGACCCCCCTTCACAACTTGGTACTGCATCCCAAACATCATTCTTCATGATCGACGGATCATGGCATTCTTCCATTTCTTCATCCCAGATCCTCGAAACTTCAATATCTTCAATAGATATCTTTGTTGTTGGAACAAATGTTGTAGTCCTTCTTTTGTAGGTGAAGGTATACGGCCTTTCCTACAAAACAAGTTAAATTGCATGATTAGAAACATCTCATAATTTTTAGAACAAATTCTTACACATAAAGAAATATGTCATGCAGTCATGCAATTATCTTAGCCAGTGCTTCAATACAACATTTATCCATGTTCCATAACTTTCTAGATGCCTTCCAGTCTCTACCAGAACATTGTTAAGAGTTTGCATAGCTCCCAACATGTCAGCAAAGAGGTTTCATTATAGATAAGTAGCAATGGAATGTTGTACAGTTCCATAGGCCTACTTACCCATCAAATGCATATTAGTAGTAAGTTGTTCATTAATGCAATCATTCTAATATGCATAATACACATCCTAAATCTAGGAACATAAGCATATACATCATTGAACAATATTATTTAAACAAACAAATATGCAAGAAATGACAATTAAAATACTTATCTTTGTTTGTTTGTTGGGTGGACTCCCTCTGAGTCTTTGCTTCCTTGCAGGAGCTGCTGGAGTCCTAATCTGAAGTAGCTTCTTCTACACCTTTCTGTTGTGGAATGTAGAGAGATGGTCAACTCCCTCTGAATATCTGTAGCCTTGCAGAAACCACTGGAGTGAGCTCCCTCTTGATCTTTGCTTCCTGGATTACCTGTTCTTGAACTTATATTCATTCTCGATCCCTATGCATGCTTATTAGTATCATCATTGTGTTATCCTCGAGGTCTCATACATAATCAAACATTCATAATAAAACACAATAATCTCAAGCATGTATAATCAGGATCATTTCAAACAGAAATAATAAGCATTCTTATGGTTAGTCATAAACATAATATACCTAAACCCGTGATTACTCAAACCTATGACTCTTCTGGTTAGTCATATCATCAATTAAGGTAAGAAACATAATATGCATAAGCCCTATATTACTCAAACTTGTAACTTCAAGAGTAATCATTATCAATCATACAAAAGTATACGATATATATAACAAAAACATACATGGTCATCATATTTTCTAGTTATGTCTAGCAATGTGTTCTTGTTCTCTTCAATGACCTGCATAACTCATTAGTTAACCTTTGCAAAAAAAAATTATACATACCTCTATGTGATCCATGACTATGGATGAATCTTTGTCTTCATAGCATGTTTAGGTTGTCCCTTTAATTTGTACAATCCTCCCTCTTGCTCTCCAATCACTACTGCATCATCTATGGTCTTTCCCTTTGGCCACATTAGAACTTGGCCATCCACAAATGCAACCCTCATACCTTTTGCATCCAATGCGGATATGGAGAGTAGGTTCTTCTTGATCCCAGGTACATACAAAACATCTTTCATCTTCAAAGACTTCCCAGAGTCTAGATTGTAGGAGGCCTCACCACTTCCTTTGATAGGGTATTGGTAGTCATCCCCAAGTTTCACCTTGTGGGGTGACTCATGTTCAGATAGATTAGAAAAGGATTCTTTAAACCCAGTCATGTGTTTTGAAGCCCCACTGTCAATGAGCCAATCATTACAACCATGAGAGACAGTACCTGTGAGAGCAGAGATTAGGACATACTCTTCTTGGCTTGATGAGTCATCATCATTACTTTCTGCTCTAGCCTTCTTCTTGGGAGGTTCATCATCCTCGGCAGCATGAGCATGGTACCTTCTTTTGTTGCCTTTCTTCTTCTTGTTGAAGTTGTTGTCGTCCTTCTTGTTCTTCGGACAATTTATCGCAATAATACCCTTTTCATTACAGGTGAAGCATATTCTCCTTTCTTTATGCTGATGTGAAGATTTCTTGAAGTGAGATGGCTCTCTCTTGGACTTCCCTTTCTTGGTGTGAGCTGTGAGAGCTTGATCTTCATTCCCCATCTTTTCTTCTCATGCCACAAGCCTTTCTTCTTCTTGTGAGCATTCTTCCCGTAGTCTGCTGAAGGATACCAACTTCTTTCTTGCACAGATTCCTTGAATAAAGGAGTCCCATGACCTGGGTAGGCCATTCAGAATGGTCATGACAACTTCACCATTCTCCACCATTTAATCCACTGCTTCTAGTTGTTCCTTGATCTGAGAGACCCTAGAAAAATAATATTGAATGGATTCTCCATTTTGAATTTTTACCCCTTTCAATTGGTTCCGCAGAGTCATCTTTCGATTTATGTTCTTCCCTTCAAATAGCTTGGATAGTGAATCAAACATCTCTTTGGGTGTCTTCTGAGATGACACATGGGGGATGACATGGTCCTTGATAGAATCAGCAATGATTCTCTTTGCCTTGACCAAGTTCTTCTTATGCAATATCTTAGCCTCTTCATCCTCTAGGATAGGGATGTCTTCTTTTACATATGAGTCCAACTCATTCTCTTCCAGGATTAACCCAATCCTATAGTTCCAGGCTCGGAAGTTATCAGCCCCTTCAAGCTTATCCTCAATCTTGGTGTGGTGAGACATCTTAAAGATTACTTCAAATGGAAATAGAAAATATTTAGGTCTTACCACTTGACTTGCTGAAAACTGGATCTGGTCTCGGATTAGGGTTTGTCGAAAAAACCCTAAAAATTCAAAATATGAATTTCAACTTTCTGAAAGGGTAGAAAGATGCGCCTTGATGAGTTGATCAGCCTGGTGTATTCAGAATTTGAGATCTGCAAAGCTTCACCCTTCAGAAATGCATTTTTGAGTTCCTGGGTTCACTAAGGAGGACCCTGAATTAGGGTTTGAGTTTCCCGAAGATATACCTAGCCAAAAATCTCGATCCAAAGCTCTAAAGTTTGATTTTTGCAAGGAGCTTCCAGCTATATCTTCAAATTCCAGAAATTCCTATTTTTTGTGGAAACCCTAATGTTTAGGGCCAAATCTGAAAATGCTCAGAATTGAATTCTGATTGGACAGATAGATTCTCCTTGATGAGTAGAGTCAATCTACTATACTGCTTTTCCAAAATATGTGGAGAGAAACCCAATAAACAAGAAACCCTTGGTTGTCACTGCACAATGTCTTCTTCTCAGGTTAGCTCTGATACCATGTTAAATTTTGAGCATTAATTCACAATACTCTAGGATCTTTACTGAGAGAATAACATGTACAGTATATCAATGCATATCAATCATAACAATCATGTAAATCATCACAAGAAGCAAAAGCATGAGAGACAATAGACACAGAGTTTCTGTGGGGAAAACCCTAAGGTGAAAAACCCCACAACTTCCTCAAACATAGATAGAGCAATAGCTCAACCAAAGTACAACCAAATATATAGAGATAGACTCCTCCTAGTAGATGAACCTCCTCCTCACAAGTGCGCCACTTTCCGAGTGAAGGAAGAATGAGTTTTTGAGTGATCCAAATAGACATCTCCCGATCTCTATTTATACTTGTCATGTTTTCCCAATAACCTTATGGGGCTGACTTGTCTAGCTAGGTACATCAACCATGTATTACATAAATCATGGCTGACCCCACACATGGTGGTCTAATAACCCATCGGCAAGTTAACATACTTGCGACACTTGTCAATACACATGACGACACTTCCATATAGAGGAATGACACATCTCTATAGGAGTACAATAATATATAAATGAAATACATGGATGAAATACATTCTGAAGTTACATATACATCAACATACACAAGATCCATATGCAAATAAAGAAGCAAAATAATTATATTCAACATTCATTCACTGTTGACATACACAAAAAATTCAAAGGGGGCGAAACATCCTCCTTTTATTTATACTTCAAAATTACGCCAAGGTATGACAACAACATAACATACATACTCAAAGTAGAGATCAATATCGAAAGACCTAATCAAACAATTATTATATTAACCTACCTATCTTATCCTCAAGGGGCTCTTATACAAAATTAATTGCTAAGGTTGACCTTATAAAAATAGTTACAAAAGGGATAGGGATGACTGTGTCGATCCACTATCCAAGACAGCTCATTAATTACATGTTACAACTCATAACCATTGTCATATGACTTGTGTCATGTCCATTTATGCCTTGGGAGCATATTTGGAACCAATCCTTATGCTTTATTGTTATGCATTTCTATTTGTCCATCCTTTCACATCTCTTATTCAAAAATGAAAGGGCCAATAAGCCCCAACCACAACCATTGAGTTTCCCTTGAGTCAACTTGTCTTCTCTTTATACCCTTCAAACAAATATGCCAACTCCAAGATGATTTGCAGAACTTGGTTGCGAAAAGACTCAAAATGATTTAGCTGCATGGTCCATTTACCCAAAATGATAGAGGCACCAACGATGAATGGATTTGCCTTCTCATTGTTGAGCTGCATGGTTTATATTTGGGCAAGAACTTTCCACTTTGAAGTGGAAAATGAATCAAGCATCTACATATTGAATTTCTTCATACTTAACCTACTACTCCAGAGGGTTAGTAGTACTGAGAGTCAACATTAACTTTCTTAATTCCCTCCTATATCTCCTCGAGAAGTAAATACTTTTTCACTCCAACGGCCCCATCCCATCCTACATAGCTATAAAGTTTTCCTTACTCTCAATTGTAGCTTTTTGTAATGTTTACCTCATCAACTAGAGGTCTCAACCTATCCATCAATTGCTACTATTGATGACTTCCCTATTCCCAAGTGTTCTCCATCTATCCATGTAATTCCCCTACCCTCTTTAATGTAATTGTTGCCATGATACACAAACTAACTCTAGACCTTCCAAAAATCAATAGACTAGCACTTTCTCATAAAACTACAAATTTACCTAGCACAAATTTGACCACATATCCTGTAAGTGTGCTCTCAAACTACTTCAACTTTCTCCTCTACTTGTTGTCGTTCCTATCTCTCATTGTCCCTCTTCTAGATGGCGTCGGTGACCTGGATATACAACTATTGATCCCCAACCTAAAACACTTCATGCACTACTCACCCCTAAAAATTATGTGTTCAACCTCATCCAAGGCCATCCTCATCATTTTGACTAAGTTTGATGTGGACCATTGTTGCAATTATGTGGGTGGTGTGACTTGCCCCACCGATTGCAACTAGTTGAGTGGTTGAGGGGTCTAAATGATACGGTGTTTGAATTTCCACCTCTATGTGTTGCTTCATTGCTTGATACATATTCACCACTCACTCTTGAGTAGCCTTAGACAAAAATGGGTCCAAATACATGTGGTCTTGGTAGATGAATAACATCATTTGACAATGTGTAGGGTTTTATGCAAGTTTCTCAAGTTGCATCATGAAAGAGAGAATATCCAATGGTGGCAATGGAGGAGGAGGGATATTGTGAATGTTGTCTTATGTATCCTCACTTTCTTCCTCCTCCATCAATTCATCCTTTTGATCTCCTAAATCCCCTACACACTTTTTATATTGATGGGGCTAATGCAATGGTTCATCTCCACTTCCCCCTAAACTTGAAAGGCCTCCTGGAAACTATATAACACCTTCCTTTGTGGGTGACCCAACCTATGTAATTTTTGTGACATCAAGAATTGTGGGAGTTGTCATGGCATGTTGCATTTGACCACCTGCATCAGAAGGGCCATTTCTTGTTGCTTCAATATTCACTAGTAACCCCAAGATATCCAAAATGGACTCTAGTGGGTTGTCCTTGATGGTAATGACTGGGATTTTAGTAGTGGAATTTTCCAATAGCTGATATTCCTTTAGTCTCTCCTCACTTAAGCCACATCCATTCTTAGCCAAAAATTCAGAAGCTAGTGCAAAAAGGGGTCTTCCATCTACTTGGCTTGGGAGGTCTCATTAGGTACTTCAATCAATCTAGTTGTAAACTCAAAATAGTGAGGTTGGTTTGATACCTTTAGGGGTAGGTGGATCGATTGATTAACCACTCATTATATCTTGGGTGTCCCTCCTTGCAAAAATTCAGTGACCTGTTCAAAGCATTCTTTAAGATCTTTCTTAAAGTAGTGAGGAGTATCTAAAATGGGTTGCATCAACACAACAAAAAATGAAATTTACTTCGAGGACATGGCAAGTTGTGTCTCTGCTAAATTTGAAACTTGAGTGAACCACAATTCTCTTTATTTTCTTTAGCATCTTTGAGTGTAATACACCTTGTTTTGTCCTTTTAGCTCTTGGTTGATATTTCAGGAAAGATGTAGTTCATTCACATTGCAGTTTTTTACTTCTTATCCCCTATCCATGAAGAAACCTCCTTATCAAAGGTGGATTCAATCAAATAGTATGACAGGGTCATCCTTGAAAACTTGTTGGGGTCGGCCACCCTCACCCGACCAAAATTGTTGTCCCGATTCATACCAAACTAAATTTTTCCCACATGCGCATGCAACAATACTTGTGGGATTGGTAAAATATAATTGGTGGTTGAAATCATGTGATCATACAATTAATAAAGGAAACATCATTGGATGTCATATTATTTTAATCCTAATGGCTCTTCCATGAGTTATACTAAAAGGCAATAATGGTCGTCTAATGCTCATGTTTGGCATTGGGTAAAGTTCTCAACCTGACAGGGGTCGTCGTTTCCACATAGAAAATGCAACAAGTAGGTACCCAAAGATGCAGCATGAGGTTGATGCATTGGAACAAGCTTGAAGAATTTCATACACCAAGTATTAGCACACATTAATCTTAACACCCTTTACATATAATTCAGCCATAGAGAGTGCATCCAAGGTGTATTTAACCCTAGTACATTTGCACATGTTGTGTCCCACAATCAATTGGCATGAAAATGGACCCTAGGGTTGTTAATTAAAGAGACAAGTGTGCCAAGACCCCTCTCTTCATGACATAGTGGTCATATAAGCTAGGTTCCCCTTTTTTCTTCCATGCTTGCTCACTTCCTTAAGTGTGTGAGATATGTATCCCCCTCCCATCAACAGGTTGGTCAATGCATGAATGCCTTCAATATGAATAAGGTATGCCTTATCTAGGTGTTGTAGGTACAATAGATCCCATGATTTAATGAAAACATGGGAGCCCCAAATTTTTGTATGCAAAGGTAATGATTAAATTACTTGGTCATTTTGGGGTTTTTTATCATGTTTTTATTGCTTTCCATGATTGGATTTTCCATTTAGTAATTTTCCCTTTGAAGATTCTTTCATTTTTGTGTGTTTTTCTGAGTTGCGGAAATAAGCAATTTTCCCAAAATTTATTTTGGTTATGGAAGGTTTTCTTTTTGCAACCCGCAATCCGCAATGTGGATTGCGGATGCGAAAATATTTGCCAATAATCGTGGTTTCACGCACCCGCAACCCGCAATTATGGATTGCGGGAAATTTCTCAAAAATAAATTGCACCTTGCACTTCCGCAACCTGCAACCCACAAATTGAGGATTGGGGATTGCGGAAAGTTCTTCTTTTAATTTTAGTTGTTTGCGTTTCCACAACCCGCAACCCGCAATTGTGGATTACGGAAACTTTTGGTTTGTTATATTTAGAGTTGCCTTCCCGTAACCCACAATTGCGGATTACGGATTGCGGAAAGAATGTACATGTTTCCAACAATAAGCTTCCGCAACTCTCCTTCCGCATCCCACATATTAGATCTCAGCCGTTGATTTTTTATCATCCTACAGTCCAAATTGCATCTAACAGAATTGTTAAATATGTCGAATTTTTTCTATTTTCTTTATCATTTTTTTATTTTGAGAATTTACCTACTGCAAGGATTTTCACTGTGAATTTTTACCAAGGTCGTTTTCTACTTCATGTCAACATAGGTTGGTTTAGCCTCGTCTTTCATTGGTTGTTTGTGGATTTGGTTAATTTTAAACTTCTTTTAATTCATTTTAATTTATCTTACCAGAATTTACCAGTTTCAACTATGTTGAGAGTTAACCGTTCTAAGACTGCACATAAAGACCTATTGAACAAAGACCCCAACTTTGGCTACCTTGTTGATACCAGTGACAAAGTCTCAGAGACCTATCAAATTGATTGGTCTAAAATTTATGCCATTTTCAACAATGACGACCTCTCAGACATTCAAGAGAACGGGCCTGTCAATGAGAAGATTAGAAATTCTCAGCTTCATGTCATAGCAGCCAGACCTGCCCTTCTACCTTACACAGACGCGGTCAAGTGGATAATTGACCATGCCAACCCCAAAGACCGTTCCTTCATGACAGTATAGGGTCCCTTCTGGTTTCCTTCTGCCCTAAAGTTTTTATTAGGGCTTATGCCCTTAAGCCAACCACCCAGCTTCTTAACGCTGCTTTCCTTAAATCACCAACTCCAGGTTTAACTTCAACGAGATGAATAAGTCTTGGATGAATAACCCTACCAAATTCATGCCTAAGGTCGATAACCTATACCATGTTTCATGGTTTAAGGAACCTTATTCCCTCTTAGCAGCCATGCTTTGCAGGCTGTATGGTCTACCTAATTGTTCCATGTTCAAAGCTGAGTGGGCACCCATGGCCCATCACATTCTTACAACTGGAGAGTCATTCAATTGGGCTTCGGTTCTCTCAATGGAGTTTAAGTCAACTATTGAGCGGTATCAGAAGACACCAGCCATAAGAAAGCCCTCTTTATTTTATTCAACATATGTTATTGATGTGTTCTGCTCATAATTCCAGTACCCTTTCATGGGATGGAATTGGACACTTTCAAATCCCCCTGTTCACATTTACTGTTCAGCATTGTGGGAGAACAATTTTGTTCCTTCACTGTATGAGATCTGTGATCACTTCTTCGGTACCATTTACCATCAGATATTCAGGGAAGATGCACCATCCTTCTCCCCTAATGCCAAAATTCTCATTAACACCATTGGTGACTGGTATGTGGGGGAATTCTTCTCCTATATCAGAGTTTGGGGAAGTAACATAGTACATCTGCTACCAAGGATAGTCCTGGATAGACTACTCCTTGAAGAGATAGCCTTCCAGACTGTGACAGATGGGTTGTTCCCCAAGTTGACTGGACCCAAAAGAAAGGGATAGCCTGAGTTCCCTTTGAACCTTGGACCTTTGGTTATCCCAACATCAACATATGCTGCAGTTATGGGAAACAAGATAGTTTCTTTAAAGTTGGGATCAGCCCCAAAGAGAATGCATGATCCCAAAGGATTCTTGGCTGCCCATTTTGCCCAAGAACATATGAAAACAACCTATGTGCATCAGGATGCTCCTGATGACTCTATTTACCAAGGAGCAAATCTGTTTTCTGAAGTTCTGGTTAGGGCTGAGAATAAAGAAGAGCAGAGCTTCATATTTCAGTACCAAAAAGAGCTTAAGACTAAGGTTTTAAGTTACAGGAGAATGGAACTGTAACTGGTAGAGCAGGTCAGAAAGGAAAGGGAAGAAAAAGAAGCACAAAAGGCAGCTACTCCTCTAATGTTGACATTGTCTTCAACAGACCAAGGAGATCCTAATTCAGTCAGCTGATGAGTTGAAGAAAGAGCTGGCACATATGACTTCGATGCTTGACACCCAAGTCATTGCTGCAAGTAGTCTAGCCAATGATACTCAAGTGGTTGTGAGTAACCAAGCAAAGAGACAGAATATTCAAACCCTTGCATCTACTATACCTACATTGAGTATTGAAGACAATGATGTCGAGGATGAACGACTTCCCCCTGTGATTATTGTCCAAGATATAACTAAAGGTTCCCGGGAAGATGTTGATTTGCTTGACATCATAGTGATAGAGGATCATATTCAAGATCACCATTTTGATCAAGTCACTTCTACTGCTGAAACATTAACTTATGCACCCTTACCTTCTTCTCTTGAACTTACTCCCACCTCTTCTGTTCAACTTACTTCCACCTCATCTTTTGATACTACATTACCATCATCCACCATATCTCAAATATTTGATGCACTGACCTCCATCACTACTTCACCTTCCACTTTTCCAATTCCACCTATCATTCCATCACCAATAGTCACTGAGATCCAGCTTCCAACTATTTCTCTACAGCCCTCACTTACTATCGACCCAACTTCCCTTGCTGAGTTTTCCACTCTATTTACTTCTCCTCCTTCTCCACCTTTAGCTTATTCTACCACTGCCCCTTTAATATCTACCTCTCAGACTACCATGTCTATCCCTAATACCACTATCACCCAAACAGCTGCTTTGGTTGCAACAGGTAACAGTACCACATCTGCTACAAGTAACATTATTTGATCTGCAGCTGAGTTGACAACTGATCTTGAAGATGATGTTGTGGTTCCCCTTGGGAATTAGTTTTACAGCAAGACAGCAAAAGCAGTGGTTAAAAGAGGAAGCAAGAGAAGCAGGGGATCAGTTGTGTTGCAAGCACCTGTTCCCAATCAGATAATTTGGGCTAGACAGTCTGATGATATCCAGCGGGAAGCATTAGAAACTGAAGCATCCATGGGGGAATTTGCTGGAGCTAATTTTGATACAGTAACCTCTCTGAATAAAGAAATTGATACTAAGAAAGGGGAATTGAAGATGCTACAGGGGCAGCTAGTTAGATTCAATCAAGAGCATGAATCTCAAATTCATGGATTGAAGAATCAGTATGAAAATCAGCTGAATGATTTGCAGGAACAGAATAGTTCTCTTAAGGAGGAACTGTAGGATGCACAGGTCCTAAACACTGCAAATATGGAGAAGATAGAAATATTGGAACAAAAGTTAAAGGATGCAACTGAAAGTGCAGCCTTTTCTTCTTTCTCTAGGTTTTCCCAGGAAGGGTTCAAAGACTTGGCCAATAAAGTGAATGAGGAGCATTGTGAACTCTTAGCTCAGTTGTTCAATTCCCTGAATGACATTCAGGAGACTCATAGTGCTTTTGGGTGAATGTTTGTTGTCCTTGAACAACACGTTGAGAAGAGCCGACAAGCTTCTAAAGCTTATGATGATGTTGTTGAATGGCAGAGGTATATAAATGAAAAACCAGAGGATATACCAGTTTTTGATAACTTCAAGTTCAGAAGAATCAGAACATCTTTGAATGCGTGGCAGAATAGGTCTGACATGGTAGAAGAAACAATCCAGAAAGCACAATCCATCTGTGGGAGAAGATGGTATGTTGCAGAAAATATCATGGTTAAGCTACAGTTTCCTACTATGGATCTCATTGAGAAATCTTGCCCACCCAATTTGATGATTGAACAGGTTGACACCAGATGTGAAAACGTCAAAGAACAGATTCAACAGCTCGAATAAATTGTGATTTTAGAAGTTGAAAAGTTCATCAAGCAGCCTGCCAGCTTAGAAGGCAAGATCCATATTTTTCTGCACACTTGGCATAAGCTAGCCAAGAATGAGATGGAATCTTTCACTTGTGACGCTCATTTGGGGCTCGAGTCAACCAATTATCAAGTTTTAGATGAGCTGCTAGAAGTTTGGACCAAGTGGCAGAATGCCCTTGGTCATGCTTAGAATAGTTTGATTTTGTAATCCCTGTTTTATGGGAGGTCTATCCTTTGCAACTATTTTTTGTAATTATTATTTAAAGGGTAGAGGTCTCATAGGTGGGGGGGGGGAGATAATCACCAGAGAAGGACTAGAGAAACGATGTTTCACTCGAAACCTTGTAATTTATTGCAAACCTGATGAATTAAAGTTAGTTTCTTTTGGCATCTTATTTGTCTATGTTGTCAAATTTCTTTGATGATATCTAATTTCTTCACCTTAATCATTGAATGAATACTGTTTTAATTTTGCAATCAATCATTAATGCATTGATCCATGATTTAGATTTGTCTCAATCGGTGATCTGTGTATCTTTATGTTTTAATTGAATTTATTTAATTAAAACATTTATCTATTTCTACAAATGATTCACAGAAATTATTAAGTTAATGTTAATTTTTCAATTGACATTCCAGATACAGGATAAGCTTGCATGTACCTAATCCTTAAGCTACTATCATTTGATTTTAATCTCTTGGTTCTATCTTAAGTTAATGATTAAAAGATCCAATTTTACATTTCTTCTAAGCTGGTGAAAGGGCTTATTAAAACTCAAACCAAGTTATCCTGCACATAAACAGAACACTTTCTTTAGATTAGATCTAACTTAGATTAGATTTCTTTTTAAGATAGATTCCTTTCTAGAGTTAGAACACTTTGATCTTACCTCACAGGAAGGCAGATCCTTTCAGGATCAAACCCCATAAGTTGTAGCGGAGGCCTTTATATCCATGGGAGTTAACTACACCAAACAGTTTGGGGATAGAACTGCTCTTGCACAGAGGCTTTTGAAACCTTTTAGGATGGGTTTTCACCCTCTATTGTTAGCCTTGGAACCCATTCCAGCAACCTACATACCCGAGGCTTCAACAAATGGCACTAGAAGGAGGGCCAGAAGCAAGATATGCCTAAACAGAATACCAATAGACCTCCTCTAGCAAGAATACCGATTGTCACTCGTAGTCGCATGCAGGCATCAACCTCTGCAGAACAACCGGTGCAAGATCCAACCGCCATTCCTGCTACCCCTGTGATAGAGCAGGAAAATAGAAGGGCCGATATTGTTTTTATATCACCCATTAGGGGACCCCTCACACTTGAACAACTATTGAAAGGTTCTTCTGGTAGTATTGCTAGGTTACAACAAAGAATCGCAGAAGTGCGTAATCTTGGACTAGCAGCAATTCAACATCACCAGAATACTGATCCGCAAGCTAATAATTCAGATAATCAAAATTCAGGTGGAAAAAACTCTGAACAACATAATTCACCTCGCCACAATCTACTCCTCGATTTCAACCTTAATACATTATTCGGAGAAATAGAACAAGACCAACCGAGCGTTGCCACAGGTGGACCACCACCGACTCCTCCTTCATCTTCATCATCCTCATCCGAAGAGTCATCACATAGTGAGTCAGACTCCAGTTCTTCCTCAGAATATATACCCATGGCAGGAAATGGAAACAGACCCTGGCTGGACCAGGATGTTGTGTTTATAGTTGGAGAACAACACAGACTCCCTAAGAACCCTGAAAAGTGGCTCCCTAAGTTTGATCCTGATGAGAAATCACCTGCCCTTGATCATATTAAAACTTTTATGCAGGCCATCCAACTTAGGAATTCCATTCATGAAGATGTAGTTTGTAGATTGTTTCCTTACACCTTCCAAGGAAAAGCATCTACTTGGTACTTTGCCCTGGAATCCAGATCCATCTCTTCCTGGGATGACTTTGAAAAAATGTTCATTCATAAATTTGGAGATGACAAGTATCTAGAAGACTTGGTCATAGACTTGTCCTCAATGACAATTAGAGGCAAGGAGAGAGTGAAAGACTTCAATCAAAGGTTTTCATACTTAAAAAATAGAATCCATACCACTGTTCTTCCTGCAGAAGAAATTCTGGTTGCTTATTATGTTAAAGGTTTACCTGTTCCCATTGCTATGTGGGTAAAAAGAGCACAAAAAGATAACTTGCAGGAGGCCTTTGCTAAGGCCATCCAAGTTGAAAAAGATATATTATGTTTGAAAGATAACCCTAATGTTACATCATATCAGCCTTCAACCTCCAAAAGAAAGCAAGAAAATCCTCCAAGACCCACAGTGCAAAACAATGACCCATTTGAGATGAATGACATGAAAAATTTCCTCCAAAATATCTCAAATGAAATGGTAGACCTGAAAAATACTAACACAGAAAACCAGAACAATAACAGGGGATTCAATAGACAACCTTTCAGAATACCTTATCAACCCCCACAAAACCAATTCCCACCTAATCCTAATGAAGGATTGATCTCTGAAGAAATTATTTCTATATTTAAGGATTTGGTCTCAGAATCACATAATTCTCCTGATCATCCAGATGAAAACCCACAAGAGAATCAAGATCCTGAACCACCAGATGAAGTAGAAGATCAACAGATAAACACAATTAGCTTCTTTTCAGAACTTCCCATGGATGAGGAGGAAGATGAGCCTGAGGATGTCTTCAATGTCCAACATCCCTATAATACAAGGAGTAAAGGATAGCCTACACAAGAACCTTCCTCTTCAACACCCACACCAAACAGAGGCAAAGCACCAGCACATAAGAACACTGTAATTCCTGAAATAGAATATAGTCTAATTGATGACTTAAAAAGAGTGAAAGCCAACATTTCTCTTTTTGAACTTTTGAAAATACCTACAATGAGAGACAGTCTTCCCAAAAGCATGATTGTTAACAAACCCAGGGAGGTTCAGAACAACAACCTAGAGACATACTCTAAACCTGGAAATCAAAAACCAGGTAGCAAGAAAACACCTCCTTTCTTGCTTACTTTTGAAGTCTTCGATAGAAATGTCCACAATTGTATGATAGATTCGGGGGCTTGATCAAATGTGATGCCTCTATCTGTTTGCAAAAATTTGAATGCCTCTTGGGATCCCTACCCTACTCAAATTGTTCAACTAGATAGATCCAAAGTTAGGGTAGTGGGAGAATTGAAGAATGTCCTGTTGACACTATCTGCTGACCCTAGAATCCACTAGACTGTGGATATCATTGTGGCTGACATCCCAGAAATGTATGGAATGTGGCTAGGCGAGGATTGGTCAGAGAATCTCAAAGGTTACTTTGATACTGGCTGGTCCCACTTATGGATTCCCTACAATGGAATACCAAACAGAATCAAAATCAGCAGGGAACCTTACATGAAACAAATTGTCACAGACTTAAATGATCCTAGTGAACCTGTTGCATATTTCAGCTCACATGTGGAACATTACACTTTCGATACATTCTTTGGGGATCTACCTGCGGATTTTTCACCAACTAAGAATGCACAGAATCAGTCCCAAATTGTCAATCTTACTTTTGTTCCATTCTCGGGTACTGTTGCACATAATGTATACAAAGTAAATACTAATTTTAGGATAGATTTGAATGCATGGACTCTATTTTTTTATGGCTCTAGATCTAAAGATGGAGCTGGTGCAGTTTGTGTCTTAATTGATCCAAAAGGTACCAAAACTATGATTTCCTGCAGACTCGAGTTTGAATGCACCAACAACATAGTTAAATATGAGGCCTTGGTCCAAGGACTCAGGAAGGCGATTGATATGGGTGCCCAGGTAATTGAATGTTATGGAGATTCTGAGATCATTGTCAAACAGGTGAAAAACAAAATACATTGTTTATCTCCTCATTTGATTAACTATCAGAAACTAGTAAGAGATCTCACTAACTCTTTTTCTACATTTAACATCAAGTCAGTCCCCAGATCACAGATTTGATGCAGATTTACTGGCTAATACTGCATCTAGGTTGATCCCACCTGAAGGTCTTTCCCCTAACACTTTCTCGATTGAACTTATGTACATGCCTTCTATTCCTGATAATGTGACTAATTGGAAGGTGTTTGATGATGACCAACAAATATTAGACTTTCTCACAGCCCAGGACACTTTTCAAGATGTGGCAATAGATGAGGTTGAGCATGAGAAGTCTCTGACTGATTCCACTCATCTTTCCAATCTTATCCCTAAATTAGTCATCAACCTGGATAAATACTACCATCTGCAAGATAATTTCAAGCAAAAGAACTGTAAAACCCAGAGTTCATCCCTCAACTATGAGCCTGTAAACCTATGAACTGAACAGAACCCTCATTTCATCAATCTAGGGGTGGACTGCTCTCCTGAGGAAAAGAGATCTTTTATCAAACTGTGCAAGGAGTTCAAAGATGTCTTTGCATGGACATATGATGAACTCAAAAATTTTGACACCAGTATCATGCACCATAATATACCAATGAAACCTGAAGTAAAACCTTATCAGCAAAAGTTAAGGAAGATGCATCCCAGTCTGGAACCCTCTATCAACAAGGAGCTTGAGAAATTATTGGCAGCACAAATTGTGTTCCCTGTCAGACATACACAGTGGATTGCTAACCCGGTACATGTTCGGAAGAAGAATGGGGAGATCAGGCTCTGTGTTGATTTCAGGAACTTAAACAGAGCTTCTGAAAAGGACAATTACCATGCTCCTCCTATGGAGCAGATTCTACATAAAGTAGCAGGTTCTGAGATGTTTTCTCTCCTTGATGGCTTCTCAAGATATAACCAAGTCCTAGTTTCCCCTGATGATCAATTAAGAATAGCTTCCAAGACCCCTTGGGGAACCTTTGCCTACAGGAGAATGCCGTTTGTGATGATAAATGCTAGTGCTACCTTTCAGAGAGCTATGAACATAGCTTTTAGGAGATTGATTCATAATTATGTCGTTGTATATTTAGATGATATTACCATTTATTCTAAAAAACAACATGAACATTTTTCTGCTCTGAAACAGGTGTTCGAGCGCTGCAGAAGATATGGGATCTCGTTGAACCTGAAAAAATCTATATTTGCAGTCATCGAAGGTAAGTTGTTGGGTTCTATTGTTTCTAAAGAAGACATGATCATTGATCCAAAGCACACATAATCCATTTTGAAGATCGGCCTACCCGATTCACGTAAAGCCATGCAATCTTTTCTTGGTAAGATTAATTTTGTTCGTAGATTTGTTCTAAATTTTGCTCAAATTGTCAAGCCATTACAACAATTGGTTAAAAAGGATGCCCAGTTCAAGTGGTCTGAGGAACAAAGAAATGCTTTTGTTGAAATCCGAAGAGCCATTGCGGAAGCCCCCGCTCTAATGTCTCCATACTTCAGCAAAGATTTCATTATGTACACGTTTGCTATTGATTTCTCCTATGCAGTCGTCCTTACACAGAAACATGAGAATGATGCTGAAATCCGTATTTCATTTATGAGCTCCACATTCAAAGGAGCAGAACTCAACTACTCCCAGATCGATAAACAAGCTTACACAGTCTATAAATCGGTAAAACATTTTAGACCATATTTATTGAAATCTCGGACTAAAGTCATTGTTCCTTATGCAACTATCAGGAATGTTTTGGTTCAGAAAGAACTGGGTGAAAAGAGAGCTCACTGGATGACAGCTCTGCAAGAATATGATTTGGAGATCAGACCAGCAAAGATTGTGAAAGGCCAAGGCTTGTGTCTGCTAACCGCTCAATCCAATGATCCTGTACAATAGTAGATTGAGTGGGAACAAGAGGAAAGCACAACAACAGGTTCTGTTAATGTTATCACAACTCAAACATCCGAATGGTATGATGACATTAAGTTCTTCCTTACCCATGGGTTTTCTCCTGAAACCCTTGACTTTAAAAAACGTAGAGCTTTAAGGTTGAAATATACACCATATCAATTCATAGATGGGGTTTGGTTTAGGAAGAATTATGATGGTGTTTTTCTCAGATGTTTAGAGAAAGAAGAAACTGATAATATTCTTTTGCGATTTCATGCAGGACCTGCGGGAGGGCACTTCTCAGGAGAAACCACTGCACATAAGATCCTAAAGGCAAGATACTACTGGCCTACTTTGTTCAAAGATGCATACTCTTATGCTAGAAGTGTGTTGGGAAACTGAAAAAAACCTACCTTTCCTTTACAGCCAGTCACAGTTCAGTTTCCATTTCAACAGTGGGGACTGGATTTTGTTGGACCTATCAACCCTGCTTCCTCCCTGCAGCACAAGTACATCTTCATAGCCATGGACTACTTTACCAGATGGGTAGAGGCAGTCCCTCTCATACAGTGTAATACAAACCAAGTGATATCCTTCCTTGAAATCCAAATAGTCACTAGGTTTGGTGCCCCTGAATTTCTAGTGTTTGACAACGCCTCTTATTTTTCTTCCATTGATCTTACACAGTATACCCTTGAAAAGGGGATAAAGCTGAAGTTTTCTGCCAATTACTATCCACAAGGGAATGGACTAGCAGAGTCTTCCAAAAAAAACTTGATTAACATCTTAAAGAAGACAGTTGCTAATCACCATAAAGATTGGCACACCCAGCTATACAATGCTCTTTGGGAAGACCGGGTCACCCCAAAGGCAGCCATGGGAAACTCCCCTTACTGTTTAGTTTATGGTAAGGAGGCCATTTTTCCATCCAACCTCATGATCCCTTCACTACAGTTGACACAGTCCATACAAGAGGATGATTCTTCCTCATTCCAACAAAGAATTGATATGTTATTCAAGCTGGAAGAAGATAGGGAGAAGTCCAAAAACAAGTTGTATCAACATCAGCAGCTGGTAAAGAGATGGTTTGATGAGAAGTCCTCATTTGATAGGGAGTTTACTGTGGGGGACTTGGTGTTGAAGTGGGATAAGCAACACAAAGACAAGAATGATTATACCAAGTTCCTACGCTTATGGATAGGACCATTCATTTTTACAGAAAATATTGGTCCTAGTAATGTTCGGTTGCAGACACTGAAAGGTATCTCAGATGCCTACCCAGTGAATGTGCAGTTGCTCAAAAAGTACTTTGTTTAAATGAGCAGATTCGCTTACTTGTACATAAAGTGTGGTTTGCTTTCTTTCCTTCTTTGCTTTTATTTGATTTTTCTTTTGTACATTGGTTTTTTTCAAAATAAGTCCACATTTTGGCAAAGGCTGTTGATCAGTATGTCTCAGGTTAACACAAGTTTGAAGTTTGAGGTAACAGTGTCAGTTTTGTTTCACTTAGCCTATAGTTGAAAATGTTTTTCATGAAATCAAACAATCAATATTTGCAAAGACTTGATTGATACCTTCCCACCTTAATCAATATCTTTATAGATGTTTTATTTGGTTAATTGAAGTTGAGGAAGCAATTAGATTTCCCTGCCTTATGTTTCATTAATGAATGGAAGCATATATTGATAGCCTTGTCAGCCTTACCTATTTTGGATCCCACTCTGATCACCTTGAAAATAATTCACTTTAATAATTATAGATTACGAGATGGGGGGTCTTATTACAAGCCATCCCATTATGTTCATAGATGTTTAAGTGGAATGACATCTCCACATCAGGACACCAAACTTGGGAGATGACTTTCAGCTGCTGCTGGAAGGTGGAAGATCCTATCATAGGTCGGTTCATTCATGATCTGCAAAACATCGGTGAGTAACACTACTGTCATGTGGTTACCAATCCATGGTAGCGTCTTGTAATATATGCACTAATAAATCTTGTTTTCCTTTGTAAGACAGTTTGTTTTATATGAGGATAAGGGGGGTCTTATTACAAGCGATCCCTACCATGGTCATGGGTCTGATTTTGGACTGGAATTACCACTTATGGTCACCAAGCCATGGTAATTGCTTTCAGTGTCAAAAGATGAAAGACAAAGAGTCTCCTTACCGAGCTGGTCTGTTCAGGTTCCATATCAGGTCTATGAATGGCATTGCCAACATCTTATCACCAAGTCATGGCAATGGCCTTGTATCAACAGAAATCTTGTTTGCATATTTTCATTTTGTTTTGAAAAGAAAAGAAAAGAAAAAAAAGAGAGAAAAAAAAAAGGAAATGTATATGTTGTGAGTAATGCGCTTGTACATAAATAAATAATAAATAAAGTTAAGGTGACTCAAGATTTGGTAACCCAGAATGGCTCTAAGTTCGCTCTAAGGTTCATTGCAAACTACCTTCATATGACTACGTAATGGTTAAGGATTCTTGTTTACTTCTAAGACTGCCTTGTCATATGAACATCATCATTAAATGGTTTTGGATGGGGATATATCAATCATATGACTTACTCTGCTATTTTGATTGTATTTTATGAGAACATTTTGTAAATTACAGGTTAAAACATCAAGTTCACTGACATGTCTTCCTTGTAACTACAGATATCATTCACAGAGATAATTTGTTAGTCCCATCCAGTCGCCATTTGTTGTAGGTACAACAGATCCCATGTTTTAATGAAAACATGGGAGCCCCAAATTTTTGTATGCAATGGTAATGATTAAATTCCTTGGTCATTTTGGGGTTTTTCATCATGCTTTTATTGCTTTGCCATGATTGGATTTTCCAGTTAGTAATTTTCCCTTTGAAGATTCTTTCATTTTTGTGTGTTTTTCTAAGTTGTGGAAATAAGCAATTTTCCCAAAACTTGTATTTTCCACAACCCGCAATACGCAATGTGGATTGCAAAAGCTTGGTTTTTTTTATGGAAGGTTTTCTTTCCGCAACCCGCAATCCACAATGAGGATTGCGGATGTGGAAATATTTTCCAATAATCATGGTTTGACGCACCCGCAACCCGCAATTGCAGATTGCGGCAAGTTTGTCAAAAATAAATTGCACCTTGCATTTCCGCAACCCACAACCCGCAAATTGCGGATTGCGGAAAGTTCTTATTTTAATTTTTCCTTGTTTGCGTTTCCGCAACTCACAACCCGCAATTGTGGATTGCGAAAAATTTAGGTTTGTTATATTTAGAGTTGCCTTCCCGCAACCCGCAATTGCGGATTGCGGATTGCGGAAAGAATGTACATGCTTGCAACAATAAGCTTCTGCAACTCTCCTTCCGCATCCCGCATATTAGATCTCAGCCATTGATTTTTGGTCATCCTACGGTCCAGATTGCATCCGACAGAATTGTTAAACATGTCGAATTTTTTCTATTTTATTTATCATTTTCCGATTTTGAGAATTTACCAGCTGCAAGGATTTTCACTGTGAATTTTTACCAAGGTCGTTTTCCGCTTCGTTTTAGCATAGGTTGGTTTACCCTCGTCTTTCATTGGTTGTTTGTGGATTTGGTTAGTTTAAACTTTTTTTAATTCGTTTTAATTTATCTTACCATAATTTACCAGTTTCCACTATGTTGAGAGTTACCCATTCTAAGACTGCACAGAAATACCTGTTGAAAAAAGACCCCAACTTTGGCTACCTTATTGATACCAGTGACAGAGTCTTTGAGACCTATCAGATTGATTGGTCTAAAATTTATGCCATTTTCGACAATGACGACCTCTCTGACATTCAAGAGAACCAGCCTGTCTATGGAAAGATTAGAAATTCTCAGCTTCATGCCATAGCATCCAAACTTGTCCTTCTACCTTACACGAACGCAGTCAAGTGGATAATTGACCATGCCAACCCCAAAGACCGTTCCTTCAATGATAGTGCAGGGTCCCTTCTGGTTTCCTTCCGCCCTAAAGTTTTTATTAGGGCTTATGCCCTTAAGTCGGCCACACAGCTTCTTAATGTTTCTTTCCTGGAATCTGCCAACTCCAGGTTTAACTTCGACGAGATGATTAAGTCTTGGATGAATAACCCTACCAAATTCATACCTAAGGCCGATAACCTATACCGTGTTTCATGTTTTAAGGAACCTTATTCCCTCTTAGCAGCCATGCTTTGCAGGCTGTATGGTTTACCTAATTGTTCCATGTTCAAAGCTGAGTGGGAACCTATGGCCCATCACATTCTTACAACTGGAGAGTCATTCAATTGGGCTTCGGTTCTCTCAATGGAGTTAAAGTCAGCTATTGAGCGGTATCAGAAGACACCAGCCACAAGAAAGCCCTCTTTCTTTTATTCAGCATATGTTATTGATGTGTTCTGCTCAGAATTCCAGTACCCTTTCATGCGATGGAATTGGACACTTTCAGATCCCCCTGTTCACATTTACTGTTCAGCATTGTGGGAGAACAATTTTGTTCCTTCACTATATGATATCTGTGATCACTTCTTCGGTACCATTTACCATCAGATATTCAGGGAAGATGCACCAGCCTTCTCCCCTAATGCCAAAATTCTCATTAACACCATTGGTGACTGGTATGTGGGGGAATTCTTATCCTATATCAAAGTTTGGGGAAGTAACATAGTACATCTGCTAACAAGGATAGTCCCGGATAGACTACTCCTTGAAGAGATAGCCTTCCAGACTGTGACAGATGGGGTGTTCCCCAAGTTGACAGGACCCAAAAGAAAGGGATGGCCTGAGTTCCCTTTGAACCTTGGACCTTTGGTTATTCCAACATCAACATATGCTACAGTTATGGGAAACAAGATAGTTTCTTTAAAGTTGGGATCAGCCCCAAAGAGAATGCATGATCCCAAAGGATTCCTGGCTGCCCATTTTGCCCAAGAACATATGTGTTGGCAGGCGGTTTGAGGAGGAAATGCCGCAGTACCGCAACCGCTGCGACACATCGGACGAGGGCACGAAAGGAATATTTTGTACTAAAGAATACCACAGTTGGCGGGTTTTTGGGTCATTTGGACCACATACTATGTAATAGTGAGTCAGTTGTACCGCGGTATGCGGGTTTTTGGGTCATTTGGACCACATACTATGTAATAGTGAGTCAGTTGTACCGCGGTATGCGGGTTTTTGGGGTCATTTGGACCGAGTCAGTTAAATAGTGGGTTAATTGTCCATAGTGTTGGTTAGGAAGTCATTTGTAAGTGGACAAATATTGTAATGGCAGAAGCCTATAAATAGACGAGAGTTGTAGGTGTTAAGGAAGCAATTGAAGTAGGAGGAAGCAAGAGATGCATGTATGCGGAGATCTATGTTTTGTTTTCTGGTTTATGACTGCGGACGTAATATAATGATGATGTTCTAGTCTAATCTTTATGCAATGTTGCGATATTGGAATGTTGTTATATTTTCTTAATGCAATGTCTGTTACTATTGCCGAAATGATAATTGTTGTGATTAAATATGCTCTATGTTGAATATAATGGTAAATGCTGCGGTTATAACTCCTTGCCAAATGTTTAAAGTTTCTGGTTAAATACTGCAATAGAGTTAGTTTGTGTAGCCACAACTTTCCTCCTCCCTCGGCGGAAACATGGTTCCGTCTGCTCTTCCTAGACGCCTTGGGTGAGACCTCATCCGCTCTGTAGGTGTTGCTGGGTGGGCTCAAACCTACCCGGGCCGGTGCCTAGGGAGATTGCGGTGTGTGTCGACAGTGAGGTGAACCCCTGTCGACTGAGGTCGCGTTGGGTTTGGTCAACAAATGGTTCCATTGCGGGGACCGTGTGCAGAGTAGAAGGAGGTCATGTTGTGGCACCCGACGAAGACGGAGATACAGAAATGGTTCAATCAGAAGCTGAAGGAGTTTGCTAAAGAAGAAAGCCAGAACACGCGACTAACAGAAGATCACTGGCTGGGAATATATATTCACGACGGTCCGCATGAATGGTTTTTCTGTGAATTTTCGGTTATTCTGTATGAATGGTTGTCGAAGCCGACTTTCCAGAAGAGGAACTTCCAAGGTGGTGAGCCAATGGCTTGGACCCCGGAGTTGATTCGGGAGCTGCAGGAAGTCAATAATAAGGCATCACGGGCTGTTGAAGTTTGGTTTGATAGTATCTTAGAGGGATATATCACTAAATTTGCGGTCGACATGAAGAAATCCTATAGTGAAGCTGAAAGATACTTCTTCCGAGGACCAAGGGGAAGGGTTCTGCTATTGCTTCAACTGTCGATTAAGATGCTAATCTATGAAAAAGGTATATTAAAGATGCACCTTGATCAGTAGACAGCCTAGTGGGTGGAGGCCATGGATACCGCAACTACCGAGGAATGGTACATGGAATGGTAAGGGGTAGATGGGTGCAAACCATGAGGAGACTGTGAGCAAAGCCAAGGAAGAAAGTGGTCTTACAAGAGGAGGAGCGAGGTTCCGACAGGAGAAGAGGTAGAGGACAAGAGAAGGTCCTGCTGCGATCGGACCGCAAGACCGCGAAGGAAGACCAAACGGGATGAAGCGACCTCGCAGTCCTGATAGGGACGACTAGGCTATGCCCAGGATAGAGGCGGGACCAAACCCCGTCACCAATGTACCCACACCTCTGCTCACTAACTCTCAAACAGCAAGGAATACTACTTCGACACTGCCAAGTTCATCAATTCCGCAGAAGTTAATTAGTAGTAGTATCACAGCAATAGGAGAAAGGAAGCCCAGGATGGCGGGCGATGATGCTAAATTACCGTTGTTCCATGGAAATGCGACAGACAACCCAGAACAATATTGGTTTTTGTGTGAAGCGGTCTGGACTATGAAACAGATCACTAATGCCAATGCTAAGAAAGGATAGTTAGCCACGACTCTATGGGGTCGTGCATTAGATTGGTTCATGAAGTTTATTCTAGTCCCTACGGGGGCCCCAGAGAAGTCACTAGATGAGATTCAGGATGGACTGATTGCTGAATTTAGACGGCCTAAGTCGGAGGCCCAGTACATTACTGAATTGAAGGAAATCAAGCAGTATCCCAATGAGACGATATGGGATTTCGACCAACGATTCAAGACGTTGATGGCAAAGGTTAGTTTCGATATGAGCACTGTCCAACATAAAGAATGGTTCATTGCGGCACTGCTAGCCCACATTTGGTTGCTGCTGATGCAGCAAAACATATCGATGCCTAGCAAAGCTCTAGAAATTGCAATGTGCTTGGAGGCATCGCCGATTGGAGATAATGCAGCCGGGATGTCGCAGATACAGACACAGCTTGCCAACCTGACTATACAGTTACAATATTTGAAGAAGAACAAGGAACAGTGCGATGAAGCATGGTGTACGCGGTGCCGAGGAGAAGGGCATACGAAGGATAATTGCCCGGACTTCCGTAATTATTTGGTGTCAGGTGTGCCAAACCCGTTGAATGGCGGCAGTATGCCATGGTGTCGCGTTTTCTAGGTCTATGGGCACAGTCATGATAATTGCCCGTATATGCAAAAAATGGTCACAACCCCGCAAAATCTTTATTGAACATTATGTAAATCGGTGGGTCATGATGACAAGGATTGCCGTGCATATGGGTTGCTACAAGAGAGAATGTGTGATGCATTCTATGTTAAGGACGATCAGCGTGCCATAACTAAAACCGCAGGTAGCCCAGCCACTACCTCAACCGCAGATGCCGTTTGTACCGCAGCAACAACCACAGCAGTTCATGCCGCAATATGCTCCTATGCAGGTGGCTCCACAACAACCACAATATGTCCAGCAACCACAGTATGCACCACAAGGGCAAGGTATGCAGCAGACTCCCATGCAGCCACAGTACCAACAGTAGGGCGGATTTTGAGGAGGATACTGGGGTGGACGCGGTGGAGGATTTGGTCACGGAGGAGGAGGCTGAGGTGGCCGTGGACCTATTCAATGTTACCATTGTGTGGTATGGGGACATTATCAGCGAGACTGTCCACTGCTACAGAATCAGTGTATGTTCTGCTTTGTTAATGATCATACGGTTGAGAATTGTCCGCAGTTGATTGCATGATGGCAGGCTGGGAATGCTCCGTAGCTACAGAATCAGGCCCATCCATAGCAACCAGTACAGAATCCGATATCGCAACCAATGCAGAATCAGCCCCCGCGACCACCATCGAATGTCAATCCGAATGTCAATCAACCGGGGAATCTGCAGCAGAACCAGACGCAGGGTGCAAATATTGCGACTATTTCTGTAGAACCACGACCGCAAGATGCTTTGGTGGCCATTGTGACTCGTGGAGGCAAAATGAATGGGGAATATAGCTCACGACCAATTATTCGGTTGGCAGTTCAGAAGACAGTATCATAGTGACATCGATGCAGAATGGGAGGCATTCCTCCAGGCACGTCGCGCCCTGGAGGAAGACCGCGGGAAGGCTATTGTTTGCGATATGCCACCTGTCTTTGATGCTACATTAGAAGGCGGTCCGTCGACACCATCGAGAACGTTACAAAAGTTTCTTGAAAATTGTCTATTATTAGCCCGAGACCCGGCTGCCCTGGTTGAGATTGAGGGATTGTTGAAGCGATTTTCGAAAGGACGACAGGAGTCGGCAGTAAACTCTCTACAGTGACGGAAGACTGGCAAGGAGATGCAAATGAATATTCAGATTGGTGAATATGATGTTGACTCTGTGATTCTTGACCTTGGTTCAGATGTTAACATCTTAACAAAGCAGGGGTGGCAGAAGATGGGGAGTCCCCCATTGAGCTGGTCCCCTGTGCAGCTCCGGTTGGCTAACCATGCAAAGGTAACACCCATTGGGCGAGTTCCACGGCTCATGAGGGTATGAAGACTTATGCTGACTTCGATGTTATTGAAGTAGTTGAGGGAGGAAGCTCCTATCCCACTTTATTGGGGATTGGATGGACTAACAATAGTGGAGATGTAATCAACTTCAAGAAGCGCATGATGACCTTTGAGAACCGTGATTTCAGAGTCATTGCCCTGTTAGATCCGGCTGAAGGACGCCGATATGTTGAGCCTGTGAAAGATGATGATCCTGCTAGATGGGACCATGCGTTCAATATTTCTGAAGATTATATTCATCCTACCACCTATGGTGAGTTGGAGTGGCACAGTGAGAGTTCTGCGTCTTCTGAATCTGACGATGCATTGGAACATTGGCAGAATCGAATGCATGAAGTACCATTCCAGAAATGTGGGTTAGTTACGCAATCCTTATGTCGTGTTGCGATGGAAACGATCACATTTCCTACCTACGAGGGGTTTCCTGGCATAAACACCTTCTTAGCAAAATTTGAAGACCGCGTTCCAGAACCATAGCGATTGCTGGCCTTGGAAGAAACATTGAAGGCTGCTCCAGCACGATGGTGGGTGACACATAAGAAATTCATTAAGGGTTGGTCACAGTGTTGAAGGTTGATGATGGTTCAGTTCGGCGACACTGAGGTTTATCATGCTGGCAAGTATGATGGCTGGACTAATCCCAGTGATCATGTGATGGAGTGCCAACGCTTATGGTTAGCGCGACCCAGAGATGAGTGGGTCCATGCTTTTGTCCACACTTTGGATGAGATACCACGTTCATGGTACACTGCAGCCGAGTTGCGTCGAGACATTACGACATGGGGAGAGTTGACGATCTGTTTCACTCATACGTTCACTTTTGCGGATGCCAACCCTGATGTCCATAACGCCCTGCAGCTTATCCGCAACGTGATATTTCAGGTTGTTCCAGCGGCCTACCCTGTCGATCCGCACACACACTGTCAGATGCAGTCTCTCATGGAGTGCTTCAACATCAATGGCGGTCTGGAAGAAGAGGATGATCCCTGGAATGTTAACATTCCTGAATCTGAATGAAGTCGTGATGTGGTCCCACCTGCTACGCCAAGTAATCCGTTCAGTCAACCGTTGCAGCTTCGCAAGATGAATATTGGCACCGAGACTACTCCAAAGTTTGCTAATGTTGGGGATTATTGGGACGATGAAATGATGAGTAAGGTTACTTAGTTACTTCATGAGTTTCAAGATGTGTTTCCCATGAAGTTTTCCGAAATGAAGGGAATCCTAGGTGATTTAGGAGAGATGAGAATTCCATTGAAACCAGATGCTAAGCCGGTCCGACAGTGACCTTATTGGCTAAATCCGTGACATAAAGAAAAGATCAAGGTAGAACTTGATCGCATGTTGGATGCCGGTATTATCAAACCTATGGAAGAGTCTGAATGGATCAGTCCTATGGTAGTGCAGGACAAGAAAACAGGTGAAGTGCGCATTTGTGTCGACTTGCGGAAGTTGAACGATGCCTGCTTGCATGACCCTTTTCTGACCCCGTTTACTGATGAAGTACTTGAAGGAGTGGGTGGCCAGGAGATGTACTCTTTCACTGATGGATTCTCTGGCTACCATCATATTCGCATTGCTAAGGAAGATCGCCATAAGACAACTTTCGTTATTGAATGGGGTTTCTTTCAGTACACGGTAATGCCGTTTGGTTTGAAGAATGCACCCGCGATATTCTCCCGGGTCATTGTTGCTGCATTCAAAGATTTTATTCAGAATTTTTTGTAGGTATATATGGATGATTGGACAGTTTACGGGTTGATTCGCGATCATCTGGCCAATCTGAGGTTAATGCTTAAGCGATGCCGATAGCACCAGATATCGCTGAACTTGAAGAAATGTATTTTCTGTGCACCGTTTAGGATCTTGCTGGGTCACATCGTGTGTAAGCAGGGATTGTTGGTTGATCCAGCCAAAATTGTGCTCATTTTAGGGTTGCAACTGCCAACCACCGTTAAGTAGTTACTCGCGACTTTGGGTCATATGGGATATTATCGCAAATTTATCAGGGGTTATGCTGCAATTACTGCCCCTATAGAAAAGTTGTTGAAGAAGGACGCAACATTCCAGTGGAGCCTGGAATGTCAGGATAGCTTCGAAACACTCAAAGCAAAGATGGCGTCGGCCCCGATCTTGGTCTTTCCCGACTGGAGTAAGGAATTCCATGTCCATGTTGATGCTTCATCGATTGCATTGGGTGTGGTGTTGGCTCAACCTGGAAAAGGTGACCTTGATCATCCTATTGCTTTTGCCAGTCGGAAGCTGTCGTCTGCAGAACGCAATTACACTACCACAGAACGAGAAGGTCTGGCCATGGTTTACGCGTTGCAGAAATTCAGGCATTATTTGTTGGGTGGACACTTTAAAATGTTCACTGATCATTCTGCATTAAAATACTTGGTCAATAAGCCTATGTTGGGGGGGAAGATCTGTCGTTGGCTACTTTTGTTTCAGGAGTTTGATTTTGAAGTCATTGTGAAACCTGGGCGATTGAATGCTGGACCAAATCATTTGTCACGAATTGACATGGGAGAGGAACCGACTAATATCGACGATGGGTTGCCCGATGCCCAACTATTTCAGGTTGTTTCCGCTGATCAGTATTTCGATGCCATCCTTCAGTTTCTAACAACGGGCACTGCACCGGAGGAGTTCACCACCAGTCAGAAGAAGCAGTTGGTTTTCAAGGCTGCTGACTTTCAGCTCATCACAGGAGAGTTGTATAAATTGGGTGCTGATGAGATATTGCGTAGATGTGTCTTGCCACATGAGCAAGCGTAGATACTGGCTGAGGCACATGGTGGAGTAGCGGGAGGACACTATGGCGGTCGGGCGACTGCCAGGAAGGTGCTGCGTGTAGGACTTTAGTGTCCCACATTACATAATGATGCGATGGACTATGCGTGGTCTTGCGATGTTTGTTAGCGAACTGGAAAATCGTCGAGACGCGACGAGATGCCGCTGCTACCTCAACTAACATTGCAACCATTCGAAAAATGGGCTGTGGATTTTGTCAGACCGATCGATCCACCAGGGAAATCCACAGGTGCACGATACATCATCACGGCGACAGAGTATTTGACCCGATGGGCCGAGGCGGTGCCTGTAGCTGATTGTTCTGCCACCACAGCTGCTCGATTTCTATTTGATCACATTATCACCCATTTCGGCTGGCCCAAGATATTGCTTAGTGATCAAGGCAGCCACTTTCTTAATCGCACCATCAACGCATTGACGGAGGAATTGCAGATACAGCATAAGAAGAGTACACCCTATCACCCACAGGCAAATGGAACGGTGGAGGCGTTTAACAAGATATTGGAGCATGCGTTGACAAAGGTGTGTAATGCGAACCGCAATGACTGGTATCTGAAAATCCCAGCAGTATTGTGGGCCTATCGCACCACCTGTAAAAGGTTGACTGGTCAAACACCGTTTAGGCTAGTATATGGGACAGAAGCGATTATGCCCATAGAATACATTGTTCCAAGTTTACGAATTGCAGATGTTACGGGCATGGATGACGTTGTAGCATTAGACGAACGTCTCGTACAATTAGTACAGCTGGAAGAGGATCGATTTATCGCTGGCTTTCACCAAGGGGTGGAGAAGGATTGTCAAAAGGCATGGCACGATCGCCACATCAAAAATAAGCAGTTTCAGCAAGGCGACTTGGTGTTGTTATATGATAGCAAGTTTATGAAACACCCAGGGAAGATGCAGATGCATTGGTTGGATCCATATCGCATCAATAGTATTACTTCAGGAGGAGTAGTTCGGTTGTAGCAGTTGGATGGGGTGATACTCCCCAAGTTGGTAAATGGCCACAGATTGAAGCCCTATCGCTTGGGCTTGGAGCAATGCAATGTCTGAGTCGCATTAAAAAAAATAAAAATGAATGCATAAATGAGATAAGTGTGTTGCAGGTTGCTTGGTGGTAGATGGCGCACCAACAGAAGAAGGAATGAGAAACGGGGAGACTTTTACCGCAAGTTTGGAGCAGTCGGAGACTCATGGCAGTATTGTGACCAGGACCGATGGCAGAATTTGTTCAAATATTTTGTGATGATTAAGAAGGATTTGGGGGGTACGGGAAAGTGCCGTGACTACCATTCTCACTACTGTCCATCTTCCCTACACATGATTGCACTTAACAGACTTGGTCTGATTACCATAAGACGACGGTATATTTTACATGGCATGCTGCACCGGTACAATCAAAATGACATGAGGAGATTGTTCACATGATGGGCACGTGGGATCTTTGTTGGCAGCATGGTCGCCACCTGCTGCGTCAATCGATGGGATCACACATGCAGATGAGACATAGTGGGACATCATTCCCACCATCGTGACCCGGGAACGGTCTGGCTATAAGTAGTCGAGGTAGCTGGTTGTTCGTTACAACGATGATTGTTCTGAAATAGAGTGGTTATGCTGGTTGATTAGTTTGTCAGTTGAGTTGTGAGGAATTCCAAGGAGGCTGTGGAAATGCTTCACTTCGTTTCCCGTGGCAGCACCCCAGGGGTCCTACGAGCCCGAACGATGAGTGTCCCTGAGCGCCTTGATACGACGGGTGCACTAACACTGTGTTATGCCCGAGCCTAGGGTCGATCCAGCATGGTTAAGTACGTAGTAGTTGTTCGAAGGTTTGTGCTCTTCTTACCCAATAAGATGGTTGGGGTGGTCGCTCCCCGACCATAGTAGGACTTGGCAGCCGATGCGAAACAGATGTACCAGAGTCATCTGCTAATTTCACACCTTGGTACTGTTCGTCCTCTTTTTCTTCCTGTCAATACCATTCCAAGAGACTGGAGGATGAGTTTGAAAAGTACATGACAGCAAGTCGGGCAGTGACCATTTTGGGATACAAGTACATGGAAATCAGTCGCTGATCAGTATAGCCGAAGAAGTAGGACAACACTGCATGATCCAGACAGCAAGAACAGTTACCAGAATGCTCTGTCCAGCAATTGAAGTGGCTCGAGGGCGAGCCACAAGATTGTGTTGGGGGCTTGTTGGCAGGCGGTTTGAGGAGGAAATGTCATAGTACCGCCGACGCTGTGACACATTGGATGAGGGCACAAAAGGAATATTTTGTACTAAAGAATACCGCAGTTGGCGGGTTTTTGGGTCATTTGGACCACATACTATGTAATAGTGAGTCAGTTGTACCGCGGTACGCGAGTTTTTGGGGTCATTTGGACCGAGTCAGTTAGATAGTGGGTTAATTGTCCATAGTGTCGGTTAGGAAGTCGTTTGTAAGTGGACAAATATTGTAATGGAAGAAGCCTATAAATAGACGAGAGTTGTAGGTGTTAAGGAAGCAGTTGAAGTAGGAGGAAGCAAGAGATGCATGTATGCGGAGATCTATGTTTTGTTTTCTGGTTTATGACTGCGGACGTAATATAATGATGATGTTCTTGTATAATCTTTATGCAATGTTGTTGTTAAATTTTCAGAATTTACTTCAATATGATATAGGATCTTAACTGAGAGAACAACATGTACAACAAATCTACAACATATCAATCATGGACACAATAATGCAAGCACAGAAGACACAAAAAGTTTACTTGGGGAAAACCATAAAGGTGAAAAACCCCAATAACTTCCTCAGAGATAGATAGAGTAATGATACAACCAGAATATAAGAGATAGTATTCTCCTAGCAACAGAGCCTCCTCCTCATAAGTGCGCCACTTTCCGAATGAGAGAAGTGTGTGAATGAATGATCAAATAGAGATCTCTCGATCTCTATTTATACTTGTTCTGTCATGCCCAATAAACTAATGGGGCCTACATGTCTAGCTTAACCCATGGTTAACTTAATCCAGGCTGACCCCACACTTGGTGGTCTAATAACCCTTTGAACCACATGGCCGACCCCCAATAGGGTGGTCTAATAACCCTTCGACCCACATGACTTATACAGGTCCGACCCCAACAAGGTGGTCTAATAACCCATCAAGTATTAGTTACGACACTTACAATATAAATGACGACACTTCCGTATAGAGGAATAATAACATCTCTATAGGAATACAATATACATATATATGAAATACATTCCCAAGTTACATATACATCAACACTCCCTCTTAACTAGGAAGGTATTTCTCGACACAGATCTGCTAGCACAAGTATTCTTCTCTGGATCATCATCAGCGAATCATCGTCATTGTCACTGCTGCTGCTATCTCAATCAATCTCTAAATCTACTCGTCATAGGAAGTTCTACAGAGCCAATCCTTTTTCATACTGGATGTAGGCCCCACCTGCAGGTCTTCATCCTCACTGGCCATACTGTGGAAATCTCAGGACTTATTACATGCGTCACAAAACCTTGAAAGAGCATCCCAGGATGTTACGGGCACACAGCTCTACCTGTTGGATCTCCCAGGGACAAATTATATGTGACTGTCACAAAACCTTAAAAGAGTCTCTTGACTAGCAAGAAACCTAAAGAGCATCTGAGTCCTTTTTCATCCTATCCATATCTCTAGGACTTATTACATGTGACACCTACCACAAAACCTTGCAAGAGCATCCCAGGACTTATTACGGGCACACAACCCAACCTATCGGATCTCCCAGGGCCATATTACATGTGGTCATGGAAAAACCTTGCAAGAGCATCCCAGGACTTATTACGAGCACACAACTCAACCTATCGGATCTCCCAGGGCCAAATTATATGCCATAGGACAAAACCTCGAAAGAGCATCTACCAGATATCCCAGGGCCAAATTATATGCCATAGGCAAAACCTTGCAAGACTATCTGCAAATCTCCCAGGGCCAAATTATATGTCCTTCCAAAGCAAAACCTCGTAAGAGCATCCCAGGCTATTACGCGCACACAGCTCTACCTATAGGATCTCACAGGGACAGATTATATGTGGTCACCACAAAACCTCGCAAGAGCATCCCAGGCTGTTACGAGCACACAGCTCTACCTATAGGATCTCCCAGGGACAGATTATATGTGGTCATGGAAAAACCTCGCAAGAGCATCCCAGGTTGTTACGAGCACACTGTTAAATTTTCTGAATTTACTTCAATATGATCTAGGATCTTAACTGAGAGAACAACATGTACAGCATATCTACAGCATATCAATCATGGAGACAATAATGCAAGCACACAAGAGACACAAAGATTTACTTGGGGAAAACCATAAAGGTGAAAAACCCCAATAACTTCCTCAGAGATAGATAGAGCAATGATACAACCAATCAAGAGAGATAGACATAACCTAGCAGCAGATCCTCCTCCTCCATAAGTGCGCCTCTCCTCCTTGAGAGCATGTGTGAGAAGTGAGTGAGTAAATAGAGTGCCTCCCGCACTCTATTTATACTTGACTTGACTTGCCTTTTTACCTAACTCATGTAGGCTCGAACCTAACCACATAATATAATGCTGACTGGGCCGACCCCCAATAGGGTGGTCTAATAACCCTTTGACCCACATGACTTATACAGGGCCGACCCCAACAAGGTGGTCTAATAACCCATCAAGTATAAGTTACGACACTTACAATATAAATGACGACACTTCCGTATAGAGGAATAATACCATCTCTATAGGAGTACATACAACATATATGAAATACATTCCGAAGTTACATATACATCAACACTCCCTCTTAACTAGGAAGGTATTTCTTAGCACAGTTCTTCTAGCACAAGTCATCTTCTCTGGATCATCGTCACTGGATAATCATCATCGAGTCATCATCATCGTCACTGCTGCTGCTATCTCAATCAATCTCTGAATCTACTCGTCATAGGAAGTTCTACAGAGCCAGTCCTTTTTCATACTGGATGTAGGCCCACCACCTGCAGGTCTTCATCATCACTGGCCATACTGTGGAATCCTCAGGACTTTTATGTGCGTCACAAAACCTCGCAAGAGCATCCCAGGCTGTTACGAGCATACTGCTCTACCTATAGGATCTCCCAGGGCAACGAATTACATGTGATCTCACCACAAAACCTCGCAAGAGCATCCCAGGCTGTTACGAGCATACTGCTCTACCTATAGGATCTCCCAGGGCAACGAATTACATGTGGTCATGGCAAAACCTCGCAAGAGCATTTGACAGATGTCCCAGGGCAACGAATTACATGCCATAGGCAAAACCTCGCAAGACCATCTGCAAATCTCCCAGGGCAACGGATTACATGCCATAGGACAAAACCTCGCAAGAGCATCTGCCAGATATCCCAGGGCAACGAATTACATGCCATAGGCAAAACCTCGCAAGACTATCTGCAGATCTCCCAGGGCAACGAATTACATGTCCTCCCAGAGCAAAACCTCGAAAGAGCATTTGACAGATGTCCCAGGGCAACGAATTACATGCCATAGGCAAAACCTCGCAAGACCATCTGCAAATCTCCCAGGGCAACGAATTACATGCTCATCTGCACAACCTGATCCACGGCCACAGAGTATCAACCTGATACTCACCATACATCACCATGATCATCCTGATCATCACTGCAACATCCTGTTGCATGTCATCTAGAGCAACATCCTGAAGCTCGTCATCTATGATCGTCCTGATCATCACTGCAACATCCTGCTGCATGTCATCTGGAGCAACATCCTGAAGCTCGTCATCTATGATCATCCCGATCATCAATGCAACATCCTACTGCATACCAAGTATCTACCTGATACATATCATCATACATGATCCTCCTGATCATCAATGCAACATCCTGCTGTATACCAAGTATCTACCTGATACATATCATCATACATGATCCTCCTGATCATCAATGCAACATCCTGCTGCATGCCAAGTATCTACCTGATACATATCATCATACATGATCCTCCTGATCATCAATGTATCCACCTGATACAAATACAAAACATATGATATATATCACCATACATGATCCACCTGATCATACAATGTATTCACCTGATACATATACAGATACATGGTCCAAGCATCCAACATGATGCATATAAAATTCATACACATGATCCAACTGATCATATCCAGCATCCAACATGATGTGTACATACATACATAAAATGATCCAACTGATCATATCCAGCAGAAACTAGAACATCATCCTGATGTTCATCATCCAGCGCTTACATCCACAGCCATGTGAAGGATCCTCCTTCCAACATGCTTGGAATGGCTTCAACAAATGTGTCCATCACTTCTTCCTCGAAGTGTCCTCGATCTGAATAACGCCAAGACTCTCTCTGAAGTACTCGAACTTCACCCTGGCTAGTGGCTTCGTCAGTACATCTGCAATCTGCTCGTCCGTCGCAACATACAGGAGCTTCACAGCTCCTCTCTGCACCATATCCCTGATATAGTGGTATTTGATCTCTATGTGTTTCGACCTGTCATGAAACACTGGGTTCTCGGACAACTTCACACAACTCTGGTTATCACAGAAGATACCAGTAGCTTCCAACGGGAGATCAAATAACTCAGACAGTAGCTTCCGTAGCCATACTGCCTCACAACTAGCTGAGCAGACTGCAACATATTCTGCCTCAGCTGTACTTAGTGCTACGCAAGACTGCTTCCTGCTAAACCAAGAGATCACACCTGATCCCATACTGAAGCAACACCCAGATGTGCTCTTCCTGTCTGCAGCACTGCCAGCCCAATCTGAATCAACATAACCCTGCAGGTTAAACTTTTGATTCGCCTCATACCTGAGCCCATAATCCAGTGTACCCTTCAGGTACCTCAGAACATGCTTTACAGCAACCAGGTGAACACTTCTTGGATCCGTCAGGAACTGGCTCAATGTGTTCACAGCAAAACAAATATCTGGTCTTGTGTTCGTCAGGTACATCAAGGACCCAATCATCTGACGATACATAGTAATATCAACTGGCTCAGATGAAGCATCACATAGAAGCTTCAGATTCGATGCCATAGGTGTGGCCATGGCCTTGCAATCCATCATCCCGAACCTCTTTGGGATCTCTACTGCATACTTCCCTTGTCCAAGGAAGATTCTATCTGCACTCTGCCACACCTCCATGCCAAAAACAAATAGTGCATCATCCCCAAGTTCTTCATCTCGAACTCGGTAGTAAGCTTCCGCTGCGTGTCGGCAATCAATCTATCTTCACCATACCAAGTTTTGCACATATATGATTTCCTATCATGTGTCTCAGAACCAAGTGGCTGCTCTACATACACTTCTTCTTCAACTACACCATTCAAGGAAGCTGTCTTGAATCCATCTGGTGTATCTTCTATTTCATCACTTTTATATTTCTCAATGCTGCCATCTGCAACATGCTTGATCTGATAGTTCCGTTTGGAAGTCATAGCAAACTTCCCTTCATGTCTTGGGATTACATCCCAAACATCATTCTTCATGATCGACGGATCATGGCATTTCATTTCTTCATCCCAGATCCTGGGAACTTCAATATCTTCAATATCTTCAATAGATATCTTTGTTGCTGGAACAAATGTTGTAGTTCTTCTTTTGTAGGAGATGGCATACGATCTTTCCTACACAACAAGTTAAATTGCATGATTAGAAAACATCTCATAGTTTTCAGAACAAATTCTTACACATAAAGAAATATGCCATACAGTCATGCAATTATCTTATCCAATGCTTCAATACAACATTTATCCATATTTCGTAACTTTCTAGATGCCTTCCAATCTCTACCAGAACATTGTTAAGAGTGTGCACAACTCCCAACATGTCAGCAAAGAGGTTTCATTCTAGATAAGTAGCAATGGAATGTTGTACAGTGCCATAGGCCACTTACCCATGCATATTAGGAGTATACTGTTCATCAATGCAATTATTCTAATATGCATAATACACAACCTAATTCTAGGAATATCAGTATATACATTTTTGAACAGTATTATTTAAGAAATGACAATTCAAATACTTATCTTTGTTTGTTCGTTGGGTGGACTCCCTCTGAGTCTTCGCTTCCTTGCAGGAGCTGCTGGAGTCCTAATCTGAATTAGCTTCTTCTACACCTTTCTGTTGTGGGATGTAGAGAGATGGTCAACTCCCTCTGAATATCTGCATCCTTGCAGAAACTACTGAAGTGTGCTCCTTTGCTTTCTTGCAGGAACAACTAGAGTGTGCTCCCTCTTGATCTTTGCTTCCTGAATTACCTGTTCTTGAACTCATATTCATCCTTGGTCCCTATGCATGCTTATTAGTATCATGAATGTGTTATCCTTGTGATCTCATATAAAATCATACATTCATTAGTATTCTATTAAAACACAATAATCTCAAGCATGTATAGTCATGATCATTTCAAACAGAAATAATAAGCATTAGCATTCAAGGATTCTTATGGTTAGTCAAATCATAAGAAACATAACATGTCTAAACCTGTAATTACTCAAGCCTAAGACTTTTCAGGTTAGTTGAATCATCAATCAAGATAAGAGATATAAAATGCATAAAACCTGTGATTATTCAAACCTATACCATCATGATTCTTCTGATTAGTCATATCATCAATTATGGTAAGAAACATAATATGTATACAATCATGATTATTCAAACCTATGACTTCATGAATAATCATTATCAACAACGCGATAGTATAAGATCCTAACCCAAGGTAGGAATCTAGCTTGATATAGGAAAAACATACCTGGATTATCATGTTAGCTAGTTATGTCTAACATACCCGTATAATGTCTTTTGGTTCTCTTCAGTGACTTGTGCTAGTAACCTGCATGTCTCATAAGTTAACCATTATAAAACCAAGTTATACATACCTCGTGAATGGATCTTGTATGAGATCCATGACAATGGATGAATCTTTGTCCTCATGTTATCATGATCATATGTTCTTGGACCAGAACATGATCTGTCTTTCTTGGTGTACCTTTCATGTTAGTAGACAACATAAACCTCATACAACACCATAATGCATTAGTACAATCATAAGTGTCAACACCCTAACCAATGAATATCTTCTATCATGCATTCATAATTTTGTTAAGGTGATACGACAAATCTAAAATCAAAATTGTACTAACCGTAATAACATGAAAACATACCATAAACTTAATCATGGAAAATATCGAAACATACCTCGATGAGTCATACCTGTTGAGATCGCTTGTAATCTTCTTGTGTAAGGCCTTAGCCTCATCTCCCTCTGAAACAGGAACTTCTTTACTCATGCAGATGATCAATCCATCTTCTTCTAGGATTAACCCAATCCACTTGATTTGCAAGAACTGGACCTGGAGCTGGATATGGGTTTGTCAGAGAAACCTCAAAAATTCAAACTTTGAATTTCAACCTTCTGACAGGATAGAAATATGTGTCTTGATGAGCTGATCAAGCTGGTATATTCAAAATTTGAAGACTGCAAAGTTTCACTCCTCAATTTTGCCTTTGAAACTTCTGGATTCACTGGACGTGACCCTGAACTGGGGTTTGATGAAGCCCACTCTTCTCCCCAATCAAAATGTTTGATCCAAAGCTCTAAGCTTCTATTTTTCTGAGGAGCTTCCAGCCGTGGTCACAGATTTCAAAAATTCCCATTTTTACAGAAGCCCTAATTTTCCACTTTTCTGATCAAAGTCCCGAACTAGGGTCTAATCAAGCCCGGCCTTCTGCCCAACCAAAAATTCTGATCTTGGTCTCTAAATTTCTATTTTGATGAGTAGCATCCAGCCGTGGTCTCCGATTACAAAAATTCCAACTTTCTTCAAAGCCCTAAATTCCGGAAGCCATGAATGAAGGTACCAAAAAATAATTCTGTTTTGACAGAAATATGTACCTGATTGTTTCTGGTGTAACTCCAAAATTTTTGATCCACAGGATCTGAAAAAGTTTCCTGAGATAGACTGACCTGTTATCTTTCCATCTTGACAGGTCTGACCTCAATTGGATTCTCTGAGAGAGAGTTATGCCAAATGTCGCAACGTGACCTGTTTTGGGATAAAACAGGAGAGCGAACTTGTACGGCGTGCCACGTGTCACTGTTTTAACTTCGTCCTTTGAAAAAGTTTTCTGAGATAGCTCGGCCTGTTACCTTTCCATCCTGATAGGTCTGACCTCAATTGGACTCTCTGAGAGAGAGTTATGCCAAATGTCGCAACGTGACCTTTTTATGGGATAATACAGGAGAGCGAACTTGTACGGTGTGCCACGTGTCACTGTTTTAACTTCGGCCTCTGAAAAAGTTTTCTGAGATAGTACAGACTGTGTACTACCTGTCACTTTTTACGAAATTTCATTTGGAGCTTCCTAGCCCAAGATATGACCTTTTTCCCAAGGTCACCTGAATTTGACTCAGATCTGGAAGAGGCAGAAACCCTATATTGTACAGATCATAAATCACAAAGTACAACGAATTAGAGGTTGTCCTTTGGACACAAGATACCTGGAGATCTTAGCTTCGGCCTGTAACAATTTTAGATCCGAAAAGTTCGCCAAAACGGATTTATATCGAAAGTGCTACGATGACTAGTTTTTGCTATATCAAGCCCTAGCATCGTAAGCGCAACAAGTGTCATACATGCCATATCATGCCTTCTTTCAGGCTAGCTCTGATACCATGTTAAATTTTCTGAATTTACTTCAATATGATCTAGGATCTTAACTGAGAGAACAACATGTACAGCATATCTACAGCATATCAATCATGGAGACAATAATGCAAGCACACAAGAGACACAAAGATTTACTTGGGGAAAACCATAAAGGTGAAAAACCCCAATAACTTCCTCAGAGATAGATAGAGAAATGATACAACCAATCAAGAGAGATAGACATAACCTAGCAGCAGATCCTCCTCCTCCATAAGTGCGCCTCTCCTCCTTGAGAGCATGTGTGAGAAGTGAGTGAGTAAATAGAGTGCCTCCCGCACTCTATTTATACTTGACTTGACTTGCCTTTTTACCTAACTCATGTAGGCTCGAACCTAACCACATAATATAATGCTGACTGGGCCGACCCCCAATAGGGTGGTCTAATAACCCTTTGACCCACATGACTTATACAGGGCCGACCCCAACAAGGTGGTCTAATAACCCATCAAGTATAAGTTACGACACTTACAATATAAATGACGACACTTCCGTATAGAGGAATAATACCATCTCTATAGGAGTACATACAACATATATGAAATACATTCCGAAGTTACATATACATCAACACACACAGCTCTACCTATAGGATCTCCCAGGGACAGATTATATTCCATAGGAAAAAACCTCGAAAGAGCATCTGCCAAATATCCCAGGGCCAAATTATATGCCATAGGAAAAACCTCGAAAGACTATCTGCAGATCTCCCAGGGCCAAATTATATGTCCTCCCAGAGCAAAACCTCGAAAGATCATTTGCCAAATATCCTAGGGCCAAATTACATGCCATAGGAAAAACCTCGAAAGACTATCTGCAAATCTCCCAGGGCCAAATTATATGCTCATCTGCACAACCTAACCCACGGCCATAAAGTATCATCCTGATACTCACCATACATCATCCTGATGTATACATGATCATCCTAATCATCATCACTGCAACATCCTGCTGCAAGTCATCTGGAGCAACATCTTGAAGCTCGTCATCCACCATCATCTTGATCATACAATGCATCCACCTAATGCATACCAAGTATCTACCTAATACATATCATCATATACAATGTATCTACCTGATACATAGATAGATACATGATCCACACAATGTATCCATCAACATACATGATCTACCTGATCATACCTGATACATATACAAATACATGGTCCAAGCATCCAACATGATGTGTACATACATAAATGTAAATGATCCAACTGATCATACAGAGCAGAAACTATAACATCATCCAGTGCTTACATCCATAGCCATGTGAAGGATCCTCCTTCCAACATGCTTGGAATGGCTTCAGCAAATGTCTTCATCACTTATTCCTCGAAGTGTCTTCGATCTGAAGAACACCAAGCCTCTCCCTGAAGTACTCGAACTTCACCCTGGCTAGTGGCTTCATCAACACATCTGCAATCTGCTCATCCATCGCAACATACAGGAGCTTCACTGCTCCTCTCTGCACCATATCCTTGATATAGTGATATTTGATCTCTATGTGTTTCGACCTGTCGTGAAACACTGGGTTCTCAGACAGCTTCACACAACTCTGGTTATCACAGAAGATACCAATGGCATCCAATGGGAGATCAAATAACTCAGACAGTAGCTTTCGAAGCCATACTGCCTCACAACTAGCCGAACAGGATGCAACATACTCTGCCTCGGCTGTACTCGGTGCTACGCAGGATTGCTTCCTGCTAAACCAAGAGATCACACCTGATCCCATACTTAAGCAGCACCCAGATGTGCTCTTCCTATCTGCAGCACTGCTTGCCCAATCTGAATCAACATAACGTTGCAGGTTAAACTTTTGATTCACTTCATACCTAAGCCCATAATCAACTGTACCCTTCAGGTACCTCAGAATATGCTTTACAGCAACCAGGTGAACACTCCTCGGATCCGTCAGGAACTGGCTCAATGTGCTCACCGCAAAGCAAATATCTGGTCTCGTGTTCGTCAGGTACATTAAGGACCCAATCATCTGACGATACATAGAGACATCAACCGACTCAGATGAAGCATCACACATAAGCTTCAGATTCGATGCCATAGGTGTGGCCAGGGCCTTGCAATCCATCATCCCGAATCTCTTCAGGATATCTACTGTGTACTTCCCTTGACCAAGGAAGATCCCACCTGCACTCTGCCACACCTCCATACCAAAAAAAAAACAAATAGTGCATCGTCCCCAAGTTCTGCACATATGTGTCTCCTTGTCATGTGTCTTAGAACCAAGTGGCTGCTCCACATATACTTCCTTGACTACACCATTCAAGAAAGTTGTCTTGAAATCTATCTGGTGTATCTTCTACTTCATCACTCGCTTTGTATTTTTCTATGCTTCCATCTGCAGCATGCTTGATCCTATAGATCCACTTGGAAGTCACTACAGACTCCCCTTCAGGTCTTGGGACTGCATCCCAAACATCTTCATGATCGACTGATACTCCTCGATCATGGCATTCTTCCCAGATCCTGGGAACTTCAATATCTTCAATATTTTCAATAGATAACTTTGTTGCTGAACAAATGTTGTAGTCCTTCTTTTGTAGGTGATGGTATACGATCTTTCCTACACAACAAGTTAAATTGCATGATTAGAAAACATCTTATAGTTTTCAGAACAAATTCTTACACATAAAGAAATATGTCATACAGTCATGCAATTGTCTTAGCCAATGCTTCAATACAACATTTATCCATATTCCGTAACTTTCTAGATGCCTTCCAATCTCTACCAGAACATTGTTAAGAGTGTGCACAACTCCTAACATGTCAGCAAAGAGGTTTCATTCTAGATAAGTAGCAATGGAATGTTGTACAGTGCCATAGGCCACTTACCCATGTATATTAGTAGTATACTGTTCATCAATGCAACTATGCATAATACACAACCTAATTCTAGGAACATACGCATATACATCATTGAATAACATTATGTAAGAAATGGCAATTCAAATACTTATCTTTGTTTGGTTGCTGGGTGGACTCCCTCTGAATCTTTGCAACTCCATTCTGATGTGGATTGTGAGAAGTGGTCAACTCCCTCTGAATATCCGCATCCTTGTAGAAACTACTGAAGTGTGCTCCTTCTTGATCTTTGCTTCCTTGCAGGAACAACTAGAGTGTCCTCCCTCTTGATCTTTGCTTCCTGGATTTCTTGTCCTTGAACTTATATCCATCCTTAATCATTATGCATGCTTATTAGTATCATCATTGTGTTATCATTAAGGTCTCATACATAATCATACATTCATTAGTATATTCTTAATACTATCAAAACACAATAATCTTAAGCATGTAAAGTCATGATCATTTCAAACAGAAATAATAAGCATTTCAAGGTTTATATAGGACTCTTATGGTTAGTCATATCATAAATTAAAGTAAGAAACATAATATGCCTAAACCTGTGATTACTCAAACCTATACCTTCATGATTCTTCTGTTTAGTCATATCATCAATTATGGTAAGACACATAATATGCATACAACCATGACTATTCAAACCTATGACTTCATGAATAATCATTATCAACAACACAACAGTATAAGATCCTAACACAAGGTAGGATTCTAGCTTGATATAGGAAAAACATACCTGGATTAGCATGATAGCTAGTTATGTCTAACATACCCGCATAATGTCTTCTGGTTCTCTTCAGTGACTTGTGCTAGTAACCTGCATGTCTCATAAGTTATCCATTGTAGAAGCAAGTTATACATACCTTGTAAGTAGATTTTATAAGTGATCCATGACAATGGATGAATCTTTGTCTTCATGTCATCATGATCATATGTTCTTGAACTAGAACATGATTTGTCTTTCTTGGTGTACCTTTCATGTTAGCGAACAACATAACCTCATACAACATCACAATGCATTAGTACAATCATAAGTGTCAAAACCTTAATCAATGAATATATTCTATTAAGGTAATACGACAAGTCTAGTAATTAATCAAGATTGTACTGTAATGATATGAAGACAAACATATCATAAACTTAACTATGAATAGAATTCGAAACATACATGTAAGCCATACCTGTCAAGATTGTTTGTAATCTTCTTATGGAAGGCCTTAGCCTCATCTCCCTCTGAAACAAGAACTTCTTCACTTATGCAGGTGACCAATCCATCCTCTTCTAGGATTAACCCAATCCACTTGATTTGCAGGAATTGGATCTGGAGCTCTAATAGGGTTTGTCAGAGAAACCCCAAAAATTCAAACTTTGAATTTCAAACTTCCGAAAGGATAGAAATATGCACCTTGATGAGCTAATCAAGCTGGTATATTCAGAATTTGAAAACTGCAAAGTTTCACTCCTCAATTTTGCCTTTGAAACTTCCAGATTCACTGGACGTGACCCCAAACTGAGGTTTGATGAAGCCCACTCTTCTGCCCAATAAAAAGGTTTGATCCAATGCTCTAAGCTTCTATTTTTATGAGGAGCTTCCAGCTGTGGTCACAGATTTCAAAAATTCCCATTTTTGCAGAAGCCCTAATTTTCCACTTTTCTGATCAAAGTCCCGAACTAGGGTCTGATCAAGCTCGGCCTTCTGCCCAACCAAAAATTCTGATCTTGGTATCTAAATTTCGATTTTGATGAGTGGCATTCAGCCGTGGTCTCTGATTACAAAAATTCCAACTTTATCCGAAACCCTAAATTCCGGAAGCCATGAATGAAGGTGCTCAAAAATAATTCTGTTTTGACAGAAATATGTACCTTATTGTTTCTGGTGTAACTCTGAACTTTTCGATCCACGAGTTCTGAAACATTTTCCTAAGATAGCCTGACCTGTCATATTTCCATCCCGATAGGTCTGACCTCAATTGGATTCTCTGAGAGAGAGTTATGCCACGTGTCGTAACGTGACCTATTTATGGGATAAAACAGGAGAGCGAAATTGTACGGCGTGCCACATGTCACTGGTTCAACTTCAGCCTCTGAAACATTTTCCTGAGATAGTACAGTCTGTGTACTACCTGTCACTTTTTACAAAATTTCATTTGGAGATACCTAGCCCAAGTTATGACCTTTTTTCCAAGGTCACATGTTTTTGACTCAGATCTGGAAGAGGCATAAACCCTATATTGTACAGATCATAAATCACAAAGTACAACGAATTAGAGGTTTTCCTTTGGACACAAGGTACATGGGGATCTGATCTTCGACCTGTAAACGTTTCAGACCCGAAAACTTCGCCAAAATGTATTTATAGCGAAAGTGCTATGATGACTGGTTTTTGCTATATCAAGCCCTAGCATCGTAAGTGCAACAAGTGTCATATATGCCATATCATGCCTTCTTTCAGGCTAGCTCTGATACCATGTTAAATTTTCAGAATTTACTTCAATATGATCTAGGATCTTAACTAATAGAACAACATGTATAGCAAATCTACAGCATATCAATCATGGACACAATAATGCAAGCACAGAAGAGACACAGAGTTTACTTGGGGAAAACCATAAAGGTGAATAACCCCAATAACTTCCTCAGAGATAGATAGAGCAATGATACAACCAGAATGCAAGAGATAGTCTTCTCCTAGCATCAAAGCCTCCTCCTCATAAGTGTGCCACTTTCCGAATGAGAGAAGTGTGTGAATGAATAATCAAATAGAGATCTCCTGATCTCTATTTATACTTGTTCTGTCATGCCTAATAAACTAATGGGGCCTACATGTCTAGCTTAACCCATGGTTAACTTAATCCGGGCTAACCCCACACTTGGTGGTCTAATAACCCTTTGACCCACATGGCCGACCCCCAATAGGGTGGTCTAATAACCCTTTGACCCACATGACTTATGCAGGGCCGACCCCAACAAGGTGGTCTAATAACCCATCAAGTATAAGTTACGACACTTACAATATAAATGACGACACTTCCGTATAGAGGAATAATAACATCTCTATAGGAATACAATATACATATATATGAAATACATTCCGAAGTTACATATACATCAAGAGTTGCGATATTGGAATGTTGTTATATTTTCTTAATGCAATGTCTGTTACTATTACCGAAATGATAATTGTTGTGATTAAATATGCTCTATGTTGAATATAATGGTAAATGCTGCGGTTATAACTCCTTGCCGAATGTTTAAAGTTTCTGGTTAAATATTGCAATAGAGTTAGTTTGTGTAGCCACAACTTTCCTCCTCCCTTGGCGGAAACATGGTTCTGTCTGCTCTTCCTGGACGCCTCGGGTGAGACCTCATCCGCTCTGCGGGTGTTGCTAGGTGGGCTCAAACCTACCCGGGTCGGTGCCCAGGGAGACTGAGGTGTGTGTCGACAGTGAGGTGAACCCCTGTCGACTGAGGTCGCGTTGGGTTTGGTAAACAATATGAAAACAACCTATGTGCATCAGGCTGCTCCTGATGACTCTATTTACCAAGGAGCAAATCTGTTTTCTAAAGTCCCGGTTAGGGATGAGACTAAAGAAAAGAAGAGCTTCATCTTTCAGTACCAAAAAGAGGGATGAGACTAAAGAAAAGAAGAGCTTCATCTTTCAGTACCAAAAAGAGCTTAAGACTAAGGTTTTAAGTTATAGGAAAATGGAGCTGCAACTGGTAGAGCAGGTCAGAAAGGAAAGGGAAGAAAAAGAAGCACAAAAGGAATCTACTCCTCTAATGTTAACATATCCAGATGGAGGCAAAGGCAAGGGTCTTGTAGAATATGTTCAATGGACCAAAGAGATCCTAATTCAGTCATTTGATGAGTTGAAGAAAGAGCTGGCACATATGACTTCGATGCTTGACACCCAATTCATTGCTGCAAGTAGTCTATCCAGTGATACTCAAGTAGTTGTGAGTGACCCAACAAAGAGACAGAAGATTCAAACCCCTGCATCTACTATACATACATTGAATATTGAAGACAATGATGTCGAGGATGAAAGACTTCCCCCTGTGATTGTTGTCCAAGAGATAACTGAAGTTTCCCAGGCAGATGTTGATTTGCTTCACAGCATAGTGATAGAGGATCCTATTCAAGATCGCCATTTTGATCAAGTCACTTCTACTGCTGAAACATTAACTTTTGCACCCTTACCTTCTTCTCTTGAACTTACTCCCACCTCTTATGTTCAACTTACTTCCACCTCATCTTCTGAGACTACATTACCATCATCCACCATATCTCAAATATTTGATGCACTGACCTCCATCACTACTTCACCTTCCATTTTTCCAATTCCACCTATCACTCCATCACCAATAGTCACTGAGATCCAGCTTCCAACTGTTTCTCTACAGCCCTCACTTACTGTTGACCCAACTTCCCTTGTTGAGTTTGCCACTCTATTTACTTCTCCTCCTTCTCCACCTTTAGATTCTGCTACCAATTCCCCTTTAATATCTACCTCTCAGATTACCATGTCTATCCCTAATACCACTATCACCCAAAATGTTGCTTTGGTTGCAACAAGTAACAGTACCACATCTGCTACAAGTAACATTATTTCATCTACAGTTGAGTTGACAGCTGATCCTGAAGATGATGTTGTGGTTCCCCTTGGGAATTACTTTTACAGCAGGATATCAAAAGCAATGGTTAAAAGAGGAAGCAAGAGAAGCAGGGGATCAGTTGTGTTTCAAGCACCTGTTCCCAATCAGATAATTTGGGATAGACAGTCTGATGACATCCAGCATGAAGCATTAGAAACTGCAATAGCCATGGTGGCATTTGCTGGAGATAATTTTGATACAGTAACCTCTCTAAATAAAGAAATTGATACCAATAAAGGGGAATTGAAGATGCTACAGGAGCAGCTGGTTAAAGTCAATCAAGAGCATGAATCTCAAATTCATGGATTGAAGAATCAGTATGAAAATCAGCTGAATGATTTGCAGGAACAGAATACTTCTCTTAAGGAGGAACTGCAGGATGCATAGGTCCTAAAGACTGCAAATATGGAGAAGATAGAAATATTGGAACAACAGTTAAAGGATGCAACTGAAAGTGCAGCCTCTTCTTCTTTCTCTAGTTTTTCCTAGGAAGAGTTCAAAGACTTGGCCAATAAAGTGAATGAGGAGCATTATGAACTCTTAACTCAGTTGTTCAATTCCCTGAATGACATTCAGGAGACTCATAGTGCTTTTGGGCGAATGTCTGTTGTCCTTGAACAACACGTTGAGAAGATCCGACAAGCTTCTAAAGATTATGATGATGTTGTTGAATGGCAAAGGTATATAAAGGACAAACCAGAGGACATGCCAGTTTTTTATATCTTCAAGTTCAGAAGAATCAAAACATCTTTGAATGTCCGGCAGAACGTGTCTCACATGGTAGAAGAAACAATCCAGAAACAACAAGCCATCTATGGGAGAAGATGGTATGATGCAGACAATATCATGGTTAAGCTGCAATTTCCTACTATGGATATCATTGAGAAAGCTTGCCCACCCAAGTTGATGATCGAACAGGTTGACACCAGATGTGAAAACGTCAAAGAATAGATTTAACAGCTCGAATACATTGGGATTTCAGAAGTTGAAAAGTTCATCAAGCAGCCTACCAGCTTAGAAGGAAAGATCCATATTTTTTCTGCGCACTTGGCATAAGCTGACCAAGAATTAGATGGAATATTTCACTTGTGATGCTCAATTGAGGCTCGAGTCAGCCAATTATCGAGTTTTAGATGAGCTGCTAGAAGTTTGGACCAAGTGGCAGGACGCCCTTGGTCATGCTTAGAATAGTTTGATTTTGTAATCCCTGTTTTATGGGAGGTCTATCCTTTGTGACTATTTTTTGTAATTATTATTTAAAGGGTAGAGGTCTCATAGGCCGGGGGGGAGAAAATCACCAGAGAAGGACTGGAGAAACGTTGTTTCACTCGAGATCTTGTAATTTATTGCAGACTTGATGAATCAAAGTTAGTTTCTTTTGGCATCTTCTTTGTCTATGTTGTCAAATTTCTTTGATGATATATCATTTCTTCACCTTAATCATTGAATGAATATTGTTTTAATTTTGCAGTCAATCATTAATGCATTGATCCATGATTTAGATTTGTCTCAATCGGTGATCTATGTATCTTTATGTTTTAATTGAATTTATTTAATTAAAACATTTATCTATTTCTGCAAATGATTCACAGAAATTATTAAATTAATGTTAATTTTTCAATTGACATTCCAGATACAAGATAAGCTTGCATGTACCTAATCCTTAAGCTACTATCATTTGATTTTTATCTCTTGGTTCTATCTTAAGTTAATGAGTAAAAGATCCAATTTTACATTTCTGTTAAGCTGGTGAAAGGGCTTATTAAAACTCAAACTAAGTTATCCTGCACATAAACAGAACACTTTCTTTAGATTAGATTTCTTTTTAAGATAGATTCCTTTCTAGAGTTAGAACACTTTGATCTTCCCTCACAGGAAGGCAGATCCTTTCAGGATCAAACCCCATAAGTGCCAGCAGAGGCCTTTATATCTATGGGAGTTAACTACACCAAATAGTCTGGGGATAGAACTGCTCTTGCGCAGAGCTTTTTGAAGCCTTTTAGGCTGCGTTTTCACCCTCTGTTGTTAGCCTTGGAACCCATTCCAGCAACCTACATACCCGAGGCTTCAACACTAGGCAAAGAGTATGCCCACATACCCTGTTGATTAAGGACTTGATACACTTCATCACCCCCCCCCCTATAATAACAAATACTAGGAGATCAAGCAACACATTGAGGGTAGAGGAGTGTAATTGTTCAAAATTAGGTTTCTAAATAGTGGCAATTTGTATGGTCTCCAACAAAAAATCATCTAGATAAACTTCGAGCTTCATATCTAGAAAATAATCCCCATCTATGAAATCATGGTCGCCAAACCTAGTGTGTTAAACCTTCCCATATAAGTCATATAATACCTTGACTCAAGGGTCACAAAACTCAGTCAAAATGACTTCTTCCAATATCACGAATATTTCTTTATTATTAGATACATCTCCCATGGATGCAATTTTTATTTGGTACAAAAATCAAATGGGAGACCAAACATGAGTGAAACTCAGATCACTCATTAGTACTTATGCAATTGCTCTGGGATCGAGGGTGCCAGAAAACTAATAAAAAAAACAAAGTGAGAAACAAACCAAATTTTAGGTGACTTGATTAACATGGTCCGCTTTCACGACTAGAGTTGTATAGGGGATTCGGTCAAATGTGTAAAGATTACTAACCAACTTGTGCGGAGTTTTAGACACCTGGTATTAAATATGATTTGGATAGTTGCGATAGACATTTACTCAACCCTTTAAGTTATGTGATAACACTAGACATTTGTTGGCGGTAATGGTCAACTAAAGTCTTGTCACCCAATCTCACAAAATCCCAACAAGTTGATTGCACAAACCCTCTATACCTAATTGCAAAGACTCTTTCATTCAATAGGTTCCCGAACTTTAACCCAACTTGACCTCACTAACAACTCCCTGACAACAAAGAGTTGGCTAGGGCACAAATAAAGACTCAATGAACAATATATTTAGGTTCCCATGACCACGTTCTTTTACTAGGACTAAAATGAAATAACCAACCACATAAACTTCACAACACACTAACACCTATCATTGGAATTCTTAACATGCTAGTATTTGTTGAATCACAACATGACCAAAGAGACTTATATAGTCTTGCAATACAAAATAAACTAAAACCAAAACCAAAAACAAATCATACCCTACTCTACTTTGCTCCCTTCCATAGGAGTGCATGAGAACATCTTCACGGGGCAGATACATAGGGATTTAGGCAAGTTTCATTCAAAGTCTTATAATGCCACCCAGTTGAGTCACTTGAATTGCACCTGAATCATGGATTTATGCAACTACAAAATTTCTCATCAAATGCATCTAAATATTTCATGGGTTCTTCAAATACTTGCTATCATGTAATAGAACTAGGCCTCCTTTAGAAAAAGTATTATTCCTTGTGTGGTTATGATTCCATACTTTATGTCTAGCCTTCTCCACGGTATGATGAAAGTCAACTAAAAACCTAGATTCTTCCAATTGCATTAATTGTACTATACTTTCCTCTACTGATCCATCATATGTTATAAAAGTGTCATGGGAAATATAGAGGCTAGGCATGACAAACTTTTGCAAGAGAAATAGCTTCTTGATTATATACTAGTTGAAAGGATGTATACTTGTGCAATCTCTTAGTAGTGCTCTTGCATGCCCATAAAACTGTAGGAACCCTCCCATCCCAATCATTTGTATTTGCATGACATAATCCGGTCAATCTTGTCTCCAATATTGTATTGAATGCTATCACTATTCCATTCACCTAAGGGTGGTAGGGACTACTTTTGTGGTGTTGAATAAGGATTTTCCTAGTCAAGGGAGTGATAGTGTTACTCAAAAAATGCTTATGTTGATCAATTGTCAAACTTATAGGAAATTAAAACCTTGTCATAATGTTTCAAAGATGAACTTGGTTGTGGTATCCATAGAACATTCCTTCACAAGTGAAGATCCATCCCACTTGGTAAGGTAATCTATTGTAGTGGTGATGTGCTAGGCCTTAGAATGGTGAGCAGGAGGGTTGATGAGTCCAATGAAATCAGCAACCATTTTTTAAATAGTTGTAAATCTCATACTAGATGCAAAGGTAGATAATTTATTCTAGAAGGATTACCTACCCATTGGAAAACATTACAAGCCCTAAACATATTCTTTCAAATATTTCAAAATTGTCGACCACCATAGACCATCATGTAATACTTTTATGGTTGTCATTTTATTAGCAACATGCCCCCTTGCAATTCCTTAATGGTATTCCCGTAGAATATCACTTCATTCATGGTGTTGTTATTCCATCAGGTATTCCAAGGCTATTTTGGAACCATGCCAGGGCATCAGTCAAATTGTATTTATGTTTGGAGTGGTCTACTCAATGAACAGAAAGATAATAATCAATAATCTTGGTAAATGCGTGAATTACAAAATAACATGACAGATGTATATAACTGGATGGGAAATGATGGGCATCATTTTGACATTACAGATAATAATAGATGTAAGAAATGGATGAGTGATATGAGGAAAGGTACTTGTGAAAGTAAATATTTATCTCACAGAATAGAAAATGTACTGAGGAAATAGAATTTAGTAGTTTAACATAAAGATAATTGCAGAGTGAACAAAAATCATCATAGGGACAACAACTTAATTTTAAGTAACATATCATGAAGATTCCATAACATATTGACAAGAAAGTAAACAATCACCATAACATTTGAACCAAATACAGGATGAAAGGCTGCCTTGAGAGTTTGTATTATACTCTGTGTACCAATTACATGAAAATGGAATATGTGAAAACACAAAAGAAGTTATGAAAGACTGTAGTCATCAAAATTTTCGAATCCCCATTGCTCCCATTACAAAAGAGCAAATGGATCTTGCATACAAACTTGATCAAATAGACTCTATGAGAAGTTACACTTAGCTCAAAAAATCATTGACCCTTGTGGAAGAGATCTAAGACTCTATTTATAATACTTAGTCTTTACATTCAATTACAGCAAACTTTATGTTACATAAAAACTTTTTTTCTATTACAAACATTATTATTTGTATCTCTCAATTAGTGTTGTTGGCAATTTTGATGTGTACTGGTCCTTGGCCTGGAATGTTGGGATCTCCTTTGGCCATGATACTGACTATGCATCTAAGGTGTTCATTGCATATATTATGGGTGTGGTACCTGGAAATCATGTTGAATGGGAACCCGATATGTCTGTTACATTGGAATATGATACACTTGTTGCGCCGGCACTTGAAGATGTTGCTGAGGAGGTTGTGACGAGGATTCACTAGTTTTTCCTTGAGACACAGTTGACGGGACTTGTTGAGAGGTGTCTAGGATGGCATATTTTGAAATATTTTTCCATTATTCTCCCATTGGATATTCTAAGGACCTGTTGAGGCCTCGGGGGTGCAGGGTAAGTGCAAGGTGTTGGAAAGGGTTCCAAGGCTCCCAACATAGGGTGAAAACCCAGACTGAAAGGCTTCGAAAGACCCTACGCAAGGGCAGTCCTATCCCCGGCCTGTTTGGTATGGAAATCTCCCACGGATATTCGGCCTCCGCTGGCACTCTATGAGTTGGTGTTTCGATCACTGAGATCGGTTCTCCACTTAAGGAAAACAAAGATATAAAAGCTTAGTTTGTTCTAACTTAACCTATTTGAGAAAAGGATCTAATCTAGGTTAGATCTATTCTAAGGGAAAAGCTTGTTGTTGTGCAGATCAATCTTGATGTGAGAGGGATAAGTATGTTTTCCAACTTCAACAGAAATATAAAATATGCATTTACTTATTCACTTAGATCATAATCAATTAATGAAAATTAAGTGACAATAAATTAAGTATGTAAACATGTTCAAGATTAACCTGTAATCACCTTGTTAATTGAAAAATTAACAATGATTAAATCAAATGTTGATCATTTGCAGAAATCGATAAAGAAAATATCTCAATTGACAGAAATTCAATAAAATATTTTCATACATAGATCAACTATAAAGAGAAAACCGATATCACAGATCTTTATGTAAATTAATGCTTGCAAAAGATCACACACTGTAGATGACAATTTGAAGTAAGAAATCAGACACTGTCAAAGAAATTTGAACAATAAACAAGAGATGATTCAAAGGGATTACTTTACTGTATTACTGAAGTCTGTAAACAAAATTACAAAGCTCTACTAAGACAGAGTATTTCCGGTCGTCTCCTGCTGATTTCTAACCCAAAAATTATCAACCCCTAGCATCGAGAGCCATACCTCCTTAAATAAGAATTACAACAGAGTACAAATGGAAACTCCCAAGAGATAGGGATTACAAAGTTCAGATCAGGCTATTGATCCAGAAAATCCTGCCACAATAATCTGAACAATTTTAGCTCAAATGATTCCCTTAAAGCCTACGATAAAGTTTGAAATAAGGGTCATTTTTCTAATTTCAGGAAAATCCCGTAACAAAATTGTGGAATTGAACAACGGCCTAATAGCTGTCGATAATAGGCCACAGTCGGTCTAGCAAATCTTCCTGTTGAATTGCCTTAGAATGTTCCTATTGATCCATAACGTTTTCGAAAACAGAAAAATCGGACAACGGGTCTTGCTTCGCGGGAGCTGGCGGAGTAGCAGGTTCCTTATTGATTATAAAATCATGAATAATGGAGTCATCTCGATCACATGGCTGCTCATTGATTTTCTCTTCGTTCTTCTGAGGGAGTGGTATGCAAACAGGCAGAGTTTCAAAATCTTCATCTTCACTATCACTGCTCGTATCAGGGACACCCGCGTCAAAGGGTGGCGACATAGGTTCTTGAAATAGCAAGGGCTGAAGTTCTTCTTCCATATAACATCCATTAAAGGATTCATAACTTGTTTGCATATTTCTCACACCAGATCGTCAGAAAGAAAGCTTTCAAAATAAAACACAAAACTTTTCTAACGAATACAGACGACGAACTAAGTGCTTCATACTTGCGACCATATTTAAGAAGAGTTAAAGAAATCATAATGATTGAATATGATGAGCTGCTATGATTAAAACCATACGAATTTGGAACTGCAATCATTTGAATTGTAATGAAACGACGTCGCAGCATGTGTTAATCCAAATTGGATCATAACAAAGTACAATTTTAACAGAATCACGCACGATTCGAAGTCGCATCTGAAAACTATCATTACAAGCCAATCTAATCAAGCAGTCATATCTTCAGAGGTGATCATGAGGTGAGAATTACAATCAGAAACCTGGTTGTAAGAACAACAAAAAACAAGGCATTAAAACGTAAGTTCGGACGATGGAATTTCATCCACTGGATCAAATGAATCGACGACAAAGATTAACCAATGTAGGACACGGGATCGAGACTTGGAAAATTATTCACAAATTTATTCATGATTCCCGAAAGCCGCAACCCAAAATTTGCGGGTTTTGGGGTTGCAAACTGAATAAAAACGCATAAACAGGTTTCTGAAAGCCGCAACCCGAAACTTGTGGGTGGCGGGTTTCGCAAACGGAAACAATCTGTAAAAATAAAAATAAAAATAAAAATGTTTCTCGCATCCCGCAACTCGACATTTCGGGTTGCGGGTTTCGGGGACACGCAACGCAACTAAAAGGTAAAACGAATTCCCGAAATTCGAAAGTCGTGGTTGCGGGTTTCGGGTTTCGGGTTTTGGGATGAAAAATTCCCAAAAATTATTAGCAAGGATTTCCGCAACCCGCACCTTTTGGGTTACGAGTTTCGGGTTGACCAAAAATCAAACAACTCAAAATGAATTCCCGCAACTGGCACCTGTCGGGTTGCGAGTTTCGGGTTGTCGGATTATCAGGTTTCGGGTTGGCAAAAGTAAGAGACAAAATGATTAAAAAATTAAGGCTTCCAACAAACCAAAAACACTTAGAAAATTCCGAGAGGAGATTGACAATCAAGGTAAACAAAGGTATAGGTACAAGATCATAGAAACAAAGTTCAAAACCTCATGTTCACGACAACACCTACCCAAATACCTTTGTGTTTATTTAAAAAATTGGGGCTCCCGTGATCAGCTGAAGCATGGGATCTGTTGTGGCCACAACAAATGGCGACTGGCTGGGAAGAACCAGTTATCTCTGCGAACAAATTTCAGTTAGAGAAAGTATATCAGTCAGCTGCCTTTTCCAACCTGAAATTTTAGAAAATATTTATAAAGGAGACAACCAATAAGCAGAAAACATGAGATTGATATATTCCCATCGATGATCATATTAAAAAATAATGCAAATCTGATAAGAAGAATTAAGAAACAACAGGGATCTTATACCATTATGCAATCATTGAACATCAGCTTGTGTTGAACCTGGGACTAACTTAAAACTGCTTATGGATATCCAAATTACATATCACCTTGGTTTATTAATCGCTTTTATGTACAATAGTCCTTCTGGCTATATACACATTTATTTTTTTGATTCAAACAAAAATGAACAGTTGCACATAAGACCTTGTTGGTACAATACCACTGCCCTGACTTGGTAATCAGATATCAGCAGTGCCATTCACAGGCCTGATCCAGAAACTGATCAAGCTGGCTCAATAAGGAGACCCCTTGTCCTTCAGCTGTGATACTGAAGGTAAATATCATGGCTTGGTAATCACATGATGATAGTTTCAGTCCAAATTAAACCCATGATCATGGCAGGGATAGCTTGTAATAAGACCCCCCTTTCCTTATACACAACAAGTATCTTATAAAAGAAAAATATAGATTTTATTCAAATAATAGACTACAAGGCACTTCCAAGGCTTGGTAACCTCATGATAGCAACATTACTCACTAGTGTTTTGCAAATCATGAATGGACCGACCTGTGATAGGATCTTCCACCTCTCAGCAAAAACTGAAAGTCATCTTCCAAGTGTGGTGGCTTAATGTGAAGATGTCATTCCACTAAACACCTATGAACCTAAAGGGTTGGCTTAAAATAAGACCCCCCTCCTTGTAATCTATAATTATTTAATAAAATTATTATCAAGGTGATTGTAAAAGGATCCAGAGCAGATAAAGCCGATCAGGTTATTATGATGTGCTGTGACAATGAGACATAAGATAAGAATATTTCAACCGTTCCTCTATCTCAATTAAACAGATGAAACATGTAAAAGATAATGACCAAGGTGGAAAGGTCTCAATCAAGGTTCTGTATTTATTAGCTGTGCATTCTTTACAAAATAAATTCTGATATCAGCTGAAAAGAAACTGAGACTAACATACTATTCTGCAACTTCAAGTTAAAATCATCTTTGAGCAAAACTGGTTTTAAACCATTACCAAATGTGTGGAGTCTATTATCAATAAAATAAAATAAAACCAATCAAAACAAAGGAAATAGAAAACACACTCCAAACCTATGTACAAAAGCACCAAGTTGTTCAGACGAAGTACTTTTTGAGCAGTGAAACATTCACTAGGTAGGTGTCCACGACTCCCTCCAGTGTTTGTAATTGGACAGTACTGGGACCCATATTTTCTGTAATAATGAAAGGTCCCAGCCAAAGGCGCTGGAATTTGGTATACTGGTTTTTATCTTTATGCTATTTGTCCCACCTTAATGCCAAATCCCCACTGAGAATTCCCTGTCAGATGAATATTTCTCATCAAACCATCTCTTCACCATCTATTGATGTTGATATAGTTTTTTTTTGCCTTCTCCCTATCTTCTTCCAGTTTGAGCAGTGTGTCAATCCTCTGCTGAAGGGGAGAAGAGTCATCTTCTTGGATAGATTGGTCTAATTGCAATGAAGGGATGGTGAGATTATCAGGAAGGATAGCTTCCTTTCCATACACCAAACAGTAGGGAGAATTCCCAATTGCTACCTTTGGGGTGATTCGATCCGCCCAAAGAGCATTATAGAGCTGTGTGTGCCAATTTTTATGATGAGAGGCTATAGTCTTCTTGAGAATATTTATCAGATTTTTGTTGGAAGACTCAGCCAAACCATTTCCCTGTGGGTAATAATTGGCAGAAAACTTTAACTTAATCCCTTTTTCAAGGGCATATTGTGTCAAATCAATCGAAGAAAAATAGGATGCGTTATCAAAAACAAGATACTCTGGGGCACCAAACCTTGTAATTATCTGGTTGTCGAGGAAGGAAATTACTTGGTTTGCATTACATTTCCTAAGTGGGATTGCTTCTGTCCATCTGGTGAAGTAATCAGTGGTTGTAAGGAGGTACCTATGTTGCAGAGATGAGGTAGGGTTTATTGGTCCAATAAAGTCCAGTCCCCACTGCTAAAATGGGAACTGAATTGTGACTGGCTGCAGTGGGAATGCAGGTTTCTTGAATTTCCCTGTACATTTCTGGCATGCTTCACACTTTCTTACATAGGCGTATGCATCTTTAAATAGTGTAGGCCAGTAATACCCCGCTCTGAGAATTTTATGAGCTGTAGTTTCCCCTGAGAAATGGCCTCCAGCTAGTCCTGTATGAAATTGAAAGAGAATATCATTAGTCTCATCCTTTTCCAGACACCTAAGGAAAACCCCATCATAGTTTTTTCTAAACAAAACTGCATTAATGAATTGGTAAGGAGCAGCTTTTAATCTTAAAGCTCTGCGTTTCTTAAAGTCAAGGGTTTCAGGAGCAAACCCATGGTTCAGAAAAAACTTGATATGGTCATACCATTCAGAAGTAGGAGTATCAATAGCATTGACAGAACCTGTTGGAACATCCTCCTCCTACTCCCATTCAGTCTGATGCTATGCAAGATCATTCGACTGAGCAGTAAGAATACAGAGACCTTGTCCTTTCACAATTTTGGGCAGTCTTATTTCTAGATCATACTCTTGTAGGGTTGTCATCCAATGAGCCCTTTTCTCGCCCAATTCCTTCTGAACTAACACATTTCTAATGGCAGAATATGGTACAATAACCTTTGTTCGAGATTTTAACAAATATGGCATGTACTGCTTAACAGATTCGTAGACTGCATAGGCTTGTTTGTAAATTTGGGAATAATTAAACTCTGCACCTTTGAATGTTGAGCTCATAAAGGATATCGGAATCTCAGTGTCGGTGTCATGCTTTTGTGTCAAAACAGCTGCATAAGAGAAATCAGTGGAAAAGGTATAGAGGATAAAGTCCTTATCAAAATCAAGAGACATAAGAGCAGGAGCCTCAGCAATAGCCCTTCTAATTTCAACAAACGCATCTTTCTGTTCCTGCGACCAAGTGAACTGTACATCTTTCTTGACCAACTGTTGTAAAGGTTTAACAATCTGTGCAAAATTAGGTACAAATCTACGTACAAAATTGATCTTACCGAGGAAGGACTGCATGGCCTTGCGCAAACCGGGCAAGCCAATTTTTAAAATAGCATCAGTACGTTCTGGTTCAATAATCATACCTTCCTTGGACACAATGAAACCGAGAAGTTTTCCTTCTGTCACTGCAAAGATATACTTTTTCGGATTGAGTGAGATCCCGTACTTCCTGCAACGTTTGAAAACCTGTTTCAAGGTAGAAAGATGTTCATGTCGCTTCTTTGAATATATAGTGATATCATCTAAATAAACTACAACAGAGTTATGCATCAAACCTCTGAAAGCTATATCCATAGCTCTCTGAAATGTGGCCCCGGCATTTATCAACCCGAAAGGAATTTGCCTGTAGGCGAAAGTGCCCCAAGGGGTTCTAAAAGCAGTTTCCAGCTGGTCATCAGGAGCAACCATAACTTGGTTGTATCCCGAAAAACCGTCCAGGAGTGAGAACATTTCTGAACCTGCTACCTTTTGCAGGATCTGTTCCATGGGTGGAACAAGATAATTGTCTTTTTTGGAAGTCCGATTCAAATTTCGGAAATCGACACACAGCCTGATTTCGCCACTCTTCTTGTGAGGCACCTGCAACAATTAATTAACAAGAATACGCAAAATAGCAGAAATGACAGAACTCAGAATCACTTTTGTATTGATCACAGGCCACTTCGAGGGGGCAACCTCCTTTGAGCAAGCTCAATACAAATAACTTCACGGTGCTTTCATAGGTCTCAACACACACTTATATACTAATTCTAGGCGCCAATACTATGGGTCGAAACCATGGGCCGTTACAAACTATGGATTAACAATACTACGGGCGGCTTACAAAGCATATGCGCCAACAACAATAACACAAACTATTGATTAACAAATACTACGGGGTGACTTACAAAGCATATGCGTCCAACAACAACATACTAACAAAGTAAAGACATGGGTTCCTAACATCCCCTCCCCCTTAAAAAAAGCTTTGTCCTCAAAGCTTTAGATGTGGAAATTGTTGTTGAATCTGAAGGAGTGGTTCCCATGTAGCATCCTCTGGTTGCATGCCGTGCCACTGAATTAAGACCTCTGTGATAGCACGAGAGCGAAGCTGACGCGTGCACCGATTGAGGATGGCCTCTGGCTCCAAAAGGATGGATCCTTCATTATCCAGTTCGGGTAAAATCGTTTGGCCGCTGATGTTGGTGCCAAGAACTTTCTTCAGACAAGAGACATGAAAGACTGGATGAATGCGGGAAGAAGGAGGAAGTTCCAATTTATAAGCAACGGACCCAATCCTCTGAAGGATCCGATATGGCCCATAGAACTTTGGAGCGAGCTTATGACGCCCTTTGAGTTTCAAGGAGGATTGTTTGTACGGCTGGAGACGAAGAAAAACCATATCGCCGACTTGAAAAGTGCGCTCCGAACGGTGCTGATCAGCTTGTTGCTTCATGCGATTTCTTGCCATGTGAAGATTGTCCCGTAAAATGTGAAGAATCTGATCGCGGTTGCGAAGGACCTTGTCAACTTCCTGAACTGGTGAACTGGTGGGGGTGTATGGAAGAAGAGCTGGAGGTGCCTGACCGTAGACTGCTTCATATGGGGTCATTTTAGAGGCAGTATGGTAAGAGGTATTGTACCACCATTCAGCGAGAGGGAGCCACTTTGCCCACTGATGTTGTTGTTCTGAGGTGAAGCAACGAAGATAATTTTCCAAGCATTTATTGACAATTTCAGTCTGACCATCTGTTTGTGGGTGATACCCTGAACTCATCTTCAGTTTGGTGCCAGTGTGGCAAAATAGTTCTGTCCAAAAATGACTAGTGAAAGTCGCATCACGATCCGAGACAATGGAAGAAGGGATGCCATGAAGACGAAAGATCTGGTCCATAAAAATTTGAGCGACAGAGGAGGCTGTATAGGGATGGCTGAGAGCGCAAAAATGACTATATTTGGATAGACGATCAACCACAACGAGAATCACTGTCTTCCCGCCAGATTTAGGGAGCCCTTCAATGAAATCCATAGAAATATCTGTCCAAATCCGTGTAGGTATGGGCAAGGGTTCAAGCAATCCTGGAAGGAGTGTTGTTTCACCCTTATTGCGCTGACAGGTATCACATTCGGCCACCATCTGTTGAATTGTCCTTTTCATGCCCTGCCAAAAGAAGCTACGCTGTGCTCGTTCATATGTTTTGAGGAACCCAGAGTGCCCGGCGATGGAGAAGCATGGAGTTCATAGAAGACAGCCTGTTGAAGATCTGTGCTTTGGGGAAGCACCAGACGACCCTTGTATCGCAGAGAAGCACCATCCCAAGAGTAATGTGGGACAGCCGAAGGATTGTTGGTCAAGCGTTGGATGATATGAGATAAGGAAGAGTCATTGACGTAACCCTGTTGAACAGATTGCAACCAATTTGGAACAGGCATAGAAATAGCTGAAAGAGAACCTTGGGAATCAAATGTGCGAGAAAGAGCATCTGCCACAATATTGTCTTTACCCTTCTTGTAAGTGATCTCATAGTCATAACCCATGAGTTTGCTAACCCATTTCTGTTGTGCCGGGGAGGAGACACGCTGGTCCAAAAAAATATTTCAGACTCTGGTGATCAGTCTTGATGCAGAAATGATTCCCTAATAGGTATGGACGCCACTTCTGTACTGCATGCAAAATAGCCTTCATTTCCTTCTCATAGGTAGAGGCAGCTAAATTCTTACCTGAAAGGGCTTTGCTGGTGAACGCGATGGGGTGTTCATCTTGAAGGAGAACAGCACCAAGTCCATTGCTGCAAGCGTCACTCTCAATAGTGAAGGGCTTGGAAAAATCAGGCATAGCTAGCACAGGTGTAGTACACATAGCTTGTTTTAGTTTGTCAAATGCACACTGAGCATCAGGTGTCCATGTAAAAGCATCTTTTTTTAATAGAGCAGTTAATGGAGCTGCAATCTTCCCATAATCCTTGACAAACTTGCGGTAGTAGCCAGTCAACCCCAAAAAATCACGAAGGCTCTTGAGTGTCTGAGGATGTGGCCAATTGTTCATGGCCTCGATTTTGGCAGGATCCACGCAAACCCCTTGTGCTGAGATAATGTGCCCGAGATACTCAACTTCCTTTTGTCCAAAAACACATTTAGACTGCTTGGCATGGAGATGATGGTCAGAGAAAAGTTGCATGACAAGATCCAGATGCTGGAGATGTTCATCCCATGTTTTACTGTAGATGAGGATATCATCAAAGAATACCAGAATGAATTTCCGCAAGTAGGGTCGAAATATTTTATTCATTAAGGCCTGGAATGTGGAAGGAGCATTAGTGAGGCCAAAGAGCATGACCAAAAACTCATAATGGCCATCATGTGTGCGAAAAGCTGTTTTAGGAATATCATCCTCATGAACCCGAATTTGATGATACCCAGAACAAAGATCCAACTTGGAGAAAAAGTGAGCCCCATGAAGCTCATCAAGAAGCTCATCAACAACAGGAATTGGAAACTTATCCTTGATGGTGAGGTGATTAAGTGCTCGGAAGTCAATGCAGAGGCGCCATGACCCATCTTTTTTGTGGACAAGAATAACTGGAGAAGAAAAGGAACTAGTGCTTGGGCGAATAATACCTTGCTTGAATAAGTCCCGAACGAGCATTTCAATCTCCATTTTTTTGGTGAAATGGGTAGCGATAGGGCCTGATGTTGGGAGGAACGCTGCCAGGAAGGAGCTGAATACGATGGTCTTCTGTCCTGGAAGGTGGTAATCCCACTGGTTCAGCAAAGACACCTGTATATCGATCCAGAATTTGTTGTAGATCCAAAGGAGTAGTGGAGACCGCTGATGGTTGCATCTGGATGGAATGGATCTGAGCGATGACACCATGTGAACTCTTCTTGAGGAGTTTTTCCATGCGATGTGAACTGATGATGCTGAGAGAACCTGGTTGTAATCCTGTCAATGTGTGTTTGTGTCCATTGAGGAAAAACTGCATCCAAAGTTCTGCAAAATCCCATAAGATAGGGCCGAGTGTGCGTAGCCATTGAGCACCCAAAACCACATCACATCCGCTTAAGGGCAAGGCAAACATGTCCGAGCGCAAGATATAATCTCCCATAGAGATACGCACATTTCGACACTTCCCTTTGCATGGTAAGGTGCCCCCATTAGCAATCATGACTTCAAAGTTGGAGCAAGGATGGATAAAACAATCAGCTTGTTTGGCGATCCGAGGGTCAATGAAATTATGAGTGCTACCAGAATCAATGAGGATTGTAAGAGGAAGTTTCTTGAAGTAACCCCTGACCCGCATTGTTTGGGGGGTGGTGATTCCAGCTAAAGCATAGAGAGATATCTCTGGCTGGTCATCCTGAGACGGAGGGTCAATAGGCGGTTCCTGACTGTCGACCGGAGCATCCAATGTTTCTGGATCTTCGTCACCCATTTCCGAGGCAGGCGGAGACTCCACATCCAGGAGATAGAGCTTTTGCTGAACACATCTATGTCCCCGAGTGAATTTCTCATCACAATTATAGCAAAGCCCCTTTTCTCTGCGTGCTTGCATCTCTGTTTCAGACAAACGCTTGATAGGAGTCGGTCGAGGAGCCTGCGGTATAGGTGGTCGCTGAGAACCCATATTTCGGAAGGGAACAAAAGTGGGCTTGGATCGTTGTTGGGATGCAAGCTTGTCTTCTGCCAACTTAGCCAACCCGAGTGCTTCCATCATTGTGTTGGGGCAGAACATTTTGACCTCAGAGCGAATGGCATCCTCTAGACCACTGATAAAACAACTCCGGTAAAATTCATCAGACAATCCTTCGGTGTGGTTGGCTAGATTCTCAAATTCGGTTTGATACTCTCTCACAGTGCCAGTTTGGCGAAGTTTAGTGAGGGCTCCTGTGAAGTCGTCAAAAGCACTAGGACCAAATCGTTGCAAAAGGAGCTGGCAAAAGTCTGGCCAGTTGGGCTCTGGATGAGCCTTGATGTACCAGCGGTACCATTGAAGAGCTTCCTGTTCCAAATGAAAGGATGCCAGTGGAACTTTGTTGGCATCAAAAGTATTATGCAGACTGAAATACTATTCTACACGATAGATCCATCCAGTTGGATCAGTACCATTGAAGCGAGGAAAATCAAGCTTCGGACCACGAAAATTGCTGGAAGCAGAGAACCCATTGTCTACTGAAGACTCAGACTGCCGTTTGTTGTTCATAGCTGAATGTTCAAGATGGAGACCGAGAAATTTTTCATCCAGATCCTGAAGTTTGGCTTGGATGGCTGCAAGTGCTTCCTCCATGGTTTTTGCTCCTGCACGGGTGACAACCATAACCAAGGTTTTTTTTTTTTTTTTTTTTTATTGGGTAGGAAAACAAAAATAGGAACTACTTCAGTAAGGGAAAATTTGGATTTGGGAAAAAATCAGAAGGGTAATTGGGGTTTGACTAAATTTTGGACACTGTTGGATAGATAGGGAAGCAAAAATGAGGATTTCAGAAGCGGGGTGAAAGAATAGGAAAATTTGGCAGAAGGGAACAAAGAAGTAGAATTCAGAAAGGAACTTTGTGGTAAAATTTGAAGGTGATTGGGTGAAATCTGAGGAAGTTATGGCAAACCCTAAAAATAGACAAATGTGGGATTTCGGGCTTTGGGAAGGGGAATTGAGGATAGGGTCCTCAGGACTGAAATATGCAGAATGGGATGACAGGGGTTCCCCGAAAATTTCAAGGGAAACAGAGTAAAAATAAGGGAGATATGGAGAAAATACTGAATTTTTTTTTTTTTTTTTTTTTTTTTAATCTCAGACTGGAGCGGCTACGGCTCAAAAGAAATCTGGAACAGCGCCGAATGGACTAAAAACGGCTGAATCTGGAACGGCTTGCAAAATAGATCTGAAACGGCGTAGCAGTGATCGACAATAGTTCAGCTGAAAGTAGATATGGACCCCAGGTATGTGCGGCTTCCTAACAGTTCAGGGGTTTCACTCGGCCACCAATGCTATCTGACGGCTTGCGTATTGGGGCAATACCCCTCACTCCACGGCTCAGGTAAAACTGATAACCGCTTTTCCACAAACGACAGCTCTTGGTTTACCTCACGGGTGGAAACTAGTCAATCAGGTAGGGGTCGTTGCCCTTTTCGCTGGCAGGTCCTCTCAATGGGCCAGCTACTTCAGGATTCCTGTGGTACTCCTCACAATGAGTTTTAGGGCTTATGCCCAAGTACTTCCCACAGTTAAGCGGATGGGGATTATTCCCAAATCCGAACCTGCAACAGATGTGAAAAAAAATTTTGGCGGAAATTTCACCCAGCGAGCCCAAGAAAGTGCTCTGATACCAGATGTGAGGCACCTGCAACAATTAATTAACAAGAATACGCGAAATAGCAGAAATGACAGAACTCAGAATCACTTTTGTATTGATCACAGGCCACTTCGAGGGGGCAACCTCCTTTGAGCAAGCTCAATACAAATAACTTCACGGTGCTTTCATAGGTCTCAACACACACTTATATACTAATTCTAGGCGCCAATACTATGGGTCGAAACCATGGGCCGTTACAAACTATGGATGAACAATACTATGGGCGGCTTACAAAGCATATGCGCCAACAACAATAACACAAACTATTGATTAACAAATACTACGGGGCGACTTACAAAGCATATGCATCCAACAACAACATACTAACAAAGTAAAGACATGGGTTCCTAACACTTCTTTCGCACAGGCACTAAATTGACAATCCATTGGGTGTGCCTGACAGGAAAAATGATTCGGGCTGCCAGTAGTTTTTCTAGTTCTTTTTTCACAGAAGGTTCCAAGCTGGGGTGCATTTTCCGCAATTTCTATTGGTACGGTTTCACCTCGGGTTTCATCGGTATGTTGTGATGCATGATGTTCATATCAAAGGTTTTCAGTTCGTCATCGGTCCATGCAAAAACGTCCTTATATTCTTTACATAACCTGATGATAGCTCTTTTTTCCTTGGGAGAACAATTAACTCCCATATTGATGAAATGATGTTCTTGCTCGGTACCTAAGTTAACTGGCTCGTAGTTAAGTGAGGAGCTCTGGGTTTTGCAATTGGTTTGGTGTCTGAACTTATCCTGTAAATCGTAGAACTTCTCTAGACTGATGACATATTTCGAGATAATGTTTGAAGGATCATAGAGTGATTTTTCATGTTCTTCCTCATCTATAGCCATGTTTTGAAACGTATCTTGGGCTGTGAGGAAATCAAGTATCTGATGGTCATCGTCAAACACTTTCCAATTTGTTACGTTGTCAGGTATAGAAGGCCTGTACATGAGTTCTATTGAGAAGGTTTGAGGTGACAAGCCCTCTGGTAGTATCATCCTAAATGTTGTGTTGGCTAAAAGGTCAGCATCGAAATTCTGTGACCTAGGGACTGAGTTAATGTTAAATGCAGAAAAGGAGTTGGTAAGGTCCCTTACCAGTTTCTGATAATTCATCAGGCAAGGATACAAGCAGTGTATCTTATTCCTTACCTGTTTGACAATGATTTCAGAATCACCAAAGCAATGAATCACCTGTACACCCATATCAACAGCTTTTTTAAGTCCTTGAACAAGGGCTTCATATTCAGCTACGTTGTTGGTACAGTCAAATTCCAGTCTGCATGTTATCATAGTTTTAATCCCTTTTGGGTTAATGAGGACACATCCTGCACTAGCTCCTTCCTTAGACCTAGAGCCATCAAAAAATAAATTCCAAGCAATCGGATCTATCCTAAAATTTGTATTTACATTAACAACATTATGTACAACATCTCCAAAGAAAGGTACAGAAGTAACCTGAGTGATCTGTGATTCTTTCTGTACTTACTTGTCTCGTGAAGAATCGGCTGTCAAACCTCCAAAGAAGGTATCAAACGTAAAGTGTTCAATATGTGCACTGTAATAGTTGGCAGGTTCACTGGAATCATTAAGGTCTGTGACTGCTTGTTTCATGAAAGGCTCCCTACTGATTTTGATTTTGTTTGGTCGTCCATTATAGGGTAACCATAGGTGAGACCAGTCGGTGGAAAAATAGCCCTTAAGCTTCTCTAACCAGTCCCTACTCAGCCACATCCCATAAGCTTCTAGAATGTCAGCTACAACAATGTATATAGTTTGGTGGATACGAGGATCAGCGGATAATGTAAGCAAGACATTTCTCAACCTTCCTACTACTCTGACTTTTGATCTGTCGAGTTGGACAATCTGAGTAGGGAAAGGTTCCCAAGTGGCATTTAATTTCCTGCACACAGATAAGGTCATCACATTTGATGAGGCACCCGAGTCTATCATGCAGTTATGTATGTTCCTGTTGAAGATACGTTCCTGTTGAAGATCTCGAAAGTAAGAAGAAAAGGAGGTGTCCTTTTGCTTCTAGGTTTTTGATCATCCGGTTTAGTAAAAGAGTCCAGGTTGTTATTCTGTGATTCTCTAGGTTGTTTGATTATCATGCTTTTGGGTAAAGTATCCCTCATAGAAGGGATCTTTAAAAGTTCAAACAGAGAGATGTTTTCCTTAACTCTTTTCAGATATTTAGCTAGATTGTACTCCATCTCTGGAATAACTGTGTCCTTTTCGGGAACAGCCTTGCCTTTATTGGGAACTGTTGTTGAAGATGAAGGTTCCTGAGGGGGTTGTGGCCTTGACCTTGTGTTATAAGGGTGTTGAACATTAAACACAGTCTCGGGTTCTTCTTCCTCTTCATTCATAGGAAGTTCGGAGAAATAGCTAACAGTGTTCACCTGTAGGTCCTTTTGTTCTTCATCCTCTTCAGGTAACTGCGAATCTTGGTTGGTCTGATCATTGGAGGGTTCAGGAACAGTTTGGGATTCTGTTTCCAAGGCTCTAAAAATAGAATAGAGTTCTTCATTTGAAATTCCTTCAGTAGGATTAGGAGGTGGTGGATTCTGAGGAGGTTGATAAGGTCTCGTAAAAGGCGGCCTTACAAAACCTCTGTTTTGATTTTGATTCTCATTATTATTTCTTTTCAAATCGACCATCTCATTTGACATTTTTTTAAGGAACTTCTTCACATCAGACATGTCAAAAGGATCCTTGTTCTGAGTAGTGAGTTTGGGGGTGTTATCAGTCTTTTTTCGAGAGGTAGAAGGCTGTTCTTCTGAAATTTCAAGAGTATCCCTCAAACAGAACATGTCCTTCTCAACTTGTATTGCTTCAGCAAATGCCTCTAGCAAAGTCCATTTTTGTGCCCTTTTCACCCACATTGCAATAGGAACAGGCAAGCCCTTTTCATAATAGGCTACCAACAATTCTTCTGCAGGAAGAAGGTTGGCGGGAATTCTATTCTTTAGGTAAGAGAACCTCTGGTTAAAGTCTTTAACCCTTTCCTTTCCTCTGATCTTCATGGAAGACAACTCTAAAACTAAGTCCTGTGGTGTTTTGTCATCTCTAAACTTTTGGATGAATAGTTTCTCGAACTCATCCCAGGAGACTATAGATTGGGCTGGTAAGGCAAAATACCATGTGGATGCCTTCCCTTCAAAAGTGTAAGGGAAGAGTCTGCAAACCACATCCTCGTGGACTACACTCCTAAGCCTAATAGCCTGCATAAAGGTTTTGATATGATCTAGTGCATGCAACTTGTCATCAGGGTTGAACTTAGGAAGCCATTTCTCGGGGTTCTTAGGTAGTCTATGTTGGTCCCCGAATATGAATACTGCATCTTGGTCCAACCAAGGTCTATTCTGGCATTCTCGAGCCATAGGTGGTTCTTCTTCTTTTTCAGACAAAGAACTAGAAGAATGTTCACTTTCGGATGAGGAGGATGACGAGGAAGGAGGACTAGGTGGAGGTCCACCAGTTCCAACGTTCGGTTGATCTTGTACTTCTTGGAAAAGTGGATCAAGATTGTATTCAGGAGATCCTGAATTGTTAGTTGTTTCTTGGTTTTGAAGGTTTTGATCAGCTTTTTCCTGGTTTTGAGGGTTTTGATCAGCTGTCAATTGTGTTCATTGATCAATGGCCTGCGAAATATTGTCTGTATGAATAGCCACCATACCTCTACTTGTTTGAGCAGCGATTCTTTGTTCTAACCTAGTGACACTATCGCTAGATCTTTTCAAGATTTGCTTAAGTGTGAGGGGTCCTCTCGTAGGGGATATGATGAAGATATCCCTCCTGGTTTCCTGCTCTGCTACAGGTGTGGTAGGAATGGCAGTTGGTTGTGACACTGTTTGTTGTTCAGATGTTGAAGCTCTAGATTGGCTTCTAGTGACAACCGACGAAGTAGTTGCTGGAGGAGGTTTCTGAGTGTTCTATTTAGGCATGTTATACTACTGGCCCTCCTTCTAGCGCCATTTGTTGAGGCCTCGGGGGTGCAGGGTAAGTGCAAGGTGCTGGAAAGGGTTCCAAGGCTCCCAACAGAGGGTGAAAACCCAGACTGAAAGGCTTCGAAAGACCCTACGCAAGGGCAGTCCTATCCCCAGCCTGTTTGGTATGGAAATCTCCCATGGATATTCGGCCTCCGTTGGCACTCTATGAGTTGGTGTTTCGATCACTGAGATCGGTTCTCCACTTAAGGAAAACAAAAGTATAAAAGCTTAGTTTGTTCTAACTTAACCTATTTGAGAAAAGGATCTAATCTAGGTTAGATCTATTCTAAGGGAAACGCTTGTTGTTGTGTAGATCAATATTGATGTGAGAGGGATAAGTATGTTTTCCAACTTCAACAGAAATGTAAAAGATGCATTTGCTTATTCACTTAGATCATAATCAATTAATGAAAATTAAGTGACAATAATTTAAGTATGTAAACCTGTTCAAGATTAACCTGTAATCACCTTGTTAATTGAAAATTTAACAATGATTAAATCGAATGTTGATCATTTGCAGAAATCGATAAAGAAAATATCTCAATTGACAGAAATTCAATAAAATATTTTCATACACAGATCAGCTATAAAGAGAAAACCAATATCACAAATCTTTATGTAAATTAATGCTTGCAAAACATCACACACTATAGATGACAATTTGAAGTAAGAAATCAGACACTGTCAAAGATATTTGAACAATAAACAAGAGATGATTCGAAGGGATTACTTTACTGTATTACTAAAGTCTGTAAACAAAATTACAAAGCTCTGCTAAGACAGAGTATCTCCGGTCATCTCCTACTGATTTCTAACCCAAAAATTATCAACCCCTAACATCGAGAGGCATACCTCCTTAAATAAGAATTACAACAGAGTACAAATGGAAACTCCCAAGATATAGGGATTACAAAGTTCGGATCATGCTATTGATCTAGAAAATCCTGCCACAATAATCTGAACAATTTTAGCTCAAATGATTCCCTCAAAGCCTACAATAAAGTTTGAAATAAGGGTCATTTTTCTAATTTCGGGAAAATCTCGTAACAAAATTGTGGAATTCAACAACAGCGTAATAGCTGTTGATAATAGGCCACAGTCGGTCCAACAAATCTTCATGTTGAATCACCTTAAAATCTTCCTGTTGATCCATAACATTTTCGAAAAAAGAAAAATCGGACAACGGGTCTTGCTTCGCAGGAGCTGGCAGAGTAGCAAGTTCCTTATTGATTATAAAATCATGAACAATGGAGTCATCTCGATCACATGGCTGCTCATTGATTTTCTCTTCGTTCTTCTGAGGGACTGGTATGCAAACAGGCAGAGTTTCAAAATATTCATCTTCACTATCACTGCTGGTATCAGGGACACCCGCGTCAAAGGGTGGCGACATAGGTTCTTGAAATAGCAAGGGCTGAAGTTATTCTTCCATATAACATCCATTAAAGGATTCATAACCTGTTTGCATATTGCTCACACCAGATTGTCAGAAAGAAAGCTTTCAAAATAAAACACAAAACTTTTCTAACGGATACAGACGAAGGACTAAGTGCTTCATACTTGCGACCATATTTAAGAAGAGTTAAAGAAAATAATAATGATTGAATATGATGAGCTGCTATGATTAAAACCTTATGAATTTGTAACTGCAATCATTTGAATTGTAATGAAACGACGTCGCAGCATGTGTTAATCCAAATTGGATCATAACAAAGTACAATTTTAACAGAATCACGCACGATTCGAAGTCGCATCTGAAAACTGTCATTACAAGCCAATCTAATCAAGTAGTCATATCTTCAAAGGTGATCATGAGGTGAGAATTACAATCCGAAACCTGGTCGTAAGAACAATGAAAAAAAAGGCATTAAAACGTAAGTTTGAACGATGGAATTTCATCCACTGGATCAAATGAATCGACGGCAAAGACTAACCAATGCAGGACGCGGGATCGGTTCTTGGAAAATTATTCACAAGTTGATTCATGACTCCTGAAAGTTGCGGGTTTCGGGATTGCAAACTAAATAAAAACGCATAAACGGGTTTCCGAAAGCCACAACCCGAAACTTGCGGGTGGCAAGTTTCGCAAACGGAAACAATCTGTCAAAAAAAAAAAAAAACTTTTCTCGCATCTCGCAACCCGACATTTCGGGTTGCGGGTTTCGGGGACACACAACGCAACTAAAAGGTAAAACGAATTCCCGAAATTCGAAAGCCGCGGTTGCGGGTTTCGGGTTTCGCGATGAAAAATTCCCAAAAATTATTAGCAAGGATTTCCGCAACCCGCAACTTTCGGGTTGCGGGTTTCGGGTTGACCAAAAATCAAATGACTCAAAATGAGTTCCCGCAACTGGCACCTGTTGGGTTGCGGGTTTTGGGTTGTCGGATTATCGGGTTTCGGGTTGGCAGAAGTAAAAGACAAAACGCTTAAAAAATTAAGGCTTCCAGTGAACCAAAAACACTTAGAAAATTCCAAGAGGAGAATGACAATCAAGGCAAACAAAGGTACATGTACAAGATCATAGAAACAAAGTTCAAAACCTCATGTTCACGACAACACCTACCCAAATACCTTTGTGTTTATCTAAAAAATTGGGGCTCCCGTGCTCAGCTGAAGCATGGGATCTATTGTGGCCACAATAGGACCTCGGCTCCCTCGCACACATGTCTAGATCAGTAAAATGTGAGTATAAAGGTGGGGGAATACTTTTGAACAATACTTGCAGATTAGAGATCAAACCAAAATCACTTTGTAATTTGTCCAAGACAATTTGTCCTTCGATACTACCAACAAGGTCGTCAAAATGATGGTCATCATTTTGATGCTCAACTATCAACGCGTCATAATGTTGTCGAGGATACAGGTCTCCATTACCAATCTAGGGAGATGGAAATCCTTGATCTAAACATTCATCAAATATTTTCTTAAAGGTACTAGCATCTTTGGCTAGTTGTAAAGCCTTTTCATGGACCATTTGTGCTAGCTTATTCTTTGAAATCACTTTTGAAGCTTCCATGGTGATAGTAGTTTGGTCCCAGACAGACAAAGCCTACCATTCAGGACTTGTTTTAGAGTTTATAATATCAATTACCCTTGAAATCATTCTAGGCTTATCTCCTAAATAAGTGAGGGTATCCTTAGCTTCCTGCACTGAGGCAGCATCCAGCTCCCATTATTATTGCACAATTATGAATTGATCCCAATGGTTTTCCACGATATTCGAGATCTGATCCCAAGCCAAATGCTTTGCTCCTACTAGAGGAGATATCCAAGAATGCTTCTTATTTAGGTAATCTATTTCCTTCTGAAGTTTGTCTATGACAGTTTGCAAATCTAGGACCAGTATGTCCTACTTGCTTCAAGTCTTCCACCTCCTCTTAGTGCTTCCTAAGATCCTCTTTGATCTGATTCAACTCTACATCCTTAAACGACATGCCATCCATGATTTTAGCCAACTAGTCCATTGGATCAGTTGAAGTAGATTCTAATAGTGCAGTTCCCTTAGAATTTAACAACTTGTAATTCTCCTCCTTAAGGACACCTACTTTTTTTTCTAGTATATGAATCCTGGACCTGTATTCTTGTGCCAACTTCATGACCTTCTTTATTTCCTCTGTTGATGTATTTGTAACTTCGGAAGATATTCTCCTATGTATTACATTTGTACTTTATTATATTCCTGATGGAGATGTATTATTCTTCCAATCAGAAGTGTCATCATTTGTATTTGCAAGTGTTGCAAGTATTATTGCAAGTGTCGCAACTTATATTTGATGGGTTATTAGACCACCTTAGAGGGGTCGACCCAGTGTGGGTTAAAGGGTTATTAGACCACCCTAGTGGGTTCGGCCCAGTGACAAGTAGTAATGAGTTATTAGACTCTCCTAAGGGAGGCCGGCCCAGTTAGAGTAAAAGGCAAGTCAAAGTAAAGTATAAATAGAGAAAGTGACTCTCTCATTTGTTCATTCACTCACTCACTCACTTCGCATTAGTGAGAGAGAGGAGAAGTGCTCACAAGTGGAGGAGGAGCAGCTTCTAGGAGACTATCTCTTATCTTGGGGTTTGATCTTTGTGATCTTTGTATTGGTGCTTATTCTATCTTTGAGGAAGTTGCGGGATTTTTCACCTTCTTGGTTTTCCCCGGTGAAATGCTTTGTGTCTCTTGTCTCTTGTGTTTGATATGTTGTACATGTTGTTATCTCAGTTAAGATCCTAGATCAGATTGAATTAAATGCTAAAAAAACTATCATAGTATCAGCGCTAGCCTGAAGGAAGGCATTGTATGGCATTTATGAAATTTGTTGCACTTGCGACAAATTGGAAGCTAGGGCTTGATATAGTAAAAACTAGTCATCGTGGCATTTTCGCTATAAATCAGTTTTGGCAAAGGTTCAAGATCTGAAACTTTTACAAGCCGAAGATGAAATGTTCATGTACCTTGTGTCTGAAGCTCAGCCTCAGATTCGTTGTACTTTATGAGATATGATCCGTACAAGTTAGGGTTTCTACCTCTTCGACATTAAATCCCTAAACAGGTGACCTAGGCACAGAGGTCATATCTTGGGCTAGGAAGCTCCAAATGGAATTTCATAAAATGTGTCAGTTAGGGCATGGACTGTAGTTTCACAGGTCCTCTTTTCAAAGGCCGAAGTTGAAACAGTGACACGTGGCACTCCGTACAAGTTCACTATGCTATTTCTTCCCATAAACAGGTCATGTTGCGACACTTGGCATATCTCTCTAATGGAGAATCCATTTGAGGTTAGATCTATGGGGTTGGAAAGACGACAGGGAATTATACTACAGACCAAAGTTTCATAACCTGAGGATCCAAAATTTTAGAGTTGCATCAAAAACAATATGGCATATATTTCTGTCAAAACAGAATTCGATTCTGAGCACTTTCATTCTTGGCTTGTCACTGCTGCGGGAAATTAGGGTTTCTGCAAAAGTTGGAAATTTTGGAATCTGAGACCACGGTTGGATGCTCCTCATCAAAATCGAAATTTAGAGACCAAGATCGACATTTTTGGTTGGGGAGAACCCCGGGCTCTATCAAACCGTAGTTCAGGATTTTAACCAGAAAACCAAAATTTGACAGAAGCTACAGATTCGAAACTTTCAAAGTCAATTTTGAGGGGTCAAATTTTGGAGATTTCAAAATTGAAGTATACTACCTTGATCAACTCAGTAAGGCGCATTTTTTCATCCAATCAGAAGTTTGAAATTCAAAGTTTGAATTTTTAGGGTTTCTCTGACAAACCCTAATCCAACTCCAGATCCAGCTTCAACAAATCAAAGTGGATTGGGTTAATCCTAGAAGAGAACAAATTGACACCTACATAAGTGAAGAAGTTCCAGTTCCAGAGGGAGATGAGGCTAAGGCCTTACATAAGAAGACTACAAGCAATCCCGATAGGTATGACTTGAGGAGATACAGGTATGTTTTGAAATCTGTTCATGATTAAGTTTATGATATGTTTGTCTTCATATGAATTGAGGTTAGTACAGTCTTGATTCATTTTTAGACTTGTCTTATCACCTTAGTAAAAATATGCATGCATGTGAATAATAGAAGACATTGATTGATTAGGGTTATGACACTTATGATTGTACTAATGCATTGTGGTGTTGTATGAGGATGATGTTGTCCGCTAACATGAAAGGTACATCAAGAATGACAAATCAAGTTCTAGATCAAGAAAATATGACCATGGTGACATGAAGACAAAGACTCATCCATAGCCATTGATCACATAGAAGCTCTACTTACGAGGTATGTATAATTTGGTTCTACAATTCTTAACGTATGAGATATGCAGGTTACTAGCACAAGGTCTCTAAATCATTGAAGAGAACAAAGAAGACATTGTTTGGGTATGTTAGACATAACTCGCAAACATGATAATCCAGGTATGTTTTTCTTATATCAAGTTAGAATCCTACCTTGTGTTAAGGGTCTCATATAAGTATAATTTCGTATGATTGATAATGATTATTCATGAAGTTATAGGTTTGAATAATCATGGGTTTATGCATATTATGCTTCTTACTTTGATTGATGATATGACAAACTAGAAGAGTCCAATGGTCAAATAAGAATATGCATGAGTAAAAGAAGTACTCCCTGAAACTTTGAATACTAACTATTGTGATAAATTACCTGTGTATGAAATATTCATGACCATACATATTTAGAATCATAATGTTTTGATAGTATTGAGATTATACTAATGCATGTATGATTATGTATGAGATATTGAGGATGACACAATGATGACACTAGTGCACACTTAAGCATGCGTAGTGGTCCAGGATGGATATAAGTTCAAAGACAGATAATCAAGGAAGCAAAGATCAAGAAGGAGCACACTCCAGTAGTTCCTGCAAGGAAGCAAAGATCAAGAGGGAGCACACTCCAGTAGTTCCTGCAAGGAAGCAAAGATCGAGAGGGAGTCCACCCAACAACCAAACAAAGATAAGTATTTGAATTGTCATTTCTTGTATATGATTACTTAAATGATGTTGTTAAGTCATGTATATACTTATGTTCCTAGATTTATGATGTATATTATGTATTTTAGAAAAGTTGCATTAATGAACAAGATACTACTAATATGCAAGTAATGGGTAAGTGGCCTATGGTACTGTACAACATTCCATTGCTACTTATCTAGAATGAAACCTCTTTGATGACATGTTGGGAGTTGTGCACACTCTTAACAATGTTCTGGTAGAGATGGAAGGCATCTAGAAAGTTACGGGATATGGATAAATGTTGTATTGAAGCATTGGCTAAGATAATTGCATGACTGTATGACATATATCTTTATGTGTAAGAATTTGTTCTGAAATATATGAGATGTTTCTAATCATGTAATTGAACTTATCTTATAGGAAAGACCGTGTACCATCACCTACAAAAGAGACTTGTTTCGAAGAACAAGCAACGAAGACTCAAAAACGACATTTATTCCAGCAATGAAGTTCAAGAAAACTACCTATTGAAGATATTGAAGAATCTGAAGTTCCTAGGATCTAGGATGCAGTAATGGAAGGATGTCATGATCAAGGAGTACCAATCGATGATGAAGAATGATGTTTTGGATGTGGTCCCAAGACCAAAAGGGAAGTCTGTTGTGACTTCCAAGTAGATCTACAAGATCAAGCATGTTGCAGATGGCAGCATAGAGAAATACAAGGAAAGGTTTGTGGCTCGTGGCTACTCCCAGAAAGAAGGGATAGATTATGAAGAGACTTTTCCACATGTAGCCAGATACACTTCCATCAGAACAGTACTTGCTCTGGTTGCAGTAATGAAGTGGAATATACACCAGATGGATGTCAAGACAGCTTTCTTCAATGGTGTAGTCGAAGAGGAAGTGTATGTGGAGTAGCCACTCGGTTTTGACACACATGACAGGGAGTCATATGTGTGCAGATTGAAGAAATCCTTGTATGGCTTGAAGCAATCACCCAGGACATGGTACGGAAGGATAGACAGCTTCCTGTCCAATTTGGGCTTTACCAAGAGTAAAGCGGATTCCAACCTTTACTACAAGGTTGAGGAAGGCAATCCAGTGATACTCCTACTGTATGCGCATGACCTGTTTGTGACAGGTGAGGATAGGTTGATTGCTGACACGAAGAGGAAGCTTGTTGCCGAGTTCGAGATGAAGTACTTGGGTATGATGCATTACTTTCTAGGTATGGAGGTGTAGCAGAGTACAGATGGAATCTTCCTTGGACAAGGGAAGTATGCAGTAGAGATCCTGAAGCGGTTCGGGATGATGGACTGCAAGGCCATGGCCACACCTATGGCATCGAACCTGAAGCTATTGAGTGATGCTTCATCAGAGTCGGTTGATGCCACAATGCATCGTCAGAAGATTGGGTCCTTGATGTACATGACGAACACAAGACTACGGTTGATTATGGGCTCAAGTATGATGCGAATCAAAAGTTTAACCTGGAGGGTTATGTTGATTCAGATTGGGCAGTCAGTGCTGCAGACAGGAAGAGCACTTCGGGGTGCTGCTTCAGTATGGGATTAGGTGTGATCTCTTGGTTTAGCAGGAAGCAATCCTGCGTAGCACTGAGTACAGCCGAAGCAGAGTATGTCGCAGCTTGTTCAGCTTGTTGTCAGGCAGTATGGCTAAGGAAGCTACTATTTGATTTATTTGATCTCCAATTGGATGCTACTTGTATCTATTGTGACAACCAAAGTTCTGTGAAGTTGTCAGAGAACCTGGTGTTCCATGAAAAGTCGAAGCATATCGAGATCAAATATCACTATATCAGGGATATGGTGCAGACAGGAGCAGTGAAGCTCCTGTATGTTGCGACAGATGAGCAGATTGCAGATGTGTTGACCAAACCACTAACCAGAGTGAAGTTTGAGTACTTCAGAAAGAGGCTTGGTGTACTTCAGATCGAGTTTCCTTCCAAGGGGAAGTGATGAGTCCGGAAGACGCAGATGCACATGGGATTTTCTGACATGGTTGTAGATGTGTTCTCCCATGGTCGTGATGTAATTGCCGAGCTTTTCTGACATGGTTGTAGATGTGTTCTCCCATGGTCATGATGTAATTGCTGAGCCATTCTCACATGGTGGTAGATGTGTTCTCCCATGGTGCAGATGTAAGGGCTGGAGCCATTCTCACATGGTGGTAGATGTGTTCTCCCATGGTGTAGATGTAAGGGCTGAAGCCATTTTTCACATGGTGGTAGATGTGTTCTCCCATGGTGAAAAAGTAAGGGTTGGAGCCTTCCCCGAATGGTGGTAGATGTGTTCTCCCATGTCGATGGTGTAAGTGTTGTATGATGTGCATATGGGTTGTGCTCCGTGGACGATGAGATGATCTGAAGAGGATGATCATGAGATGATGATGATTAGGACGGTCATGTGTGGTGAGCATCAGGTCGATGCTCCAGATGTTGTACATCGGGATGATGTATTGTATGATGATGATCAGGACGATCATATGTGATGAGCATTAGGTCGATGCTCCAGATGTTTTACATTAGGATGATGTATTGTATGATGATGATCAGTACGATCATTAGCATCAGGAGGATGCTCCATGTGAGGATGATCAGGTGGATCATGATTATCAGGTCGATACTCCGTGGCCATGGATAGGTTGTGCAAGTAGCATAGAAAAGATCCTGGGAGATCCTATAGGTTGAGCTGTGTGCTCGTAAAAGTCTTGGGATGCTCTTTCGATGTTTTGCTATAGGTAGCATAGAAAAGATCCTGGGAGATCTGATAGGTTGAGTTGTGTGGTCGTAAAAGTCCTGGGATGCTCTTTCGAGGTTTTGCTACAGAAGACATGTAATCAGTCCTGGAGATCCGATAGGTTGAGCTGTGTGCTTGTAAAAGTCCTGGGATACTCTTTAGAGATCTTGCAGGTTGCAAGACACTCTTTTAAGGTTTTGCCTAACCACATGTAAAAGATCTTGGGTGATCCAATAGGTTGAGTTGTGTGCTCGTAAAATTCCTAGGATGCTCTTTCGAGGTTTTGTGGTGCTCACATGTAAAAGATCCTAGGAGATCCAATAGGTTAAGCAGTAAGCTTGTAAAAGTTCTGGGATGCTCTTTCGAGGTTTTGTTTACACACGTAATCAGCCCTGAGGATTCCACAGGATGGCCAGATATGATGAAGACCTATAGGAGGCTAGGCCTACAATTAGCATGAAAAAGGGTTGGCTCTGTAGAACTTCCTATGACGAGAAGAATTGAGAGATAGCACAAGTGATCGAGATAACCAGTACAACAGCAGTGGCGATGATACTCCAGTGATACAGTGATGATAATCCAGTTCCAGTAGTGAAGACTTGTGCCTATATGTATTGATGCCTGTGTCAAGAGAATACCTTCCTAGTTAAGAGGGAGTGTTGATGTATTTGTAACTCTGGGAGATATTCTCCTATGTATTACATTTGTACTTTATTGTATTCCTGATGGAGATGTATTATTCCTCCAATTAGAAGTGTCGTCATTTGTATTTGCAAGTGTCACAAGTATTATTGTAAGTGTCACAACTTATATTTGATGGGCTTAGACCACCTTAGAGGGGTTGGCCCAGTGTGGGTTAAAGGGTTATTAGACCACCCTAGTGTGTTCGGCCCCGTGACAAGTGGTAATGGGTTATTAGACTCTCCTAAGGGAGGTCGGCCCAGTTAGAGTAAAAGGCAAGTCAAAGTAAAGTATAAATAGAGAGTGTGTGAAGAACCTGCAACAATTAATTAATGAAAATACACGAGATAGCAGAAATAACAGAACTCAGAATCGCTTTTATTGGTCGCAGACCACTTCGAGGGGGAAACCTCCTTTGAGCAAGCTCAATACAAATAACTTCACGGTACCTTCATTGGTCTCAACACAAACTTATATACTAAGTCTAGGCGCCAATACCATGGGTCAATACCATGGGCCAATACAAACTATGGATCAACAATTACTACGGAACGACTTACAAAGCATATGCGTCCAACAACAATAATACAAACTATGGATCAACAAATTCTCTGGGACGACTTACAAAGCATATGCGTCCAAAAACAATATACTAACAAAGTAAATAGAAGGGTTGACATGGGTTCCTAACATCCCCTCTCCCTTAGAAAAAGCTTTGTCCTCAAAGCTTTAGATGTGGAAATTGATGCAGAATCTGAAGGAGTGGTTCCCCTGTAGCATCCTCGGATTGCATTCCGGGCCACTAACACATTTTGAGTTTCAAGAGGATTGCTTAGAAGGGTGTAGACGAAGAAGAACCATATCAGCTGTGTGAAAAGTGCGCTCTGAACCGTGTTGATCGGCTTGTTGTTTCAGTGGAATTCTTGCCATGTGAAGATTGTCTTGCAGAATGAGAAGAATCTGATCGCGGTTTCGAAGAACCGAGTCAATTGCCTGAACTGGGGAGCTGCTGAGGGTGTATGGAAGAAGAACTGGCGATGCCTGTCCATAGACTGCTTCATATGGTGTCCTTTTAGACGTGGTATTGTACCACTCGAGCACTTCTAGGAAATCCATAGAAATAGTTGTCCAAATCTGTGTAGGGAGGGGCAAGGGTTCGAGCAGTCCCGAAAGGAGTGTCGTTTCATCCTTGTTGACCTGGCAAGTATCACAGTCAACCATCATCTATTGAATTGTCATTTTCAGTCCCTGCCAAAAGAAGTTACATTGTTCCCGGTCATATGTTTTGAGGAACCCAGAGTGCCCTGCCGATGAAGAAGCATGGAGTTCATAGAAGAGATAGCCCTGTTGAACAGATTGCAACCAATTTGGAACAAGCAGAGAAATAGTTGTAAGAGAAACTGGGTCATCAAATGTGCGAGAAGGAGAATCTGCCACCATATTGTCCTCACCCTTGTTGTAAGTGATCGCATAGTCATAACCCATGAGTTGGATAACCCATTTCAAGTGTGCTGGGGAGGAGACCCATTGTTCCAGGAAATTTTCCAGACTATGGAGATCAGTCTTGATGCAGAAATAATTCCCTAATAGGGATGGCTGCCACTTTGGTACTGCATGCAAAATAACCATCATGTCTTGTTGAGATGTAGATGCGGCTAAATGCTTACCGGAAAGGTCTCTTGAAGGTGGCAAGCCCACTGGTGCAACAAAGACACCTGCAGATCTATCCAAGGAAGCAGTGGAGACCATTGATGGGTGCATCTGAATTGAATGGAGCTGAGCGATGACACCATGTGAATTCTTATTAAGGATCTTTTCCAGGTGAAGTGAACTGATGATGCGGAGAGACCCTGGTTGTAAGCCCGTAAATTTGTGTTGTGTCCCATTGACTGAAAACTGCATCCAAAGTTCAACAAAATCCCATAAGATGGGTCCAAGTGTGCGTAACCATTGAACGCCTAAAACCACATCACATCTGCCTAAGGACAAGGCAAACATGTCAGAGCGCAGGTTATAATCTTCCAGAGAGATACACACATTGTGACACTTTCCCTTACAAGGTAAGGTGCCCCCATTGGCAACCATGACTTCAAATTTGGAGCAAGGTTGGACAAAACAATCAGCTTGTTTGGCGATCCGGGGGTCAATGAAGTTATGAGTGCTACCAGAATCAATGAGTATTGTAAGAGGAAGCTTCTTGAAGTAACCCATGACCCACATTGTTTGGGGGGTGGTGACGTCGGATAAAGCATGGAGAGATATCTCTAGATGGTCGTCCTGAGATGGGGGGTCAATAGGCAGCTCCTAAATGTCGACCAATTTTAGAGGCAGGTGGAGAATCCACATCCAAGAGATAGAGCTTTTGCTAAACACATCTATGTCCCCGAGTGAATTTCTCATCACAATTATAACAAAGCCCTTTTTCTCTGTGTGCCTGCATCTCTGTTTCAGGCAAATGCTTGATAAGAGTTGGTCGAGGAGCTGGCGGGATGGGAGGTCATTGAGAAACCATATTTCGGAAGGGGACAGAAGTAGGTTTGGAGCGTTGTTGGGCTGCAATCTTGTCTTCTACCAACTTAGCCAACCCTAGGGCTTCCATCATTGTGTTGGGACAGAAAATTTTAACCTCTGAGCGGATTTCATCCTTAAGACCACTGATAAAACAACTCCTGTAGAATTCATCAAACAATCCTTTTGTGTGATTGGCCAGTTTCTCAAATTCTGTCCGATACTCTCTCACAGTGCCAATTTGGTGAAGTTTAGTGAGGGCTCCTGTGAAGTCATCAAAAGTACTAGGACCAAATCGTTGCAAAAGGAGCTGGCAAAAATATGGCCATTTTGGCTCTTCATGAGCCTTGATGTACCAACGGTACCATTGAAGAGCTTCCTATTCCAAATGAAATGATGCATGTGGAACTTTGGTGACATCAAAAGTATTATGCAAACTGAAATAGTGTTATGCACAACAGATCCATCCAGTCGGATCAGTACCATTGAAGCGAGGAAAATCAAGCTTCGGACCATGGAAATTGCTGGAAGAAGAGAACTCATTGTCTGATGAACACTCGAACTGTCGTTTGTTGTTCATGGCTGAATGCTCAAGATGGAGGCCGAGAAATTTTTCATCCAGATCTTGGAGTTTGGTTTGGATGGCTGCAAGTGCTTCCTCCATGGTTTTTGCTCCTGCGAGGGTGACAACCATAACCAGGAGTTTTTTTTTTTACAGGGGGGGGAATGGGTAGAAAAATATAAACAAAACCTTACTTAGTAAAGGGAAATTTGGATTTGGGAAAAAATCCGATGGGTAATTGGGGTTTGACGAGGTTTTGGACACTTTCGAATGGATAGGGAAGCAGAAAATGAGGATTTCAGAAGTGGGGTGAAAGAATGGGAAAATTTGTTAGAGAGACTAAAAATAGACAAATGTGGGATTTCTGGCTTTGGGAAGTGGAATTTGGAATAGGGTCCTTAGGAATGAAAGATGCAGAATGGGATTACAGGGGTGTCAGGGAAGTTTCAAGGGAAACGGAGTGATCGGCAACAGATGGATCTGAAACAGCGCCAAATGGATCGAAAATGGCTGGATCTGAAATGGCTGGATTTGGAATGGCTGTGAGAATGGATCTGAAACGGCTGGATCTGAAATGGTTGGATTTGGAATGGCTGTCAGAATGGATCTGAAATGGCTGGATCTGAAACGGCTCGGAATGGATCGGCAACAGTTCAGCTGAAAATAGATATGGACCCTAGGTATGTTCGGCTTCCTAACAATTCAGGGATTGCACTCGGCCACCAATGTTGTTTGACGGCTTGCGTATTGGGGCAGTACCCCTCACTCCACGGCTCAAGTAAAACTGATAACCGCTTTACCACAAACGACAGCTCTCGGTTTACCTCACGAGTGGGAACTAGTCAATCAGGTAGGGGTCGTTGCCCTTTTCGCTGGCAGGTCCTCTCAATGGGCCAACTACTTTGGGGTTCCTTTGGTACTCCTCACAATGAGTTTTAGGGCTTATGCCCAAGTACTTCCCACAGTTAAGCGGATAGGGATTATTCCCAGATCCGAAAAAAAAAAATTGGCAAAAATTCCACCCAACGAGCCCAAGAAAGTGCTCTGATACCAAATGTGAAGAACCTGCAACAATTAATTAATGAAAATACACGAGATAGCAGAAATAACAAAACTCAGAATCGCTTTTATTGATCGCAGGCCACTTCGAGGGGGCAACCTCCTTTGAGCAAGCTCAATACAAATAACTTCACGGTACCTTCATTGGTCTCAACACAAACTTATATACTAAGTCTAGGCGCCAATACCATGGGTCAATACCATGTGTCAATACAAACCATGGGCCAATACAAACTATGGATCAACAATTACTACGGGACGACTTACAAAGCATATGCGTCCAACAACAATAATACAAACTATGGATCAACAAATACTACGGGACGACTTACAAAGCATATGCGTCCAACAACAATATACTAACAAAGTAAATAGAAGGGTTGACATGGGTTCCTAACAGAGTGTGACTCTCTCATTTGTTCATTCACTCACTCACTCACTTCGCATTAGTGAGAGAGAGGAGGAGTGCGCACAAGTGGAGGAGGAGCAGCTTCTAGGAGACTATCTCTTATCTTGGGGTTTGATCTTTGTGATCTTTGTATTGGTACTTATTCTATCTCTAAGGAAGTTGCGGGGTTTTTCACCTTCTTGGTTTTCCCTATTGAAATGCTTTGTGTCTCTTGTCTCTTATGTTTGATATCCTGCACGTGTTGTTCTCTCAGTTAAGATCCTAGATCGAATTGAATTAAACGCTGAAAAAACTAACATCCTCTTGAGCTGCTACTAGCTCTAGCATTTGGACATGTTCAGTCACTGACATTTTTAATATTTGTTTTAGCGCCTGAATCTCCTTGTCCTTTTCCTTTAATAATCCTTGAGCATGGGCAGGGTTAAGGGTATCTAACCCTTTTTCAACTACTTTGTTTTCCAATTCTGAAATCCTTAACAACTTGGATATATTATCCACCTTTTCATCTTTGAGTTGTTTCTCCAGTCTTTTTACAATACTCTGAAGCTTATTAATGTTCATAGTTGATTTCAAGACATCTCTTGATAGCATGTCTTCGGTATGTCTATGCAACTAGACTCTATCTAGTGAACTGAAATTGTCCACTTTGAAAGTCGTTTGGGTGGCTCTATATTGTTATGGAGTGAGCTTCTTCCCAATAACAGTAGGCTCTAACACTGCCATTTTAAAAGTGCATTGTTTAAGGTCCATAGCAGATAATAACGTAGACTACCCAAGTGCAGTGAACTAAGATCTGGGAAACATGTATTTTTTCAATTGTGCACTCTCAGCCCTGATAGATGAGAACACTCTTTCTAATCCAGATGCAGGAGAAATAGTTTGAGAAGATGAATCTGCTCCCTGTGTCTATTTTTCCATTGGAAACTTCTCAATTAATATTGGTGGCTGAGAAGATTACTATGATATAATGCCTTCCTGTGATTGAAAAACCTCTATGGATGATTGAGGTTCAATCCTCGGCTTTTTTGTTTCATGCTTTTCATGCTGCAAATATGCCATCTCTGTGTCAGAGATGCTTTATGTTTGAGTTCTTTTTAACTTTGCATCTGTTTTAGCTGGAGTTGGTGCCACTTGGTATTTCTTCTATTGCTCCGACATAAGAATACTTTTGACTTCTTCCCAACTTTCTAGGTTGGTAATCTTGTCCAGTGTTTCAAGCGGTTAATGAATGTATTTATCTAACCTTATATTTTTCCTCTTCTTAGAAATTAACCCCTTAGGGTCATAATTCCATCGAAAGCCCTAAGTCAAATTCAAATTCTTCAACATTTCTTCAACTAGCACCTGATCTGTGTGAGACTTGACAACGAAGGGGTGGATTTTATTAACCATTTTCATGACCCTGAACTTCTCTATTTACGCCACTTGTGCCTATGAAATTAAGACTTGAGCATGTTGATGAGCCTGAATGAAGCTGGGCCATCGATATATATCCTAGGTAATCATGATCATCAAAATATGCATGTTAACTATTGCACCAGGATAAACACACTCTCTTGAATCAGACTGCCACCAATGCTAGCATTCGGACTTATATAAGTCAACTCAACTAGCAATTGTCTCTGTAGCTATTGTTAGTTGGGTAAAAAATGACACCAACGGGTCCAACGTGCACTTTCAAAGATTTCCATCTTTGCATAACTTGCACAACTGTCCTACAATCAATTGATATCCCAAAACTCTGACAACTAGGTAAGGCTTTTGAGTTAACCTCTATTTCAATAAATTTTGACTTATTCCTAGTCTAAATTAGATTTTTAATAAGGTTAAGAAACATTTCCATGAGGTATAGTAGTATAAGATGGAAGTTGATTCAAATGCGTATTATTTTATACTACCGAGCCTCATAGAAATGTGGCTTAACCATATCTAAAGAAAAAGTTTTTTACTTCTTATCCCCTATCCATGAAGAAAGCTCCCTATCAAAGGTGGATTCAATTAAATAGTATGACAAGGTCGCCACTGAAAACTTGTTGCGATCGGACACCCTCACCCACACAAAATTGTTGTCCTGATTTATACCAAACTAAATTTTTCCCACATGCGCATGCAACAATGCTTGTGGGATCGGGAAAATATAATTGGTGGTTGAAATCATGTGATCATACCATTGAGAAAGGAAACATCGTTGAATGTCATATTATTTTAATACTAATGGCTCTTCCATGAGTTATACTAAAAGGCAATAATGGTCGTGTTTAATATTGGGTAAAGTTCTCAATCTAACAGGGGTCATCGTTTCCACATAGAAAATGCAACAAGCAGGTACCCGAAGATGCAGTATGAAGCTGATGCATTAGAAGGAGCTTGAAGAAGTTCATCCACTAAGCATTTGCACCAATTAATCTTAACACCCTGTCCATATAATTTAGCCATAGAGACTGCATCCAAGGTGCACTTAACCCTAGTACATTTGCACATGTTGTATCCCACAATCAGTTGGCATGAAAGGTGGACCCGAGGGTTGTTAATTAAAGAGATAATGGTGCTAAGACCCCTCTCTTAGTGACATATTGTTCATATAAGCTAGGTTACTTTTTTTCTTCCATGCTTGCTCACGTCCTTAAGTGCATGAGATATGTCTCCCCCATCCATAGACATGTCGGTCAATGCATGAATGTATTAAACATGAATAAGGTATGCCTTGTCTAGCCAAAGAGTATTCCCATGTACCTTGTTGATTAAGTACTTGATTCACTTCATCATGCCACCTATATTAACAAATACTTGGATATGGAGCAACACATTGAGGGTAGAGTGTAATGGTTCAAATTAGGTTTCAAATAGTGGAAATCTGTCTAAACTCCAACAAAAAATTATCTAGATAAACTTCGAGCTTCATATCTAGAAAAATATCCCCATCTATGAAATCATGGTTTACCAACCTAGTGTGTTCAATCTTCCCATATAAGTCATATAATACCTTTACTCGGGGGTCACAAAACTCAATCCAAATGACTTCTTCTAATCTCACGAATATTTCTTACTATTAGAGACATCTCCCATGGATGCGATTTTTATTTGGTACACAAATCAATGAAACAAGATATCTAGGTTCCTATGACCACATGCTTTACTAAGACTAAAATCAAATAACCAACCACATAAAATTCAAAACACATTAACACCTATCATTGGAATTCTTAACATGCTAGTATTTATTGAATCACAACATGGCCAAATAGACTTATACAGTTTTGCAATACTAAACAACCTGAAACCAAAACCAAAACCAAAAATAAATCATATCCTACCCTTCTCCCTTCCATAGGAGTGCATGAGAACATATGCATGGGGAAAAGACATAGGGATTTAGGCAAGTTTCATTCACCCATCTAAGTCTAAGAATGCCACCCAATTGAGTCGCTTGAATTGCACTTGAATCATGGATTTATGCAACTACAAAAGGTCTCATCCAATGGAGTTTAATATTTTGTGTCTTCTTCAAATACTTGCTATCAAGTAATAGAACTAGTCCTCCATTAGAAAAATCCTCAGTCCTTATGTGGTTATCATTCCATACTTTATGTCTAACCTTCTCCACGATCTGATGAAAGTCAACTAAAAACCTAGATTCTTCCATTTGCATTAATTGTACTAGACTTTCCTCTACTAATCCATCATAAGTTATAAAAGTCGCATGGGAAATTCAGAGGCTAGGTATGACAAACTTTGCAATATAAATAGCTTCTTGATTATATACTAGTTGAAAGGATGTATACTTGTGCAATCCCTTAGTATTTCTCTCTCATTCCCATAAAACTATAGGAACCCTCTCATCCCAATCATTTGTATTTACATGACATAATTCAGTCAATCCTATCTCCAATAGTTTATTGAATGCTACCACTATTCCATTCTCCTTAGGGTGGTAGGGACTACATTTGTGATGTTGAATAAGGATTTTCCCATACAAGGTTGTGAAAGTGTTACTCAAAAAATGCATACGTTGATCAATTGTCAAATTTATAGGAAATTTAAACCTTGTGATAATGTTTCAAAGATGAACCTAGTTGTGGTGTCCATAGAATAGTCCTTAACAAGTGAAGCTTTGTCCCACTTGGTAAGGTAATCTATTTCAGTGGTGATGTACCAGGCTTTAGAATGGTGAGTAAGAGGGTTGATTAGTCTAGTGAAATCAACAAACCATTTTTCAAATGGTTGTAAATATCAAACTAGATGCAAAGGTAGCTCAGTTATTCTACAAGGCTTACCTACCCACTAGCAAACATTACAAGCCCTAAACATATTCTTTCAAATATTTGAAAATTGTTGACCACCGTATCCCATCTTGTAATACTTTTATGGTTGTTGCTTTGCTAGCAACATGCCCCCTCACAATTCCTTGATGGCATTCCCATAGAATATCATTTCATTCATGGTCCAACATGCATTGTCAAAGAATTCCATCAATGCATAAATTGCACAATTGTCCTACAATCAATGGATAGTCCACACTATAACAGCTAGGTAAGGATTTTGAATTGTAGAATAGTCTTCTAAGAAACACCAGTGGTAAGGAACAAGCAAACCTAAGCTAAGTAATTAGGGACAACATCTAATTTGAACAAGTCTACATCTGGAAGCTGGATGTTTATAGTACCACATGATTCTCCTAGTTCCAACCAAGAAAGGTGATATGGTCTTGCACTATGTTTCCCGTGTTTAAACACAACTTCAAAGGAGAATTACTGGAATAATAATAGCCACCTAAAAATGTGTCCTTCCAAAATAGGGTTAATTACTAGATACTTTAGAGTAGAATGATTAGTGTTAAAACTAAAATGTCCTCCCAAAAGGTAGCCGTGAAACTTTCATAATTCATACACCATAGCCAATCCTTCCCTTTTAGTGGTGCTATAGTTGTGCTTAGCCTGTGAAAGTTTCTTTCTTGGAAAATAGATGGGATAGTTGATATTACCTTCACATGATTGCACAAGGAAAACTCTCAATGTTATTCCTAAGGCATCTACATGCACATGGCACTCCACATTTGTGGCATTCTTTTTGCCTTGTAACTTGAAAAAACATAGGATATACAAATGTTAAGATGCAATAAACTAGAATTTATGGAGTATAAAAAGAAACATTTGACAATCAAAAGATAAAGATTGCGGAAAATGAGCTTTACATTATGAGAAAAACTTATGGGAGCATTGTTCACAGTCATCTTGAGGTAAGGCAACCTTCCATTTGAGAAGAGCTCCGTTACAATAATTCTCAACAAAACTCTTTATAGCCCTGTATCTCTTTAAATAGGCTTCTCATATCCAAAACCCTAAACACTTGACATGGTCAAATAATCAACAAATACAACTTCCTAGTGGGTATTAACTAATAAAGAGACCATTTTTACATTGATTGACGAACACTAACTTACTAGGTCTTATTTCAAAGATATGGCCTTTTACAATGTGTGACTAACTCCTAGAGTGAGGCAAGTTAGGGTATGACTCTAACATGCCCTCCCCCTTCGAAAGCAGCATTGTCCTCAATGTTTAAGGTATGGAAATTGCTATAAAATGTTGGTTGGTTCCCAAATGGCATCTTCTAGCATCATATCCTTCCACTGGATAAAAACAAATTATTTGATTGTGTTCCTTCACAATTGTCATACCCTAGAATCCAAGATTGCAGTCGGCTAAAGCCAAATGGAGCCTTCCTCATCCAGTTCTTGTAAGTTGGCCTACACTTTACAATTAGACGCTACCACTTTTTTTAGGCAAGAGACATGGAAGATTGGGTGAATCTTGGAGTGGTTTAGCAAAGTCAACTTGTAGACCACCTGTCCAATGCCCTGGAGGATGGTGTAGGGTCCATATAACTTCGAAGTGAGCTTCTATTGGACATGGGCCTCGAGGGATATCTATTTATAGGTTGGAGTCAAAGAAACACCTAATCCCCAACTTCAAAGGAGCACTCAGAGCGATGTTGATTAACCCATTGTTTCATTATATTTTGAGGTAGAACTAGATTTTCTTTAATGATGTGGAGAATGTTTGCTCCAGTGTGAAGTGTGTTGTCCACTACTTGAAACCAAGAGGTACCTAGTAGATAGAAAATCATTTTAAGGGTTTTGGGAAATACACTACTTCATATGGTGTCATCTTTGTAGAGCCATGATAAATGGTATTATACCTATGCGAAAACAAGATCGCGGAACAATAACATAAAACAAGATGCAAAAATAAAACACATAAACACAATACAAGAGAGACACCAATATAACGTGGTTCACCCAATATGGGCTACGCCCACACAGAAATTGTCAGTCCCTTCTATTAAACCGTCCAGCAAAATGAGGGGATATAACCTGCAGCACATCCTCTACAACTTGCTCTTCGCTCTCTCACACAGTCTCTTCTTTCACAATACAATACACAATCGTAATACAATTCCTCATACAAAAGAGGTTTGCCTTCAGATTGACCACGAAATTAAAACATTTTACAAGGCAATTTCACCACATTTGAATGGCCGAAAAACGTACAAAAACATGCCCAAAAAATTTTCTCGGGGGCACTTGCCCCCGAACCCTCAGGATGGGGGCCTGAACGAGGCCCCGGACCTCCCTTAAGTTCGTCAACTGGGAATACAAACACGCCTGAAATAAAAATCAGGCTCCGCACCCAACAATATCACCATTCAACCATAGGGAGCCATTAGGCCCAGTGGTGTGGCATGTTCGATACAAAGCATCGCAGGTAGGTTTCCAAGCATTTATAGACTGGTTATGTTTAACCATCTGTTTGGGGGTGATATGATGTGTTCAGATTCAACAAAGTGCCCGCAACTCCTACCAAAACTTGATGGTAAAAGTGGGGTCACGATTAGAGGCAATAGAAGTGGGCATGCTATGGAGCTTCAAAATTTGACCCATAAAGACTTGTGCCACCAGTGACAGTGTAAAATTTGGTCGTAAGGCACATAAGTGGGTGCATTTGGTTGGATGAATGGCTACCACCATAATGATAGTTTTATTAGGAAGCCCCAGAATGAAACCCATAGAGATGTTTGTCCATGTGTGGTTGGGAATGGGGAGTGGCAGCAAAACACTTGGTGACTTCACACGATTTTTCCCTTATGTCGTTGGAAACTATCGTAGGTAGCAACAAAGTTGTGGATATCTTGTTTCATGCCTTCCTAGAAGAAATATCACTTAAAATTCATTGATAAATTTTATGAAATCATGAGTTGCCTGTTGTGGGTGATGAATGTAATTTCTCTAAGATTCGTGGTTCCAAGGTCAAATCCAAGGTGAGAAAGATGAAGTCCATATACCTAAAAATATTTTGGTTCAATGTAAACCTGAGAAAAGGGTTTAGGTCGTATTGTAGCCTTTGAGGTGTCTAACTATGTCCTGGTCCAACCGTTATTTTTGTGCTTTGTCGAACCATCCTAAGACTGGTAAAGATAAGACAAAAAGTGAACCCTCCTCTTAAAATTGCCTAGACAAAGGATATGCCACCACATTGGAGTGACCCTTCTTATATATGATTTCATAACCATAACCCAACATCTTAGTGACCCATTTTGTTTCTTATGTGAGGACAGGTGATCAAATAAGGGGGTGACATCCCTTGTGTTGTGCAGGCTGATGGGGAATGAGTGCAGGGGTGTGTACAACTGTGGAGGGGGTTTCTGCACCTTTGGGTAATGTGATTGTGTTTGAATAAAAGAATTGGGAACTCACCCTTGTGGATTGATAGCCCCATATCGGGTGTGGAATCTACTAAAGAAAGAGTAGGCTTGACAGAGTGCCTACAGCTAGGAGGAATGCCCTTCACTTGTAGCTAGTTGGAGAAAATTTATAATTATAAGTACCAAATATGCTTTGAATTAAATGGTTATAGTTTTTTATGAATTTATTTAATTTGTTGCTTATGAAAATGTATGTGTGCATGGATTTATTGGACATACTATGTATGGATTCATTATAGGAATGCATGCCTACTATAGAATGTGTAATTTAAATGAATTGTGAATAAGGAGTTACTTCCACTGTAAAAACCTGCATAGCAGATCCATGGAATTTGGAATAATGAATCAAAATTTAGAGGTTTATAAGAAAATTGGAGTATCCCATCACTTAAATAGTGTTACTGAGGTGGTTGGGTATGTTATAGAGTGGTATCAGAGCTCTAGATTGCAACACTAGGGTTGTTGAGTAGGAATCAATGTCCATACGAAAAATAGTTGCATGTCCAACAGTTGACATAAATATAGCTTGCAAATTATATGTTTGACAAAATGCCTCAATGAGGAAAATTTGAAAAAAATGAAATGTACAGGTCATTTGTTTGTTAATGGTCAAGTAATCAATAACATGAAATTGATAATAGTAAATGGACATTGAAATATGGTTTTAAAATCATGGTATTTTAGAAGCGCAGTTTTGTGGAAAATGGGAAAATTGTTGTAACAATAGTTCATTTGGTTGTTATTGCAATCAAAATTACCGCTAATAAGGGTGGGATCATTAATCATGTCCCCAAATTCATCAAACTGCCAATTTATGTTGATGACAAGGTGCATAATGCTTGAAAATGGACTCAAAACAATTGTCGTCGGGCAAATGTGCAGTGGATAAAACTATGATAGAGTGGTTGAACTCATAAGGTGGTTTTTGAAGGAAATAAATGGTTTTGGAAGTCATAGTAGTGGTATCAAAAACCACTTAAGTAAGTTCATAAGTGATTGTTAATCTACTGATGGAGAAGCGACGTAGATCTACAACTATGGACGATTTTGGGTGCAAAAGTAATCAGAGGTTAATTGCGGGTTGATCCTATGAAATATCCAACAATGGTGAATCACTCATGGTCTATAATCCACATTCGTTTTAGGATGCAAGGTGATCGATGGATAATGGATGTTCTCACTCCTTAAATGAACAAGAAGTTGCCACATGTCCAGTAGGCACCATGGTCGAAAAATACAAAGGATGGTTTTTAGGCAAGGCCATAAGTGGTTTGTAAAATTCGGTAAGTGGTTTCAGAAGTCAGGAAGTGGTATTAGAAATCACTTGTCAAAATCTAGAAGTGATCGTCAACTTAGTTTGACAGTGGAGAGATGGCCCAAGTCAATTGTTGTGGAGGAATTTGGGAGCTAAAGTGATTAAGACTTAACTCTAGGTTGAGCCTCCAAAATATCAGATGGTGAGGGATCATCCATGATTAATGATGAATAATCAGTTTGGGAGGTAAAGTGCATGAAGGTTAAGGGAGGCCTTCGCTCCCAAAATTAACAATAGTTTGACACGCGTCCATGTGTGACCTCGCCAGTTACATCATTCTCGGGAATCGTGCAAGGGAAATAAAGGAAAAGGGAGCCACATGATAGAGTGGGGTTACATGGAGGTTGATGGAGGATGACATGATGTTAACACACAATTTAACACCCTCAATAGTGTGGGCCAAAATCATGATCTAATGTTCGCTCGCAACATGAAGACAGAGATGAGCCACAGAAAGAAACATAATCTCTTAATCTAACCACTTGTTGGCTCGTTTACTGTTCTTTAACTTTTCAAGATAGACCCAAGTTCTGCGCGGTTCAGGGAACCAACAAAACCCCCTTTTCACCGGCCCTTTCGGCAACAGTCTGCGAGCAAACTAAGGTCTCACCCGAGGCGAAGTTATGGGGAGGTTACAAAATCAGGTTTCCACAACCAGGTGATGCGTGGTTCTACAGAATGGGAGACTGCGCGAAGTTCGCCTACTTCGCGGTTGTTACTTATACGATAACGCGCACAAGGACTGCACGGCTCAGAACAACTACTTGACGGTAGGACAACACAACTGAAGACTATGCTACCTCTTTAACCATCATTACAACTTCGACAGACTTCACTTAGTGTAATCTTAGGCATTCAACAAGCATATTAGACTATATACCTTGTGACTTATGCGATTCGATGAGCTACAATGCAATTGCACACCTCTCGTGCTGCACTTCGAGGGAATTACACTTATAGAGATTGCGCTGACTTAGTGGCTACCCAATACTCATGCATTCATCTTACTCAAAAATACTTGCACATTCAACATTTATGCATACATGTTCAACACTTAACATATTAGTCCCATCGTTCGTTCTTATGGAGAATACATACAAAAGCGAAGATACAATTACTCATAAGCAAGAACTTAACCATTCAACAAAATCAAATATACGTTCAATCACACAACACAATGATTTAACGTGGTTCACCCCCAGTATGGGAGCTACGTCCACAGGAACTCTTGTTTATTATAAATGGGAAGGTTCAACAGTTCTCGTCTACGCACTCAGCTGCAGAATCTCTTCTCTCTTCAATGGGTTTTTGCGCACACAGCCGCAGAGCCTCTTTACAATAGTCTCTCAACAAGATCAACAAAACTGATCAATAACCAAAACGAAGATTAACCCTTTCCCTTACAAAATATGCCCTTTTTATAGATCGTGCCCGCAGGTCACGCCTATTACAATGCATATGGGCCAAAACAAACCCTAAGGTACCCAAAATGGTGCGATTACCCCGCTAACCAAATCTATTAGGCTATGATAGCAACTTCATCATCGTGGCCATCCCTCTGTGTTGTCTCTGGATTCTGGCATCTTCTGACTGTGCATGGTCACATAGATTTCAGCCCCTCTGTCAAGCGCATGCCGACGGGTCGCTTTCATCCCATTGTTCCTTCTCTAATGGTTTCGTGTGCCCGGTTCACTTAGTGCTGCCTTTGCTCGTGCGACCGATCACTTTCCTTCTTCACCACTCCTTACTCGCCTCCTAGGAATCTCGAAATATCTTCCCTAAAATAGATCGTCGACCGATCTTACCGAAACTTGTACTGTTTTCCGTCCAAAATTCTGCCATGCTGGATCTTCGCAGAGCTGGAACTCCGCAGCACTGGATCTCTGCATCGCTGGTACTTTGTGGCACTAGATCTTCGCGGCACTGTAACTTCTACTTTGCCAATGCTGCGTTGCGTTGTAACTTCGCAGCTTCAAAACTGATTTGTCCAAAAGTGGCTTAACTTGGGCCACGCCCAACACCACTACTTTCGTAAATGATAGGTGTAAATGAAGACCCATGCAACCCAAAAGGGGAAAATTCAGTGATTGAATTGCCTACCAAAAACTTATATCAAGTCTCGACAAACTTAAAGCGGAAGGAAAATACATGGCATATGTGATTTGTGCATTAAATGCTCCATTATTCATACAAATGCCCAAATTGTGGAAAAGAGGGTAATCGAGGAAATCAAGTTGGGATTCCAATCCCATATTGAAAAGTTCACTCTCATCACCCAAATCCTAAATCTATATAGGAGGCATTTGGGGTGAAGATTAGAGGAGAAGGATTGAAAAGCAAAATTATGCTGAAGGAATAGTGAGAGGCTCTTTTTCTCAAAAAAAAAATTGGTGATCAAATGCTTAGGAAGTGAAGGAGTGAATCTAGAACAAATGAGGAGGGAGAAACTCATTGATGAGGTTGTAATCTTCCATTCTTTCTTAGTATTAATATGAAAGGATTCAATTGTCCCCGAAATGCTTGTGTTTAGTAATTGGTAGAATGTTAGATCTTATTTGCTTTGAATATTATGATATTTGTTGTTATAATGATGGAGAAAACATATTGTGGATGAATTTGTAGGTACAATGGAGAACTCTGAGAGAAACCAACATTGAAGAATAGAAAGCAAAGGCTCCTCCAAGATCCTTCCCCAAACGGCACACTACAAGAGGTATTTTTCACTCTTGTTACCCTAGCTCAAATCCTTGAAGAAACTAGAGATCTAGCTTTGGATAATTGTTAATTAATCTTTTCATAGATCTGATAATGGGATTCACCAACCCATTAATAAAGGAAGGAGATCTTAGCCTATCTTTCTAGCTTTGCTACTGATTCTCTCCCTATCGGAATGGAGACTCCACTGGGGAAGAGACTTTCTTTTTATAATTTATCTTCTCAAATTTGGTGTTTTGCTTTCAATGGGTGTTTTGAAGCTTTAAAATCCTTTCATCCATCATATTTTTGAGTGCTTTAGTCTCTGATAAACTTTACCCTACCCCAAACACCTTGAAATTTCTAGATTTTTTGGCCTCATGATCAATCTTAGGGGTAATTCACACCCTGTATTCTACACAGGAGGGAATGGGTGAGGTAATTCGCACCCTCGCTTCTCATTAGGAGCAAATTTGAGAGGAAATTCACAAACTTGTCTTCTACATACAAGCGAATCACACAGAAGTTTGAAATTTGATTAAATTTGTCCCTATTTTGCATGGAATTTCCTTTGGTCTTTGACTTATAATGCTTCTTCAAAGCTTGGAGGTCATGGAAACCTTGTTTGCTTACTCAATGGATCAATTTCATGACTAATTTTAGTGGTTGAATAGCAATTTACTTGGTTTTTCACCTACATCAGTTATTCACATAGTGCTTCTATATAAGCATTTATGCTTTCAATTTGTGTAAGATCTCATGTTCTTAGATCTATTGGCCCTATTTGATTTTATTTGGAGTAGGATTTTGGCATTTAGTAAGGCATTTTAGCCCTCTATTTGAAAATTTTCACCTCATTTACCACCAAAATGTTAAAAAATTGCATAGTGATTATGTTGAATTTTTTACAAATATCTTAGTTTCAATTGTTTTTGGAATAAATGGATTAGTACCAAGTGGCTTTCATTTGACCATTTTCGAACATTCCTTGTCAATTGAGGCATATAGGAACTCTTTGGAAGAAGCCAAATCAGATTTGGGTTGGTTGTTGTTTGAGTTGATTGATTTTTATTTTCAATTTGCTCAAATCATAAAGAGTGTGTTTCTCCTTAAGATTCTTATTTTCAATTGTTTTTGGATTAAAATGACAAGTATTGAGTGGCTTGCATTTGTTCACTTTAGAAAGTTCTTTATCGATTGGAGCATATAGATTTTTTTTGGAAGAAGTACATTCAGATTTGGATTAGTTGTTGTTTGAGTTGATTGATGTTTACATCTTCAATTTACTCAGATTACGGGTGTGATCCTCCTTAGGATTTTTAGAATTGGTTGCTTTTGCATTAAAAGAACTAGTATGGAGTAGTATTGAATTGCTATCTTTTGAACATTCTTTATCAACCAAACCAATAGACGGTTTTGGAGATTTTTATTTCAGATTTACATTGGAAAGTGTTGCAATTTATTTAGATTGATATGTCACATGTGAATGAGATGAAAAAGAATCAAATTCCCCCCTTCCTTGCATTGATTTGAGAAATTCATTGGAAAAGAGAACAGTAGGAAGTTGTCTTTGCTTTTGAAACTTTCTTTTTCCATTGAAGTGTTGATCATATTTTGAAATTTCGTATCTTACATGCTTACAAACGAGTCAATTTCTCTTACATTACATTGGTTTGAGAATTCATTGGAAGAGAAGATAGTATAAAATTTGTCTTTGCTTCTGGAAACTTTTTTGTTCAAATTGAAGCATATATTGATTATGTTTTGCAAACATCACGTACTACATGCATAGATAGGAATCGATGTCTCTTACTTTGCTTTGATTACGAGGATTCATTGAAAAAGGAAAGAGTAGGAAGTTGTTTACGCTTTGAAACTTTATTTTTCAAATTGGAAATTTGATTGTATTTTGGAACTTTACATGTTGCATGATTTGGGAAGTGATCGATAAACCTCTTACTTTTCCATAACTTAGAGTGTCCATCGAAAGAAAAGTGAATTTTGTAAGCATACATGCATTGATTGGTTCCACCCATCAAGCCATATAACATCATACAATTTCATTCCACCCCTCCGAGACTAATGAAATTTAACCAAAAATGAACGTTTTAATCTAAAAACAAGCCAACAGTATCTTAAGTTAGGGCCTTGGATCAGGATTGGAGAGTAAATATCTCCAAGGCCACTAAATTTCAAAACTAGAAATTATTAAATAGTGAAAATCCATTAGTATCAAGGAGCACTTTCCGGGAAAGCACCTCTAACACACGTGTTAAGCATGAGGTCAAGATGGATAAGTAAAAGTGGTACCCCCCCTTTTGCTTGTTTGGTGGAATATAATCACACGACAGTGTTGTAGTAAAGTGATAGGTCCTCAGGGTGATATCACTTTGTTAAAATATCTAGCTATGTGATTTATCTTGACTTACAATTGTTCCTCCTAGTCATCGATTGCGAAGTGGTAACCATAGTTACTATTCCTAGGATATCACATGGGTCACTGTAAGTGGGGAATGCTTACGGTACCTAATACATATATAGAATATTTGTTTCAACTCCTTGGGAGGGTGTTGGTTGAAGGCTAGCACTTGCACCCCTAGCGATTGTTGCATGGAAGACTAGTGTAACTATCTCTCACACCTTCATCTTGTAATCTTTTAGGCTTTAGACCCCTCAGTAGATACTATTTCAGAAGGCCCCCTAATTTGTCTTTTCACTAAACTTTGGTTTGTTGGAAAAGTGGTTATCTTGTTGAATCTCTTAGGACATTTTTAGTTGGATGAACTTTTGATTTGTGTGGAGTCTAGTTGGCCTTACGATTGTTCTATTGTATTTTACATATCATAATAAACATTGCAGAGGCGCATACAACAATCACATCACAGTGACTTAGAAACATAACTACCTTTGGACATAAAAAATCTTATTGGAGAAGTACACCATCAAACTGAATCTGATGAATCCTCATCATATCATGAATCAAACACAGACTTAGTTGATGAATTTTCTCCTTTTGAAATTGAAACTTTAGAGGATAGAAAAGTTGCTTACGTAAATCCAACTTTAACAAATCCCTCAGATATGGTCATACTTGTTGTAGGTGAGTCACCGATGGGTCACATTTCCTTTTTCGAAAGTTGGAGAGACTTGAAACACACACCATTTGATCTAGTGTCTTCATCAGGAGAACATGGGTCCACACCCATGTAACCTCGAGTGGCTATAGGAGGTCATGATACTTCCACATCGATCAGTACACTGCATAACCTGAACATCTTCAGAATGCCATCCATAAGTGTACCAATCCCATATGTTAATGTACTCGCACCTACCATGACTCCAAATAGTAGTTCAGTGCCAATTGGTACATTCCAAGTTCCAATCCTGGAAATGCATCTACTTCATCAACAAGTATACTAACTAGTGGGTCTACTCTACCAAACATGGGTTTCCCCTATGGTTTGGTTGGTCAATCCCACACAACACACACATCTAAAGGATCTCCAAATCTTGACGATATCCCAAATATTTGGCCAGACTCTACTTCTAGGGGAAACCCTATACAATGGAATTTCAATATTCCTATTGGAAGTTCTAGACCTTGGAACATGGACAATGCATGGAGTTATCCTCCACATATGGGCATAAATGTTCTGGGGGGTCATCCTCCAACTTATCCTAGCACAATGCCTGGGGGAAATCCAATACCCATAATAGGTACCATGCCGGGGGGGATAATCCACGTATCAACCCCATTCTGCAATGGAGTGTTCAAGTTCCAACAAGTACCTAATCTTCTTGGGACCCACCTCAGTAAGGGGACAATTCAACTTGGAATGCCACTCAATTCCAAGGAGAAAATCCATGGGGCCATCATTCTCCACCCGTGCAACAAGCTTCTGCGACGATAGCTATGAAATCACCATTTATGGCTACTCTAAATCTACCATATTTATCCTGGGTGGCGAATGATCATGTTCTACATATGAACAAATGGCCAACAATACCAACCAAACTCCCATCAAATATACCCAAATTTGATGGAAAACCAAGAGATAACACATCTAACCATGTTATGACATTCCACTTATGGTGTTCATCTAACTCCTTAGTTGATGATAGTATTAGGTTGTGTTTGAGCGAACCCTCACGGGAAGTGCTATGAAATGGTACATTGAATTGCCTCATAGTACAATCACAGATTTTTCATCTTTAGCTATGGTGTTCTTGACACATTTTCAATTACCTATCCACTATGAAATGGGTACATAACTACTGACTTTGCTTAGGAAATCTACTTTTACTCATATATCTGATCATATTCATGAGTGGAGGTGGCATTGAAGGCTGATCAAAGCATATATCCCAGACCAATTCTTAACAGGTTGGTTCGTAAAATCATCGTTTCCTACTCTTGCCAAAGATATGGCTATGTTAGGAGGCATGACTAAAGAACAACTCATTCAGAGTTCCCAACAAATGGATTTGATTTATTTACAATCGAGCAATCTTTATTATTTAATACCCCATGCCGCAAGACTTGATTCAGATCCAGCTAGGCCACCCCAGGGACCTCATGTCAATGGTGTGATTGGTTATGTTAATCAACTTGATCAGGTTACCCAGCAAATGGGAAACATGTCTATTCAAACTTCACAACCCAAAGCTAGCTAGGCCAAGCCACAACCTACTAGTCCTTCCCAAAATTCTGAAGTCCTTATGTCCAATCCATAGATTCAAAAGGAAATATGAAGAAACAAAAGAAAAATCAAAATTCCAATTCGGGGACATGACCAACACAAAACCATAACCCTCTAGGAGAAGTCACCCAAGAGAAACAAAAATTCAAGTTCCCTTGTAAAATTTGCCAAGGTGACCATCCCACTCATTAGTGCCCTTTTATGGAGGATGTTCATCGAATGATGTCTCAATGTGGTGGGCAACCACAACAACATGCCATGTTGACACAACCCTTCCCACAACAAGAACAACAAATGGTTGGTGTGGTGTCGCTACCTCCAGCAGAGGGAAACCTAGCTAACCCCCCCTCCCCCGTAAGGAGGCAATCCTCCAAATGCTAAAGTCTTCATGTGTGATCATGAGGTGAATATTCAAATAAGAGATTGTTCTTATGATGTCCCTCCTAGTACATTGAATAGATTAGCATCACAGCCAAATCGTTCTCTCACCATTGATAAATCAACTGTTGACATAGTACCTTGCCCTCCCAAAGGCATTCTACGTAGAACAACGCATAATCCTAACATGTGAGCTGCTCAAAACTATAATGTTGTTGAGGACCTAGCTCAAGCACCATGTGCCATGTCATCTCTAGATGTATTGCAATGTTGTCTTGTGCAAAGAAAGGCACTATTGTCTGCAATCAAGGCTGTAGATCCATCATATACTACTTTGATCGCATTTTACTTAGACCAATCAACATGTAGGCTCCCTTCCCAAATTGCTTTTCTATAATGTACCCAAAAATCATAACAACAAAAAAAAACATTTTCTTTTTTCATACTTGATACCCTAATACAATCATAAGTAAGATACAAAACTACACTATGTTAGATTTCCGAGCTTGTTTATAAAATCAACTACATCAATGTCTTAAAAGCATATCTAAACACACCTATATGACATACAATGTTTGCGACTCTTATAAAAACATCTAACTACAATGTTGTCCATGGCCATAGCATTTGCATTCATTTTTATTATGTGTAACTATATGAATGCAATAATAAAATTCATTTCTAGTTACACAAGCAACAATAACTATCTCAACTATTCGATACCTAACTACCCCTAATTTTTCCAACATGTTCAATCTATATACTTTCCATCTCACAACTTATATAAGTACAATGGTATACCAAACATATAAGGTGTCATCTACTAATGCATATACTAAGCCTTTTCGATAAATGTACAAATTAATTCAATTGTAAATTCTAATATATATATATAACCATTAATTTGAATCATTCCTCTATTCTCATAATCCAATCCATGAACATATATGTATTAACCCCTTTCAAAGAGTTAACGAGTTAGTTGCCATTTCAAAGAGTTAACGAGTTAGTTGCCATTTCAAAGAGTTAACAGATTAGTTAGGTAGTCATTACAGTGATCACCTGCAGATAAGTGTTGAAGACGTTTAAAAAAACTAACACAGCTATCATTACCATCCATTGGTTACAGAGTTAACTGATTTAAGATTTTAACCTTCTATTCCAAGGCTTAATAGATTCGCTAGCACCAGTTTAACGCTCCCAAGCGTTATGCCCCATAAAAATGTTCAGTGACCGAATACAAAGATATTGCTATGCTCTAAATCTTGTCATGGCTAAATACAACCTCAATGACTGTTAGCAAAATTTCCTATAGTCACTACCACGGTTTGGCAACACGATAATCAATATCGGAGTTGAAAAGTGAGGGTTTAAAAAGGAGCACAGTAATCCAATTCGATATGACACCACATAAACATTATAAAAGAAACAATTACAGTCAACGTTTTAATTCAAAGGTCGAGTCTATAATAGGACAAGCGACGCTTAAGAGTTTCTCTCAGGTCGACACATCCATAACTCATTTCGATAAAAATATCCCATTTGCTAATCACCGAGCAAGGGATAATCGTCACAATTTGTACCGCATTCATTTGTTCTTAATTAAAAACATAAAGTATTCTTCTACTGTAAAGGAATTGCAACCGCATATCAATCCAACTGTCTGGATTCGAGCCAAGATTCAAACACATACTAAGACTAGATTACAATTCTGACTAGTTTAATTTAGGACATAATATCAATACAACATAACTAATCTAGTTTATGAGATGATAGCGATACCACATATTCCATGACAATCATTTCATAAAATATCCATAACCGGTTTACAAGTTAATCTAATGGTAAACAAGCAACAATAGAAGAGTTTAGAATCACCTACTTGAAAACAATAATGGAAAAACACTTGGAGCTTCCTAGTTCCTCCCAACCGTAGAAGAGGACATCCACGCTTACTTGCCCAACTTCACCCTCGAGCTGGATCACCACCATAGACCAATGAACTTAGCAATATCTGAGTGCAACACTCTTCCCAAGAGTCTGTAACGGATCAAAAGATGGAGTTTCAAACAGAGAGAGTACTCAACAACTTGCCCTCAACATAACAACAATTTCTCTCTATGCACCACATAGCATCCCGTGTCTTCTCACTGCACCCTTATATAATTTGTGCCTAGGTCTTGCGCCATCTCAGTCAAATCTCAAGTTGATATCTTGATCCCTATAATTGTGGATCTGGTCGGCTTGATGAGATTTTGACTTGGATTTGATTGATACCAAATATCTTGCTTGCTATCCACTTGTTCATTGTCTCATGATGGTGTCCCCTCTTTCAACTAGTGGCTCCTTGTGTCTATTTTTATTAATAATAAAATAATATTTCTTGTTCATAATATTCAGCCACATGAGTGTGAATATAGAGCTTTATAACTCTTTTAGAAAATAATTATTTGGAGAATATTTCTCAAATAAAAACATTTAATCAAATAATTCAAAAGTCTTGGGGGTATTACATTTTCATATTAAAGTATCATCTCATGGTAAGAACATTTTTTGAACCACAGTTGGTGAAGGGGCCTCGAATTGTGTCATGTCATTGAAATGTTAGCAAGCATTAGGATCACCCACCTTAGTTCCATCCCATACCATGTTAAAGGCATTTGATTGATATTTGTTCCCTCCTCACAGACTTATCACGACCAGCCCAATTGGATTGGGAGGTAAAACAATTAAAGTTGATGTTGAGGTAGTAGATGTGCCCATAGACTACAATTTTCTAATGGGATGCAATTAGATACATGTTTTGATAGCTATAGTATCTTCAGTGTTCCAAGTGATTCGATTCCCTCATCATGGGAAGATCGTCACGAACGACCATTTAGATTATTGCACACTTGAAACTATTGTCCAATCAAATATTCCTTTCATCATGAACTAACTAAAGGTGGTTCAAGACATTGGGGTAGGATTGTTCAAAGATGCTTCCCTCACGGGAACTTTTACGATCCCACCATCGATACCCATCCCACAATTTGCTCCAATATTTACCATAACATTGGAGTCTTACTTCCCACTATCACTTTTTCTCAAACCCACTCCAGTGGATGAAACATTGGAATTCCAGTAGATTCAGATCAAAGTCTTCCCTTGGAGGAGGAATATGATCTGGTTACTTTTCCCATTTGGGTTGTGAGCTCTCCCAACTAACATGACCTCTTGGATGGCATTTTATCATTATATGAAGTTTTGTTTTTTAGTGTAACGCATCATAGGAAACCCTCAGGCACTTCCCCTCATTTCAAGGATGGTACCCAAGGTAAACCGTTCAGTTGCGGTGATTAGGCAACCTAACCCAATGGGGATATCGAGTGAGGCCCTTTATATGCATAGCCACCTGGGGATTTGACCCTAAGACCTTCTGCTTGCTTTTCATAGCACTCAACCTCTTGAGCTAACCCATTGGGCTATCATCAGATGAAGTTATCATTGAATTTAGGAATATTTGGTTACACCCAGCTAAGGACATCTTTTGTGGGGTAACTGGGAGAATACTTGGTTTAATTATACCCAAGTATAGGAGAATTCTTTACATGTTCGTCGATCCAATAAGGTATATTTGGAAACTTGCATATCGGTTTAAGTTATCCCTCTGTTACGATGCATTTGAACCTTTTGCAACCCAAACTTGCCCTGGGGTTGAACAGGTTGGAAATTGATGCGTCAACCCATCACATCTGCATTTTCCACCATTCCGATAGAAGATCCCATTGAACATGGGACACTATAGTCACACCCTATTACCATGTTGGTGCCCATGCTGAGTTTTTCTCATAGGCTCGAGAGCCCTATTAATACCATCATGACTTGGAGTTTGAGACCACATATTTCTCTTTCATACATTTCTGGCCATTTCCTAATGGGCTCCCTATTTTGTGTCAATTTACATAAGCATGTGTTAAAATATATAAAAAAGAAAGAAAATGATGTAAGTTATGGCCACATGTCGTTCCATTGCATTCAAGAATAACCTATACGGTATGAATTAGTGCTTTATCCTTAGTGACTACTTCACTCTTTGATAACAGAATTATATGTAATATCGCAGAGGTGTCACCATAAATGGGGTTCAACTCATTCTTTTCATTTGCAAAAATTGAAGAATAAGGAGACTAGGGATCGACTCCCTCTCAAAGGAGTCATCCCTCTCCCTTACTCACATAATTAAACATTATAAAAATAAGGTATATGTTTGCGGATAAATCCGTCGGTGTAGACACCAACTGATCTCCCTAGTCTAAATGGTTTATATCTAGAACAAATCACGACAGAATATAAACACTTTCCTAAATTAATAAAATACTAGAATAGGGCACATTACTCACCTTGTAATTGGAGTAGTCTCTCCTTGCTTTATGTGATCTTCAATGCCTAGCTGCAAAACAACATAGAGCAAACAAGAGGAAACACAAGTGAAAGCAACAAATAATAATGATTAACCTAAACAAGTGGTCAACGAAACAAGTTCTAAATATCTACAATGCACAATAAACCTTTATAGAAAGAGAATATATTGTTGTATTAATGAATATAGAGAAGAGGAGATTACAACGATTGCCTTGACGTTGCAATTTCTTCCAATTAATATTTGCCTCAAAGATCCAACCTTGTCTTTAATGGATGAAAGGATTTCAACTTTAGCAGAATTTCTCCAGCATTCAGGTGCTCTAATTCATCCTCTAGATCATAATCATGAAGAGAAAGGTTGTATATATAGGCCAAAGAGGATCGAAGGAGTTAAGGATTTGATGGGGAACACTAAGGGATCATCCCAAGGAGTTTGGGGATTGACTGACACCTTCAATGATTTTTTGGGATAGGCCTCCACGAAGGGATTCATTCTATAAGGCACTCGAAGCTTCTCTTTTTCTTCTCCAACTGACAGTGATGCACCTTGCTAACTAGCAACTTGCGCCGAGGAGGGGGTGATGAATGTTGACTGAAGGAAAGAAGGGTCAGCGATGTACTTTTCCAATGGGAAGAGTGCATCACCATAGATTTGACGCTACTTGTGAATGTGAAGAGTGCGTCGGTGTCACAAAATGAGGAAAAAGGCATGGGAATCCTTCTTTTCAGGCAATTTGGCATTAATGCTTCAGGAATTAGGACAAACCAAGGGTACACATCTCATGATGACAAGATTTTGGTGTAACAGATTGCCCCCCAAAGCATGAAGCTAGAGAAATAGGATAGGTGAAATGATTTGATGTATGGAAGTTTAAGGCAAAAGATCATTGGTTGAAATGTTGAACAAGGACTTCTACAATACCACTAACTCTAAGATATGTGCTCAAACGACTCATAGCATGGATGCCGACCAATACACCGCAAATCCATGAAAACACTGAATAAAAGTATTACCTCTAAAAATACAAATGTGGATCCATACATCCATGACAAGACTAGATCGTAGCCACGAGAAGATACACAGTGGATCTACGAGACAAACTGAACATAGCCACGGACCAATACAATGTGGATCTATGTGACAGAATAATGGTTCCATCATGATGTCTATGTGGGAACCTACTCAAAAAATCTCTGTCACAACTTGGGTAAGATACATAAGAAAATTATCCCAGGGTCTTCATTCTGAACCTGAAAAAGTACAATTCTAACCATGTGAATAGATGTCTTGATGTCAAACATGGTAGAAGTCACTTGATTACCAGTCATTGAGGTATACCATCAACAAGTGCGAGGGAAATCATCATTGATGTCAATGAACCCCAAGGTCCTCTAGTACATTCCTCCAAATGTGAATTAACAAGTTGAAGTCGAAAACTCATTGGAATCTTCCAGTCAGAGGTCAATGATGTGAACCTACTGCTGAAAGCGAGGTAACCTGCCATTAAGGCATGCAGTTCCAAGGCACTCGACTGGTTTCTAGGTATAATCCTTGGATGATGCGTTGAAGTTGACAAGGATAAACCCGTCGAAGGAGGGCCATGATGATTCCCCCATCATCAACATGAAACAAGATCAAAGATATTTTGAAGTAGATCAGACTGTAGAGTGATATTTGAGACTGACTCAGAGGTGACTGACACAAAGGAAGGTATAATGACTGCATAGGTTGACTCGAAAACAGACTTCCCTTGAACATGGAATTACATGACTTGGCATCATTGACATGACGAGATAGACACCAAGACCTAATAAAACAAATGATTGACGCATTCTTCAGATGGCCCAAAGGAGTAGAATAACTCATGGAAGTAGTATGACTCGAGGGCAAACTGATTACCAAAGATGTTTGAATGAAATGAAAACAAGTGCCATGTTCAAGGGCGAATATAGGCCGCCACTAACACAGACGTAGATACATGCTCTTTCCTTTAATTTCCCCGTCATGATTGACGAGTGCCTCTTTGCTTTTTAATGAGCTAGAAGAGGGTAACAAATACTTGTTGTACCTCATTTTTTGGATGAGTCCAACCTCACATGTTTTACGAAACTGAGGAAGAAGAGGTTCGTTCCCGAAAGGGTCCTTTAATGTTTGTGTTGGGTTACTTATGGGATTACCCAGGTTCAACAAAGTTCTCTTAGACCAACAAAATACCCCTTTCACTGGCCCTTTCAGCATCAACCTGCGAACAGGCTGAAGTCTCACCTGAAGCGAATATGGGGGGCTAGAGAATCAGGTTTCTATAACGGTGGTGATGCGCAAATGTGGAATATAACTTCGCATTTCTCTTCTTGGCATAAACTTAGCATAATAATGTTAATACGCGATTTCGCACTTCGCAGTTATCAACAATACACAGACTACGCTGAATCAATGTTGTCTCTACCCATACAACTATGCATTCATCACACTTAGCATAACTTCGTAACATTCATATACATGTGTTCTGCTTACTTAACATATGATTCCCATTGGCATACACATGAAATCAAATACATAACATATCATAGCATGAACACAAAATATAACGCACATTCACACATTTAACACATGGATTGACGTGGTTCACCCCCCCGGATGGGAGCTACGTCCACGGGAATTGTTCTTATATTACTTAGAAGGGTTAACAGTTCCAGTCAGCGCACTCAGCTGCAGACTCTTCTCTACAATAGATCTTTGCACACACAGCTGTGGAGTCTTTTCCTCTCCAGATCTCTCTCTCAAATCTCTCTAATAATATCTTCAATATCTAACTTAGATCTACAAAATATCAACCCTTCCTTATACAAAATTTCCCTTTATATAGATGTGCCCGAAGGTCACATCTTTACAATAACTATGGGCCCACCCCCATAGTACCCTTAAACCCAAAATGGTGTGGTTCTCCTATCTCCCATGCTTCGCTTTAACTCTGGCATAGCTTTGCTATCCTTTTGTGCCACTTCTTTTGAATCTGATGCCTCTTCTGACAATACAGTTCTGATCGCGCGGCTCTGGCTCTACAGTGGTGCGTCCTTTGCACCATTCCGATTCTTTACTTATGCTCATGTAGCTATCAGTCCGTCGTTTAACTCTTAACTACTTCAATGACCTCTGGACATCCTTAGTACTTTGCCTTTACTAAGGGGGCAGGCTCTTTCCTATCGCTTTTACTGCACTCCATACCCTCCTCCCAGGAATTGCGGAGTTGCTTCTCGCAAAACTGGATGACGTTAGGCCTCGCCTAACTGTACTTCCATCATCAAAACTGTTGTACTCGGGTTGCGCCCAATAGTTTGGTTTTATGAGTCCAGAGAAGGAAAACTTAGTGATTTTTCATATTTAGAGAGTCTAAAAAAATATAAAGGAAACTCTAGGGTGACGTCCTGAAAAAGAGATAAATTACAACCGGATAGATGACCTTTCACATCCTTTTACAAGCATGAAAGAGACAAGTTCGCTTGGTGATCTTTTCATATTTTGGGAGTCTGAAAAGAGCTTAAAGAAAACTCCACTGGAATTCCTTTTTCGTAACAGTTTTACGAGCCCAAAAAAGAGATAAAAGTATACTAGGTAACTTATTCTCATGTATTTACGAGGACGAGAAAGAACAAGGACTAAGCTCGACGCCTTTGTACTTAGTTTTGACAAGGATGATAATGGTATCAAAAGCACTTGGAAGCTTTTTCATATTTGATAAGGCGCATGATAAAGTAAAAAATGATCTCCGTCATAGCCAAAAGTCATCAATTTTTACCTTCAAGCTTCACAACAAGTATTAGAACTATTATAGGACTTAAAACATTAAAATATAATTGACTTAGTAAAAATAACTTAGGAGAAAATGAAATAAAATATTAAAATATTCTATTTCATATGTATAAGAGGGGTAAAAAGTGAAAAAAAAATACCATTTTGTTTTTACCAAGTTGGGAGTGAGTAAAAAAAACCTTTTTAGCTCAAACTTGCGGTGGCATCGATCGACCATTCGACATTATGTCAGGTCCGGGTAATCACCCTCTTCCTACCCTTCAATTTCATGGTTGAATTTTTGTTTTTTATGCACATTTAGGTGGTTTTGAGGGTCATTTTGTAGGGAGCCAGTGCGCACCTAGGGTGACACACTTCTCCCTTTCGGGAAGTGCGTCGGTCGAGCAGTGATGCTCATCCCAACTCAAAAAAGCGCGTCAATGACGCCTTGTTCCTGAAGGTGGGGTGCGTCGGCACAAACTGGCCCAAAAAAATAAAAATTCACACAAGAAAATGAATTCTATTGCCATGAAATCATCTTAATACTCTTTTATTTGATGTTTTTGCAGGGTTTATCCATCAAAATGGTGAAATGGAAGGAGAGGGAACACAAATTGGAAGATGTCCAAGCGGCAAATGACCCTAATTCGGTGAATTCTTTAAGAGAATGTGGGTTGCTAAAATTCTTCCAAGTGCAAGGAATGAGAGCCCAACTTCGATTATTGGACTACTTGATTCAGATGTGAGACCCTGATCATCGGTATTTCCAAGTGGGGACTCATATCCTTACATTGGATGTTGAATACATATACTTCTTAACAGGGTTGTCAAGACGTGGGGCTCCAATGACATTCTCTGGTCCTAGAGGTGGTGATGGGACTACTGAGGACTTGATTGCACAATTTTGTACTGACGAGACCGAGATGTTAGGTGGGAATATTTCCATCAAGAGAGTTCAAGACCGTCCTTTAAGGACTATCCTATTCACCATTGAAAGAGTAGCGGGAAGTAGGGTCCCACATCAGGCTACAAGAGTCCACATGTTTATGACATAGAGTGCATGGCTCCCACAATATTCAACTGGTGTGAGGGACTCTTGACCAGCATGAAGGACCAACTAACAAAATGTAGGAGAGGAAAATTTAAGCAGTTTGGCTATGGATCGATTTTGGTTTCCTTCTTCCTAGAGAGGGTACCCCTTCTTCGCCTGTAGGTGGAGTTTAGTGACCTCGAGCCACGAGATCCACGCATGCTGAGATGGGTTGAAGTGATGGCTCGACATGGTGGTGGTGGGCCTATGATCACTTATGGGTCTACCTTCTTCAGATGGTTACGTAGTCAACTACTTATGGTAGAATACTATGCATATGCAGGAGCGGATTTTCGAGGGGATCCAGACTTAGTGCTTCCAGTGGGAGAGCACTGGGGTGAACTAGGTAAGAAGAAAAGTCTTTTGTTTTTTTAATTTTTTATGCATTTTATGATTTTCATTTTTTTGTAGTACTGATATTTTATACTTTGCTACACAGATATTGGGCCTTCGAGATCGGCTGGATCTTCGCCTATTAAGAGGTGAGGAGTAGTCAAGGAGATAACAACGGTTAACCGAGAGGTTGTAGAGGAGCCTGACGAGATCGAGGAGAACCTCCAGCGACTGACCGCGGACATTCCTGATATCTCCATAGATGACTTGCCACATAACTATCAGCGCCGGACAACTGGGGTTTCTGGTCGTTTTGGTCGACTACTCCGCCAGATGGCAAGGGCCATCATATGTTAGCATGAGCACCACTAGTGATAGCATGTATATGTAGTGCTGTACTGAAAGTCATGAGCTTCATATTTTGTCATGATGATATACTGAAAGCTATGAGCTTCATATTTTTGTATCAGTACTCTTTGTAAAACTTTTACTAGGCTTAATATAAAATATTACCTAGCAATTTATACAATGTGTCTTTATGATGAATGTGGGTCTCATGTATGTTGCTTATGTATTGATGGATAATTTACATGTTGTGCCAATTATACATTTTTAATGAAATACTAAAAAACGTGCAATGTGCCAATCTAATATAAAGTTAGTTAATGAATTTGCAAAGGTGTTCATACGCCTCGGTATATGTTGGTATCAAACAAGATTGGACTGAATTCACCTCCGCAGTGGATGCAGGATTGGGTGAATGGTTGGTGTTATTACCAGCTTGTGACAGGGTTGGGGTTGAAACCATGTGGCTTTGTGATCCAACCGATTGTGTAGTAGGCTGGGTATGAACGGAACCAATGATGCCATCGGCATGTGATCTCGTGGTGGGTTTCGTTGGGTCATGTGTGGGGCAAGGGGCATTGGGAATTATGTCATATAACGTGCTAGATTGAGCATAGACTTTAAAGTCTAAGTACTGGGCATGTGTAATAGCTTGTTCTTCAGTAACCGCCCTGCCCATAGCGACATCTTTGGCTATGATAGGAACAATGATTTGATAAACCAATTGGCCAATAATTGATCCAGAATGGGAGCCTTAATGAGCTGACGTCTCCTCTCCATTCGTGAATATGATCGAAAATATGAGTGGAGGTAGATTGTCAGAGGGAAGTTAAAATATCCATGCCGATTTCATATCGGATTGGTAATTGGAAATGCGTAAGAAAAGCCATAGCCAAGGATTGAAAATCGACGAAAGAGTGTGATGGTAATTCGATGTACCATTTGGCGACTGTGCCGGTGAGGGTTCGTTGAAATAGCCTCAAACGGATAGAATCATCCATTAATGAGTTCGAGGAACACCACAAACGATATGTCATTACGTGGCTTTTGGGATCCTCACCGGGTTTGCCGTCAAACTTGGGTATGTCCGATGGTAGTTTCATAGGAATGGGTGGCCAATTCATGCCATGTTAAACGGGATCGTTGGTCAAACCGGTGACAGATATGGCAGATCTAAAGTAGCCATAAATGGTAACTGTCGGTTTGGATGCGGGTACTAGTAATATTGGTAAGCAATTTGAGTACCAATAGGACCATAGATCGATTGGTTGTAAGGTCCTCCCATAGGGGGTTGGCCAAATGGTGGGGGTCCTCCGCCTGAATGAGGGGGTCCTCTAGAGTGGGGGGGTTGTCCGGTTGGTGGGAGGGGAAGTGTGACAGGTGGTGGAGGTGGAGGTGGGACAGGTGGTGGTGGGGGAGGGGGTGGGACACTAGCTAGGGGTCTAGTCGGTGGAAAATTATGATGCCCCCATGGGGTGTTTGTGTTTCCGGGGTAAGGTACTTCAGGATAAAGGCTTCCTGGAGTAGTTTGATAGAGTTGACCCATTGTTACATTATGATTACCCGGATATGTATAACCCCATGGAGGTTGGGTCCATACAGATGGTCCTCCTGTGTGATGTGCCCACGAGGGTTGTCCCATGGCTGGGGGTGAACTCCTAGTCATATTATAAGTCATAAACAAAGGTGGTCCTCCACCCAGATTTTGTCCACTAACTAAAGGTTGCCCCCCAGTTAGATTTTTTCCGCTAAGGGTTGCCCCCCAATTAAATTTTGTCCACTAACCGAGGTTTGCCCTGTGATTATGTTTTGGCCACTGACCATAGGTTTCCTTGAGGTCATATTTTGACCACTAACTAGGGGGTGACTTCCGACCATACTTTGTTGCGAAGGCTGTGTTCCAGTCACAAAGTTAACAGTGGTCGAAGGTTTCCCCCCAGTCATTGGGGTCAAAAGAGGTCTAGAATCGACCAAATGTGAAACAAGTGGAAAAGATGGTTGGCCTAGTTCGTAGAAGGTCATGTTGGGCACAGACATTCCTGGTGAAGGAAGAGTAAAAGAATGCATAAGGGAATGGTGCTCGGAATTCACTACTTCTGAAGTGGATTGGTAAGGGAAACTCTGTCGCCTTACCTGTTCTCCAAGTGTCTGTAAGCGAGCCACGCTATCTTGAAGTGGTCCAAAAAAATCTACGTTCGGGTCAAGTCTGGTAGGACACGGAGGTGGTGGTGTCTCCACAATTGGTGGTGAACCAAAATCAGAAATAACATGCCTTAGGGAGGTCCCCCAAAATGAAGCGGTTGTACCAAAAGCAGTGGCTATCTGGTCATATGGAGGTTGAGTGAATATCCAATCGACAGCACCAGGGTGACCTTCAAGTGAGTGATGGAAAGATGGGTCGTGTGAAGGAGGTTGTTCCACCACCAATGGTCCCATAGGGTTAGTGATGGGCGGATTTACAGGAAGAGAATAATCCCCTCCTGATTTAGTCACTGGAATTCCTTCTTCATGTGAACTAGTTGAGGTGGGTTGGTCCATATCTGCCCCTGTGTTTCCTTCCTCAATGAGAGGATATTCAAGTGGCAACTTTTGTATTCTACGAGATCTCCTTAAGGGTTGTTCAGCTAGAATGGATGATGAAAGTCTTCTCCTAAGGGTCTTCTAAAGAAAAACACACTTCAAGTCCTACTCAAGCTAAAGCCACAAGCAAACTTATATGATAGGTGGGATTAAGAGCTAGATCTTCAAAGGAGTGTCAAGGCGTTGCAACTCATGATATACCGCAGGGTCCAACAGTAATATTACTCGGCCCAATCCTTTAGAGCACTAACCAGGGAGGATTAAGACTGTACCCCTTACCGTATTACCCGACCACCTGGAAGTTCGTGCATAGTATCTCCCTGAGTGCTGCTCTCGGTGTATTGCAACGCCAAGACGACCAATGGTTGACTCAGATGGTTTCAAGATCCTAGTGGGGTCTCTCGATATATGCAAGGTACGTGGGAGCTCCAATTCGTAATAGTGTTGTCTAATGCACAATTGTTCAACAGGATCCTTCCTATATACCGTTGAGTACGTGAAGTACCTTTCTATATACCCGTAGATACGTGAAAGGTCGTTCGATATACCGACTAGTATGTGGAAGAACCGTAAGCCCCTGGGATGCAGTGCAAGCAGATAACCACAACTACTATGTTTAAAGACGTCGGAACACATCTCTAACCTATCATACAAGTTTCTAAATATTTTAACTTAGACCAGTGCTTGATTTTATCTTGTACGGTTAAATGGATGCATGAAGTGTAGAATCGAACCAATATGCATGAATAAGCTAAATGAGATGCAAGTATTTTGTTTTTCGATGGAACAATAACTACTTGAGAGTGGGAACAACTCTCCTCGATCGAGAGTCCGTCTCTTCTCTTATCTAACACAAAATTATTAACTTGTGAATGTAGAAGAATAACAAAGGGATGACGACTCTCTATAAGAGGGGCTGTCTCCTTTCTCCCACTATAAAGATAAATATCAATATATAGTTTAGAATAATAATGAAGAAACGTACCTTCCTTCCTTGAAGTTGGAATGTTACCTCATGCATTTACTTGGATGAAGGTAAGTATCATTCTCACTGGAGTTGTTCGCTCTTCAATATGAGTGATAATTGGCACCCTCATGGAGAGATCACTCTCCCTCTTCCAATGTTAGACCGGGGTTCAAAGTGGATATGGCATGTTTCTTGCAGTCTTTCTCCCTTTTCGTAACTGATTAGTAATATACATAGTAGTTAGGTGGAGTCTCCACCAATAACTAATTACGAAGGGCGATCCTCCCTTCCCTACACATAAAGTGTCTTGTCTTTTTTCTGCTACCAGAACCAATCTCTCCCTTCTCGAGAGGAGATTGCATCTCAAAAAGAATGATTGCAACAATAACACCCCCCTCTATCCAACATAGACTGGTATTCGTCTATAATGATAACCGAATCACTCTTCGGAGAGGAACCCTCTTTCAAGAAGGCATTCTACCCCTTGTAGAGGCCCCGTAAACAATTACAATAAAATTTGATTTCAAGGAGATTGTGGGAGATCACCTTGTAACAACCCAATCAATAATTAATACGAAACAATTTAAAGAACACGTCCAAAAGAAACAAATGCTACTCCCCCCCCCTCTAGAGCACGCACAATCCAAAACATTAACAACAATCAATCCCCCCAAGAAGACGGTTAAATAACTACATTAATAAATAAAACCCCGACATATTTTTAATTAGTTACACGTAGCATTCAATAGGGAATGCACCTTAATTTTCCTTCTACCTTGTATTCAAGGTGAAAATAGGAAAATCCTTAGCTTCTTTTCATTTAGGACCTTAATAATATTTCTTTGGCACCCTTTGCCGAAATTAAGATAATAATAATATCTAGGGAAATTATTTGGTTTTACTTAGGATCATTTAATAATAGTTAACTTTATGCTAATAGATAGGTTATAGGAGCTCACTATTTGATTGCGACACATAACCATTCTTACTTAGAAGGAAAACCTATAAGCTTAGATCCTCAAGTGAACATCAACAGTTCACTCTTTTTCCAGTGCTCGAGGTACCAAGATGGCACCCATCATCAGTGATTAGCTTCTCATGGCTTCCCAACCATTTGCCTCTTCCTCTAGTGAATTCTGTTGCCCCTATCGTTTAGTTGCATCACACCTTCAGTCTCCTAAGTCTACAAATTCAAATTACAACTTAGGAAATCATAACAATACTTACAATGTTTTACTGGAGGGGCCTTGGCCTTGAGCTCCTCGCTAGAAACCGGTACACAGTTACACTTTACATTTGTATTTGAGTTACAAAAGAGTATGGGTAAAGAGGGATGTTACAGTAGTTTAGGAAAACAATGCCACCTAGAATGGCTTGTTGTGGTTTAGAAGGGGACAAACTTCCGCTCTTGCTAAATATCTATAGGTCTTGGGTCATTAACATATTTCCTTATGTTTGAGAAAGATGAACTCATATACAATTAGAAGTAGTTTTAAGTCATACTGCAACATTAAAAATGTTTTTTTAACCTAGATCTGTGTCTCAAAACATGCCAATATCCCTGTTGGTGCCCTAATTTTGTCACAGTTTTTGAGTCTTTGATCGTGTCATGATTATACTATTTTGTCGTTTTTAATACATCAAGTTCATACTTTTCACCATTCAGACACCAATATCGACTTAGGTATCCATCTTTGAAATTCATTTCATTTTCCTATGGTTTTCATTAATTTATCATTTTATATGGCGAATTAACATTGTTTAAATCCTTTAGGCATATAGTTTTGCTGATAGAGGCTATGGTTCTCATTTGGATGGTCATTCGGACTGCCATTCGCACACGCACAGTCATTCGAACTGCCATTCACACCTGGAAAATCGTTGGTTTGCCTACTTGGAAGCATTGATGGCACAAACAGAAACATGGGTTTTTCTCCCAGCATATCCAATTTGGTCTACGAGGGACGGTTTTCCAAAAATCCGAATATTTCAGGAGATCTCGAGGGTTCTTTAACTCAAGTTTGCCCAAAATAATGTTAAGCCTAGATTTTTTGCAGTAAATATTTATGAACTGCCATATTGCGCCTTGATTTGCATGCACGTGGGAGCAGTTCTCGCTAAATTCTCTAATGGGTTTGAAGAAAATCCATCCAGCTACAAAACCCAGAATTTGTTTCGCCAAACTCGCAACCACCAGAGAGTTACCGAGGGGGCATTTTTCCAACCAAAATTGTGTTTTTTGAGTTGGCTGTTTTCTGAGTTAGTTTCAGATCATCAATGAAGTTGTTCTTGGACTTTAAGACGACCTATTATTAGAGGGGTTGACTACTGAAAGGGTCGACCCTCTCTTTGTTGTAACCACACTATATAAAGACGTATTGAGCTGTGTAAATCACATGCATATGCTTTGTAGTTTTGCTAATGGTTAATATCAAGACTCTGCTCAACTCTATCATTTTCTATTTCTATTTCATGGTCAATGATTGAATAGCTTGAGGATTGATCACTGTCTCCTGAGAGGGCCCCTCAACGACAGCGGCTTCACTGTGTGTATGTGTTTTGTTTCTTCTCCATCGTACAACTAAGTAATTATATGTTCAGTATTGTGTAATGTTCATATGTTTAGATCGTTTTCTTGTATGCACTGTTCAATTGTTTATAAATGCAATCTAACCCTTTTTATTTGTAATATGTACATTTCCTGTCATACAACCTGTCATACGCACAAGCTTTCGAATTGTCAATTCATTTTCAGCATTTTATTTGTGTTCTATAGCTTAGCTAGGGTTTCAAGTTCTAATTTACATTCAAGAATTTTATGTCTGTTTCTTATCAAGATGTAGATAGTTTATTTCTGCTGTAAGTTCTTGTTAAATCTAATTGTGTTTCATTGTATTTAGATACTATGCATAGAAGATAAAATGAATTTCTGATTAAGCTTAAGCAAGTCAATCCCGTTCAGATTTAAAATGCAGTAGTTCCAAGTCATTCTCATGTTTTGATTATGGAATAATATAGGTTAGTTGAGCTTCTCAAATGTAGAGTAGTTTGTATTGTCTTTTGATATCTGTTTAAAATAGCTTAGTTTACAAATCAGTTCACTGTAGAAGTAGGGTAGTAGTGTCTTGCTTTTTGATATCCATTAGCTGTAGATTTGCTTGCAAGTTAAGATTTGTTTCAAGTCATTGCAAAGATAGAATAGTTTCATGTTCAATATATAGATTTATTTATAAACTCTGAGTTCATAATACTTTTTATCTTGATGCTTTGCAGATAGGTTTATTTCCAAGTTTGAAGCTTTTTAATAAAATAGAATTAGAAGTTTGCTAACAGTATAGCCTTGATTTTTCATAGTGTTTCATGTTCTGATTATGAAGTAGTTAAGAAGAAGCAGAGTAACTCAGAGTGTTTTTGATTTCTTGTCATTAGAGTTAGAATTATTAAATAGCATTTTATTTGTTTTCATAGATTAATATCTTTTACAATTCTAGATAGTATAACTAGGTTTTCATTTCAGTAAATAGATGTCATTTGCTTAATGGATAAATGATAGATGTAGTGATAATTCACAATGTTTAAGTTCTCTTGCAATTGGTTCATTTTTAGCTTTCACATCATTCTAAAAGTTAAAATAGATTTGCACCCTTTATACATCTCGGTAACATTTTCAAGTCACTTCGACACAGTTTCTCAAGAAGAGTGGACTTAGATAGTTCAGATAGACTTACTTTGGTTTATTTAAGTTTGCATCTCCTTGTTTAATTTGCATCTCAAGAATGTAATTAATAACTCAGTAATTATTGCTAATCCTAGTTAAATTCTGAATGTAATGTCGTAGGAAGCTCTGTTTGATAGATAGTAGTTTAAATACTCTTGTTTTAGAGACTCGGTTTTTCATTTTGAAAGTTATTTAGAATATTTAATTCCATTATATTTTCCATTCAGTTTGTACATCCCATAGGACTTGCATACATACATCCTAGGTTTCCTTCTACCTTAGCACATATTGTGTCACAACTCCAAGTGTACCAACCCCGGTTGATAATTAAATATTGAGAATTTAGTAGACATAAATTACACAAACATATTGGTCACTACTGAGGATACAAACAAAAAGAAAATACACTTTATTAAATCACCTTGCCTTAACCCATACATGAAACCAAAATATCCATATTCTTAAATAACAAGTAAAAATAGCAGCAAAGTTGCTTATATCTGCCATTTGAAAATAGGTTATAAATAATTTAATTAATAATTATATATAGTCCAAAAATAAAAATTAGGTTGAAAATAGTTTAAAAATAATATTTTAAAAATGTTTTAATATTATAGTTTAAAACTTAATCATAACCAAATGTTCACAACCGATGACTATGAAATCATTTAAAAGAAAATGCATGAAAGATATTATCGCGAAAGTTTAGAAACCGAATCAATCCGATGTAGAGTTACAGATTTAGACTACCGCTATAGTTGGGTTTCCCATCACGAATGAAGGTGTGTAAGAGTGGTCAGGCATAAAAAACATTTACCAAGAAATCGCTGAAGAGAGAGAGAGTAATATCTCTCCTAAAATACACAATCATTAAATATCTAAATTATATTTAATAAATAAGTATATATTAGAAATTAGGGCTTCTGTTTCACTAATTTTGACTTTTGCATTAATAGCTGTCAATAAATTAAGATAGCTATGATTATTAAAATTAGGGGCGCACTAAGCATTGATTGCTTTCAGTACTTCGGACCTGTCATTTTTGGTATACGATATGGTTTGATTAAACACACACTAAATGCACGTAGCCTCCAAAGAGCCAGGTGGCGCTTTAACTTATTTTTGATAATTAATATTTTTAAATTATTATTATTATTATTATTTTATTTTATTTTTTATTTTTATTTATTTTTTTAATTTATTTTTCCTGATAATTATATTGCATATGTAAAAACAGTCATTTCAATGATTTTAGCCAATAGAAAATAGAAATATTAAACTATAAAATTTTGAAAAATATTTTTTATTTTTAAAAATTTATGTTTAATATAAAATAATTACAAGATGAAGAAAATTTATGGCAAAGTAATACTAGTTTGATAATGAAACAATTACTATATACTTTGCCTTCGACAGATATAATAATAACTCAGTAACTAAAATAAATTACCTAATTTTAAATGGATAACAATTAGCTTTTTATTTATAACTATGGTAACATTTCCAATAATCTTTGCACAATTACTCAAAATCAATACGGAAAATGCTACTACCAAAACTTGGCAATGCAAAAGTATTTTTATAATCTTTGGACAATTGCTCAATTACTCAAAATCAATATGGAAAATGCCACTACCAAGACCACTAAATAATCTTGGCAATGACACTAAATATGTCAAAGTATTTTGTTCAACGTTTTGGTCTATGAAGAGTACACGCCAAGTTTTACACTGTTTTTCTAATCTGTTTTTTCCATTACCTACTTATTTAATCAGTCAAATTTGATCAGAGAACACGGAAATAAGATACTTTAGATCTCAAATCAAAACCGACAACTACTAATAAACGGAGCATGTTTTCGACAGGGATTGACCTAATGGCTGGTTTGTGCCTAGTCTATTTTTATTGCTTGGTTGCCACGGAAACCGACTAGAAAGCTGTTTGGTTTTGGGTTTCGAAGGGTCGGGGGGTGTGCGCGCGCAATAAAACCACGACGTTTCACCGGGATCCAAAAGGATACACTCTCCACCCAGAGGGTTTTTGAAGGGTTTTGAAATGTACCCACTAGGATCTGGTGGGAAGGAATAATAGCAGAGATATTTCCAAAGAGATGGTGTTGTGGGAGGTAACACTCGCCACAGCCTACGTGCTCGGCCTCAAGCGCACGTACAAGCTCGCTCTCAGACTTCAACGCCGACTTATTGCACAGAGACACCCTACATTTCGCCAGTTTGTTCAAAGGTATGCACTTTCCTTCCATTTCTCAAATAAAATTATCCATCTAAATCTTCTTCATTAAAGCTACGCATCAAAAACCTTCTTGACTTATTCTTCTTGATGGTCCTTAATGCTCATGGTAAAGCATTTGCAATCATACTTTTGCAGTTATAGTCTGCTCTATATATGTCTTATTCCTGTAGGAAATGAAATAAACATCACATACTGCATTTATTGGGTGTAAACCATGGCAACATCATGGTCCAACTGTCCATTGAGCCCGTGGCCATCTTTACAAACGAGTTTCAGGGTTTTTGATACAATATCAGCACAGAACCATCTAAACCTGAGTCTGATATCTGCCTCGAGGTTGTGAAGGTCGAGGTTGCATATCTCAAGGTGCATATTCGAAGAAGGTTTAGATGGGGCTGAGCTAGTGTCCATATTCAATGCAGCCAATGCATTGCCTAGATTCACTGCACCATTACACACAGGAAGGAAAAATTGAGGGGTCACCCCACCTACACTGGGGCTGTAGAATGCACCTCGTTTCTCTCGGTGCTAGTGAGGCATTCTCAACATATATTTTCTAACTCCATACGCTCACGCTACAGCGATTTTCATAGATGAACTTAGTAAGATTAAACATATAACTTGTCCAGTTACCATTAATGTGTACAGACCATAGTAGCAAGATTTGGCCGTATTGAGAGTTTGTGTATGCAAATTCGTTTGTAATTCAAAATTTGACCAATATTCGACATAGTATGGATACTGTATGGTAGAGTTTACGAATTATATTTTAAGATTCACTAAATATTTCAAGCAATCAATTTCAATCAATTACAAATTTCAAATGCTTGTGAAATCAACACTTGAACTTAGGAAAGATGACTATCCACAAATAATATTTTACTTTAGTGGAGATTAGTTCTCCACAATCTCCTTGTTTGATACTCCCTGGGCACTCCATGGGTAATAAGGATTTAAAATATGCTGAACTTGCTTTACCCTCCGAAGCAATGACATTAGCATATAAAAGATGACCAAACAGCTTGAATGTAGAATTCTGTCAGGGCTCTTTTGGGACCTTTTGGTTATGTAGGAATGCCGTAATTCCATTTTGAAGCTAGGATCAATCTTCTCAAGTGAACTGAGAGTACTTGTACTGGCCCAAATCCACTACTGTAACTCTCTCAATTGAACAAGTGTGATATCTTCTCAAACAGTGGCTTGCATGTGTTGAAATCTGTGTTTTAAAAATCAGTGAAATCGGAATTGGAATCGGCCGATTCACCGATTTAAGGCAAGACCGGTTCAAACTGGTCTCCAAATCGGATCGGAGGACCGGTTTGGTACCAAACCGGCCGATTCGGTATCAAATCGGCCGGTTCGGTACCGAACCGGTCCGGTCCACCGATTTTTTGGTGTGGGCCTATGGGCCATTAAAAATGGTTTTTTGAATTTTTAACCTATATCCCCATGGTGCTGTAGTACTTGGTGATATTAATGGTAATGTTAAAAGTGACATTCTCCTTATCTTTTATTTTCCATCCTTTTACTTAAATTTTTAACATTACCATTAATTGTTTCAGGATGTTTGAGAGTGGTTCCAACTTCATCGTACTTCATATGCAAAAAGTAGATTTTTAGATCCCATTCAAAATTCATCAGACTTAATAGTTTTCAGGATTTTAGGATTGCAAGGTATCCACCAGATTCTATCATGTATGAGGGTATGGAATTGGCATTTAATCAAGCACATCAACCCCTATATGTACCTTGATGTTGGTGGTGTTGATTGTTGAATTCCTCTATCATGACCTTTAATAAAAATGTACTCTTCACTCATGCAAAATCACTTATCAAGCATCGAAAGCTTTTTCTACATTATTTTAGCGATTGGATTAGGAAGTTTCATCAAAATTGTAGTGTGTTGAGTCGTTGACTAATGTCCTTGGAGGATCAACTTTGAAATTCGAGTTAGAGGCAAGGGCTAGAGCCTAGAGGAGGGACGCATAGGGTGCTATTGATGAATAGGATCCCAATATAGGCAATGATTCGTTGACATGTATGATTGATGATTTATATTTCACATTCATTTTTGTAAATGTCTTTGCTAATTTATTAATTTAATATATATATATATATATATTGCATTTCCTCATTTCCACAATTTTGGGGGTCACGTTTCCCCTGTTTTGAAGTTTCTCCGTTTCGTCCTCGTTTCCCCATTTCATGCAACTTAGGTTGAAGCTGTTCAAACCCTCGTACAAAATTTTTGAAGCAAACATGTGCCTGTTATGACCTTTGTAGCAGTAAAAAGTCATGAAAATCACCTTAAAGGCTAAAAATAAATTGTGGGCATTACTGTGGATGAAAGCAGCCCTAAACAACAAGTAAAGGTGCTCTTTGGCCTTCAAACAACAGGTCTAGGTCATAACAACAGTCCTAAAATCTTGAAAATGTTGTTTTTCTTTAAAATTTAAATATTTTATGTATTTTTGAGTAAACCGATTCATTAAATTCAAATCGGCCGATTTATGACTGATTCATTACCGATTCCGATTCCGAGTTGACTCTCGACCGATTCCGAGTCCGATTTCACTTTTTCAAACTTTGGTTGAAATTTCAATTAAAAAGGAAAAATTGTGCATTGGACAAAGGAGAAAGAAAGAGGTGACAGATATATCATTCCTGATTACCTCTACCTCTATATACATATTTGTAGCCCTTCTGTAGGTCTAGAAGTTCCTAACTGCATGGGATTTGTCCTTCCCATTGTTCCTAATTGTTACGTGTACATTAGCTTTGGCTTCCCCCTATAAATCTTCTTATTATTCAGGCTTTTCCCGTGAGCCAACATAGGAGGATCTCCGCCAAGCACCTACATACTGTCTATGACTGCTTGTGCCAGGTAATTGACTGATATGGTCCTTGCAATAGCTACAAGAACTTCTAAGGTTGCTTTTGTTATATGTTCATAACTTCATTGTGCTTACTGACATTTTCTCTCATTTAAGTCCAAGTTGACTTTCTTACCTTTTTATGTTGATCAAATTCATTTAAGTTGTCTTGGTTGCCTTTAGTGTGATTTGTTTTTATTTCCATATTGTTCGTGTAATTGGTTATGTCATTTAGTTTCTCTATAATAGGTAGAACAAGGGCATTCCCTTTGATTATGTTCTTTTTGGTGTGTTGCAACCCTCATTTTCCTTGAACATAGGTATTCTTTTGTTTTAGGCCATTATATCCATTTCATTTGCATCAAAGTTACCAGATTTGTGCTTACATTCACGATTTTCTGATTTTGAATTGGACCGGCCTCTAAATGAGCTGATTCAAAGTGGGCTGAGTCAAACTTGCGTTGACTGAGTTGACTCAGTCAAACTCACGAGTTAAGTACAGATCCTGAGTTTGACTTGTGAGTTATGTATGGATCACACCAGAAGGTCTATAAAGCTCAATTTTAGTTTGTTTTCTCCTAGTTTTTTCCGTCTATTTGAGCTAGTACCTTTTCAGCCAGTTAACTGCAAGTGACAAACAGAGCTACCTTGAGGGTCAAGCAGCCAAAGACATGGGAGAAACTGCTTAGTTTTTTTGACTATTTAGTATTCAGTATTTACTATTTAGTTAACTTTTATAAGCAGATGCTCCTAGTTCTCGTTTTGGACTCATATTATATATGAGATACCTATTCATCCATGAAATTTTGGACATTCATTGATAATTTGATACTGTGCATGACATGGCTTTATCGAATATCAACAATTTTTATTTAAAATTTAGAATATGTGTATATCTTTAGTTTTTGTACTTGCTGAGTCTTTTTCAAATTTATTCCCAATCCGATTCAAACTCTTTGCTCTTTTGCCTTGCCGAGTTTTTGCTGATTCTGAGTCTGGTAACATTGCTTTTCATATCAAAGATTTCTTTGCTTGTTGTCTATGCACTAGCTGCCTTCTTCTTTTGGTTGGATTTATGTGTTGTACTTCTAACTTGTTTGCTTTGGCATGCTTCTATTAAGGGAAAGCAGTTGAATAGGGCTAATGTCTATTCCTCGTTCCGAGGTTGATGCTTTTGTTTTGTGATTTGTTTTGGAATCTTTGACTTTTCTTACGTCTATGCCTTTTGTGTATGTCTCACCATTCCAATTTTTAGCTGGATGTTCCCTTATTTAGAAGCAGTTAATCGAAACAGACTTAAGTAGCTCTCATCATAGTGTTTATAATTCTATGTTAATGCTAAAGTATACAAATGGGTGTTGAATTTCAGTTATAATATCTCAAAATAATATAAGGTTAATAGTTATATAGTTTAGCTTCTTTGACTTTGATAATTTACTCAATTGTTTGAGGATGCAATCTATGCCCTTATATTTATCTGCCGTACAAGGCATGTTATCACAAAGTTGAAGCAACTCCCCTATTTGTTTTTCCTGTTTTGATCCATGCTTCTAAATCTCTATTAATGAAACAATAACATACAAGAATTTCAGATTCATTAGCATGGGATGTCAGAGCTGACAAACACCCCAGAAGTGTTACTAACGCTCTCAAAAACAATTGTTAAGAATTTTTTGTGTATAAGCATAAGTTGGATCTTTGTCTCTTGCAAGAGATGAAAACCTCTGGTTTTGATCTGAGATCTGTATTTTGCTGTTTTCCAAAAGGATGCGGCTCACTTTTGGATCTGAAATATAGTTCTGAACTCATTGGGTTTTTTGTAGGTATGGTTTGAGAACGTTTCCTTTGTAGATTTTATTTTGTATATTTCTGTAATATAATATATGCTGCATTTTCCCCAAAAAGAAACATAGCATATAAAGAAATATATCATGTGGCAAATAGGCTTCCACCATGAGGCAAATCATAGGTGCATTAAAGACACCTCTAAACTAGATCCTTAAATCTATTTGCAACATACAAATCAGCCTAAGGCCATAAGACAGTTGATAGTAATGGACGATTCAAGACAATGGAAGCAGATGGCATAGAAGGTATCAAGATATCAAGAAATCCGACACTTCCTTAATGATTAGAGTGCTTGGGTGGATGTGCCTCAATAATAGTTTTAGTGGTTAAAGATAGACATCATCACTTTGACCTTAACGTCTTAAAATGGCTACTACATTATTTGCCATAAAGTAGAAAGTTAGAAGCTATTATTATGTGAAACTTCAAACTTGCTAGAGCATCTTGGGCATGGGTTGCTGCTGAATACACCATTTTCTTTGTTGACCCTCTTCATTAGAACGGGTTCCTTTCTGGTTACACATGGATGGTCCAATATGCAGTAAAAAGCATATGGGACATCTTTGGAATAACAGGCATTTTTCTTATATGGAAAAAGCGATGCTGTTCAACTGATAATAGGGCAATTAATCTGTTTCACTTGGCAGAAGTGATAGCTTATAGATAAGAGTTGGCTGTACGGATCTCAGCCAGGATTGATATTGTCAGGAAGGATGTAGATTTTTTGCAATCGAAGCCACAGATGACATGCTAGTTCTTGTCACCATGTAGGGAGTGGTAACCTGTATTGTCACACTTTGGCTTCATGATCTATTCTCTGATGTTCAGTAATGAAATATAAGGTGCAAAAACAGAAAAAAGGTTATCAATTCAGGATTCTTCTTGAGATTCACACAAACAGAGGGACCAAGAATACCCTTTTTATAAGAGTTTCAGCTGCTAGACTGCTTCTCCTATTAGCAGACAAATAGGAAAACCAAAAAAATGAATTTTAAATGCACGCCATATTGAATTTCAACTGAAAGAACTGCCTAAATTTCTCCTGGCCAAAATCTGCAGACATAAAGAAATATCCTCCTTTGACTATTTCAGCACCCAGATGAGCCCATCTGTTCTAGACTAGGTAGTTCTTTTCCTTACCAGGTTTTGTTTTTCTTTTCGTCAGTTTCTGTAAGATTGATAGTCACCATGAAGATGAATTGGCCGGTTTGTCCAATCATATTCCTCTTTTTATTCCTATTGTTTAACAATTCTGCCTTTTCCTTTGATATAAAGTTTAAACAAGCATTCTGATACATTGCAGGGGTATCTTTGTAACTCAGCATTTCATTTATTCTTACATCTAGTTAAAAGGTTTTATGATCTGGCTTTGTCTGTCTATCTAACCTTTATAATTGTCTTAGAGCACATTTAGTAGTGATATCCTCTTCAAGGGCTACGCTGCTGGGAGTGAGAGCAAAGTGGGAGCAGTAATCACCAATTTTCAAAAGCTTCTGGTAGCGGAGCGTTTTTTTATATAATATAGATTCTAATATATTTTTATGCATATATATTCAAGAAATATAAACTTATAATTATGCAAAATGTTTACTTAGATGCAGAAAACATGAAATCATAGATTTAACTACTAGATTAATGATTATCTTTAAACTTTAAAGCATCAACCATTTAGTACACTTATAACATCAATCATCTAGCAGTGCTAACATTATCATCAAATGATCAACCATAACATCAACCTTCAAGTTTCAATAGATAACATTTGTCATCAACAAACTGTAACAGATAACATCAAACACGAAATGAAGCAGAGCATCATATTCATGACCAAGGAGTTGTAATATGCAGTCAATTGTTCAAAGACAGGGTCAGATTTCAAACTTAAACTGTCATGTGATGTTTACAAAATAGACCATAATGAAGACAAAGTACTCTTGTAGAAACTAGATTTTAAACAGAAAAAGACAAATAAATCTACTATTTATTGAACTTTCCTCTTGCCACGAGAAACTTCTATTTTCTTTTCCCTTGATCTATGAATATTTTTCTTTTCCCTTGATCTATGAATAAGAGGCATAGGAGTAGGTGGAAGTGGTTGTGGAACACGACCATGAGCTACATGACCCTTGTGCAATGCTGGAGGTTGTAAAGCTAAAGACAAAGCTGCTACATCTGGATACCTGGTGGTGGATGCGGGTGGTATCTCTGCAGCATGATCACTGTCATGAGTCGCATCAGCCAAAAGTTTAGCGTTCAAGTGCTCTAGAGCTATAGCTATATCCTCCAAATTACCCTCTTCTGTAATGTTGTCCCAAGTCATATATGTTCTATCATTCTTCGCCACCTCACAATAATGGGACAACAACCTCAAGTTGTAGTTCACATAAACAAAGCTTTCTTCCTCGTTTACATTCAGGCTGTTTCTTATCATGCTGTGGATCATAGCAATGTTTTAATAACCGGAACCGGGAATCAAACCGGTCTGGGGTCAACTCAGACCGGAACCGGAACCGGTAATGAACCGGAGCGGTTTGATTAAAATGAACCGGACTATTAAAAAATACAAAAAAAATTACAATTTTAATCATAAAAATTATATTTAACATTCCAAGCTATATTTCGAAACATTAGACACATAATATGCATATTTGAAAGTGAAACCATTAGACTAGTAGACACATTGACATAATATGTAAAGTCTACTCATATATATAAATCGGAAATCCATAAACCATGTATGGGTAACAAAATGGCACCAAGTGCACTACATACTCATAGTAAAGTCTCATAGCATATATCTCAAATTCTGAAACAAAATACAATATAAATGAGGCTCTATATCCTCTAGAGTCTACAGTCCAAAATGAAAAAACATGATCAATGATGAGTCATGACTCATAACTAATCAATCATCAAACTCAGCACCACTGCTAGAAATGGAATGCTCAACATCAACATATGGCTCAGACTCCTCGGAGTCGGACTCCTCACGCGGACATCCATGACCCTAGCAGTAGCACTAGTAGAAGCACGGGCTGTATGGCTAGGTCGGCAACTGCCAGTGCCAATGCCACCACCATTGCCCGCCATGCCTGGATCCTGCTCTGCACCTGCATCTCCTACTCCCAATGGATCAACATCCAAAGCCAAGTCATCTGTGACTGCATCAATATCAAAATCGGGACCAAACTCTGGCTGTTGGGTCTCCTCTACCCATTCTGAGGTTGGATCAATATCATCCAACACAATGGGATCTGTATCAGGTCTGTTGTTTAGCAATTGGTTGCGCCTTAGTCGGAGGTTGTACTGCACGAAGACAAGATCATTCAACCGTTTTTGTTCCAAACGGTTTCTTTTCTTCGTGTGAATCCTCTCAAAGACGGACCAATTGCGCTCACACCCGGAAACATTGCAAGTCTGACTAAGGATACGAATTGCAAACTTTTGCAATAGACCACAATGGCTGCCAAATGAATCCCACCAATTTGCTGCATGGACAAATTAAATTTAACAAATTAGATTGTGAATTGAACATAAACAACTTAAAGTTAAAAGTTAAAGCTTAAACAATTGAACTTAAAGTCTTAAGCAATAAAACTTGAAATTGTTTACCTGGTTAGTCGCAATCTCTCATCTTTATTGCTATGCTTTTTCCAAAAGTGCCCGTGGCTCTTTTGAAAGAGGTAAGCTGTCGATGTACTTACATCTGGTCATTCTCATCAGGGATCATGCGCTCTATGCAATCATACAAACCATCTTTCACCTCCCTTGTTAGATCATCTCCTAGCCGAGTTCTATAATGATACTTTGGGTTCAAGAAAAACCCAACTGCATGTATAGGGCGACGGAGTTGATTGTTCCATCTGTTATCAATGATCTCCCAAATAGGTCCATACTTGGCTACTCTATCTTTGTATGCTGCCCTTATCTGCTCCTATGCCTGATCCATAGCCTCATAAATGTAACCCATTGCCAATTTTTCCCCATCCACCAACCGCAACACCTTAACAAGGGGCTCAACAATTTTCACAACCTCTGCTGCTTTTTTCCAAAATGCACTATCATTAACTCTTTTTTTGGTGTCTTTTGCATCTTGCTTACGGGCCCACTTAGATGAATTCCATTCATCACATGAAAACATCTTCTGCAAGTTTTGTTCTTGGGAAATGAGAGATTGCAATGTGAGGAAGTGTGTTGCAAATCTCGTGATGGCAAGCCTAACAAGTTCCCTGTTCCCAGTGCTTTTCCTCATTAGGTTCAAGACCCATGCATGGTTGTAGATGTATTTTGTAATGCTCTTTCCATGCTCTACAACATTCTTGACCCAATCCAGTTTGCCTATATCCTCAAGCATGAGGTCTATGCAGTGTGCAGCACATGGGGTCCAAAATATGGTTTTGTGTTTATTCTCTAACATCTTACCGGCAAGAACATAATTAGATGCATTATTTGTGATGATTTGAACAACCTTTTCCACCCCCACCTCCATAACAACTTCATCCAAGAGTTGACATAATAGGGTTGCATCTTTCACCCTATCAGATGCATCAACTGATTTCAAAAACATGGTTCCTTGTGGGCAAGAGACAAGGAAATTGATGATAGTACGGTTCCTTATATCAGTCCATCCATCTGACATGATGGTACATCCCGTAGTGGCCCATGACTCTTTAAAACCCTCCAAGTATTCATGTATGGACATAACTTCCTTATGCAAAAGTGATCCCCTCAACTCATGCATACTAGGGCCTTTGAAGCCCTTACCAGCTGCAAGAACAGAATCCCACATGGGTTGATAATAAGCTGAGCGAGAAGCATTGAAGGGAATATCTGAATCATACCACCATCTAGCTATGTACTCATGAGCAACTACTTTGCATTGCTTCTTCCAATGCTGATCTAAGGTGGGCTGAATGTGGGTTGGTTGAGATTGAGAAGCACTGCCACTTGGAAAGGAGGGGGAATGTGAAGAATAATAGTGTTGAAGGGTCTTCTTCTTTTTAGGCTGATTTTCTCCAATGTTTTGGGTCTTTTGACGAGAGGGAGGAACATACTGGAAGGGATCCCTAGCAACGGTAGAAGGGGCAGAGGAAGAGCCTTCAAAATCATGTAAACCAGATGCCCTCCTGGCAGCATTTGCAAGTTCCCTCTTCCTCCCAATTTCAGCTTCTATTTCTTTATGCCTAGCCTTCTCTTCTTGATATTTTTTAAGTTGATTTAATATCTCAACTCTAATCTCCCCAATCACATCATCCGGTGCATCACATGGGAGAACTTGGCCTCTTATCCCAGCCAAGTGTTGCTTCACCCTATGAATGCCCCCCCCCACCCATGTGTTTGTGGCAATATTTGCAAAAAATTTCCCCCTCAACACACTCAACATGGACCCATGCAACATCTTTCACTCTAGGAGCCATTGGGAAATTTGAAAATAGATTCTGCAAGTGCAAAATAATGGAAAAAAAAATGAAAATGTGCAAAACAGATTTAAATTTTAAATTAAAAAAAAAACAATTATGAGTTTGCACTTTGCAATGTGCATTTGCATACAAATTTAAAAAAACAGTGCCATAAACAGGCTAACAGGCAACAACAAGCATACTCAAAGTCTCAAACAGAAACTTGGAGTTTGGACTTTGGAGTTTGGACAGCACACTCAAGTTTCAACAATTAGCATACTCAAAATTAAAAAAAACAGTGACTGCCAACAGCAAATTGCAATCAGCATACTCAAAATTCAAAAAAACAAGAAGCATACCTTGAACTTTGAAGTTGAAATCTGCAGCTGGATTGAAGGAATGAAGATGATTGAAGTTTGATGCTGAGCGGCCTCCTCCACAGTCCACAGTCAGCTGGCTTCACACTTCACAGTTCACTCCTTGCCAAAACTTGAACACTCAAGTTCTCAACACACTCAAACTTGTTACTTGACTGCAGCAATGAGACAATGAGCTCTTGAATCGTGAGTGAATGAGAAGGTGGGGGCTGGGCACTTATTTATTGACTTTTGGAGGGCGAATTAGGGTTAGGTTATATGCTTTTTTTATTAAAAAATAAAAAAAAACGTGATTCTGGGCGCGCGGATGTGACTGTTTGCTGGCCGGCCGGTTTATTACGGGACCGGACCGGTTAGTTCCGGCTAGGCTGGTTTGGTATTGAACCGGTCCGGTTAGGGCCGGTTCAATACCAAACCGGGCCCCCGGTCCGGTTTAAACCCCGGTTTGGTGCTCATGTTATGCTAACCGGTCAAACCGGCCGGTTCCGGTTCGGACCGGACCGGTTTTTAAAACTTTGGATCATAGTAGCATAATTCGAGTACGAATATGGATTCGAACACGAATCGATATGGAAAAAATACGTAACGAAAAAATCTAGTACGAAAAAAATACGGGAAGAGGTTTCCTATAAATTAAAAAAAATTCTGAAAATATAGATCATAATACATGTAACATTCGTTTTTAATGTTTATTAAAAGCAACTTGAAATATAAATCTTGAAAGAAAAACTAATAATGCATTTATAAACTTAATTATAAAAATATTAAATAAGTAAAATACAAAAAATAAATTATAAAACAATTAAACAAATTTCTAATTAGATATTCCAGAAAATATTACTCTAAGTAAAATTTAATATCTAATATTATAACTAGTTACTAAACTTTATATTTATATTATAAAATAAATCTAATATAAAAAACTAATCTAATATTTATAACTAAATTCTAAAACAAAATATATTTACTAAATTCTAAAATAAAATATATATGATAAAGTTTAAAGCTTTAAACTTTGTAAATGTAAAACTAACATTAACACTAATCAGAATATGTTTAAATAATTTTATATGCCAAAAATGTATAATTACTATGCATTGCTAGTCAAATTTACCATTTTCGTATTATGCCCGAATATTCGGTGATTTTTGAACTCTCCGAATTTCCGTACAGGAAAGTCCAATACGGCTGAATTATGCTACTATGCTGTGGATGAAGCTGTAGGTGCTGTGATTCCTCTGCAGAAGAAGTGTTAACAACCTGTGAAAGTGTTAAATTTTTTAAACCATTGTAAACAGATTCTACACTTTAAAGGAATTCCTAAGGGAAACTAAACAGTGGGAAACTTAAAGCTACTCAAAATTGCACTCTGTAGTTATGCTAGAATCTACAAGTATAAACAGACACTGTAGAAAATATATAACGAAAGCATTGGTAAGTTGACTGTCAAAACTTGTCACTGCTTTTTGTTCTGAAAATGAAAATCTGCTACAGGAAAACAATGGATTGCTTTGCTGAATTGAAAACTAAATGAATAAACCTATCCCCTGCTTTCTCCTTTATAGACTAGGAAGAAGAGTAGGTACAAAAAATCTGGACACGTGCACAACAATGCCTTAACTAGTGATCTAATTAATGCATGCAAGCATGCATTCCCTTGGAGATCTACGCCCTTCGATACATGCATGTCCTTAACTGAACTTAGTCTTAAGCTACAATTAGAAAACTGCTTAATAAACTGAAATTAACACATGCAACTGCATATGCCCTCATTTACTTAATTGAGAAATCACATGGCAAATGATTTCCGTTCCCTCTAAGAGAGTTCGCTCCATTAGTAGATATGATACAACAAGCAAGAAAAATCCTCCAAGAGAGGGAGTGCACATCACTAAAGTAGGATAGTTGGCAAGTCAACATGTCCATCCCTAGTGTGCCCTCCGTTACGCGCTTGAGCAGCTACAGTGTTCCAGTGAGGCTGAGGCTAGAGCAAGGGGCCAATTTTTTTTATTGTATAGGCCAAAGTGGGATTTATTGTATGGATATTTGGTTTGGGGACTGTTTACCCTTGGATTGGACATGGCCAGCCCCCTTGGTTTCACTCTTAGAAGTACCTGGCTTAGTGGCTTTGTTGATTGCCCCTTTGGTGTGATGATATCTCCACCATGCAGGGCTTTATGCCCATGGGTTGGTGCTTCGAGGCTTCTGGGGGTGACCCACTGGAGCACATGCCCATCCTAGTTATTTGACTTGCAGAGGTGTTGCGTTTTGTAAAGGACTGTGATCTCCTCCTAGCACCTTCTTGCACCCACTTGGACCTATTTCAGCTTCTAGATACCCTTGCTTTAGCCTTCTTGGCCCAGTGCCCCCTTCTTCCAGCTATTGCGCACCAGATGAGCCTACAGTGCCTTAATAGTGGGGGCGTTGAGGGACTTTCAACACTTTGGGGTTAAATGGGGCATGACGTCCCCCCCTCACTCACTACATCAAGTGAAGCCATTTCTCTGATTATTTTAGCTTATTTTTATTATTTTTGTACATTTTAGGGTAAAATTCCTATGTTTTGTAGGATTTACCCTAAAAATAATATTATTTTATGATTTAGGCTTGTAGGCTCAAAATTAAAATATTAAAGAGGAAAAGGTATAAATAAAACCTCTCCTCATTGTAATATCATAAGACAAGGGTTCTATTATGAAGTTATTCTTTTTTCTCTTACTTTATGAGCTCTCTTGGTGATGTCCACTTCCCTTGGATGTCTTTTCTTTTTTGAATGGTGAATGGTGGATGAATCTAAGGCTTCTTTTTGCACATGCTATGGTTGGTGCTAGAATTGTTTGCTAAACACATGTTTAGGAGTGACCTAAAGCTCTTTCTTTGCTCATGTCTTGGTGAATATTGGTAAGTCAATGCTTCTATGTGGATTGAATGGTGGTGTATTGTTGCATTTTTTTGAATTAGGGCATTTTGTCAATATTCTATCATCTTTGTGTGAAGGAAACACTTGTATTAGGGCTTCCTTTTGCTTTTAGGGCCTTGGAATTTTGCATTTGCCTTGGTTAGGCTCACCTACCGAACCCTAGAGGTTGCTAGGTGATGCCCTAGCTAGCTTGCAAATACTAGAGGGACATTCTAAGAGAGGGACACTAGCCATGATCTCTGAAAGCCCTAGGGATTGAGATGACATCATAATCCATTCCTCTTGTCAACATTTTTTTACTCAATTTTCAGCATTTAATGTATTATAGCTAGGCTGCATTTTTATGTTATTTAGCTGCATTTTTATCGATAAAAAACCCTAAAAATTTAAAACCTTAGAAAAAACCCTAAAATTAGAAAATTCATAACTGTAAAAGTAGCCGTGAGTTTGTAATTCTGGTCCTCCTTACAAATTCGCCGTAGTGGATTTATCCACAGATCTTGTAGGGCTTCCTCATCTTTATTTAAAAAAAACCCTAAAAATCATATATTTTCAAAAAAGCCCTAAAAATTTACATAAATTCAAAAAGCTAAAAATATTTGGAATTTGCTAAATCTGGTCCACCCCTCAATTTTGCCCTAGTTGAATTGCCCACAGATCTTGAAGGGGTGTCCCATTTTGCCCTAGTGCATTGGGAAGCGTGAGATCCCTGGATCTAACTCACCTTGGGCCACATTAGGGTTTTGACTTCACCTAGGGCTTCGCCCTAGCCTCCTCCTTCCTCTTTTCCTCGGAGCGCACCTTTTTCAGGGTTGCTTTGGGACATGTGGAGGTGCATTGGTATATGTGAGTTTGCAATGGAATTCGTGAAATCTTTTAAATTGGAAAGGTGATTGATGATATACATGATTAGCTATTGAACTAACTGCTTAATTAGGTCAAGTTGCCTTCTTTATATATTGTTTGACTCCATATAAGGCACTGATCTAGTTACAAGGTCGTGGAAAGGTATTTGCATGTGTGATGTTTGTAGGTATCATTTAGGGCTCTCCCCTGGGTTTAGGAGTTACCCAAAGTAGTTGAGAGGACTAGGCTGAAGTGACATTTGGGCCTAGTTCTCTCCCATGTGCTTACCATTTACTAGAGAGTGAACCACATTGTGCTGCAAATCTAGGATTGCTACTTTGAACGGTAACACCCTCTAAGATTCCTACATGTAAAATATGATATAATATTCTTTGATACAAGATAATGTGCTAAATGTCCCACATAGAATAAGTCACAAAGTGCAATCTCCAAGATGCATGAGATATGATAATAATACAATGCTCCTCACACCCCCATTTTTTAGGTAGGCACGCTCTCCCCACACCACCATCACCACCACCACCACCCCCATTCTCTTTCATAATATTGACTATATGTTTTGTTTAACTCACTTGGTTGAAAGTTACTTTATTTAAGTAAGAGGTCTTGGTTTCAAGTTCTTTTTGTTACTTCAAAAAATTTCATGTAACTTTATGTTATATAAATGAACTTCATTTTAAAAGTGCTTCCCACTTGTTGTGTCGAGAGGTGCTTTTTATAGCCCAGGTGGGTGAGAGGTGTCACATTTGTAACAAATATCGGCTAAAAAAATTTATATTATAAAAAATATACAATGTAGATTCACAACTAAAATTGTTGGGAACATAATCCTTTGTGTTAGGATTATCTCCCTATTCATGTAAGGAGAAGACCAAAAGTTATTTGTGAATATGAAGAGTCACTCAGGAGTCCAAGAGACCTCTTGGGAATACGAACCCAAGAGGCATTTTCATTGTATAAATAAACATTTAATCAATGAGAATGATGTGCTTAATGCCTATTCTTCTTGTCTTTGCTGGTTTCTGCCTATTTTCCCTTACTGGGGCACCTAACAATTGTATCAAAGCATATTATTGGCCCATGGCCTGTGCTATTCTGAGATCTAAGGTTCTGCATATTCTTAGTCTCCTGTCCTGCAGTTTGCTCCTTACACTTATTCTCTACGTGAGAACGTCTCTTCCTTGCATTTGTACGTTTATCTGTTATATTAATTATTTTGCATATATGTTTACTCGTCATATTTTCTTGTGTGCTCCTCCTGGCCTGCACCACTCAGCCCTTTGCTTGCTCAGTACTGAAAATCCTATTTTTTGGTGTGCATCATTCTTCTCCAACGTATTCTTGGCAGAAAGCCATTTCTTCTCTGTATGGAAAAATTTTGCTAGACCTACAAGTCTGGCATCTACGCTCTCTCCCCAAGTGAAGTGTGTCTTTCCATTTGCATCTTGTTATCATATCATGCAAGCTTAGATTCCATCTATGGTGAACCCTAGAGACTGCATATTTGCCTTGTATCCATTGAAGTTGTAAACCCTAGACTACTGTTTGAAGACGATAGAGTTGAGATCGTTGATGTATGAAGATTGTTGTAACTGGTGCTACACTCCTCTATTGCCGACAACCTATTGGTGCATTGAAGTGTTCCGTGAGCCTGTCGTGGTGTGTACGGTCTCTCTTCTGGTGTGAATGCCTGAGATTTGGAGTCCCATTGTTTGTTGCGTTGAAGCTGCGGTGAAGTGTTGATGAATGAAGCTGCTTGGAACAACGTTGATCTATTCTATTGTCTATTGCTGCATTTTTGAGAGTTGTGTACTACTGTTGCATACCTGCGACTTGAGAAGGTTTTTATGTGGTAGAATGTTTTTATGTGAGTGAAAGATAAGATGAGAAAGAGACCTCCCTTTGGTGTTGTTATCACACAGATAGTAGCTGGCAACTAAAGGGATCCTATCCAGGATGGTAGAGGTGGGCATCTAAACCGGTGACACTTGCAAGGACCTCGTTCACGACTAGATTTAGAGGTTGTCACACCGAATGGGCACTTGTCACTTTAGATCAAGTGAAGGCAAGATCAAGGGGGAGGCCCTAGCCAACCTATGAGGGCTAGCGGACCTACTCAAGGCACTCTAAGATGTATGAAATGATAATAGGAGTGAGATCCGAAGTAGATAATACTAGATCTAGGAAAGATATGTGGTTTATAGGATTTAGGGCTTGGTTTAAAAGGCTTAGGCAAGGAATAATTACTCAACCGAAGAGAAAATGTACCATAATGAGATTATGCTAATAGATCTAGATAGATCTAATGCCGATCTATGATACCCAAATGAGATCCACCCAGGGTTTAAGCAAATATGAGTGAGATGGGCCCACTTGTGGAGATTTAGGGATGAAATGGCACTAGGTTGGTGGCTTGATGATAGATCTAGAGTTTTGATGACAAACAAGCAACACCCAAATGATAGATTTGGAAAAATGATTGAAAACCCAAGGAGGGTGAATTGCCTAAGAGTGACCAGTGCTAGATCCGAGGGTTAATGGAGTTGGATTTGACCCAATCTTGGTCTTTAAGGTTTTTCAATGATTTAAGATGTGGGTTTTAGTTATTAAGCCCAAATAATCGCCAGATCTATCGGATCTACAAATCTAGGGTTATAAACTTTTAAAATTTAATGACAATTGGGATAGAAGTGATGGAAATCCAACGTAGCTTGTAGATCTTACCTCAAATGCTTGTGACCACCAAATACATTGATGATCCTAACAGTTGATTACAATTCCGAGCAAGATCCAGTTGATTTCAAGCCAATGCATGTGGGTCCAAGGAGGAGATGTGCCCTCTCTACCTGCAAAATCAAACAACCACAAGTTAGATTTGTCTTACAGATAAAAAGAAACCATACAAGACATCTAAAAGATAACAACTCAATGGAAGACTTCACAATTGGTTACTCCCTGAAAGATGAAGAGATTTGCCCAAGCGAATGGATGGAGAAAACCCTCACAATCCTCTCCCAAGCAAATCGCACCCTTGTAGTAAAGATCAATTCCGGCCTCCACTAGAAAAAATATGAAATCATGCTAAATCTACTCAGATGTCCAAAAGAGAGGCATTCCAATCATGTACAAGAACATTCATCAAAGCACAAGAGATAGATCTGCAAAAATAATATTTTTATTCCAATATTCCAGAGCCCAAAAGTCCTTTTACAAATGGTGAGAGAAGATATAAATAGGCTCTCACAATCCAAAACCCTAAACCCCAAAAGTATGAAGGGCCAGGATAAAAAGATATCACAACAAGTTCAATGACTAAGATGAGTCGGATGAAGTAATATATGGATCACTCAAAAGTGGGGGGGACACCCTTCCTCAATGATATGCCCTAGGGGGACGTAAGACATAACATGTCACTAGGGACATAGCATATCACCATGGTGGGGGCTAGGAGATATGAACATTTTCACTAGCCAACCCACAATACATCATAATAATAAGAGATGACATAAAGTGTCTAAAGACACCAGGACGTGTGCCCCCATGATACAAGAAGACGCCCCCAAATGATGAGTAGGACGACGTGTGGACCCCACTGATGATGGAGACTACGTTGGAAGATGTAGGAAGCATCAACATCAAGTCTCGGACCAATCTCATGCCATTTCCTTGCCTCATTGAACTAAATCGATTTCCTTGCTAGCCATTTCTTCATTATTTTACTATCGCAAAATCACCCTGGAAGATAAAAATGCTTGTAACTGACTGCCAAGTGCTCCGGGCACCAAACTGACTACACCAATAAGTTTGGGGAAATGGGTATATGGTAATAACAAGTGGTTGGACCCCATATCTCCTCTGTAGCACCCTAGGAGAAAATAAATAATCTCTATAAGCCCTGTACAAGCCATTTTCATATGGCAATCTGCTGCAAAATGATAAACTGACAATAACATCAACTGTATGTGCTCAGAATTGATAACTAAATGTGCCAATGGACTCAGAAAATGTCCAAATCAAATAGGAATGAGTACTCATACACCAGTGTGACCATCAAGACAATCATCTGTAAGCTCATTTTATGCCCAGATAATAAAAATAATGGTCTGTAAATGTTGATAATAATAAAAATACCACAAACCATCACATGAAACCACTGTCTGAAGCATGGAACTATCTAATGGGCACCAAGGGGCCATGAATAACCAATATCGAACACTGTCGGCCCAAACTCATCCTAGAACATGCTGTTGACTTGGTCAAACATGGTTGACCAGGTCAAGAAAGATCAAAATAATGACCCATACTGAAAAATAGCTGATGCTGCAAATACAAATGGATAAGGTATGCTCCCTTGCTTATATTGGCAGTAAAACTAAAGCATAAAGTGGCTTTTAATTGACGATTACACATATAAAATATAAATAATAAGCATAGATCAAAGTAATCAATCACTACAAACAAGAGCCTCAAGTGTATACTCATTTACAGACTTGGCCAATTTGCTAGTAATGGGTGAAGGTGGAAGAAACAAGGCTGGGCTAATGGGCTTGACTTGACAACCTCAACACTGTGACATCTCGGATGAAGGACAAGGGGAAATCACCTATACATGTGTTGGAAGAGAAACACTAGGGGATTGCGGTGTCTCACACATGGGTAGAGTGATGAGACTGCTTCCAATAGACTCTAGACAAGCAACCTTTATTGCATTTAGTTCATAATCAACTTTAATACACTTTGAGATTTACTTAACTATAGATAAATTTTCACTAGCCAGCCTCCAAGAGCAGGTGCCCTGAATAGCCTTGCGGGTCTCAGATAATGACTCAATATGACCTCCATTGCCCGCCACCGTCCATAGGTGGCGATGGAGTGACCACCCTGTTGCCCTATAGGTGCAAACAGCCTTACATCATACAAAGGATGAGTGCTCGTCTCTTGGCCACTGACTAGATATTGCATACATTTAATTTACTTGCTGTAGTGTTTAGCAACATTGTTTTTGTTTGACTTAGCATCCGTTTAGAATACGACACACTTAAGTTCCGATGCTTTAGTGTCTAGAGACACTTGGTTAGGCATAGTTGGTTTCGAGGACTAAAGGAGAAGAATCACTGTGACTAGAATCACACACTCCAGATCCGAGACACAAGGAAAACATGGAGTTTATCCAACACAGAGGCATAAGTGGGGGAAGTCCTCGATATCACTGGTTAAGGTGTAAGTTGAGATCAAATCAAGAATGGATGACAACGGATGGAAGGGGGAAAGTGACAACATGATGCCATGACTAGCAAAAACCCTACGAGGGATTGACCAAGTCCATACTTACAAGAAGGGCATGACCAACGAGTATACACAAGAATCTCTTACACACAGTGACTGAATTACCTCTACTCTAAACAACCAATAAGAACAATATAAAATATCGCCAGTAAACAACCACCATACACCAAGTCAAACTACCAAGATAAGTAAATGAGCATAATAACAATCCAAATGCACAAACCATATACCTGCTGGGTCATATACTTGCACCTATGATTTGTATCATCTGAAGGGCATTGGAACACCGCTATTGTAAATATCATGGGTACTGTCATCATATCTGCTCTGGATGATGGAAGTATGGCTAACTCAGTCATCGACCTGGGGTCATGAGGCTCAGTCCTGACATGAGACTAGAAACATGTATGCTCTGGGTTCACTGAATATGAGAGTGATCATCAACAAACTGCTCACAAACCGCTGATCTCGGTGCATAGTATAGTAAAGGACTGGCTCAAAAATATGCTCAAAACTGGTTTGCAATCATGGTAGTCTCGACTACTATGGATGTCACAACAGGCGTATTGTAGCTTCTCCTAGCAATTGTTGTTTTAGACTATTATTGAGTTGGTTCCTAGCACCTAACAGTCAGGATGGGATTTTTTGTTAGGATTTTCATTATTGAATCAATGAAAGAATGCGGTTAGGGTTTGCTCAGTTTTGAGCTACGCCAAAATGAAGGACTGGGATTTTTGCTTCGAGAATGAACGTTGCCAAACCACGATGGGGATATGACAGACCCGGTTTACTTTCACTCATAGATAGACTGTATCACTCTTGAGGAACTTAGTTTTAATAAAGACCATTTAGGAAGGGCGTTACAAAGCCATTTGCTTGTCTTCTTGTCTACTGCATGAGATGGGATTGGTCAAGCCTGCAAAGTTCAAACCATTGCCCCAAGTCTATGACAAGAGGACGACTTCGATTCCTCAGGCTCGAATGAAAAGACTAGTGAGTGGCGTTGAAGCTATTGTCTCCTAAAAGTTGATTTGCACACCCCGCTTCTTCTTGCATTTGAGTGGTTGCTTTATTGCCCGCCACGTTCTCCATTAAATAAGAAGTGGTCTTGATGACATTGTTATAGACCTGGAACAATCACGACTCTTCATTTGAGAGTTGGTGAATGTGAAGTTTGGAAACCGAGGATATATTGGCTACAAATAATGTGGAAAAAGGACCATTACTATTACTACGTGAAGATGCGTTTCCACATTGTTACAAGGTTATGCAGTGTTTGGAGACTGTAGCTACGTGAGGGGTGCATTGAAACCCGACTTCTCCTCTGGATTGATATGTACTGTGCCCTCCAAATTTACGTTGAAGTTTGAAGACCTCTCATTGTATTGCTGCGTACTACTGGTTGCGTGCAGCTGTTGAGGACAATTTCTCTCTGCTACGTCCCATGAGATGATGAATTCGTTGGTGAAAGCTCTCCATCGATTGTTTGTGTAGAGTGCAGATCGATCCATGGTGCACTGTGGTTTCTCAAAGATTGAAGACTGCACGTAAACCCTAATTCTTGCTTAATGGTGCATGACTCCATTGTTTTGAGGTGCTGCATGCTATGTCTCTCTATCGTGAAGTTCTCTATGGCAACCTCCTCTATATGAATTGCGTCTTTGTTGGAGCTGCGATTTCAGTGATGTGACTTCATGAGGGGTGTGTTGGTGAATCCATGCGTTGGTGAACTCATGTGTTGGTGAATTCGTAGTGAAAGATCAAAGTTGCGACCTTGAAATTTCTAGAGACCTGCGACCTTGAGAAGAGCTGCGACCTTTGAAGACCTCTCTCCAAATCTGCCCTTGCCATGAGAAGAGCTACGACCTTTGAAGAATTAGGTATAAGACTATGAGTGTTGGCAATAATACTCCATATTTTAATGGTGTTTTCATAGTAAGGGTTGAGAGAGTAGTGTTGTAAAATATATGTCATCCAAGCTTTATACTAGAAGATTTCTAGGGTTTTGTACGGTGAATAGTTGCAGAAATAATATAGTTTGCAAATAGTATATATTGCTTATAATTGTATTGCATTAGTGCTGCCAGAGAAACCCTAACATATGCATATTATCTTTAACAAAATACACCACAACTTGTTGCAACAAAGCTTGAAATCTCTGCATTTTTTTCTGCTTTGTGAGAAAACATTAAACGATTGTATTGAAAAACGTGGCAGAGACTTTAAGACGTGCACCTATCTCTGGCTTGCTTCCAAACACTATTAAATTGCAGGCATTGTGAAGAAAAGTTGCAGATTTGAAATTAACAAGTTTGCAGCTGTTGCTACAGTTGCTCCAAAAGAAGAAGATTGCAGAAGCAACACATCATCATTTAAAAACTTAGGTATAGCAGATTCATGAATTCAACATTCATAAGTTTAACTTGCAAACTGTTGTTTGTTTGCAAGTTCTAGTGCATTTTTTGGTACTTGCATGTGTGTTTTTGTACAATATCAAAATTTAAGAAAATTGAATTGCATCTTGTATTTGGGTGCATTCTTGGTTGAGATCGACACCCTTCACCTTTTGAGTTTGAGTTTGTTGAGTCTTGTTTGTAAAGGGCGAAGTTGTAAGAGGCCCTCAATTTGATTGAGTCTACTTGGTCCTTCCTGCACAAGGAGGCCTCATACAGTCCTCATAATGTCTCAAACTGAAGAAATATTAGAGTTGTTGAACACTCTAATGCTTACTGCTATAGATGACTCAATCACAATTAGAAAGAATCTCTCCAACTGTTATCACACATTTGCAGAATTTGAAAGCCAATGAGGATGATGTACAACACTATAATCAACATTCTGAATTAGTGTTTGTTCAGAACAATCCTTTATGTGAAGATGATTCTTATCAGCTGAAACACACATTGAAATAATGTCAGAAGTTCAGAGTTCCAGATGCCAACATTGTGATCGAGTTGGCCATATTAAAGATCAGTGTTTTGATCTTCATTCTTGTTAGCGTTGCGGGAAGCGTAACCATTCTTCAGGTAGGTGTGTGAAGCTGAAGAAACCTACATGAGTGAAACTTACAGCATAATATTGTACTGCTTCTTATCTTGTAGCTAACAGGGGGGAACATGATGTCAGGTTTCAAGTTTCGAAGCCTTGTCATTCTGACAACAAACAGTCATGGCCTTCTTCAAGTAAGCCAGATCAAGCGAGCCTGAGCCACAACCAGTTTGGGAGGCTAGATTCAGAGATGTAGCAAGAAGACAGAAGAGAACCTTGCCCCAGAGTACTCGTGTTATGTGTCTAGTTTTGACACCATGAGACTCTCCACTCCTCGTGTTGTTCTTGACAGGGGGAATGAAGACCATAAAAAACAAGCAAGTGAGTACAAGCGAGCCGGAACAAGTGAGCATGAATTGCCATGTTCGACTGAGCTCCAGAGTTTGTGGTCAGCCTAAAACCACACATTTAGTAGAAGATTTTAGGCATCAGATGGTGGTCCCCAAACCACCACTTTCCAGAGAACCTTTGAGCCTTCGTGCCAAGTTTCAAACAGAACCTTTGAGCCTTCGCGCCAAGTTCGAGAGTTTGTGGTCAGCCTTAAACCACCCACGTAGTAGAAGACATTAGCTTCTGCTAGCCCCTTTGGTTGGTGGTCAACCAAAACCACCTCTTCAGAGAACACTTGTATTTAGTAGGATAAGTCAGTTGCTAACTTGCTTGGCAATTCGGATTGTCAAGTTGGAAATGTTCAACAGTGGTAGATGTCCACTTCTAGTTATTCATCTCTCTTTTCTTGGACTCACATACACCCCTTCGGATTAAGGGGGATTTGTTGGGAACATAATCCTTGGTGTTATGATTATCTCCCTATTCACGTAAGCAGAAGACCAAAAGTTATTTGTGAATACGAAGAGTCACTCAGGAGTCCAAGAGACCTCTTGGGAATACGAACCCAAGAGGCATTCTCATTGTATAAATATACATTTAATTAATGAGAATGATGTGCTTAACGCCTATTCTTCTTGTCTTTGTTGGTTTTTTCCTATTTTCCCTCATTGGGCACCTAACAAAAATAAAAAAAAGCCATGTATTAAATTGGACAAACATAAATACAACCCAATATTAAAGAGATTGTAACATTTGTTCCCATATCTTGGCACGATATGATATTTTGCAAAACTAAAAATAAAGTAGTAATAATAATAATGCTTGAAAATAATAATTTTTGAATCTCATTGATCTTTTAGTCAATGAATTTGTAAGTCAATAACATTAGGTGCATCTACAACCATATCACAAAAATATTAAATTTACAACACAATATGTTATAGCTGCACATATAGTCATATGTTATAGCTGTATTCTTAATAAATTAAATCGAATAAAATGTTAAGATATTAGGTTACAAATGTAATAAAGTCACCTTAGTGATTTTAGGTCAAAGTTAGGGTTTTAGGCATCTTAGGTTTTTAGTCATATTATGGTTAGGGTTTTGGTCACTTAGAGTCTTTATAAGAGCGAGGACCCTCATTGTAATGTCGAAATTGTTGTGTTATTGAGCTCCAATGTGTTTGGTGATGTAACCCTTGTTAAATTTTTGGTAGAGTTAGGGTTTTATGCAGAAGAATAAAAATCAATATACTCTAATGCAAAATTACATTTAATAAACAAGTACTGAAACTAAATAGTACAACAATAACAAAACATAATTTTCATCTCTTTCAACTTTTCCACTTTAACACTACCAGTTGGGTCACTGTGTTAAAGTAATCTTCAGTAACATGTAATTACTAACAATAGTTAATCAACATTAACTTAAGTAAAGAAGACAAGTTTAGGGTACTTACCTGGAATGTAGAACCTTCCTATTTTATACTCAGAAATATTACTTTTAGACAAAGCTGTGCCTCTTAGAGGCCAACTGACACTAGGAACCAACTGACCCTACTAAAGGGTAAGTACAAACCAGAGAGAGAGATGACTGGGCTGAGGTACAGTCAATCAGGAGTGGTCAATGACAGTCAAAACACAATAACAACCTCAGTCAAATCACAGTAAGATATAAGTCCAAAAATTATAAGCACAATAAATATGGACCCTAGCAAGATTATAACCTCAACCAAACACAAAGACCAAGTCAAATCTCAGTATAGTAAAAGAACAAGGCTCACTGGGCTGAGGTACAGTCAATCAGGAGTGGTCAATGACAGTCAAAACACAATAACAACCTCAGTCAAATCACAGTAAGATATAAGTCCAAAAATTATAAGCACAATAAATATGGACCCTAGCAAGATTATAACCTCAACCAAACACAAAGACCAAGTCAAATCTCAGTATAGTAAAAGAACAAGGCTCAGCATAATAAGCATAGTCTGATCACTCTAGATAAGTTCTCTTACTCTTATGGCTTCCACAGATATACATGAAACAAAAATAGGACAAAAAAATCCCCAAGGCCTTACAGCCTCCACAGATTAGACTTTGATCAGACCCTAAGGCCTCAAGACCTCAACCAATAATTAGCAGGCAGAAACAAGACAACAAAAAAATTTCACGACTGAGTTTCAGAGGTAAACTAGGGCCACGTCTAACTCAACAAATAAGCACAAGATAGATCGGATCCCTCAAAATACAGATCGAAGCTCACATAAGTTCAAATTGGCAGATTAGACCAATAGTAGCAGATCACATCACCTACAGTTAGATCAGAAAAAAAAATCTCAACAGCAGATCTGGGCAAACCCTCGCTGAGATAGATCAAGACCAAAGTTGCACGAAACGGGGGAAACGTCGAAACGTGGGAAACGTGACCCCCCAAAATTTTGAAAACGGGGGAAACACGATATATATATATATATATATATATGTTGGCGAATCATTGCCTATATTGGGATCCTATTCATCAATAGCACCCTATGCCTCCCTCCTCTAGGCTCTAGCCCTTGCTTCTAACTTGAATTTCAAAGTTGATCCTCCAAGGACATTAGTTAACGGCTCAACACCCTACAATTTTGATGAAACTTCCTAATCCAATTGTTAAATTGAGGTAGAAAAAGCTTCACATGCTTAATAAGTGATTTTGCTTGAGTGAAGAGTACATTTTTATTAAGGTCATGACAGAGGAGTTCAACAATCAACACCACCAACATCAAGGGAAATATAGGGGTTGATGTGCTTGATTAAATGCCAATTCCATGCCCTCATACGTGATAGAATCTAGTGGAAACTTTGCAATCCTTAAATCCTAAAAACTATTAAGTATGTTGAATTTGAATGGGATCTAAAATTCTACTTTTTGCATATGAAGTCTGATGAGGTTGGAACCACTCTCAAACATCCTGAAACAAGTAATGGTAATGTTAAAAATTTAAGTAAAATGATGGAAAATAAAAGATAAGGAGAATGTCAAATGATGGAAAATAAAAGATAAGGAGAATGTCAGTTTTACTTCTTAAATATTACCAAATACTATTGCACCATGGTGGCATCAACCTGCTTGGTTCCTGACCAAGAACCCCAGGAGACAGCTGGGGGCCCTAGGGCCTAGGGTACCTTCTAGGGTCTTACTCTCTACTTTGCCTGGTTAACTTGACCAGGAACCCTAGTTAATTGACTAGGGTACCATCCTTTTTGAGAATGGGTCTCGTAGTTGCACTAATTTTAACAACCCTATCTATTGTTTCTCGTTTATTGGTTTTCGTAATATAAAAGCGACCTTAGTAAAAATGAAAAGCAAAAAAACTAAAAAAAGGGATCACTATAATAAAACTAACATAGATCCATCTTAACTCTGGATCTACCAAGTCTCGAAAGAGATCAAATCTCTTGAGTTGCAAACCTTTTATCAAATTTTGCACTCTGGAAAAGCTCAATGTAATTGACCCCTTTTGGGGCTTGGTAGATCCAGAGTTAAGATGGATAAACACTGGTTTTATAAAAGTGGGTTACTAATTTTAAAAAGTAATTAATTGCAAAAGTGTGCTTATAGGCAAAGTTATAAGGGGGAGGAATTAATTTTGCATTGAGCACCCACTGCAATATGTTGTTAGGTCACTCATTTCGGTGAAGGTAAGATTGTAGAGTTTTCACTTCACCAAGTTGTAATAAGGATCTAAAAGATGCTAACCATGTCCTAGCAACTGGAATTGTTGATGATATTACTAGGTTGTATAGACTGGACAACTTTGGGTCATCATCTTTTTCCTCAGTTCTTATAGCTCATAACGATGGCTTGAGCAAACTTTGGCACGAGTAATTTGTTCATCTAAACGATCGCTCATTGTAACAACTATGTAATAAAAAAACGGTGAATGGTATTTCTCTCGTTTCTTATAGAGATGGTGTTTGTCCTAGTTGTATTCTTGACAAACATCATCGAGATAGTTTTGACAAACATGCCTGTTGGCACACCTTGGCCCCCTTGTAGCTTGTTCACAGCCCCCTTGTAGCTTGTTCACAATGATTTGTGTGGTCCGCTTCCTTCTTCTTCTTTTTTTGGATTCAAATACTTAACTTTTAATGATGACTTCTTTAGACGCACTTGGGTTTATTTTTTAAAACTTAAGAGTGAAGTTTTTGACATGTTTTTTGCCTACAATGCCCTTGTAGAAAAACAATTTGAATACACAAGTTAAGAACATATAAACACTAAATTTACAAATTACTGCATTCCACAAGGCATTCAAATGCAACATACTGTTCCATACACACCACAACCAAATGGTGTAGTTGTGAGAAATAATCACAAATTAAAGGAAATGCCAATTGTATGATCGAATCCAAGGGATCAACTCCTCATTTTTGGGTGGAAGCCATTAATTCTGGTAATTAGATAGTCAATTGCACTCCCACAAAGGCTTTAAAAGATATAACACTGGTGGAAGCATGGAATAAAATTAAACTAGATGTAAGCCACTTTTGTGTGTTTGGTAGTGAAGCATGGGCTCACATTCTTGGTGAAAAAATGAAAGCATTACAACCTAAGCGTGAGAAGTGCATTTTTGTTAGATATTCTGAAGTTTATTAGGTTAGACTTCTACAACTTAATTCCAGTGACATTATTATTTGAAGAGATGTTAAATTTGACGAAAATTTCTTGTCTCGTGAGCCAAATTTGGCGTTTCTAATGTCTTCAGCAATTGTGCCACTTTTTATTCCCAACTTCTCTGCTGGTGATCCTACTTTGGTTTCCATTGAACTTGAACTTGCACCAACATCATCGTTTCCTAGATGGGTTGTACAACATGCGAAGCAACTAGTGATCTTGTCGCTGATCATAAAGATTAGCATTGAAAATGTTTATAGTTCCAACATACCTCTTCTCTTTTGGCTCAAGTTTCGGTTATTCATGATCCATAAACATTTGTAAAAGCTTCTGGCTATCCAAATTGGGATGCAGCAATAATGACGAATATCATTCCTTAATGGCGAATGATACTTGGGATCTTGTACCTCTTCAAAATGATGAAAACTTGCAAGATGTAAATTGGTGTATAGAACTAAGTATACATCAGATGAAAGTGTTGAAAGACTTGAGGCAAGATTAGTTGTCAAAGGATTTTCTCAAGTTGAAGGGATTGACTACAATGAAACCTCTACCCTTGTTGCCAAAATGCACTCTATCTGCCTTGTTCTAGTCCTCGCTGCTTCACATAAATGGGAGGTCCATCAAATGGATGTCAAATTTGCCTTCTTACATGGGGATTTGCAAGAAGAAATTTACATGGAATAACCTTTTGGCTATGTTAAGAATGACTCCAACCTTGTTTGTTGTCTTAAGAAATCTCTCTATGGCCTTAAGCAAGTTCCTCGGGCTTGGTATGAAAAAATGGATAGCTTTCTTTTTGACACCAGTTTTTCTAGATGTCATTCTGACCCCAATGTCTATACCAAGGAAGTAGGAAACCATCTAATAATCTTTTCTTTATGTTGATGACCTTACTGTTACTAGTAGTGACCCTAAACTTTTAATCCATGTAAAATCTAGTCTAAAGAAGAAATTTGAAATGATTGACTTAGGACATTTGCATTATTTTTTTGGTTTCCAAGTTTTACAGATCAAAGAAAGAATTTTTCTTTCGAAGTATGCTTGTGACTTTATTCGTCACTTTCACATGGAAGATTGTAAACTAGACCCATCTCCCTTACAGTTTGGAGTCAAACTTACTACCAGTTGCACTACACGCAAAGTAGATGCCATCTTGTATTGTCAATTAGTTGGTAGTCTTTTGTACTTGACTCATACCTGTTTTGATATTTCCTTTGTCGTTGGTCTTGTTGCTCGATATATGCAAACACCCCATGAAAGTCATTGAAAAACAACAAAAATGATACTTCGGTATATCTGGGGTACAGTTCAGGGGGGACTCCTTTGTTGGTTGGTTTCATTGATTCTAATTGGGTTGGTTTCATTGATTCTAATTGGGTTGGCGACCTTGATGATTGGAAGTCTACTGTAGTTTATGTTTTTAGTTTTGGTTTCGAACTTGTCACTTTGGCTTGTAAGAAATATCAAGCTCTTGCTTTTTCTTTAGCAGAAATAGAGTATTGAGCCGTAATTAATGCAAATCAAGGAGCCTTGTGGCTTCGACAGATCCTTTTAGAGTTTGGATTCTAGTAGTAGTATTTGATTACCCTCTGGTGTGATTATCAGAGTGCTATCAAGCTCACCAAATATCTTGTTCAATATCAGCGTGACAAACACATTGAACTACAGATGCACTTCATTAGAAAGCTTATAAATGATTGCTTTCTCGAAGTGCGCTTTTGCCTTGCAAATGATCAAGTTGCAGACACAAAGTCTCTTACATAAGCGAAGTTTTCTAAACTTCAATCTATGTTAGGAGTTTAAGAATGTCATTAAGGGGGGATAAGTTCTAATGCCTCTTTCCTTCTCCTATAGTGTCACCTTTGTAAATCCTTCAATCCTATCCCAAGTTGTTCTCAAGGGGGATGTCAGGATATTTAGACACTTATGAGTTAGTTAAAATCAATTCGGTCTAATGTGTGTTTAGGTAAAGTGTGCTTTTTTAGTATGCCTTTGTATTTATGTAATCTGACGTTCACTATATGTTCTAAACATAAAGTGATCCGGCGGTTCATCTTCACCTCGATCGTAATGGCTATTGATCCGTGGCGTAACACCTGATTGGTCCATGATCTCTATTTAAAGAGCAGGGAGGGTGATTTTCTTGATGATTGATTGTGAGAAACTCATATGTAATTTTTCTTTTCTTTTTGGATCGATATATTGCCTCAAGTAGCTATTTGGTTGGGGCCGTAGACTATTTCCCTCTTAACCATGTAAAAACATTGGTGTGTTGATCTGTGCTCTGTTTGTGTGAGCGGTTGCTTAAGGTGTTCGACCTGTGTGGAAATACCCTGTTTAAGTTAAACATATATGTGGCCATGTTTAACTATATCACAGAAGGAACCTACAGGAGTTGAACCTACAAAAGCTAAGGTTGTGGAACCTGGAAGAGCTGACCTTCCAAATGAAGGTGCAGAACTTGTAAGGGCAGTGGCTGTCGATGCCATGAGAGGAGCCTGTGGATGAGGAGAAGACAAATCTGAAGGGAGTTCCAGTGGAGTAGATTGCGGGGAGGAGAAGGAGCCAGCCAGAGGAGGCTGAGCCGCCATGAAAGAATGGAGCTAGTGGCTAGGTCGAAATCCTAGCCGCTGCCACATGTAGGAAGAAGAATGCCATCTGTAGTTATTACAAGGTGAAACATTGCCTGGCCCCACTGCATTGAGCTACATATTTGAATGATACTTCATGCAAAGGTTTGTGTTGATTCTTCTTCTTAGACATTATGTGAGCTTTCAAATGTCCTCACCATTTCTTTTAGTTGCAATTTTGCAAGTGTCCATTAAAGGTATCTTTAGTATAGTGTTTGATTTTATCAATTAGATTTCTGCTACCATGTAAAGTTGTTTTCAGTCAGAAAGTCAGATGATCATATATATTCTTTGGCTTGTTCATTTTCTGTTGTTGGTAAAGGAGACATATTAAATCTGCCTGGTTTCTTATTTCATAGTTCTTTCTCAATACTTCCACTTTATTTTCTCATACTCTTCGACAATTGTTTGCTTGAATCTTGTAATAACGTCTTTGACTATCCTGTAATAACGTCTTTGACTTTCTTTGTTTTTCCCTGTTTCTAGGAAAAACAAACAGTATCTATGTTTTTAGACTCTCTGTTTCAGCCTTTGCTGTTTTATTTATTTTTTGTCTCGGTTTTACTATATCTTTGGATTCTTAAAACTGTTGAATGTTAGTATTTTTACTCCTTTATAATTCTTAATAATGTTATATTTGCATAGGATGCTTTTCCTTTACCTAGCATTCTACAGTGTCGTGGTGACTAATCCAGAAAATCAATCTTTTTATATTTTTTTTTTGCATAAAAGAGCACTTTCCAATCAAGTAATATCATTGCTTTTGTTTGAATGGGCCGTTTTAAAAAATATAGATATTAACGAGTTTTTATCTCCAATGCAGGCGCACTCGTGCTGTGTTTGATGTTGTTCTTCATGTGCACAAGAGAATACGTGATAGAGACACTGAAATGGGAAATAGGTTAGGAAACTGGATTTTGCAGCGCCTTGATCAAGTAAAACCATCGGCAAATATTAGAGGAGATCCTCCTTCCAAGTTGTTGGCTCACCTGATAAGTACTACCAAGTCCGTACAGTCTAAACCTCGTGCAAGGCTCAGTTCATTTTCTGCAAAACACTCAATGTTAGGTGAATCTGCTCATAGAGGCCTGCTTGCTAGGGTCATGCCAGTGCCAAAGGCATGCAGGGGTCTTCTTGCCTCATTACCAAAACCTAGTAACAATGATGGAGGGATTCTATTCAATACAGGGGTTTTCAGAAGATCAATACCTTCTATGGCACTGAGGCTATGGTGGCAGCCAGTAAGACACACCATTGTAGCTGCTAGCCTCTGTAGACATATGTCATGTTGCTCTCCCCATCCATCAATACCTTTCCCGTTATCACAGTTCAACCCAAAAGGTGGAGGTCTCATTCGCAAGGACATTGCTGCATGGTTATAGCAGTCGTAGCAACATTGTGGGTTATAAAGTTAACATGCAATATGAGATGGCTATGGAAGCACTTCATTTCATGACATTAAGTCAACAATGTTAATGTTAAACATTTCTGAAATGTATTTAAACACGTAGTGTCTGTTTGTATAGGCTAGAATTGTCCATTGTTTACAGGTTCCTGGTCTTCACAGTTCAACCGAAAAGGTGGAAGTCTCATTCGCAAGGACATTGCTGCATGGTTATAGCAGTCATAGCAACATTGTGGGTTATAAAGTTTGCATGCAATATGAGATGGCTATAGAAGCACTTCATTTCATGACATTAAGTCAACAATGTCCATGTTAAACATTTCTGACATGTATTTAAGCATGTAGTGTCTGTTTGTATAGGCTAGAATTGTCCATTGTTCACAGGTTCCTGCACTTTAAAGTATTTGTAAATAAAACTTTGGAAAGTTTTCTGAGTGAAAGCTATTAATCATAATGAACCTTGATAAAAATATTGCTCTTATAATTTACCTTGCTTTCTGCTTCTATATTCCAGCCAAATTACTCAAAATGTGGTTTATGTTTTGGAATTGGTTTTGCACTGGAACAAGCAGCAACATTGAAAAGTATGTTGAACGTCATCTTCAAATACATTAAAGGTTTTTACCAGCCACTTTGTATGTTGTTGAGAACATATGGCTGTCCTTATCTTGAAAATGTGTCTGTTTTGTTCGTATGCTTCCATCATACTTTAATCCTCAAATTTTATTTAACTGGACTAGTAGGATACTTGCTTCTGTTTTTTAATTTTTGGGTCTATTGTCATGTAACAACATGTCTGCTTCCGAGGAAAAAAGAACATGTCTGCTTAAAACCTCTCCAGATATTTGCAAACGCATTCAAAACCACCAAGCCCGTTGCACAAAGTGTAAATAGGATTGCATTTGAGAGATTACCGTGGTCGGAATTATTTGATCTTTGAATCTAACCTTGTACCAGCTACCCAAGTCCAGGATGAGAGCCTAGTAGTAGTTCTTTGGGGATCAAAACAATGAATTAGCCCTGCTGTGATTCCTTCTGGTTAATCATTCTGCCCTCAGAAATAATGATATAGTCTAGGCATGGCTGTTGCAGCCTTTCAGATCAGAAATGAAAACCACCTTTAGAATTTTTAAAGTTGCAAATGAATGAAATATTGAGGAACATTTTCGAAAAAGTGAACTTGCAAAAACAGAATCATAGTTGGATATTGGAAACTTAGTAGGTGCAGCCATCCATCACTGGCCTTGATTTTTTTTTTCCAATACATAAAAATTAGACTCATAAAATATGTCACAGGCAACTACATGAACATGTGTGGTTACATCTAACCTTGTGTATGTAACTTGGTCACATTTAGCAAACCGTCGCTCAAATTATAATATATTAGGTTTTCACTCCCGAGTATAACATTGAACGTTATAGCCAAAAGCAGTGTTGCAAATACAATAATATTATTGCAGATATCATGATTTATTATAAGATTTCCAGGGCGGCAATCTATCAAAATATTTTTAAACTTAGATAAAATCGTGATATTTTAAAATTTCACGATATATTCCTAAAATATCACGAGTTGATGGAATTTATGGCCAGGTCCATGTCAATAACCCTTTAAGATCCAATTTTTAGTTTTTATTTTTCTTATTAATCTCATTATGAAAAACAAGGGCAGGGGATTGAGAGCATATAGGAGTTTCTCCCTGTATTTCATTGATCTGAGGGGAAATAGAGTGTTTTCATCGCTATGAAAGCAGCGATTTAAGAGTGGGGATTAATTTTGATCCATAGTTTCCATATTCCCAGGCATGCGTAAAAATTTGACTTTGCATTTTGTTTGCTTTTTGAGATGTAGGATAGGGCTTGCAATGTCCATTAGATTTGCCAACTAGCCAATTTTAGTGGGAGCTTTAGTGCCTATCTAGGTCTGATTTTTTATTCACAATTTTTTTTTGTTGGTTTACATTTCTTTCTGTACACCTTTTTATTATCATCAAGATTTAAAAATACATTCTTCATATGCTATCGCACTCATTAAAAAAAATTCTAATCTATCCCAAAATTCTTTACTTGTATCTTGATTCCCAGAAAAGAGCTACTACCCAAATCCCTTTCTAGTTTCTTGTACTTGGCTTTTTAACAAACTGAAGCTGGGAAAATTATGTCCCAAACTGTTTGTTTTCAGAATAAAAAAAAAGACTTGAAACAATCCATAGTATGATCTGCTGGTTTTTACAGTCATCCGATAGCATGATAATATGAAAATTGAAAGAAAAATCAAATGGATATGCGTGGCTCCAGTATCCTGCCGTTGGAAAATTCCACAAAGTGGGCTTCCCTTGAGGGCAGCGATAATCGCTCCTTCAAAAGCACATCTGCCTGCTGGTTCAATTCCCTAAAAATATGGGTGATTATAAAGTTTTTAAAAATAGTATCTACTTCCTTCACATGTGTTGCCAGCATCATCAGATCTGTATATATATCTGTTGTTTTCCAATCATCCAATTGACCGCCAACAAAGAATCACCAAAATCCTGAACTGATGTCACTCTACAATCAAATACTTTTTTTAGTAGAGTTTTTAATGCTAGTAACCCTGCTACATTATTTGAGCCTTGACTAATGTTTGCCTTAAAAGTGAAGTGATTAGTATTTGAAATAAACAATAATCTACCCAAACCACAGAATTGACCAAGCCCCTGATAGGGACCATTAAAGAAACCCCAACTGTATCTCTGGCTAAACCAAAGGCTTCAAGGCAATGGCCCCATGACTTATGTGGAACCTAATGGCTTCTGGTGCAAAACTGGAAGTGGCTGGTCTATATTTACCCCAAACTGCTATTAAAACACTAATATTGACAATTGGTCTCAACTTGATAGTGTTTGGAAGCTAGGATGTAGATTTCTAGTTTCAGGACAACTCAGCTAGAGGATTCCCAAGCGGTTCCAAATGGTTCCAAATGATTCAGGAAGGTAGAAATTCAATGAAGAGAAAGGTAGATTTGTAGAACAAGAAGCAATTGAATCTCATTAACTTGCATAGAACATTTACATTATGTTGAAATAATGTAACTTCAAAGACTATTCTACTTGTACTTTTCATTATTATATTGTACCTCTATCGGAGATGATTTTACCTCCGTTCGGGGATGTCATTATTACATTTGGTCATGTAAAAGTCATGAGGTAAATCCTCCATTGTAAGTCGGGTCATTAGTACCCAAAATAGTTTAATGTAAATATTATTTCGAGTCTCCCTAGAGAGGTCGGCCCAGTCAAGTTAGTTAGGTTGGCCCCATTGGGAAAAAGGTCACCCTCACTTAAAGTATAAATAGAGAGTATTACTCTTTTATTTGTATCATTCACTCACTCAAGCATTTGCGCTAGAGAGGAAGAGGAAGACTAGAGAAGGAGGAGGATTGTTCTTGGCTCTTGTGTTAGGGTTTGGTCTCTCTTTCTTATGAGACTTGTTGTTTGGGCATTGTACTTTGGTAATCTATATTGAGGAAGTTTTCGCCGGCTTTTCTTCCCCTTTAGGGTTTCCCAGGATAAATTGTTGTGTATCTTGTGATTGTGTATCTTTTAGAGATCCTCTTTATGCTATTATTGTGAAAATGTATTAAATGCTAATGAAGTAGGAATCTAAGATATTGGAACATATAAATTTAACATGGTATTAGAGCTAGACTGAAAAGAGCAGCTTTCACTAGAGTAAATCTCTCTCTTCAGACAAGAAAATTAGGGTTTCCTACTAAAGAGGAAGTTTGGAGTGCAAGTGACACTGGGAAGTGCGCCCCTCCTAGGTGCATCTTTTGGCACCTAGATCGAAATTTTTTCAGTGGACAAAACTTCCGGGTTTGACTTGGAACCGGAAAACTAGAAATCCAGAACCAGAACTAGAAACTACAGCCTAGAATCTTGCGAGTCCAGTTTTAGAGGTTAAATTTTGGATTCTTCAGAAATTGACTGTACTAGCATACTCGCCTCAGTCAAGCGCATCTCTTGGTAAGTTCAGTTTTCATTTATGAGAAATTTCAATTTATGGTCATTTTCTGTTCTCCGGGATAAGATGCCTCCAAGCACTAATAAGCTTGATGACAAGTTGGAAGGCATAGAACATTTATGTGCTTGAAAATACAAAATTGGACTCATTCTAGAAGAGAATGATCTTGTAATGTTTATCAATGAAGTTGTGCCGAAGCTCGAAGAAGATGAAGCAAAGGAAAAGTACAAGGACATGATTAGAGCCAAGATGATCTTAGCGGATTCCATCAAAGATCACTTGATTCCTCAAGTGTTCTCCAAGAAAACACCTAAGGAGATGTTTGATGCCCTATCAAGAATGTATGAAGGAAGAAACATTAATTGGAAGATGAATTTGAGAACCCAACTCAAAAATACAAAGATGGATAAGGGTGAAACTATCCAATAATATTTCACAAGGGTTTCTCAATTCAAAGAACAACTAGAAGCAATTGGAGAAATATTGATGAAGATGAATTAGTGATGAGTGCTCTCAACAATGGTCTTACTAGACATTGGGATTCTTTTATCCAGACAATGTGTGCAAGGAAGGAAAGTCTACAATTTGAAATTGTATGGGAAGAGTGTGTTCAAGAGGAAGCTAGAGTGGCAAATTGAAAAGCACTACTCATAGATGATGATTAAGCTCTAGCTGCCCATACTAGAAGAGGAAAATGAAAACATCATTTCAAGAAAGAAACTCATAAGGAGTTTCATCCTCTTAAAATGTTTTAGAAGTACAAGAAGGGAAATTACAAGCAGAAAGACTTCTCCTCTTATTAATGTTACCATTGTGATAAGATGAGACACATTGCCAAAGATTGTCTAGTAAGAAAAGAAGAATACAAGAAGAAGAATAACAAAAGACATGATGCTCATTTAGCCGAAGAAGAAGAAGAAGAAGAAGAAGAAGAAGAAGAAGAAGAACCTCCCAGGAAGTTAGCAAATGAAGAAGTAGAAGAATATGTTTTATTCTCTGCTCTCTCCGGGTCTGTGACACCTGGAAATGACACATGGCTAATTGATAGTGGTGCTTCAAAGCACATGACAGGCCAGAAGAAGACTCTCTCCACTCTTGAAGAAAAGGACTCCCTCATAAAATTTCACTAGGAGATGATTATCAATACCCCATTAAGGGAATAGGAGAAGCCACATACAAGCTTGATTCAAGAACCCCGATGAAGATGAAGGATGTACTATATGTACCAGGCCTGAAGAAGAACCTACTTTCTATCTTAGCTTTAGATACGAAAGGGTTTAGGGTTTCCTTTATAGATGGTGAATTTCTTATGTGGCCTAAAGGAAAATCTATAGAAGATGCAATTGTTATTGGGACAAAAGAAGGAGGCTTATAAAAGGTCATTCAGAAGTAGTCTTGATTCATGATACTACAAGTCCATGTGAACTATGGCATAGAAGGTTTGCTCACATAAGCTACAAAGCCTTACCACATGTGAGCAAGGTAGTAATAGGGTTACCTGATATGAAGATTGATCATGAAGGAATATGTAAAGGATGTTGCTGAAAGAAAGAGCCGAACTATTATGGAAGCAATGAAGATGTAATGTCCCTCGAAATACACCCTAATTTTTTTCTCTTAAGGGTCTTTGAAATGTCGTAATACACATGCTTTTATAAATTAACCTTAGCACTTATTTCTTAAGTGATGTTTTTCTTGTTTGTTTCACTTACATCTAAGTAGGTTACCCCAATACTTATTTGTTATATCAATCAGAGTAAATTCAGCTTGTACACATTTCGACGATAAGAATTAGACACCTTAACATTTACAATATACTTAGTCGCCATATCAACCTTGGCCAAATACTTGACATTTCGTATTAAGGGTGCTATCAAACTTTCATAATTATAATACTTATGCTACACTAAGCTCACTATCTTTAAATTTCATACATTAAATATTGCCTGAGCATTTTAAGGAGGAGGAGTTTAGTTTAGTACACCTAGCAACCCTTACAAATATATAGAGAGCTTATATAAAGAGTTATTATGTCCAAGAAATATCTAAATCTTGATATAAGGACGATCATTCTTTTTTCTTTCAATTCAACCAATATAATATATATATATATATATATATATAACTTTATGAATAAGAACTAGAATCCTAATTTCGATTTCTTTAACCTCTTCTAATATATACGTCTCATATATATATGTAATAAAAATAACAACTACAATCTATCAAAAGGGATGAAATACCAAGCTTTTTACATTCTTTTCATGCAACAATATACATACTAAATTATTATTCTCTATAAATATTTAAACAACAAAATATTTATTTCAACTCTGAATTAGAATATCCCACTTTAATTCTTTTTATCCAACAATATATAACACTTATATACATTTTCTTTTAAACAATAATGATTACCTCTAATCATCTATATATATAACTCTTATACATTTTAAAAGATATACATAACTAAAAACCTAATCTTTCCAAAATCTATAATCATAGTATATTTAACTATGGCAATATCTAAATTTGATTTGCTTTATATTTAATAAAGATATATATACCTTTGAATCACTATAGAAATAAGGAATGAATCACTATAAGAATAAGGAATGAGGAATGGAATAGTCATCTTTAAATTTCTTTCTATTTCCTTTGGATCAAAATATAAGTATAATATTATTTTTCACCCAAAAAATTAACATTATACACATTGACTTATGCTAATCGACTAATATGGGCCATATCCCATTCACTTAACATGTAGATATAAACACATTATAAGTCTAATATTATTTTTCACCCCAAAAAATTAACATTATACACATTGACTTATGCTAATCGACTAGTACACTCATATAAGTAATGGGACATATCCCATTTACTTAACACACTCATATAAACACATTAATAATATAAATGAGTCATAAAGCGTATTACCATAATTATATATATATAATTATTGTTCAACTAAATTCAATATATATATATATATATATATTATATTACCTATTATAATTCTGAACTAACTTCAACTGTAATTATATATTAAACTTATCTATAATTCAATCTAATTTCAACTCAACTTAATAAATAAGTTTATAATTCAATCTAATTTCAACTCAACTTAATATATATTTATATATATATATAAAACAACCGATAATGACTTCAAAGCATCAGTTTAGAATTTAAAATAAAACACGCTTGTGATAATTTCAAAGCATTAGTTTAGACTTTAAAAGTTAACACGCTTGTGATGATTTCAGAGCATTAGTTTAGGGCTATAGCGATTCAAAGAAAAATAATTTCGAGATACAAGCTATGTCATGCAGACTGCAAGTTGCAATCACGACTGAGGGCTATCGCCATCGTGATGGGCTGTCTACTTGTTAAACATCCAACTGTTTTAAATTCTAACTGAACTCGTGTTTCTTGGAAACGTTTTCTGAACTCATAATCCGACTGAAAGGCGATATGACTCAGTTTACAGAACATTGTAACAAGTAGTTCAACACATTGATTTAAAAATTGATACGAAAGGAGGTAGGTAGGACAAGCAGCCTGGCGTGAATTACTTTGCCACGATATAAACAGTCATGCGATAAAAGGAGTGACGGATTTTAAAGTGATGTAGGATCGGTGGAAAAAGAAGAGCTGTCAAGTATGGAAACATTATTCTGTAATACAAATTACTGCGTTCAGAGGTGCTCTACAGCTTAGTATGGGGGAGATCTTGTGATATGTAACGGATGTAACATGTAACATGTAATGTTTGTGGTGGACATAAGAAGTAGAAACCAAAGAAGTAAAAAAAATATTATAGGCGACATAAGAATAGTGAGATTTGCTAACATAAAAACTGGAAACATTAAAAGTAAAGAAATAAAGAAGTAAAAAAAAAAAATTATGGTGGACATAAGAAGTAGAAACCATAGAAGTAAAAATAATATTATAGCGGACATATTAAGAATAGTTAAATTTGCTAACTCATAATTAGATTTGATAACTAAATATAACTCCAAGCAAAAATAGATTTCAATCTTGGTCTCTAGGTTAAGACAAGCCCAATAACCTCACTACTTACCAATAGACAAGCCCAATCAACAACAGAAGATGCATATTTATTTCATTTGTTGCATTGATTTCAAATGCATTGGTTTTTTTGTTTTTTATGGTGGACATAAGAAGTAGAAACCAAAGAAGTAAAAATAATATTAAAGTGGACATAAGAATAGTTAGATTTACTAACATAAAAACTAGAAACATGAAAAGTAAAAAAAAATATATTATGGTGGACATAAGAAGTAGAAACCAAAGAAGTAAAAAGAATATTATAGCCCACATAAGGATAGTTAGATTTGCTAACATAAAAACTAGACCACACACAAAAATGGTTTTGAACCTTGATCTCTAGGTTAACATAAGCTTAATCACCTTACTTCCTACCAATAGACCACACACAAAAGTTGTTAAACAACATAAGATGCATATTTATTTCATTAGTTGCATTGATTTCAGCAATGTAGTTTTTTTTTTGTTTTTTACATGTACCCATTGAATTTATCAATTTAATAAATGATTTGATTCGTTGCATTGATTTCAACAATGCATTGGTTTTTTGGTTTACAAATGTTCTTGAAAAACACAATATGCATATTGATTTCATTCGTTGTATTGATAAAAAAACATTGTTGCATTGATTTCAACAATGTAGCCATAATAATAGTTAGATTTGATAACTAACTATAACTCAAAGCAAAAATGGTTTTGAACCTTGGTCTCTAGGTTAACACAAGCCCAATCACCTTACTTCCTACCAATAGACAACACAAATGTTGTTAAACAATAGAAGATGCATATTTATTTCATTCATTGCATTGATTTCAACAATGCATTTTTTTTGTTTTTTACATATATGCATTGAATTTATCAATTTAATAAATAAAAAATCTTGCATTGATTTCAACAATGCATTGTTTTTTGTATTTTACTTGTATGCATTGAATTTATAAATTTAATAAAAAAAAACATTGTTGCATTGATTTCAACAATGCAACCATAATAATAGTTACATTTGATAATTAACTATAACTGCAAGCAAAAAGGGTTTTGAACCTTGGTTTCTAGGTTAACACAAGCCCAATCACCTTAATTCCTACCAATAGACCACACACAAATGTTGTTAAACAATAGAAGATGCATATTTATTTCATTCGTTGCATTGATTTCATCAATGGAATTTTTTTGTTTTTTACATGTATGCATTGAATTTATCAATTTAATAAATAAAATAATATTTCATTAATTTCAACAATGCATTGTTTTTTGTTATTTACATCTATACATTGAATTTATTAATTTAATAGAAAAACTACTCTGCAATGATTACAACAAATTAAATTTTTGTGTTATCTATTTCAAGGTATATCGTGGATCCTCATGATAATATTGCAAATAATGAAGATATTGATTATCAAAGAAGAAAAGTACGCCAAATGTATAGAAGATAAAGAGAAAAATAATCTTTGTAGCAAGATTTATGTGGTGGTTGATTTCAAGAGATTTTGGACAATCCATAGTATCCATGTTCTTTAGTTGATGTTTCGAATCCATAACAGAAAAAGAAGGATCAGAACATACAGAAGAACAAAGAAACCACGACCGTGAACTAAAGAGATCGTGAAGAAGTGTTATTTGTGCAAAGGGATTATCAAAAGCATGAATGGGAAATAATTTCAAGGTTATATAGGAATCAATATAACTATCAGTGAATATGACATACTTGGATACATGGAATGTGATAACAAGGAAAATTTGAACTCTAATTTTGTTGATACAGAAACTTCCAATCGTGCACTGCAGTTCATATCTGAAAACCGACAATTTCGGTACCATCTAAAGAAATGTATACTAGACATAAAAAATTTCGTGAATGAATTGATCAATTAGCAGAAGTTCAAATGTGTCATGTCTGCTAGGAGTCATATGTTGGAATACAAGTACAGGTCCAATGTAGATTCTCATATGATCGATATGAGAAGATGTCAAAACTACTAGGTGTGAATATAAAAAAAGATGAAGAAGATAGATTGAGAATGATCACGATGTGAACCATATTTTCATTTATTTAATCCTTACAAAATTATTGTCTCTATTTTTCAGTTTAACAATTTACTCATACTTATTACTTACATGATTATAATCCTCATAATTTTTTCCGTGTTTTCAACTTAACCTGTTCCTCACAATGTTGATCAAACTCCATTTTTGCGTCACCGCCCACGATTGAAACCAGCCTAGATCCAAATCCTAGGCTCCATCAAGTGTCGAGAGGGATGAAATCTCCTGAGGTGCAAACCTCTTCTCAGGTATTGCACTCAAGGAGTTTTTCGAGGAGAGGTTTGCACCTCGGGAGATTTGATCCCTCTCGGCGCTTGATAGAGCCTAGGATTTGGATCTAGGCTGGTATAGACTCAGAATTCCTCCCAGGTTATGCATAGAATTTGTAGCAGACGTTTCTCCAATAGAATCAGGATCACATTTACACGATAGGATCTACAGTTACATCATAGGGTTTGTTTTCTCTTAAATTAAAATAGAGATATTACTTGACTGGAACAAGAAATTAACCTTACATAATGGAACGAGAAGTTCCAAATACGCTACAAGAAATTAATCTATTCTTCAACCAATTACGTTGCGATTCGTTTGAATCACTCATTAAATTTGAACCTAATTTCGCAATAAAACTACACAATCTTTAGCAGGCATATTTTTATCATCGACAGGGATTCAATCTCTATTCTTAATCAATTTTCATAGATTATATTAACTCTGTTTAGCATCAACATAAATCACGTTCATTTATAGTTTCTTAGTCTTGAATTAACTTTATGCAAGAATAACAGGAATTGATCTCTATGTTAAGAAAGGATAGGAACTATTTAAACTCTGTACAAACCACAAAGAAATAGTTATTATCTATGAATTTGAACTATATTACCACTATAAAACCCATCGAGGTTATGATTCCAACCATAAAGTATTACCACTCGAATCTTGCTAAAAGAAAACCGCATAACAATAAAATTTATAGTCGTAATGATCTAAAACGATACTTAACAGGTTATTACAAGGATTCCAGACATATTGCTAATCTTAGGCTATAATATCAACTTCGTAAGTTTCAAACAATGTTATCGCAGAATTCATCCCATTAATAACTAATAATTTAAAGCCCAAGGTATGCCATAAAAACCAATGTTCAACTTCTTAAATTTAACTCACAATAAAAGAACAATCAACAATTTATAAATTATAAAAAAAAATATGCGAGATAGTTGTACTTACCTGATGAAAAACGAGGAAATAATCTTAGCTTTAACTTCCAATTTATTCAGTTAACTGAATATTAATAACTAAGAGTTATCCATGCATACCTATGCATTAAATACCAGTTAACCTTTTCTTCTTTTGTAGATAAGCTTTTATAGCTTTTAAAGTATTTACTTTTAATTAAGGACAACCAGTCCTTTAATCTTACTCACTTTATTTATCTTATTTGCAATAATCATTTAAATATTTATCTATAAATACCAATATGTTTTCTTAGTAATAATAAATCATTTTATCTTTATTCCTAATTTATAATCAGGAAAAATATTAATCATTTTCCACTTAGGAACTTTAACCAAATCTTTTGTCGAGACCAAGATACCAATGTTGTTTAGGTTAACCTCTTATTTTTACTTAATGTTACTCAATATGGGTTAGCTCCATGCTAATAGTTAGGTCAGGGTAAATTATTATTGCCTTCTGACGATTATAAGTTTATTCAGCGTCCTTAACTAGGACTAATTATTAACATACTTTTAAACTTAAGTATTTGCTTACTGCAAATCACAGTTCACTTCAAGTGCTCACGACACTAGGATGACCACTGTCATCAAAACTCATGGCTATCAAGCCATTCACCCTCTCCCCCTAGTGGATTCCATGCCCCAATCGTTTCATTGCATCAAGCATTCAGTCTCCGAAGTCTACAATTCACTTTACACTTAGGAAAACATAATCATACTTTCAAAGTTTTACCTGTAGAGCTCTTGCCATGAGCTCTTTGTTGTTTGGTGGGTGGACAGTTGTACTTTCTGTTGTAGAAACCCTAAGGGAGAAAGAGGGATATTACAGAAGACTATGATCCATGATCAAGATCTTCCTATGCACCATGGGATGAAGCAACAAGAACAACAATATATGTCCAAAACAAAATATCCCATAGTGCTCTTGGTTTCAAAACCCCCGAAGAGATGTTCACAGGAAATAAACCAGAAGTAAGTCATCTCAAGATATTTGGTTGTCCAGTGTTTTTTCATATTCCAAAAGAGAAAAGAACCAAGTTGGATACTTCTGGAAATAAATGAATCTTTGCTGGATACTGTGAGGTCTCCAAGGCCTTCAGAATTTATATACTAGGTTACCATCACATGGAAATTGACAGGGATGTAACCTTTGATGAAGATGCAGCTCTCAAGAAATCCAGAAAGTGCCAGCGTGAAGAAGCATATGAAGAAATTGTAGCTCCCAGAGTTGCAGAACTGATAAAAGAAGTTGCACCTTATCCTGATGACGAGATTCCAAAAGACCAAGAACCTCCCATCATGACCATCTCTCACAAGAGAAAGCCAGTTTGGGCTCATGAAATTATTCAAGATACAGAGAAGTATGGTGCTCCAGAAGGCTCCTTGAGACAAAGCAAGAAGCCAAATCCATTTTCCACTTATGTGGCTTTGATGTGTGACCTTGTAGACAAAGAGCCTACTTGTTTTGAAGAAGCTGTTTAAAAGAAAGAATGGGTAGAAGCCATGACGGAAGAATATCAATCCATAATGAAGAATGATGTGTAGGATGTAGTTCCCAAACCAGAAGGTAAAAGTGTGGTATCTTCCAAATGGATATTCAAGATAAAACATGCAATTGATGGAAGTATTGAAAATACAAAGCTAGATTCGTGGCTCGTGGATTCTCTCAAAAGGAAGGAATTGATTATGAAGAGACGTTTGCTCCCATAGCAAGGTACACTTCTATTAGAACCATCATGGCACTTGCAGCCACGATGAAGTGGAAGTTACACCAGATGGATGTCAAAATATCTTTCTTGAATGGTGTCATTGAAGAAGAAGTGTGCATAGAACAACCACAAGGATTTGAAGTTGAAGACAAAAAGACGCATGTTTTCAAATTGAAGAAGGCTCTGTATGGGTTGAAGCGTATGGAAGAATCGATAGTTTTATGACGAGCTTGGGATTTACCAAAAGTAAAGCTGATCCTAACATTTATCTCAAGGTTATGGATGATGAACCTGTCATATTATTGTTATACGTGGATGACTTATTCCTGACAAGTAATGAGAAGCAAATCTCAAAGTGTAAGAAGAAGCTCGCTGCAGAATTTGAGATGAAAGACCTTGGCTTGATGCATTATTTTCTAGGTCTTGAAGTATGGCAGAGCCCAAAAGGAATCTTCCTTAACCAAGGGAAGTATGCAGTAGAAATCCTGAAAAGGTTTGATATGTTGGAAAGTAAAGCCATGGCCACACACATGGATACAAATTTGAAGTTGCTGACTGATGCTTCGTCAGATTTAGTGGATGTGACACTATACAGACAGGTTATTGGTTCATTGATGTATCTGATGAATACCAGGCCAGATATATGCCTTGTTGTGAACACCTTGAGTCAGTATTTCGTTGAGCCCAGACGTGTACACCTTGTATCTGCAAAGCATGTGATGAGGTACCTAAAAGGTACAGTAGAATACAGTCTCAGTTATACTAGAGATCATGACTTCAGACTGTGTGTTTATACAGATTCAGATTGGGCAGGCAGTGTCTCAGACAGAAAGAGCACTTCAGGTGGATGTTTCAGTCTGGGGTCAGCCATGATCTCATGGCTAAGCAGGAAGAAATCCAGTGTTGCTCTCAGCACTGCAAAAGCGGAATATATTGCAACTTGTTCCGCCAGTTGTGAATCCATATGGATTTGGAAGTTGTTATCAGGTCTATACGATCTGGAGATGGATACCACAATGATTCTATGTGATAACCAAAGCTACATGAATATGACAGAGAAACTCGTGTCCCATGATAATTCGAAGCACATAGAAATCCAATATTTCTACATTCATGACATGGTGCAGAAGGGAGCTGTAAAGCTCCAATATGTGAGCACAGATGAGCAGGTTGCATATGTGTTGACTAAGCCTCTGTCTCATGTGAAGTTTGAGCACTTCCGAGACAAGATTGGTGTAGTCTGTAATGGAATTCCCTCGAAAGGGGGAGTAGTGTTGATGATACTATGGTATCCTGATCATAGTGGGTAGCTCGGTTTGGATTGATCATCCTTAGACCTGATCCCGTAATTCCGAAAGGAAGGATCGTCTTAAGTGTTGATATTTAGATTGAATCCCGTAATTCCAAAAAGAAGGATTGTCTAAGATGTGGTTGGTGGACAATGATCCCATAATTCTGAAAGGAAGGATTGTTCGAGTACCTGTGCATTGTGATCAGTAGTGGTAGATCCATAAAGACTGGGTCCCGTAATTTCGACAGGAAGGATCATCCGTGTTGGACCTGATCCCGTATTTCCGACAGGAAGGATTGTCTGAGCACCACAGATGTTGGACTAAATCTTGTAATTCCGAAAGGAAGGATTGTCCATGATCCCGTAATTCTGAAAGGAAGGATCACCCGTGTTGGACTGAATCCCGTAATTCTGAAAGGAAGGATTGTCCATGATCCCGTAATTTCGAAAGGAAGGATCACCTGTGTTGAACTCGATCCCGTAATTACAAAAGGAAGGATCATGTTTGTTGTTAATGCACCCGCCTCATTCTGTTTCCATAGATGATGTTATTCCATCCTTGAGATGTTGACAATGATGATGTTATTCCATCTTTATGCTGATGAGCCAGCCTAGTGCTGTCGTTGTTGTCGATGTATTAGTTTTATACTGATGATGATGATACTTTAGGTCTGTACTGCAGATGATGATGATGATGTTCCAGCTCCGTGCTGTGGATGACGATATTCCATCTCCGCGTTGCAGACGATGATGATGCTGTTCCAGTTGTTGATATTGACGTTGTTGAAAAAAAAACTTCCAATGATTTATAGATGTACCAACCAATGTTCCAAATGATGTTGTTGATGATGCCTCCTCCTCCCTCCTTCCGATGATGTTGTGTAGAAGCACACTTGTTGTTGATTGTTGTTGTCAATAGAATACCCTTCTTGTTAAGGGGGAGTGTTGAAATAATGTAGCTTCAAAGAATATTCTACTTGTAATTTTCATTATTATATCGTACCTCCGTCAGAGATGTGTTTACCTCCGTTCGGGGATGTCATTATTACATTTGGTCATGAAAAATTCATGAGGTAAATTCTCCATTGTAAGTCGGTCATTAGTACCCAAAAGATTTTAATGGAAATATTATTTTGAGTCTCCCTAGAGAGGTCGACTTAGTCAAGTTAGTGAGGTTGGACCCATTGGGAGAAAAGGTCACCCTCACTTAAAGTATAAATAGAGAGTATCATTCTCTCATTTGTATCATTCACTCACTCAAGCATTTGCGCAAGAGAGGAAGATGAAGGCTAGCGAAGGAGGAGGAGGATTGTTCTTGGCTCTTGTGTTAGGGTTTGTTCTCTCTTTCTTATGAGACTTGTTGTTTGGGCATTGTACTTTGGTAATATATATTGAGGAAGTTTGAGAAGAACCTGCAACAATTAATTAATGAAAATACACGAGATAACAGAAATAACAGAACTCAGAATCACTTTTATTGATCGCAGACCACTTCGAGGGGGAAACCTCCTTTGAGCAAGCTCAATACAAATAACTTCACGTTACCTTCATTGGTCTCAACACAAACTTATATACTAAGTCTAGGCGCCGATACTGTGGTTCAATACCATGTGTCAATACAAACCATGGGCCAATATAAACTATGGATCAACACTCACTATGGGACGAATTACAAAGCATATGCGTCCAACAACAATAATACAAACTATGGATCAACAAATACTACAGGACGACGTACAAAGCATATGCATCCAACAACAATATACTAACAAAGTAAATAGAAGGGTTGACATGGGTTCCTAACATCCCCTCTCCCTTAGAAAAAGCTTTGTCCTCAAAGCTTTAGATGTGGAAATTGATGCAGAATTTGAAGGAGTGGTTCCCTTGTAGCATCCTCGGGTTGCATTCCGGGCCACTAACGCCTTTTGAGTTTCAGGAAGATTGCTTGGAAGGCTGTAGACAAAGAAGAACTATATTAGTTGCATGAAAATTGCGCTCTGAATGGTGCTGATGGGATTGTTGTTTCAGTCGAATTCTTGCCATGTGAATATTGTCCTACAGAATGAGAAGAATCTGATCGCGGTTTCAAAGAACCGAGTCAATTTCCTGAACTGGGGAGCTACTGAGGGTGTATGGAAGAAGAACTGGTAGTGCTTGTCCATAGATTGCTTCATATGGTGTCCTTTTAGACGTGGTATTGTACCACTGGAGTGCTTCTAGGAAATCCATTTAAATAGTTGTCCAAATCCGTGTAGGGATGGGCAAGGGTTCGAGCAGTCCCGAAAGGAGGGTCGTGTCACCCTTGTTGACCTGGCAAGTATCACAGTCAACCACCATCTGTTGAGTTGTCATTTTCAATCCCTGCCAAAAGAAGTGACATTGTTCCCGGTCATACATTTTGAGGAACCTAGAGTGCCATGCTGATGAAGAAGCATGGAGTTCATAGAAGAGATATCCTTGTTGAACAGATTGCAACCAATTTGGAACAAGCAGAGAAATAGCTATAAGAGAATCTGGGTCATCAAATGTGCGAGAAGGAGCATCTGCCACCATATTGTCCTTACCCTTCTTGTAAGTGATCACATAGTCATAACCCATGAGTTGGATAACCCATTTCAGGTGTGCTAGGGAGGAGACCCGTTGTTCCAGGAATTTTTCTAGACTCTGGAGATCAGTCTTGATGCATAAATAATTCCCTAATAGGGATGGCTGCTACTTCGGTACAGCATGCAAAATAGCCATCATTTCCTGCTGAGATGTATATGCGGCTAAATGCTTACCGGAAAGGTCTCTTGAAGGCGGCAAGCCCACTGGTGCAGCAAAGACACCTGCATATCTATCCAAGGAAGTAGTGGAGACCGTTGATGGGTGCATTTGAATGGAATGGAGCTGAGTGGTGATACCATGTGAATTCTTCTTAAGGATCTTTTCCAGGCGATGTGAACTGATGATGCAGAGAGACCCTAGTTGTAATCCCGTAAATTTGTGTTGTGTCCTATTGACTGAAAACTGCATCCAAAGTTCAAGCAAAATCCCATAAGATGGGGCCAAGTGTGCATAACCATTGAACGCCCAAAACCACATCACATCCGCCTAAGGACAAGGAAAACATGTCAGAGTGCGGGTTATAATCTTCCAGAGAGATACGCACATTGTGACACTTTCCCTTGCAAGGTAAGCTGCCTCCATTGGCAACCATGACTTCAAAGTTGGAGCAAGGATGGACAAAACAATCAGCCTGTTTGGCGATCCGGGGGTCAATGAAGTTATGAGTGCTACCAGAATCAATGAGTATTGTAAGAGGAAGCTTCTTGAAGTAACCCTTGACCCGCATTGTTTGGGGGGTGGTGACGCTAGATAAAGCATTGAGAGATATCTCTGGTTGGTCGTCATGAGATGGGGGGTCAATAGGCGGCTCTTTAATGTCGAACTGATCATCCATCGTATATGGAGCTTCTTCACCAATTTTAGAGGCAGGCGGAGAATCCATATCCAAGAGATAGAGCTTTTGTTGAACACATCTATGTCCCCGAGTGAATTTCTCATCACAATTATAACAAAGCCCTTTTTCTCTGCGTGCCTGCATTTCTGTTTCAGACAAATGCTTGATAGGAGCTGGTCGAGGAGCTGGCGGGATGGGAGGTTGTTGAGAACCCATATTTTGGAAGGGGACAAAAGTGGGTTTGGAGCGCTGTTGGGTTGCAATATTGTCTTCTGCCAACTTAGCCAACCCCAGGGCTTCCATCATTGTGTTGGGACATAACATTTTAATCTCTGAGCAGATTTCATCCTTAAGACCACTGATTAAACAACTCCTGTAGAATTCATCAGACAATCCTTCTGTGTGATTGGCTAGTTTCTCAAATTATGTTTGATACTCTCTCATAGTGCCAATTTGGTGAAGTTTAGTGAGGGCTCTTTTGAAGTCATCAAAAGCACTAGGAACAAACAGTGCAAAAGGAGCTGACAAAAATATGGCCATTTTGGCTCTTCATGAGCCTTGATGTACCAACGGTACCATTGAAGAGCTTCCCGTTCCAAATGAAATGATGCAAGGGAAACTTTGGTGACATCAAAAGTATTATGTAGACTGAAATATTGTTCGCCACAGTAGATCTATCCAGTCGGATCAGTACCATTGAAGTGAGGAAAATCAAGCTTTAGACCACGAAAATTGTTGGAAGAAGAGAACCCATTGTCTGATGAAGACTCGGGTTGTCGTTTGTTGTTCATGGCTGAATGCTCAAGATGGAGGCCGAGAAATTTTTCATTAAGATCCTGGATTTTGGTTTGGATGGCTGCAAGTGCTTCCTCCATGGTTTTTGCTCTTGTCCTGGTGACAACCATAACCAGGAGTTTTTTGTTGTTGTTGGGAATGGGTAGAAAAACACAAATAGAACCTTATTTAGTAAAGAGAAATTTGGATTTGGGAAAAACTCTGATGGGTAATTGAGGTTTGACTAGGTTTTGGACACTTTCGAATGGACAGGGAAGCAGAAAATGAGGATTTCAGAAGCGGGGTGAAAGAATGAGAAAATTTGTCAAAGAGGGACAAAGAAGCAGAAATAGGGAATGAACACGGTAGAAACATTTGAAGGCGATTGGGTGAAAATTAAAGAAGTTATGGCAAACCCTAAAAATAGACAAATGTGAGATTTCTGGCTTTGGGAAGTGGAATTTTGGATAGGTTCCTCAGGAATGAAAGATGTAGAATGGGATTATAGGGGTGTCAGAGAAGTTTCAAGGGAAATGGAGTGAAAACAAAGGAGATATTAGGAAAAAACATTTTTTTTTTCCCAGAATGGATCTGCTACGACGCAGAAGGGATCAGAAACAGATGGATCTGCAATGATGCAGAAGTGATCAGAAATGGATGGATCTGAAACGACGCCAAATGGATCGAAAACAGATAGATCTGAAACAACTGGATTTGGAACGACTTTCAGAATGGATCTGAAACGACTGGATTTGAAACGGCTCGCAATGGATCTAAAACGGTGCGGAAGGGATCGACAACAGTTCAGCTGAAAATAGATATGGACCCCAGGTATGTTTGGCTTCCTAACAGTTCAGGGGTTTCACTCGGTCACCAATGTTGTCTGACGGCTTGTGTATTGGGGCAGTACCCCTCACTCCAAGACTCAGGTAAATCTGATAACCACTTTGCCACAAATGACAGCTCTTGGTTTACCTCACAGGTGGGAACTAGTCAATCAGGTAGGGGTCGTTGCCCTTTTCGCTGGCAGGTCCTCTCAATGGGCCAACTACTTTGGGATTCCTGTGGTACTCCTCACAATGCGTTTTAGGGATTATGCCCAAATACTTCCCACTGTTAAGCAGATAGGGATTATTCCCAGATCCGAACTTGCAACAGATGCGATTTTTTTTTTTGGAAGAAATTCCACCCAACGAGCCCAAGAAAGTGCTATGATACCATATGAGAAGAACCTGCAACAATTAATTAATGAAAATACACGAGATAGCAGAAATACCAGAACTCATAATCACTTTTATTGATCGCGGGCCACTTCGAGGGGGAAACCTCCTTTGAGCAAGCTCAATACAAATAACTTCACGGTACCTTCATTGGTCTCAACACAAACTTGTATACTATGTCTAGGCGCCGATACCATGGGTCAATACCATGTGTCAATACAAACCATGGGCCAATACAAACTATGGATCAACACTTACTACGGGACGACTTACAAAGCATATGCGTCCAACAACAATAATACAAACTATGGATCAACAAATACTACGGGACAACTTACATAGTATATGTGTCCAACAACAATATACTAACAAAGTAAATAGAAGGGTTGAAATGGGTTCCTAACAAAGTTTTTGCTGGGTTTTATTCCCCTTGAGGGTTTCCCAGGATAAATTGTTGTGTACCTTGTCATTGTGTATCTTTCAGAGATCCTCTTTATGCTGTTATTGTGAAAATGTATTAAATGCTAATGAAGTAGGAATCTAAGATATTGCATCTTATAAATTTAACACATTATAGGGCTGTAATTACAACTGCAAATACCCATGAAATCACCACCCTTCATCAATAACATGGACTATTACAAAATATTGCAGAAAGCACAATAAAATTGATGGAGTCTTATACACTGTTGGAACATGACCACTCTTGACTGAAAGTGGATTGGATATGGAAATGACATGAAATACATGCAATAAAACTCAGTGAGAAACGCTGAATGCCTTCCTCCTCAAGGTCTAGCTGATTCCTCAACTAGTGTAGTGAACATAAGGGACACATCTCCCAATTGGTGACTAGGGGCACATCTCCCAATTGGTGACTAGGGGCACATCTCCCAAGTCTTGAAAACCTCAAAGCTCCTCAACTCAATAATCAAACTAGAAAAATATTTGAGTGGGTGCGCTCCTCCTTATTTTATAAGTGATTTGGATTCTAATATACACTTCATGTGGACAACTAACCTCATCCAATGCGCTCTCACTGGCTAAATTTGGACTTGCAGCTTTATCTCACTTTTTCCTTGCTTCATTTCCTTTCCTGCTTTAGTCTGTTTTCTTTCTTTTCCTTGATTTTATGTTGCTTTCCTGCTTTTCTGCTACTTTCTGTTTTTTGTGCTTTCCTGATTTTCTGTTGCTTTATGCTTTTCTGTGCTTTCCTGCTTTTCTGCTGCCTTCCAGCTTTTTAGTTGCTTTCTTTATTTTTACTGTTTTTCTTCCAGATTTATTTTTGGAAGACAATTCATTGGGTCCACTTGACCTCCTATGCGCCCTCCTATGCCACCTAAGTATTTACAACTCTTCAAATAATTAATTAATAATTAAATATTTGAAACTATGGGATAAATTACTTGTGCATGATTTAATTTAATTATACAATATGACTATAGGCCAAAATTTCCTAACTAACTTATTTAATTACCACTCCACCCATGGAAATCTAATGGACATAGTGGTGAACCATAGTGCTACCAGAATGGGGACATTACAGTCCTCCCCTCCCAAAATTTGCTTGTCCTCAAGCAAGTGAAGATCATGGATGATGAAGTGCTTGCACATTTTCCCCCAAACTTCTGCAAGCATGCTTCAAAAACCATTTGGATCTCATCTCCATCATGGATGACCCTTTTGACAAACTTGTATTGGTAATTTTCTCCATCAAGTAATGAATGAACCTGCTTTTGAAACACTCCATGGCAAATTGAGTTGCAATATATAGATTGAATTTGACTGTACCACACCCTTTCACGTGCTTCTATCCACCCAATAACTCAAATTCAACCCATTTTTGCTGCCATACATTGAGCTCCTCATGTGTCAAGATTGGCCTTGAACCATTATGGTCAATTTCAATCTCAAGCTTGCTTTCCCTTAAGCACTTTATGCATTTGGCCCATGCATGCGTGATAACTAAAACCTCCATGTTAATGATTGAATAATGTCTATGATCAGGATGCAACCTCTAGGGGTGTCTATTCGGCCTCAAAACCTTTCCTAATCTTCCTTGGAAGTATCACCTTTATGCACAATTGGTGGAGCAAAACTTGGTTGTTAGAATATTAAAAACCCATCTAGACTTAGAATACTGCGGGGAACCTCCAACAATTAAATGATGAAAATGCACGATATATCAGAAATAACAGAACACAGAAGGGATTTATTGATCGCAGGCCACTTTGAGGGGGAAAAATCCTTTGTGAAATATCAATACAAATAACTCATGGATGCCTTCATTGGCCTCAACACGTACTTATATACTAAGTCTAAGCTAAACAACTATTACTCCCCATGAATGTGGGATAATAAAATATACTCACAGGACGACTTGCAAAGCATATGCGTCCAACAACAATATACTAACAAAGTAAAGAGAAGGGTTGACACGGGTTCCTAACATCCCCTCCCCCTTAGAAAAAAATTTGTCCTCAAAGTTGTAGATGTGGAAATTGTTGCTGAATCTGAAGGAGTGATTCCCATGTAGCATCCTCTGGTTGCATTCCATGCCATTGAATTAATAACTCTATAATGGATTGAGAGAGAAGCTGACTAGTGTGCCTATTGAGGATGGCCTCCGGATCCAAAATGATGGATCCTTCATTATATAGTTATGGTAAAATAGTTTGTGCTTTGATGTTGGTGCCAAGAGCTTTTTTTAGACAAGAGACATGAAATACTGGATGAATGCGGGAAGAAGGAGGAAGTTCCAATTTATAAGAAACAGACTCAATCTTCTGAAGAACCTTATATGGCCCATAGAAATTTGGATCCAGCTTATGATTCCCTTTGAGTTTTAGGGAGGATTGCTTGTAAGGATGTAAACGAAGAAAAACCATATCGCCTACTTGAAAAGTGCGCTCAGAACGGTGCTGATCGGATTTTTGTTTCATTCTATTTCTTGCCATGTGAATATTGTCCTGAAAATGCGAAGAATCTGATCTCGGGTTTGAAGAACCGTGTCAACTGCCTGAACTGGTGAGCTGTTGGGGCTGTATGGAAGAAGCACTGGCGGTGCCTGACCATAGACTGCTTCATATGGAGTCATTTTAGAGGTAGTGTGGTAGGAGGTATTGTACCACCATTCAGCGATAGGGATCCACTTTTCCCACTGATGTTGTTGTTCGGAGGTGAAGCATCGAAGATAAGTTTCCAAACATTTGTTGATAACTTTAGATTAACCATTTGTTTGTGGGTGATACCCTGAACTCATTTTCAGTTTGGTGCCAGTGTGGTGAAATAGTTCTGTCCAAATATGACTGGTAAAAGTTGCATCGCGATCTGAGACAATGGAAGAAGGGATTCCATGAAGATGGAAGATCTGGTCTAGGAAAATATGTGCGACTGAGAGGCATTATAGGGATGGATGAGGGCACAAAAATGACTATATTTGGAGAGGCGATCAAACACAACCAAAATCACTGTCTTCCCTCCATATTTAGGGAGCCCTTCAATGAAATCCATAGAAATATTTGTCCAAATCCATGTAGGGATGGGAAAGGGTTCGAGCAATCCTGGAAGGAGTTTCATTTCACCCTTGTTGCGCTGGTAGGTATCACATTCAACCACCATTTGTAGAATTGTCCTTTCAATTCCCTTTCAAAAGAAGTTACACCGTGCCCACTCATACGTTTTGAGGAACCTAGAGTGCCCTGCCGATGGAGAAGCATGTAGTTCATAGAAGACAACCTGTTGAAGATCTGTGCTCTGGGGAAGCACCAGACAACCCTTGTATCTTAGGGAAGCACCATCCCAAGATTAATGCAGTACAACAGAAGGGTTGTTGGCCAACCATTGGATGATTTGAGATAATGAGGCGTCGATGACATAGCCCTGCTGAAAAGATTGCAACCAATTTGGAACATGCATAGAAATAGATGAAAGAGAAACTTGGTCATCAAATGTGCGAGAAAGAGCATACGCCACAAGATTGTCCTTACCCTTCTTGTGAGTGATCTCATAGTAATAACCCACGAGTTTGATAACCCATTTCTACTGTGTTGGGGAGGATATCTGTTGTTCCAGGAAATATTTGAGACTCTGATGATCAGTCTTAATGCAGAAATGATTCCTGAATAGGTATGGTTGCCAATTCTGTACTACATGCAAAATAGCCATCATTTCCTTCTCATATGTAGACGCGACTAAATTATTACTGGAAGGGGATTTGCTGGTGAACGCAATGGGATGTTCATCTTGAAGGAGAACATCACCAAGTCCATTGTCGCAAGCATCACTCTCAATAGTGAAGGGCTTAGAAAAATCGGGCATAGTTAGAATGGGTGTAGTACACATAGCTTGTTTTAGTTTGTCAAATGCACACTTAGTAGCATGTGTCCACGTAAAAGCATCCTTTTTCAATAGAGCTTTTAATGGAGCTACAATCTTCCCATAATCCTTGACAAACTTGCGGTAGTATCCATTCAATCCCAAAAAAACATGAAGGCTCTTGAGTGTATGAGGATGCGACTAATTTTTCATGGCATCTATTTTGGCAAGATCCATGCAAACCCCTTGCGCTGAAATAATATGCCCGAGATACTCTACTTCCTTCTCTCCAAAAACACATTTAGACTTTTTGGCATGGAGATGGTGATCAGAGAAAAGTTGCAGTCCCAAATCCAGATGCTGGAGATGCTCAGCCCATGTTTTACTATAGATGAGGATATCATCAAAGAAGACCAGAATGAATTTCCGCAAGTAGGGATGGAATATTTTATTCATCAATGCCTGGAATGTTGAAGGAGCATTAGTGAGGCCAAAGGGCATGACCAAAAAATCATAGTGGGAGGAACGCTTCTCGGAAGGAGCGAAATACGATGGTCCTATGGTCTTGAAGGTGGAAATCCCACTAGTTTAGCAAAGACACATGCATATCTATCCAAAATTTGTTGTAGATCCAAAGGAGTAGTGGAGATCGATGATGGTTGCATTTGAATGGAATGGAGCTGAGCGATGAAACCATGTGAATTCTTCTTAAGGAGGTTTTCCACGCGATGTGAACTGATGATGCTGAGAGACCCTAGTTGTAAGTCCTTCAATGTGTGTTTTTTCCCATTGACTTAAAACTGCATCAAAAGTTCAGCAAAATCCCATAAGATGGGGTCAAGTGTGCGTAACCATTGAGTGTCCAAAACCACATCACATCCACCTAAGGGAAAGGAAAACATGTCGGAGCACAATTTATAATATCCAATAGAGATACGCACATTGCGACACTTCCCCTTGCAAGGTAAGGTGACACAATTGGCAATCATGACTTCAAAGTTGGAGCAAGGATGGACAAAACAATCATCCTGTTTGGCGATCCAAGAGTCAATGAAGTTATGAGTGCTACTAGAATCAATGATTATTGTAAGAGGGATCTTCTTGAAGTAACCCTTGACCCACATTGTTTGTGGGGTGGTGACTCCGGCTAAATCATGGAGAGATATCTCTGGGTGGTCGTCCCAAGAAGGAGGGTCAATAGGCGGCTGCTGAATGTCGACTTGATCATTTACTGTATCCTGATCTTCTTCACAAATTTCAGTTGTAGGCAGAGAATCCAAATCCAAGAGATAGAGATTTTTCTCAACACATATATGTCCCCAAGTGAATTTATCATCACAATTATAACAAAGCCCTTTTTCTCTACGTGCCAGCCTATCTGCTTCATACAAATGCTTGATAGGAGTTGCTCTAGAAGCTAGCGTGATGGGAGGTCGTTGGGGAACCATATTTCTGAATGGAACACAAGTGGATTTGGAGCACTGTTGGGCTATGATATTTTCTTCTGCCAACTTAGCCAACCCTAGGGATTTCATCATTGTGTTGGGACATAACATTTTAGCCTCAGATCGGATTGCATCCTTCAGATCATTGACAAAACAACTACTACAGAATTCATCAGGCAATCCTTCTGTTTGATTGGTCAGTTTCTCAAATTCTGTCTGATACTCTCTCATAGTGCCAAGGCATCAAAATCACTAGGGCCAAATCATTGCAAAAGGAGTTGGCAAAAATCTGTCCATTTTGTCTCTTCTTGAGCCTTGATGTACCAATGAAACCATTGAAGGGATTCGTGTTCCAAATGAAAGGATGCAAGTGGAACTTTGTTGACATCAAAAGTATTATGCAGACTGAAATATTGTTCTGCCCGGTATATCCATCCAGTTGGATCATCACCATTGAAGCGAGGAAAATCAAGCTTCGACCCACGAAAATTGCTGGAAGAAGAGAACCTAGTGTCTGTGGAAGACTTTGGCTGTTGTCTATTGTTCATGGCTGAATGCTAAATATGGAGGTCGAGAATATTTTTATCCAGATCTTAGAGTTTGGTCTTGAGGGATGCAAGTTCTTCCTCCATGTTTTTTTCTCCTGCGTGGGTGACAACCATAACCAGGATTTTATTTTATTTTTATTTTTTTATTAAGGAGAGAATGGGTAGAAAAAAAAACAAAAACTTCTGTAGTAAAGAAAAATTTGGATTTGGCAAAAACTCTGATGGGTAATTGGGGTTTGACTAGGTTTTGGACACTTTCTAATGGACATGGAAGCAAAAAATGAGGATTTCAGAAGCGGGGTGAAAGAATGAGAAAATTTGTCTAAGAGAGACAAAGAAGAATAAATAGGAAATGAACACTATGGCAAAATTTGAAGGCGATTGGGTGAAAATCAAAGAAGTTATGGAAAACCCTAAAAGTAGACAGATGTGGGATTTCTGGCTTCGGGAAGTGGAATTTGGGATAGGGTCCTCAACAAGGAAATATGCAGAATGGAAGTGCAGGGGTTCTAGTTAATTTTCAAGGGAAATTTTTTAGTTAATTTGTTTGTTTTTTTTTTTTGTTTTTTTGTTTTTTTTCGGAATTGATCTGCAACGACTCGCACAGATGCAATCTGTTATTTATCAGCTGGAAATAGATATGGACCCTAGGTATGCTCATGTTCCTAAATGTTCAGGGGATTTAATCAGCTACCAATGCTGTTTACGATTTGCGTATTGGGGGCAGTAACCCTCACTTTACGGCTCAGGTAAAACTGATAACCGCTTTGCCACAAATGAGAGTTCTTGGTTTACCTCACAGGTGGGAACTAGTCAATCAGGTAGGGGCCGTTTCCCTTTTCGTTGGCAGGTCCACTCAATGGGCTAGCTACTTTGGGGTTCCTGTGGTACTCCTCACAATGAGTTTTAGGGCTATGATTAGGTACTTCCCACAATTAATCGGATAGGGATTATTCTTAGATCCAAACCTTCAATTGAAAGGAACAATACAAATGCAAAGAAAAAGAACTACCGCAATAATCACATCGCCTGGAAGCCACTGCGAAAAAAAAAGTTGGCAGAAATTCCACCCAGCGAGCACAAGAAAGTGCTATGATACCAGATGCGGGGAACCTCCAGCAATTAAATGATGAAAATGCACGATATATTAGAAATAGTAGAACACAGAAGGGATATATTGATCACAGGCCACTTCGATGGGGCAACCTCCTTTGAGCAAGCTCAATACAAATAACTCGTGGATGCCTTCATTGGCCTCAACACGTACTTATATACTAAGTCTAAGCTAAACAACTATTACTCCCCATGAATGTGGGATAATACAATATAATCACGGGACTACTTACAAAGCATATGCATCTAACAACAATATGCTAACAAAGTAAAGAGAAGGGTTGACACGGGTTCCTAACATATATAAAGTATTATTCATTTTTATACTTTCCTAGGTGTTTGACTAGGTAGTTTGCCTCATATTGCCTTTTTAGGCTCACACTTGTCATCATTATCCACAAGAGCGCCCCTAGATAGATTTTGGTAGATTATGTCTGCTTTTTATGACAGTCCAGAATGGTAAGAGTGCTTTCCTTCTTTTACACAGATTTGTCCTGCTTTTTCTGCTTTTTAGTGAATAAGGATAAAGCTAGGTGTCTTTATGGACTTGGCAAGTTGTCTAGTTTTTGGCCAACACATCCTTCATCTTGTTTTGCTAAAATTTTCTCTCTTCTATGCATTCTTGTAAATTCATTGTGAGGATTTTTCTGTGAACTAGATCCGGACTGTGCTCAAATTTTTACATGGTATAGAGCCATATAATTCTCACATGGTATTAGAGCATGATTGAGCTTATAGATTTTTCCTCCTGAGTGCTTTTTGCAGGTACAACTACTTCATGGATTCGAAATCAGTTCCTTCTCTTACTCCATTCAATTATGCTGAGTTGAATCCAAAGATGGTTGCATCTCTCAAGAGACAATGTCTCTATGATGTGTCTATTGGTGTTGTGAGCGAACCTGAGTCCTTTGAAGAGAATAATGAATGGATAAATGACCGTGATAGAGCATTCAGAGCTATGTGCTTGGCCATGTCTCCAAATATGCATTATCTCATAAATTCTACTGAGTATCCATTTGAGCTCTGGAGCAATCTGAATAGTGATTTTGGAGTGCATAAAGAAGAAGCTATTTCCTGGAGCGAATCTTGCACCTCATCATGTGCTCTCCCTCCTGATGTCTTGGCCTCAACTCTCTTTGAAGAAGTTATTCAAAGAAAAGAAAAATAAATTGTTGAAATTTCTTCAATACAGTGTACAGTTGTTGAAGATGAAGACTTCCATCTCTCTCTCTCATGTTCTCCTATGAGTCTTCTATTTTGAGTTATGAGCAAGATAAGCCAGTTCATGCTCTAAAAGCTGAAGAGGAATTCAATTCCTCTCTTTCACTTGAGTCTATTGGTGTGCATAATGGTGATCTACTGAAGGTTTTGGAAGATAGATTGGAAATTAGAAGTAATGCATTTTTCCTCCTTGATTACATTCTTCCTATGTACTTCTACTTGATTGCTAGCACCGGTTCTCAGAGTTTTACTGAATATGGAGGACACTACCATTCGCTTGGGTTCAAGTCTCAGGCATATTTTCGTGATTTTGGTTCTGATCTCACCCTTGTTGGTTCAAAGGAGGTCTCAATGAACCATCTATCAATTCTTAGAGCTGATTTAAATTCCACTGATCAGAAGTTCAAGTTTCAAGAGCAATCAGATTTGATTGGAGTTGATCCTGCCTTAGTTGGTTCAAAATTCAAGTTCTAGGATGATCTTCATATTCTTGGATATTTTCTTACCATGTTTGGTTCAATGAGCAAGTCTAAGGAGCTTCTAGATTCGATTACTTCCATTGGTGGAGAAATCAAGCACATGTTTTGGGAGCATGATCCTCTTCTGTAAAAGAGGAAGATACCTCCAGACGTCTTATCAAGCATAACACCTACTTGATTTTGGAGCAGTTACGTTTTGGTGTGCACATGTCCATTTTTTAGGGAGGGTTTTGTTCCCACGAGGTTTTCCCTATTTCCTCAGTTTACAAGGGCATAATAATTGTAATGGGGTGACTATAAGCCTTGTTTCTTGGTCCCTAATCATATTTTTACTGACTTTAAGTCAGGCTTAAGGAGGGGTGTTAGAATATTAAAAACCCATCTAGACTTAGGATATAAAGTATTATTCATTTTTTATACTTTCCTAGGTGTTTGACTAGGTAGTTGGCCTCATATTTCCTTTTTAGGCTCACACTTGTCATTGTTATCCACAAGAGAGCCACCAGATATATTTTGGTAGATTCTGTTTTCTTTTTATGACAGTCCAGAATGGTAAGAGTGCTTTCTTGCTTTTACACAGATTTGTCCTGCTATTTCTGCTTTTCAGTGGATAAGGATAAAGCTAGGTGCCTTTATGGACTTGGCAAGCTGTCTAGTTTTTGGCCAACACATCCTCCATATTTTTCTCTCCAAAATCCATCATATTACTACTTTTTCATCACTCATTAGCTGCCATATCTGATTTCGCTAATTCGTTAGGTCCTTGACTGAATCTGGAAAGTCACATGTTGCCACTATTGGGTTTATTTTTTTGCTTTTAGTAAGCTTGCCTTTTGTGAGATTTTCAAATTGCCTTAGTGCATTCGAATTTCCTCTATGAGCTGTATTATTTATTGTACTATCATTTTTCAATAATATAAATATGGAGTTTTACTCAATTGAGTTTTCTTTATCATGTGATTTTTCTCAAATTTTATCTCTTCTATGCATTCTTGTAAATTCATTGTGAGGATTGTTCTGTGAACTAGATACAGCCCGTGCTCAAATTTTCACACTGGTGGGGCAACATGGAACAATCATTGTTGGCCCGGTTTTGCAACCAGGCTTAGTGCTATGGGCACCTGCTAACTAGTAGCAGCAGTTTCAATTGAAATAAATAACAATAAACTAATTAAACAAGACTATTCATGGATCTAAGCAAAGATATTAAGCAAATAACAAAAATAATTTAAAATCAAGAACAAGAACATATAAAATAAAGAATTTGTATTGAAAGAATGGTGCAAGCAAGTGCTTGCGGAATCAATACCTCTAATGGTGAGGTTGAATGGCTCCAAGGATGAGCAACTCCAATCTCCAATGGTCTCTTCTCCAATGTGGTTTGCAATGGCTAAAATGCTCAGGGGAGATTTCAGCAGCATAAGGATGAGATAATGGATGGATGTGAAATGAGGAGCCCCTACCACCTTTTTATAGGTTTTGGTGGTGAGGAATACCATTTGTGGTTTTGTGGAAACCAATGGTATTGACCAACATGGTTTAGGTTCTTTTCCCTCCTTTTTCCTTTTTTTGAATAAAAATAATAATTTAATTCCCTTTTTAATATTTTTGGGAATTTGGACCCTTTTTGAGGGTTTTTTATGATTTTCTTGGAAAAATAATCTTTTTTAATGGAAAAAGGGGTGTACTAAGGTCTTTTGGTGACCTTTTGTTGGTTTCAGAGGCTCAGATGGTGGAAAAGGGGACAAATGGGTCATGTGAGTAAGGGAATGAGCTAGTGAGCACTTTTTAGGTGTTAACAGATTGCCCCCTGATGTGTGAGGGCAGGAGCTCATCGTATGGCTGATAGACATCATAGTTCTTTTGTCCTTTTTCTGGGTTTTTAGGGGAGAGGAGAGACCGTTTGGAGACTGGAGCCACGGCCCTTGGAAGCTGCAAAAACAAAAAATATTACATGGCCTCAATATGAATGAGGTATAATCTCTGATAAAGGACGAGGCGGGCATTCCCATGCTCAAATCAAGACATAGGCAAAACAATTAGTCCCAAGAAGGGGGATCTAATACGTGAAGAAATATACTGGTACATCATAATGGTCCAGAGGGGACATGATTGTGGGATGTACTCATGATCAAATGATCTCAATAACTGATACACTGGGTCAACTGTGGAACTGCTGAAACTGAAGGTGTCCAACATCTGTAGGGACTCAAAGACTATGAGTCATCTCTGAGAAATAATGTAACTGTATACTCAAGGGAGTATGAAACAGGGGTAAATCTGAATACTGTCGCCATGCGCAACCCGGATATCTATAGAAAGAGTGTAACTGGTTGTATCCATAGGTAGACTCTCATATGTGGAGGAGTCAGGTGTTATCCGGGGTCTTCGACTAATAACTGAACGTACCAATACCCTATGCGAGTCTCAACGATGCGATCAAGGTGTTGAAGTCGAGCATGTGAGAAACAACCATTCGGAGAGGCATTGAGGATTCCTCTCGAAATGATTCGTAGGCACTCATCATAAATGGTGATGAGTCCAAGACACAGGGACCTCTAGATCTATCCTCTGGAATCAATGTGGTTGTCGTCGACAGAGGGAGACCAGCAACTAACAAGGCAATGATGTTTCCTTGACAGGAGCACGAGGTGTATAACTGAAGTGATGTAGTACTGCTGGTAGGACTGACAAACTTGTGGGGATGGGAAATAACTGGGTCAAAAAATGGGTAGACTCAAACTTCCTTTGTTCAGAGCATGATGGCATGGTTGACCTAGCAGCGTAGGGAACTGACTTGTAGGTGCAGGGATCATAGCTTTGACTGAATGGTATATATTGACTCTGGGGGGGGAGGACAAGCTGATGGTAGCTGTCGAGGGAGTTTCAGGGTGACATACTGCAGAATACTCTGAACAAAGGCGACCAAAATGGGGAAGCTGCTATGTGAGTAGGTACGATCTGTCGTGGCGCCAAGAGGCACCATTGATTCCTTCTTCGTAGTTTTAATGAGCTCCAAGGCGGGATAAAAGTGTGCTCTGAAATGGTACGGTCCTGTGGATTTTGTGAGCCCAGGACGGTGCATGCTCATGGTTGCTTTCATGTTTAGAGAGTCTGAAAGCAGTAAGTGGGCTCTATTGGTGTTCTTTTTCGTAAGTTTAGTCTCCAAGGCCCGAAAAAGGATAAAATGATGCGGATGGAGAACTCTTCTAGCCGATGTGACTAGAGTATACCTTTTTCGTAATTAGTCTACGAGGTCCGGAAAAGGGGTAAACTTATACCAGGTAGACGCCCTTTCAGATACGTTTATCGAGCATGAAAGGAAGCAAGATTGCTCGGCGATCTTTTCATTGTTTTAGGAGTCAGAAAAGAGCTTAACAGAAACTCCCTAAGTGCCTTTTTCGTAAAAAGGGGTTGCTCGGCCCGAAAAAGGGATAAAATTATACCGAACAAAAAATGGATTGATGAGGGCGAGAAAAGGTCTCAAGCATCGTCATCAGTGCGGAAAACTGGATCCGGTGACATAAGGATTGTCAGAAACGGAGAACGGCCGATGTGGCACGCAAGCCGAGGTGACGAGGGGGCGTGGAAAAAATGCCCGGGAAATCGAAAGGTGAGAGCGAGAAATGATCTCAAGCATCATCACGAGCGTGGAAAACTGAATCCGGCGATATAAGGCACGTCAAAAATGGGCTACGAACGATGTGGCATGCAAACCGAGGTGACAAGGTGTCGGGACACAATGTTGATATTGGTCCTGGTGAGAGCGAGAAATGATCTCAAGCATCATCACGGGCACGGAAATATGAATCCGGCGGTGCACATGGTGCGAAAAATGGAGGTCATAAGGACTCCAGAATGGTCAAAGGAAATAACTAAGTTAAAAAATGGTTGTAAATAAAGGTGAGCCCACGAAGCCAAGGATGTAATGGTGGGGAGAAATGATTACCCGTGGGGGAAAAATACTAGGTGTATCAAATCAACTGAAATATACAAGTGACACGTGACCTCAAAAATGGTTGAGATCACGAATATGAAAAAGTGAGCAGGGTTAATGGTCTGCCCCCATGCTATGTGCATGGGGTTTGTGATTGTGGATCACATATGTGTTGGTTTGAACGATGGGCTCATTGAGGTGTTGAGATAGAGATGATGGGGAAGGTTCAAAATGATTGATCATGCCCCCTATCCCGGGGTCGAGGTAATCTATTATGCCCCCTAACTCAGAGGTGTCAATGTGGTGCAGATGTTGTCTCATAGAGAGATCAATAGGGCATTGAGCAACTGCTGGCGGGGTGTTATACCATGAGGCTGTGGGTCGTGGTGGCATACTGAAGTGATGATATGATGATGGGGGATTCCCTTTGTGGGGTGGATGCCCCCAGTATCTCCGACGAGGATCACGGTGATGATGAGTAGGAAAGGTTTTGGGCATGCCCCCATGTTGTGGACATGTGGTTTCCTGGTTGATTTGAAAGGGTTCAACCTGTGTGTCAAAGGGATCAATGGAAGGGGCCGACCGGACAGAGGGGTATCCAGTGGAGATCATATAAATGGCGGGGTCAAGGCCAGGCATTTCGGTATCTGACCAAGTAAAGACGTCTCGGAACTCTTGAAAGAGTTGTTGGTATTCTCCGATCTCATGCTCACTGTGGGAGGTTCCTAATGTGATGGTATGAAGGGCACCAAGTGGGTCAGAGATGTGATTGTGGATGACGGGAGAAATATCGGCCATGGGATCCGTTAACCAGTCGATTTTAGTAGGAAGGAAATCCTTGGACTCAACCATGGATTGGGTAGCGGTGGTGGATGAAGTCTCTTCCAGGAGGAAGTATGGACGATGGTGCATGTCTTCCCCGGGATAATCAAAGGTAGTAGGAGTCTCGAGAACCTCTTCATCATTGCGGGACCTTTGAGTGGTCAAATCGAGTGATGAGGTAGTGGTAGTCGAAGAGATCATATAGATGGTGTTAATCTCTCCGGATGAGGATGATGCAGGAGGGTAGATCTCCTCGATAGTAGGGGGTGCCGTCTCTAGGTCCAAATTGTTCATCTCGTAGAGAGCTGCTCTATAGTCTGGGATGTCAGGACAGTTGTGGGAGTAGTGGCCGTAAATACCGCATATCGCACATGGGTGGTTGGTACGCAGTGATTTATCACGAGGCATAGGGTTTGGATCTAGTTTGACCACCGGGATGTTGGGGTCGTCGTCCAACATTTGCATGTGTTCCTGCAATGCAGGTAACTGTGGACACTGATGGGTTGGATGGCCTAACTCATCACACAGCGAGCATTTTGGAGGAGCACGAAATATGGGGGGAGGTTGAACTGCCTTGGGTGGGGGTACCGCAGTGTATGGTTGTGGACCTCTGCCCCCAGTGGGCCTGACGAATGGAGGGGGATTCGTCGACGACGAAGGAGTCGTGATACCGGGAGGTGGTTGGGTAGAAGTAACAATGGGTTGCACCGGTTGCAGGATGACATTTGGTGTCGGTGGAGGAACGGGAGGCGTAATATACCACACGGGTAATCCCAATGTTAACCCGGGGAGACTAAGGGTAGCCATAACCGGGGCGCTCACTACACCCGAAGGAGGAAATAGAAAGGGGATTGTGTGGATGGGTGTAACCCCAATGTGACTAGGGACTAATGGTGGTTTGGGTAACAAGGAGGGTTGATTACCGGGTGTTTGTGAAAGAGTGCAGAGGTTAGCGACCTGGGTCTCCGGTGACGGTGGTGGAAAGGCCTGGAATGTAGAGGTCATCGGTGCCTCGGAGTAAAGTCCGGGTCCTACTGAGGAAATGAATGAGGTAGTTGCACCACAAACATGTTGTTCAACCATGGGGAGAACATTTTCAGGTGTGGCGGGGGCTTTGGGATCGTAATAGGTGAGTTGGTCGACCTTGACCACGCGTCCCTCATGGGGGAACTGCATGGTGCGAAATACGGATGAGGCAACAGCCCGCATGGCATACATGTAGTTGCGACCAAGTAAAAGGTTATAGTCTAGTTGGGCATTGATGACCTCAATGTCAATGAGGACGGTTTTACCCTCCAGCTGGACGGGGACATTAGCTAATAGACCTTGGGGTTGTGCTGAACGGCCGTCATAGGCTCGCAATGCAGTGGTGGACTGTTGGAGAGTAGGGGATCCCAAGTTTTGCCAAACGAAAGTGGACATGACGCATGTAGAGGCCCCTTCATCGATAATGCACCGATGGATAACAAGATTCCGAACAGAAACGGAAACTTGGAATGCTAAAGAGGAAGGCAGGCGTGGTTCAGACTGGTCTGAATCGAACGCGATCAGCTGTGAATCATTGGGGTCAATGGCGCCAATGGCAGAGAGCAAAGTTTTGCGCTGCGAAGGACAGTTTTTCAAAACTTCTAAAGCAGACATGGCTGCAGGAGACTGGGCTAAGTCGTCTATGATGTTGTAATTCGACGCAGCGCGAGCATTGGGATTACTGTTGATGCGACGAAGTGGGAAGTGAGGTGCTTTAGAAGCACCATCAAGTGGAGCCGGAGGTATACGTAACGTTTGATCTGTGGGATTAACGTTAGTGTTTTTGTCGGTGGGAGGGGCTTCAGAGGTGGAGCCATATTGGTTCCGACGGGTTTGGAGGTTGGCAGCAGCAGTCGACATCATCAACAAATAGTGAGTACCTGAATCGAACATGGGTTGATCGGGGGCTGCATAAGTGATCTGCTGTGGTGGCACGTTTCCCTGAGGGGGGGCTAACGGCTGAGTGTTCACTACACCCTGGTTTGGAAAGGGGTTTTGTAGCACCAAGGGTTGATGTTGAGGTGGTGGAGGGTTGGGTGGCGGCTGAGGAGCCGCTTGCCCTTGACGATGTGCATCGTCGGTCCAAAGTTGCCGAGCTCGCTCCAAATGTGGGCAAGAATGCGTGTAATGACCATAGACTCCGCAGATAGAACAAGGGTGGTTTGTTCTGAGGTTATTATTTCTAGGCTGCTTCGGATTCCGATCCGGATTGCGGTTGGGAGGAGCAGCATTGTTATTCTGCGGAGGATTGGGAGGTGGAGGACCTTGCTGATGTTGTTGGTGATTTTGGTATTGGGGCTGGTGTTGTTGTGCGTACACATGCCCTTGAGCATTGGGGGGATTCTGGGGAGCCGCAGGTGCGGGAGCAGGTTGCGGTGGATAGTATGCAGGTGGAGCTGGAGGTGGTCCAGTTGCCTGCTGGGGTTGTTGGTACCCCTGAAATGGTGGAGGTGTGAGGTTAGCTAGTGCAACCGGTTGTGGGTAATGCATGGGCTGTTGTGGGAACTGCATGGGGTTTTGTACCGTAGGTTGAGCATAGTATGTAGGAGGTACATATGTTGATGGCGCTTGGCCATAACAATGTTGTGGACAAGAGGGTCCATGAACGTGATGGGTCTGGTTTGTTGGAGCATAAGAAGTTGTCGCTCCAGAACTAGATGTAGCCCTAGAAAGGTCTGGGGCGGGCATGGTGCTCACCATACTGAAAGGTTTTGCTTGTGGTGTAATTTGGCCAATAATGCCATCAGCGGCATGTGATGCCCCCGGTGTGTCACCGCGTGCAGAGTCACCTCGTGGGGCGTCAGGTATGATCGTGTATAGGTAACCTGACTGAGCATAGATAAGATCAAACTGTTGGGCCTTAAGGATGGCCTCCTCCTCAGACTGGGGTCTTTCAGATGCTACATCCTTCGCAATGAGAGGAAGGAGGGATTTAAGGAACCAGTCTAAAAATATTCGGTCGTCTAATTTGATCTTGCATAGGCTTCGACGCCGACGCCAATCATGAATATGGTCAGTGATATGCGTGGCCGTGTTCTGTCTGCAAGACAGTAGGATCTCGACGCCCGCATCGTAGCGGACAGGTAGCTGGAAAAATTGTAGGAAAGTCGAGGCAAGGGAGGTAAATGTGGCATGCGTCCCATGGGGCTGCTCGATATACCATTTGGCTGCGGAGCCAGTGAAGGTGCGTTGTAAAAGCCGTAGGCGGATTGAGTCATCCACTATGGAGTTTGAGGAACACCATAAATGGAAGGACATGATGTGATTTTGGGGGTCTTCTCCAGCCTTTCCCTCAAACTTAGGGATGTCAGAGGGAAGCTTAGTGGGCATATGGGGCCAAGCAGGATCATGCCTGATGGGGTCATTTGTGAGCCTAGCTAAATCTGGCAGGTTGAGACTTGCCATGTATGGTAGACTAGCGGATGTGGTGACCGGGACCTGCCTAGCCATTGTGGTATGGTGTAGGGGTCCAGTAGCGCCTATAGGTATGGAGGGTATGTGCCCTCCAAAAGGTGTGGCCTGATATGGGTTAGCGCTCCCAAGTGCAACTTGGGTTACACTTGGGTTAGGAATCGCACTAGGGATTCCTGGTATAGCACTGCCGAGTGCAACATGAGTTACACTTGGGTTAGGAATCGCACTAGGGATTCCTGGGATAGCACTCCCAAGTGCAACAGGAGTTACACTTGGGTTAGGAATCGCACTAGGGATTCCTGGGATAGGGTTTGTGGAAACCGAAGGGGGTATGACCCCCATGTTGGGCATGCCCATGACAGGTGGTGGTCCTGTGCTAGGCATTCCTGAATGTGGAGTGTTACCCATATTGGGCATGCCCAAGGGGGTGGCTGTTGCCGTTGATGGTACTACCGCAGAAGGGTCTGCGGATGTCTGACCTATGGTCAATGTATATAGTGGATCAACTGGTGTTCCAGACATAATTGTGGTTGGTGGTAATTCGGTGGGGTTTTCGGATTCTACCTCCAAATCAAAGGTGAAGTGGGGTATGTCAGAATCGGATGACCGTCTAATTGATTGACGATGTGTCGAATCAAGGGATAATGCTCTGCGTCCGTGACGTGGAGAGCCAAGTGGACTAAACTCTGGGAGTTCGCCCCGTAGACGACGAGAACGTCTAGAATTCTCAATGGTGAGAATATGTTTTTTATGTAAAAAAGTGTTGTAAGTATCAGGTGGTGATATATATGTAAAAGACTCAAAACCCTAATGCAACCAAGGGTGCAAGAAGGGGAGTGAAAAAAGAAGGCTCACAGGCCAAAAAACCAATCCTCAAAAAATGCACTTATTCTAGCAGCTGTGCTACAATAAGTGGAGGAATACAACAACCGGTCAGAATACCAACATGCAAGCGGCTTCTAGAAAAAATAGGTGTAACTAGACTCAAAAGGTGGTAAAGATCATGCAAACACCTAATCTAAAAGTATTGTGACTCAAACAGACGATATCCCCTGCAAGGTGATGAAATCCAAGTCAGACAATATGAATGTAGAGACAACGGCTAGATATCCCCCTACCGGGAGGGACACCGGGTAATCAATCCTAAAAAGACAGGCTACTAGGATACTCCGTTCATGACGCGTCGAGAAAAGGTAAATCTGCCGTTTGGTCCTTTGATCGCAATATCCCAATACAGGGATATCCCGAGAACTGCGAATGGTAGCCCTTCGGTTACTGAATGGGTTTCGGTATCCCACTCAGGCTTCCGGAACCATCCTCGCGACTTCAACCCTCCTAGGGGAGAGGCCTTCCCACAAACCGGTTGTGACCGCGCCAAAAAGTACTAAGAGATTTTAGCTCCCTAATTGGACAACTTCTATGTCTCAGATGTATGAACTGAGGGGTGTTATTGGAACACCTATCCCCCCAATACTACCTAGCTACAAGAATTCTTTTAGTGTTCCCCAAGTGGGGTTAAGAATGTGTTCAAATTAGGGTACGTTTTAAGTCTTAGTTCAATTAAGTGATCGTGTGAGTGCACGTGAGGTCGCCAAAAACTGTTGGCCCGGTTTTGCAACCAGGCTTAGTGCTATGGGCACCTGCTAACTAGTAGCAGCAGTTTCAATTGAAATAAATAACAATAAACTAATTAAACAAGACTATTCATGGATCTAAGCAAAGATATTAAGCAAATAACAAAAATAATTTAAAATCAAGAACAAGAACATATAAAATAAAGAATTTGTATTGAAAGAATGGTGCAAGCAAGTGCTTGCGGAATCAATACCTCTAATGGTGAGGTTGAATGGCTCCAAGGATGAGCAACTCCAATCTCCAATGGTCTCTTCTCCAATGTGGTTTGCAATGGCTAAAATGCTCAGGGGAGATTTCAGCAGCATAAGGATGAGATAATGGATGGATGTGAAATGAGGAGCCCCTACCACCTTTTTATAGGTTTTGGTGGTGAGGAATACCATTTGTGGTTTTGTGGAAACCAATGGTATTGACCAACATGGTTTAGGTTCTTTTCCCTCCTTTTTCCTTTTTTTGAATAAAAATAATAATTTAATTCCCTTTTTAATATTTTTGGGAATTTGGACCCTTTTTGAGGGTTTTTTATGATTTTCTTGGAAAAATAATCTTTTTTAATGGAAAAAGGGGTGTACTAAGGTCTTTTGGTGACCTTTTGTTGGTTTCAGAGGCTCAGATGGTGGAAAAGGGGACAAATGGGTCATGTGAGTAAGGGAATGAGCTAGTGAGCACTTTTTAGGTGTTAACAATCATGCATCATTTTCTTCATCCTTTTTGAAAACTCTATTGGAGTTCTCATCTTAATAGGAAACTCCCTTCCTTACTTGGTCAACCACATGTGTGCACCATTCTCCCACTTCTTTACATCTATGGAATTGATCCAAACAAGGGTGGACTGAATCCTCTTCATGTAGGCACCATATTTACCAAGCTCAACCATAGAATCAAGATATGATCCCTCAATCCTTCCATATTCATGCCTAGACAAATGGATATGCAATGATTGCTTTTCTCAAGTATTTGACATAACTCCCAAACCAAAAGAATGCTTTCCCAACATCCCATAATGAACCATAATATCATCAAAAGGAAAAAATACAAGATCACCAAATTGCTTGTTGTATGATATGCTCATGTAAGATGGTGAAGCCATAGGTGTACTTGACAAACTCATGCTCATGCATGTGAATCCAAAATAGGCACATTGGACACAAGGAGATGTATTCTACAGATCTTCTTCATCCATACGAATATGATGATGAATATTTATGTGGAGATCAATTTTGGGAAGGTAATTTACCCTCTACAATTTACAACTCTCAAGAGGTGTCTCTATCCCACACACTGCTACATAATATTTCTAGCTGAAATAGTTGAGAGCAAGAATGATTCCAGGGTCCCAAATGAATCTGAGAAGTGGGAAGTGTCTCCTAATCCCACCTCTACACTTCTCAGTGTCAACACAAAGAGTCTTCTGTAGACTCCCAAACCACCAAGTAGGATAAAGTAAGCCCATCCATCATATGGTTTCCTATGTAAGAAACTAAATCACTACTCCATATGGATAGACTCCTGCAAAATATGGCTGGCTTGCTCCCTATTTCCAACTACTAAATTGCAAAACCAATTAATTCCAGGGGCCCAAGATCCCGCTGCCTATGTTGCTCTGACATTAGGAACAATCCACCACTTCAAGGGCTGCCATAATCCCACACCCGAATTGGAAGTACACTCTTCCAAGTGCTTGGTGGAGTTTTTATGAATATTTCCAATAGTAAGAGAAACTCCTCTTGAGTATCAATGCCATATGCTCCATCCAACTGAATCAATTGGAACTTCCAAGTCCCACCATGCATACTGAATGCATCATATGATGACCATGGATATCTTTGCTGCTGCTTATAATGTTAGAGAGTAAGGAATGTATCAATCAACTTTCTAATGAAGCATGCAAAACTCTTACCTCCATGTGTGTCCATCTCTGAGATGTATTTTTTCCCCCAATCCATGGATGGATCAACATCCTTGTTAGCTGGTCCAAGTGGAGCGAATCTAGCTACCACCTCCAAAATCAAATCTTCCTTCAACAAGTTCATCCCATGATCCTCTTGGTGCACATCTAGCACTTCGCCAACCTTCTCCATGACAATTCTTCTATCAAGCACATGCATTTTAGATTGCACTTCTTGCTCACTGGATTCCCCAATGATTGATATGTCAAAAAGTCTTATACTAGGGAAAGAAATACTGGTGAATCCTTGCCTCTCCATTTTTGTTATGTACTCATCTACCCAATCCTTGGATAAATAAGTACCTTTTCTTGCAAATTCAAATGGTATGTCCTCCTTGATGTCCTTTTGCATCAAGACAAGTGTTTTTCCAAAATATTTTATAACATCTTCCTTCACGAACACCTGCAAGTTTGAAATTTCCTCATGTTCATCCCCCACATGAGGTTCCTCCATCATATTCAAAGTTTCTACTGCCATGTGCGCATGATCATATTCCATGCAGGATGGAGGATGGGGTGTTCTCAACTCCTTACGAAGCCGATCAATCTTTTCTTCTGATTCTTGAAGGGATTCATGTGTGCACTTCAAAGAATCATAGGTAGACTCCAACTCACCGGTGAGCCTATTTGTTGTTTCATCTTCCTTCTTGAGCGCATGATGGTACATGTATGCAATCTAGAGAAGATTTGTATTTGAGAGTAGATTCATGTAACTCTCTTTCATCTTGGCCACTGTTTCTCTGAGAATTTCGAAATCTCCCAATTTTCTACTGAAGCTCTCCAACAATAGCTTGACACCAAGGCATTGGTATCAACAAAGTTCTTCATGGATTCCATGAGCTTCTCTTGGTTCTCCTTCAATGATCCACTCAAATGATGTGGCTCACAAAGAAGATCCTCCACCAAGGTTACTCCTTCCAATCACTAACACTTAAGATCATCTTGCTTGTGGCATAGATCCACAACACAAGTTTCATTCTTGTCATGCAACCCATAGTTCTTGTCTTTAGGTGCTTCTGATTCCATGCTATACTCCTGGAACATTGAGGCTTATTCATCTTGAGAGACATGAGGATCTGCATCATGAGTAGGATCCACCATGATACTGGTTGCACTTTCTTCACAGAAATTTGAGGTAGAGAATTTTGATGGTAAAAATTCATTCTGCTGCAAGATTTTCTCCACTTCTCTGCACACATTCTTGACAATATATTCTGCCATTCTTTGATGTGTGCTGCAATAAGGATCCTTGTTTCAGAACAATATTTCCACCTTGAAAGTGCATAAGTATCGGAAAGGTACGAATTCCTTAATCTCTTTCTTGAATCTTTGGTATTCTTGAAAGTAATTAGAAGGATTAAATCATAATGGCTGTCATCCAAAGAACACTTTGCCATAAAAAATACTCAACATGGGTGGATCAAGACTTCTATCTTCTCTAGATGTTTGGTCACAAAAATAAACATCTTCATCTCTTGACATATGCAAACCTCCATCTACATAGATCACCTCTCATACTGCTCAAGGTCTTCTTCAACGGCTACCGGTTCAAGCCTCATTCTGCAACTTTTATTCATTAACTAAGCAATGGAGCTTGGTCTTGCTGCTCACAGGTGTAGAGGACCGTGCTTTGATACTACTGTAATGTACCTCTTAAAAAAAAGGCACACTAGGCACAAATTAAGAAACCACTAACTAGAATGATCCTGATATGGATTCAAAACGTCGACTTTGTAATATGGAAACTGTGGATTATTTGAGACTACCTGAAACCATCAACCACAGAAATATCACAACAGAAACCACCAAATCCTTCCTACTCTCCCCAAACTTGGTACTGAGGACAAATAGAACCTTAGGATATCCTACAGGTTCTTAAGACAGACACCCAACTTCGACAGCTGCACATTATCTGGATGCATCATGCCTGGGTAGACTCCTTTGGCTAAACCAAAGGCTTCAAGGAAATGGCCCCAGGACTTATGTGGAACCCAATGGATTCTAGTGCAGAAATGGAAGTGGCTGGTCTGTATCTACCCCAACCTGTTATTAAAACACCAATACTGACAATTGGACTCAACTTGATAGAGTTTGGAAGCTAGGAAGTAGATTTCAAATTTCAGGACAGTTCAACTAGAGGATATCCAAGCGGTTCCAAATCTCAGGAAGGTCACGGATTTCTGAAACAGGGATTGGGATGGGTTCACTCGAGCCTTACCAACTAGCAACAACTTACAAAATGATATTTGGATATGTGGAGGACAATTTAATACAACAATTCTGAAGACTAGCTAGATTTGGCATCAATACGAGCCTAGGGGTAGAAATTCAATGAAGAGAAAGGTATATTTACAGAACAAGAAGCAATTGAATCTCATTAACTTGCAAAGGAGAAAATTTACATTACAGGGATGTAAGTACATCAAAAAATACCCATGAAATCATCACCCTTCATCAATAACATGGAGTATTACAAAATATTTCAGAAAGCACAATAAAATTGATGGAGTCTTCAACACTGCTAGAACATGAGCACTCTTGACTGGAAGTTGATTGGATATGGAAATGACATGAAATGCATGCAATAAAACTTCATGAGAAAGGATGAATTCCATCCTCCTCAAGGTCTAGCTGAATCCTTAACTAGTGTAGTGAACATAAGGGGCACATCTCCCAACTGGCGACTAGGGGCACATCTCCTAAGTCTTGAAAATCTCAAAGCTCCTCAACTCAATAATCAAACTGAAAAAATATGTGAGTGGGTGCGTGAGGAGAACAATAGTTCGCTCACACAAATTTTTACCAAAATAATTGATAAACCAAATAATCCATAATAAATGATATATAAATTGATTATAGGATAAAATATTTAATATTGAATTGATAAAAAGATGATAGGTTACAATGATGGCCCTGCCTTAAATATGGCTTGGGAATTTGATGTTGAGGAGACACCTCCTTTCATAAAAAATTTAACTAACCTAACTATTAATTATTTAATTATTATCTTATTTATGTTCGTTACATTGCCACTCTCTTAGAAAGGCTTTGTCCTCAAAGCCTTATAATGTTGTCACATCGTTCTTTGCGATGTTGTGGCCGATGAAACATGTCGATATGAACTGATAAGTGTAGAGCATAAATTTCGATATGTGGATGGGTCAATCCATACCAAATTTATTTGTTGCTGACTGTTGGGATTCCCTATTAGTACCATTATCTTTCGACATTTCCCACATTTTAGAATATTGATTTTTATGGTTGGGGTGTCGATAGGGAATTTTCAAAATGTCATTTTCTTTTACGAGTGTCGTCTTTTGAGCATTGATCTAAGCTGAAAGTTGTATTTTTGTCCCTTGAGGTTTTAAGGTTTCGTTCTGTATCTTTTCCAACTTGTTTTCTAACTGAATGTTATCATTTTGAAATTTATTAATCAATTCTACTTGCGATTTTGTCATCTTCATACTTCTTAAGTTGTTCCTTAAGATCTTCGTTATGACTTCTCATGCAACTATTTTCTTCCTGTTTGTCTAGAAGTTTTCCTTCAATGCCTTCCGTAGATTGTCCCGTCTTTCGACTATTTTTCAACTTTTTAATTTTTGTGACTAGTGTCTTTTTATGATTTCTTAATCTGAAAATTTCTTCAGAATTGTTGGATAGTGCTTTATTACTCTTTGCGATCTCCAACTTGTGTGTCTTTTTAGAGTCATCATTTTGTTGTTGAAGAACTTTTATCTATTGTCGATATTGGTCGACCACTGATTCTTGATCTTTTAATTTCTGTCGTATTTGCATCAGTTATTCATTCCTTTCTCTAACGATTTTGTTCAAGTGTATTATTTCCGCTTCGTAATCGTTTATTTCTTTCTTTATATCTTGATTTTTCAATCTCTGATTGAAATCGTTTTCATCTTTTAATTCCTCAATTTGTGCAGACAATTTTTCTATATCTTTTGTTTGGTCAAAAATTCGTTGTTCTTTGAGCTCTTTTTGAAGCTCATGTACTTTAATCCTTATTTCCAATTTGTTATTCATGTCTCACAATTCATCATTGTCTATTTGGTAATGTCTTAACTTGGCCTCTAATTTTTCTATTTATAGTCGCAAACTGGCTTCCATGGTCTTCGACTTCTTCGACACTAGATGACCGTTCTTGACTATAGATGGTCTTCGACTTTTTGACGAGTCTTCCTTTAACTTTAACTTCTTTGATGATAGATAGCCTCGAATTATTTTGATGAGAGAGTCTTTTTTGACTTCTTTGATTTGGTCTTCGACTTCTTTTGACAAATGATTCTTCCTTTGACTTTGACTCCTTTAACGAGGAATGGTCTTTGAATTTTTTGATTTTGTCTTCCTTTGATTTTGGCTTTCCTTTGTCTTCTTTATTTTGATAAAAGGTGGACACACAAAAGGTATAATAACCCTTGATGTGTTTCTTTTTGGAAAAGAAATCCTCCTTGACTTTGATTTTTTTTTTCGACTTATTTCCCTTCTTATAAAACAATTCTAATTAATACAATTATTAAATAATTATAATTTTTTATAACGGAAATAATTATAAATATTTTTCCTTATAAATAGGCTTAAGACCTTTGATAATAAGAATATATATTATTATAAATGATAATAATATTATTATAACTTATTTTGGAAGTCTTTTAAATTATAATAATAATAATAATTTGGAGTTCAAAATTATTTCCTTATAAAGATAGGCTTAATGCCTTTGATAATAATAATATATATTATTATAAATTATTTTGAAAGTCTTTTAAATTATAATAATAATTATAATTTGGAGTTCATATGGCGATAGGGTTTTATTTTAGGAATGGTAAGAAAAAGAATGGTGTGAGGGTTGAGCATAGGAGGGAGAAGCAGACGACGGTGCAGCGAGTAGGAGGTGGGCGCAGGGGAGACCGGCACGGGAGAAGGCGTGAGGGAAGGTGGGAAGATGATATGGAAGGGAGGGCGTAGAGGGATCGGTGGAGGGAAATAGAAGGCGAAAGTGATGAATGGTGTGGAGTGAAGGTGGCCGCGTGGTGTAGAATGGAGCAAGATCGTGGGATGAGAGAGTGGAGCGAGGAATAGGTTGCGGGGGTAGTGATAGAGCAGGTCGTGGACGCAGTGAGGTGGGGAGAGATCACCGATAAAGGGAAGAGGAGCGTGGAGGGAGATCAGACGAAGCAGTGGAGAGGAGTTGGGACGGAAGGTGGGGCAGCAGATGGCGTGAGAGAGGAACGGTGCAGTGGGGTGGTGGTGTATGGAAGTTGGACGGTGTGGGAGGTCGTATGGAGTGGAGTGGAGTGGTGGGTGGTGTGGAGAAGGAGTATTTATGCGAATGGAAGCTGCGTGGAGCAGCGAGAAACGAGATGTGAAAGGGGTGGTGATGGACTGCAATTGGGTTGATAGAGAGTGCATGAATGTGCATGTGAGGAGCCCCGTGGCTGAGCGGAAGTGTAGCTGAGGGAGAAGTGCATAGGGCGGTGTAGTGTAGGTGATGGGGATGATGCAATTTTTAGGCAAAGAGTGGGAGCCAAGAGCGCAGGATGGGAGAGGAACGTGTAGGTGGCTTGAGGTGGGAGGGAAAGGAGTTGAGTGTGTGTAGGAGCGTGGAAGTGGAGCTGCAGAATGGTGGAGCGAATGGGAGTTGGGGTCAATGACCATAAATTAAGGGAAACCCTGGAAAAAGGGGTAAAAGCCAAAATGCAGCCAAAAGATGGAATCAATCCCAAAAAGGGGTTCTAATATCAAATGAGGCGAACAATAGTTAGCTCACATTTACCAAAATATTTAATAAACCAAATAAGCCATAATAAATGATATATAAATTGATGATAAGATAAAATATTTAATATTGAATTGCTAAAAAAGATGATAGGTTACAATGATGGCCCTGCCTTAAATATGGCTTGGGAATTTGATGTTGAGGAGAGGCCTCCTTTCATAACAACTTTAATTAACCTAACTATTAATTATTTAATTATTATCTTATTTATGCTCGCTACAGTGAGCTGCTCCTTTTATAAGTGATTTGGATTCTAAGATACACTTCATGTGGAGAACTAACCTCATCCAATGCGTCCTCACTGGCTAAATTTGGACTTGTAGATTTATCTCACTTTTTCCTTGCTTTCTTGCCTTTCCTACTTTAGTATGCTTTCTTACTTTTGTAAACTCTTGCTTTTCCTTTATTTTCTACCGCTTTCTTGCTTTTCTGTACTTTCCTACTTTTCTGATTTTTTATGCTTTCCTGCTTTTCTGTCGCCTTCCATCTTTTTAGTTACTTTCTTGATTTTTACTACTTTTCTTCCACACACACACACACACATATATTTAGGAACACAACTCATTGGGTCCATTTGAAGGTGAGGAACTTGCGACAATTAATTAATTAAAATGCATGAGATAACAGAAATAACAGAACTCATAATAGATTTATTGATCGCGGGCCACTTCGAGGGGGAAACTTCCTTTGAGAAAGCTCAATACAAATAACTTCATGGTGCCTTCATTGTCCTCAACACGTAATTATATACTAAGTCTATGCGCCAATACTATGGATAAATACAATGGAACATATAATACTACGAGACAACTTACAAAGCATATGCGTCCAATACTATGGATCAATACCTTGGAACCTATAATACTATGGGATAATACAAACTATGGATCAAAACCATGAAACATATAATACTACGGGACGACTTACAATGAATATGCGTCCAACAACAATATACTAACAAAGTAAAGAGAAGGGTTGACATGGGTTCTTAACATCCCTTCTCCCTTAGAAAAAGCTTTGTCCTTAAATCTTTGGATGTGGAAATTGATGCTGAATCTGAAGGAGTGGTTCCCATGTAGCATCCTCTGGTTGCATTCCGTGCCACTGAATTAATACCTCTGTGATAGATCGAGAGAGAAGATGATGCCCTTCGAGTTTCAGGGAGGATTGCTTGGAAGGCTATAGATAAAGAAAAACCATATCACCTGCTTGAAAAGTGCGTTCAGAACGGTGTTGATTGAATTGTTGTTTCAATTCTAGCCATGTGAAGATTGTCCTGCAAAATGCGAAGAATCTGATCGTGGTTTCGAAGAACCGTGTCAATTTCCTGAATTGGTGAACTGCTGAGGGTGTATGGAAGAAGAAATGGTGGTGCTTGACCATAGATTGCTGCACATGGAGTCATTTTAGATGCAGTAGTGTACCACCATTCAACGAGAGGGAGCCACTTCACCCATTGAGGTTGTTTTTCGGAGGTGAAGCAACTAAGATAAGTTTCCAAACATTTATTGGTAATTTCAGTCAGACCATCTGTGTGTGGGTGAGATACTGAACTCATTGATACGAACCATTACACCAAAACCTCGAGATGTTAGTGAAGGCTGCCCACTAGGATCTTAACATCCCACCACGCTCCGCAGTCCAGACTCTGGGTTGGATGTGTGCCCGTACGGTGGTGTCCCCTTTGCGCCGTATGAGCCCCGGGCGAACACTGCAATGCCGGCGTTGCCACCCGCTTTGTGACTTGAACCTGGGTGGAGGCTCTGATACCAGATGATACGAACCATTACACCAAAACCTCGAGATGTTAGTGAAGGCCGCCCACTAGGATCTTAACACTCATCTTCAGTTTGGTGCCAGTGTGGCGAAATAGTTCTATCCAAAAAAGACCGGTGAAAGTTGCATCGTGAGCTAAGACAATGGAAGAAGGGATTTCATGAGGACAGAAGAGCTAGTCCAGGGCACAAAATTGACTATATTTGTAGAGGCGAGCAACCACAACCAAAATAACTGCCTTTCCTCCAGATGTAGGTAGCCCTTTAATGAATTCCATAAAAATATCTGTCCAAATCTGTGTAGGGATGGGAAAGGGTTCGAGAAATCCTGGAAGGAGCTGGCAAGTATCACATTCAACCACCATCTGTTGAATTGTCCTTTTCATTCCTTGCCAAAAGAAGTTACAATTTTCTCACTCATACATTTTGAGGAACCCAGAGTGCCCTGTCGATGGCAAAGCATGGAGATGACTCTTGTATCTCTGGGAATTACCATACCAAGAGTAATGTGGTACAGTAGAAGGGTTGTTGGCCAACCATTGGAAGAGGTGAGATAATGGGGAGTCATTGACATAACCATGTTGAACAGATTGCAACCAATGTGGAACATGCATAGAAATAGTTGAAAGAGAAACTTGGTCATCAAATATCCGAGAAAGAGCATCTCCCACTAGATTGTCCTTACCCTTCTTGTAAGTGATCTCATAGGCATAACCCATGAGTTTGCTAACTCATTTCAGTTGTTCCGGGGAGAAGACCCATTGTTCCAGGAAATATTTCAGACTCTGGTGATCAGTCTTGATGCAAAAATAATTTCCTAACAGGTATGGCCGCCACTTTTGTACTGCATGCAAAATAGCCATCGTTTCCTTCTCAGAGGTATAGGCGGCTAAATTCTTACTGGAAAGGACTCTTGAAGGTGGTAATCCCACTGGTTTAGAAAAGACACCTGAATATCTATCCAAAATGTGTTGTAGATCCAAAGGAGTAGTGGACACCGTTGATGGGTGCATCTGAATGGAATGGAGCTGAGCGATGACACCATGTGAATTCTTCTTAAGGATCTTTTCCAGGTGATGTGAACTGATGATGCGGAGATACCCTGGTTGTAAGCCCTTAAATGTGTGTTGTTTCCCATTGACTGAAAACTGCATCCAAAGTTCAGCAAAATCCCATAAGATGGGGCCAAGTGTGCATAACCATTGAGTGCCCAAAACCACATCACATCCGCCTAAGGCCAAGGAAAACATGTCAGAGCGCAGGTTATAATCTTCCATAGAGATATGCACATTACGACACTTTCCCTTGCAAGGTAAGGTGCCCCCATTGGAAATCATCCTTCAAAGTTGGAGCAAGGATGGATAAAACAATCATCCTATTTGGCGGTCCGAGGGTCAATGAAGTTATGAGTGCTACCGGAATCAATGAGTATTGTAAGAGGGAGCTTCTTGAATTAACCCCTGACCCACATTGTTTGTGGGGTGTTGACTCCGGCTAAAGCATGGAGATATATCTCTGGGTGGTCGTCCTGGGACGGAGGGTCAACAGGCGGCTGTTGAATGTCGTCCTGATCATCTATTGTATCTGGAGCTTCTTCACCAAGTTTAGAGGCAGGTGGAGAATCCACATCCAAGAGATAGAGCTTTTGCTCAACACATCTATGTCCCCGAGTGAATTTCTCATCACAATTATAACAAAGCCATTTTTCTCTACATGCTCGCATCTCTGCTTTAGAAAAATGCTTGATAAGAGTTGGTAGAGGAGATGGCGTGATGGGCAGTCGTTGGGAAACCATATTTCTGAATGGAACAAAAGTGGGTTTGGAGCTTTGTTGGGATTTGATCTTATCCTCCGCCAACTGAGCCAACCCTAGGAATTCCATCATTGTGTTGGGATAGAACATTTTAACCTCTGAGTGGATTTCATTCTTGAGACCACTGATAAAACAAATACTGTAGAATTCATCAAACAATCCTTCTGTGTGATTGGTTAGTTTCTCAAATTATGTCTGATACTCTGTCATAGTGCCAATTTGGTGAATTTTAGTGACTGCTCCTACGAAGTCATCAAAATCACTAGGAAAAAATCGTTGCAAAAGGAGTTTGCAAAAATTTGTTCAGTTTTGCTCGTCATGAGCTTTGATGTACCAACGGTACCATTGAAGGGATTCCTGTTCCAAATGAAAGGATGCAAGTGGAACTTTGTGGAAATCAAAAGTATTATGCAGACTGAAATATTGTTCTGCCCAGTATATCCATCCAGTTGGATCATTACCATTGAAGTGAGGAAAATCAAGCTTCGGCCCACGAAAATTGCTGGAAGAAGAGAACCCAATGTCTGCAGAAGACTCTGGCTGTCGTTTATTGTTCATGGCTGAATGCTGAAGATGGAGGCTGAGAATGTTTTCATCCAGATCTTGGAGTTTGGTTTTGAGGGCTGCAAGTTCTTCATCCATGATTTGTGCTCCTGCGAGGGTGACAACCATAACTAGGAATTTTTTTGTTGTTGTTGTAATGAGTAGAAAAACAAAAACAAAAGCTGCTTTAGTAAAGGAAAATTTGGATTTGGGAAAAAACTTATGGGTAATTGGGGTTTGACTAGGTTTTGGGCCTTTCGAATGGACATGGAAGCATAAAATGAGGATTTCAAAAGCGAGGTGAAATAATTGGAAAATTTGTTAGAGAGGGACGAAGAAGCATAAATAGTAAATGAACACTGTGGCAAAATTTGAAGGCGATTGGGTGAAAATCGAAGAAATTATGGGAAACCCTAAAAATAGACAAATGTGGGATTTATGGCTTCGGGAAGTGGAATTTGGGATAGGTTCCTCAGTAATGAAATATGCAGAATGGGATTGCAGGGGTGTCAGTGAAGTTTTAAGGGAAACAGAGTTAAAACAAAGAAGATATGGCCAAAAATATAGAATTTTTATTTTTATTTTCAGAATGGATCTGCAACGGCGCGTAAGTGATAAAAATGGATCTGCAACGGAACAAAAGTGATTGAAAACAGTTATGGATAGATGTATCTGCGATTTATCAGTTGGCAATATATATGGACCTCAGGTATGTGTGGCTTCCTAAAGGATCAGGGGATTCACTCGACCACCAATGTTGTCTAATGGCTTGCGTATTGGGGCAGTACCCCTCACTCCACGGCTCAGGTAAAACTAATAACCGCTTTGCCACAAATGACAACTCTTGGTTTACCTCGTGGGTGGGAACTAGTCAAGCAGGTAGGGTCATTGCCCTTTTCACTGGCAGGTCCTCTCAATGGGCCATCTATTTCGGGGTTTCTGTGGTACTCCTCACAATGAGTTTTAGGGATTATGCCCAAGTACTTCACAGAGTTAAGTGGATAGGGATTATTCTCGGATCCGAACCTGCAATTGATAGGAACAAATACAAATGCGATTTTTTTTTTTTGCAGAAATTCCACCCAACGAGCCCAAGAAATTGCTATGATACCAGATGTGAGGAACTTGCAACAATTAATTAATGAAAATGCATGAGATAGCAGAAATAAAAGAACTCATAATATATTTATTGATCGTGGGCCACTTCGAGGGGGCAACCTCCTTTGAGCAAGCTCAATACAATAACTTCACAGTGCCTTCATTGGCCTCAACACGTACTTATATACTAAGTCTATGCACCAATACTATGGATCAATACCATGGAACATATAATACTATGGGACTACTTACAAAGCATATGTGTCTAATACTATGGATCAATACCATGGAACATATAATACTATGGGTTAATACAAACTATGGATCAAAACCATGGAACATATAATACTACATGACGACTTACAAGGCATATGCGTCCAACAACAATATACTAACAAAGTAAAGAGAAGGGTTGACACAGGCTCCTAAAATTGACCTCCTATGCACCCTCCTAGGAAACCTAAGCATTTACAACTCTTCAAATAATTAATTAATAATTAAATATTCGAAACTATGTGCTAAATTACTTGTGCATGATTCAATTTAATTATACAATATGACTATAAGCCAAAATTTCTTAACTAACTTATTTAATTTCCACTCCACCCATGGAAATCTAATGGGCATATTGGTGAACCATAGTGCTATCAGAATGAGGACATTACATTTCCCATATCTCTTTGCTTCTGAAATAACATGGTTTAGACCCTTCGCCACTAAGAGAAATAGGTACGGGGAGAGTGGACACCCTTGATGAAGTCCTCTACTAGGGGTAAACAAGGAAGATGCTGATCCATTCACTAGAACCACAAAATAAACAGATGATACACAAGCCATGATCCAACTTACTATATTTAAGGAGAAACTAATATGTATGAGAAGCAATCTAAGGTACAACTAGCTGACTCTATCAAATGCTTTTGATAGATCTAGTTTTTCCACCATCATGCTTATCTTCTTAGATTTTATACTATGGAGACCCTCCTATGCTGCACCAATCACATCATGTATCTTCCTTCCTTCCATAAATTTGAATTGCTCTAGAGTGATGACTTTAAACAATCATGTTAGTCTCGTTTTGAGGGCTTTAGCAATGCTTTTATACACATAGTTACATAATGAAATCATCCTGAATTCACTGAAGTTTGTTGGCTTGTATCAAAGTAGTAAAAGTTGAGTTGAAATTTGGGAGGACTCATCCAGATAATCGAACCTCTTCCACTACTCTTAAAAGATCCTCACCCACCAAATCAATAAAACCAAGAAAAAATTATATCGTGCGCTCAATAGGTCCCGAGCTTAACATTCTTTTGGTAATTTGCAAACGGTGAAATTTTTTTGTACTTTCATCTTTGAGTTCCATCTAGACCGCTTTGCTTTTTATCCTCCAATTGACCTCCCAATCAAGAAGGGTCTTGGTCCTTTTGTTCTCTATCTTTTCCATAACTGCAAGTTCTCGTTTCGAGAAAACCCAACTGTAATTGTTAAAGCGATTGTCTACAGCTACCTCCACTTCTATTAGTGATTTATCTTTGTTCCCGACTCTTATTTACTCCCACCCCACCACCTTACCTTTTATACTTTAAAGAGAATTTTCAAATTGTTTGTTGGGAGGGATCCCTAGATTTGGCTTATAAGGAAGCTATTTCCTCACCAATTTAGAAAGTCCTCCTACTCCAACCATGACAGATTAAATTTGAAAGGAGATGGTGACTTATTCTCCACCTTTGAGAATTGTAGATAGACATGATTATGATCCCATCCTCCACTTGTATTAACATAACTCCGGTATCTATCCAAACCGTTTAATAACTTTTCAACAACCAAGAAACAATCCAATCGTTTAGAAACCCTTGCAGCTCCTGGTCTCCTGTTACACCAAGTGGGATTCGAGTTTAGCAGACTCCACATCCACAAAGTCTGCGTTCTTGATTTGATGTTGAAAATAGTTAGACAAAACCTCCATATGGGCCATTGCTTCCTATATCTCTGACCTAGTCAACGCAAAGTTCAAGTCCCCACCAACAATCAGGTTACCAGTATTGATTATTGAAAGGGAAAAAACATTGTCCCAAAACCTTTTGTTTTCCTCTTACGACCCCTAAATATTCAAAACAATTAGATGAGGGTCCAATATTTCACACCTAAAAACTATGCATATACTTGAATTAATATAGAAAACATTTATCAAAGGGATATCTAATAACCAACTTGTTCTAATCCAACCTGACATTCCACAAGAATCAATCCATTGAAAATACCAGTTCTTAAAAAGTTTGAGATTTCCAATAATTAAACCCCCCTTTCTCACCCTTTCTTGAACAAGGAAGATGTCAGGCTTCTCTTTCTCAATTAATCTATGGAGGGAAAGTATTTTAGCAGGGCTGTCCAAACCCCTTATGTTAAATGAGAGAAGTTGCATAAAGTAACCTTGGATGAGGGATTTCTATCTCCAAGGGCCCATATCAACTTCTTTTGTTTTGCTTGTAATATCTATGCAACTGCTTATTGTGAGCATGATGTAGATGTGATTTTTTGCATACTCCTGTCTTACCCAATAATCTCCTAGGGTACAATCCAAACCCCCATGACCTTAGATGAAACTTCCCCACCTATTGGCCCTTTCGACTCAAAGAGGCAAGTATTCCCAGATCTAGTCCCTTGTAGGGATAGGGATTGTAAACCTGAAAAAGACCCTTTCTCTCTTCTGAGCAGAGGGAAGGATTGGGCCTAAGGTTCAGAGGGGAAAATGAATCCCCATCGAACTTCAATACTCTAGTTCCTTATGGAAAATTTGAAGGCATTGGATCTGTTAATTTCAAAACCATATGATTCCAAATATAGGCTCCAGAAGAGTCAATGCTTGGAACTAGAAGAGTTAAAAGGTAACTAGAGAAAGTCTAGTGACCTTGTGCAATTTCTCTGCAATTCGGGTTAGTGATTTATAACCTCAAGGGGAATGCTTGTTAAACTCATGGGGGATCTCTATACAATCCAGAAACAAAGTGTGAGCCCGGGAGACCAAATAAACACTTGCAAATTGCAACTTCTACTTGATGTTATTATCAAAATCAGATATGATTTCTGCTTTAAATTAATCCTAACAGCAAGCTTAAACAAAAATTTACACCTAGCAATAAATTTTTCCTTTGGAACTGTGGAAATCTATGGTAAAAACATCTCAAATCCTCTCTTAAAAGTGCATATATGCAGCGAAATATTAAAAAACAGTGAGTTTTAAATCTGAATTATCAATTATGACCACACTTCCTTGAATTTTGTGGGTTATGGAGTTGTAAAATCAATTAAAAGGGAGTAATTATGGATGTTAATTGATTTAGAAATTTTAATTAAAGTGATAAAACACATGCAACAATTGATATCTAGTTGCTAGTTGCCAAACAAGTAGTTATATTTATTCCAACTATGAAAGTACAAGGTTTGGAGATATTAGTTACCAAACAAGTAGTTATATTTGTTCCAACTATGCAAGTACAAGGTTTGGAAATATTGGATTTAGTTACAAAGCACTTCAAGAAATGTCAAATCGTTTACAATCCAATTTCTCTCACCATGTTTAGGTTTGAATTTATGTGAACATGATGACAGTGAACTCTAACCCTCAATGAAAAGTATTCTCTCTCACACTAAAATCAAAATGTAGGGTGCAAAGATGAGAACTCAAGTAATAATGAATCTCAAGAACTAACATAGAGGTGTACAAATATATCATCAGTATGATTAGGAGAGCTAAGGACATCACTAATTAGAGATAAGTATCCATGACAAGGGAACATGAATCTAGAAGGGATCATATGCTTTAATAGACCAATAATTTCTCAAGATAAACCTCCTCGAACCCATGCACTCCACTTATAGGCAATAATAACATATATAAAATAAGAAATTCCACGGAATTATCAACTCATGCACTTTAGCGTTTGATAAGAATATCAGGTGTAAATGAAGAAAGTCCACCAAGGACAATTCCTCTATCTCCAAAAATAAACTCCTCAAGGCATGTGCTCTAGGTCTTTATAAGAATAACCAAGGTAAAGGGGAAAAGTCCACCCATAAAAACTTCTCTAACAAAATACAAAATCCTCAAGTTATGCGCTCTAACTTTAGGCAATAATAACAAGTCTAAAGAAGGATTTTTCACATAATAGACCTCTTTGACTTATGCATTCCACATCTTGGCCAAAATAGAAAGAATATCTCACATATCAATAATGACAAGCCCAAAAGCTGTGTGCTCCACTCTTTGGGTAAAATAGCATTTAAAACTAGTGACAAATCATGAGGGATGTCCTCAACTCAAGTGCTCTATCTCTTGGTAAAAATCGTACTGAAATGGAGTACTAATCCTAGTAAGATCATAAACTTCTAAAAATAATAGGTGTCAAAACATATTTAATCACTGAAAAATATATGTCCTCAGAATGGCCTAAAATCAAACATTTAAATGTACGCCAAACTGGGTCCCCAAAAATATAATCACCTTGCTAAAAATACATCATGAAAATATACATAAAATTTCCATGTTCCTTGAATTGATGACAATTCGAAACACAAACCAATCTTCACATTGGGTCTTCAAAAATTTAGTTGTCTCAGTATGACTTTCTAAAAATAGAAATATTCTCATTTTTTTTTTGCTAAAAATAAAACTTCTGATTTGCCTCAAATTTGAACCACATGCCCATCTTCCCAATAGTATCCAAATCTATTGTTATTCAAGGCTGAAAAAAAATCAAGTTTATGAAAATAGAAATTGCTATAATCATAGAGTATAGAATGTGAGAGTGCCCATCTAATTGCCCTCATCCCACATGCATCCTCCAAATTTTGCATGTAAATATGATGCATGAGGAATACTCGCTAAAAATGGATCTTTGGAAGATTGAACTAGAAAATTGCTAAAATAACACAACATACACCATCCTCCTAGAATAACGGTCTTTGAATAATCCCCCAAAATTCATACATTGCAATTTTAGAAGGTTTGGTTGGAATAATGCTTTACAACAAGGTGCCTGTTGGGCCCTGGCAATGCCCCTTTTTGACCATACCTATTACATCATTTTGCCCAGTTACACCCTACTTTCATAAACCATATGTATGCCTTTTTCCAGATTAATCAACAGTCCTGACAAAGTATACATCATTATTGTTTCATTTAATTAAATGCCTAAGATTGTTATGGTTATGAATTCTAGCCTTCGAATTATGCTAACTTGTGTTGATTTTATTAAGTTAAGACCAAAGCACAGGTGTATCAGTCGCAATGCCTTGGGAAAGAATCATACGTGGTGCCAGCTGTTACTCTTCTAACTTGATTACTCATATTTTCAAGGGACAACGCATCTATCCAAGTGAACCTGTAACAGGTTGCTGGAACAGAGCATAGCTGCAACAGACATGATGCCTCCCGATTGGTTGAAACGTTGATCCATTGACTGCCAGTGTAACAACATCCTTCATGATTAACGACCTCATTCACTATGGCTGTAATAGTTTAGTTGTAACTCTGCAGCATGAAGATCGTAGATCTTCATTGCTGCACGAAATTAGTGGATCACGAATTGTATTCCTCATGTATAAATTCAGGAAGGCTTTCAAAGTCTGGGGTTGGATAATTATCATTTTGTACGGGCTGTAACAGAGAACTGAGACTGTGAATTACCATCTTTAATGAAGAGTAGAGTTACTTCCATTTCTATGTCTTAATTTGTAGTAGTTCACGGCGTCTCTTTTACAAGGCCAGGGCTCGCCTTCTCATAGAGATTGCCGAGTTAAGTAGGTAGTTAGATTTATTCATTTCTTGTCGTGTGTTGTGGAATTGCATTAGGTGTATTTCTGATAGCTGCAACATAGAGTTTATGATTGCATTCTTTATTGGTAGTTTATTCTTTGTATTACGAATAGCTGCAACTGTGTGGTGTGATAGTCGACTATGTATGTTAGTTTGATTAATGCATGTGTGTTCAATAGCTATTACAGCCAAGCTCATCTACCATTCCTTTCAGTCATTTATGCTTTCTAGGATTTCCAATAGTTGTCAATTTTGAGTTCAAGCTTATGTTTAGTTTTTGGTTGCTGTTGTATCTTCAATTGATTCATTAGAATAGGTAGATTGTGATTGAGTAATGGTAGCTGCTAGATGGATCATTTTGGTAAAGATTGAATACTGTAGTTTGATAATTATAGGATTTAACTTCTTACAAAAGTAATCTAGTTCATTTCTATTCTTAATTCAGTAACTGCTAGGTTGATTTTTGTAGGAAGGTAGCTGCACTTTGATTTCCTAGATGTATGAGTTAGATTAGTTTTCTTATGGAATGAGTTTGGATGAGTAGATAGGTAGGATTATTATCTCCATTTAGTTAATCAACTAATTGAAATGTTTATGCATATATTGTGCTTATTGCCATTGAAATAAAAGACTTCCCTGGGTTTGACAATTTATATTAAGCATCCTGTATGTTAGTTGTAATTAATTAGCATATAGGGTGACCAACATTTTGGCACCATTGCTGGGGATGGTAATTGATAGACATAGTCAGTAGTTGGTTTTTGATTTCATTTTAGTTTAATCATTTACAGCATGCATGAATACAAGAAAAAAAATCGGGAGCCCCCTTTGAATACTAACATTGCAGGTGGAAGAGGCCGAGGTCGTAATGCAGGTCTGGGAAGATCAACATTTATTGACGATATAATTGCTAAAGAAGATTCTTCTACCAGACCACCGTGGATGTCTACAGGAAGAGGAAATTTCATTCCTCCCAATCTTGAGAATTCAGCATCAACTGTGGAGAATACAATGGGACCATCCACTCCCATTGCAAAAAATGAACTTCCTGAAGACAAGGGAAGCGCTGTGGGTGTACCAGATAGAGAGGAGATTTATCCTATCAACGGAACTAGAGTTACTAAAGAAGTGTGGTTTGATACTCACCGAGTAGCAGAGGAAGAGAGAAGGCAAGAAGAAGAGAGGAGGAGAGAAGAAGAAGCAAGGGCAGAGGAAGAACGCATAAAGGAAGCCTTTAAATTTTGGACTAATGACATGGATAATAGAGAACAGGAAGGCGAGGATGAACATAGGGAGAACCAGGAAGAAGAAGTGGAAGATAACCAGCCTGGTAATACTGTGGCTACATTAGAAATCCCTATCCTCCAGACACCTGGAGCAGCTCCTATGAAAAACATCTCACCATCAGTTCTCCCGAATTTCCATGGTAAATCTTCTGAAGATCCTGATGAATTTCTTTTTGAGTTTGATATCCTCTGTAGCAGCTATGATTATACCTCTAATGCTCAGAAGCTGAAACTATTCCCAACCACCTTGAAAGGAAATGCTCTGTGCTGGTTCATGAGTCTAGGTCATGAGACCATTACTACTTGGGACCAAATGAAACACACCTTTCTTTCTAAATATCAAGAATATTGTAGAACCAGGGATAGAAAGGAAGAGTTGTTTAAAATGGTTCAGAAGGAAGAAGAGAGCTTGGAATATTTTGCGGAAAGATTGCTGTACAACTTACAAAGGTCTGGACACACTGAGATTGGAAAAGATGTACTTAAGATTATTTTGCTACGAGGAATTAGGGAAGATTGCCTTAATATGTTGAATTTGTTGGGGAAATGGGACATCTCAAAAGAACCCTTCAAGAAGATCATTGAATTATGTCGAAGGTACTCAAGGTGATCCTATAGAACTAACAAATGAGACAAGGATCGAGATCAGGATGTCTTCAATAGGACACAGAAGTCAGCTAGTGGAGGAGCCACTCGAGCATAGATAGGAAAATTGTTGGAGAATTTTAAAACTGGTATGATGAGCTCCATTTCATCAGAGTTAGATGTCTTGAGAGCAAAACAGAGGCAAGTAGTAGAAGATCTTACACTCGGTGTATTTTGTCCCAAATGTAGGAAAAATCACCCACTGAAGGAATACCCGCTGGACAAAGCAGAAATATGTAGAATATGTGAGTTGGAGCATGACACCAAGGAATGTCCCTCACTACCTAAGGTCAAAGTAGTTCTGCAGGCATCCACTTCAGAAGTGGGAAAAGCTTACTTCATTGCAGAGAAGAAACCATGGTAGCCTTGCAATCAAGGTATGAATCAATACCCATCATTTTTTATGAATAATATGAATGGTATGAACAATATGAATACACAATTCCCTTCACATTACGCTGGTAACCAGTGGCATCCATCTCAGAATTCAATGCAAAATCCTAGTTCTTGGACGCCATGGTCACAACAGTCAAACAATCAAGCTCCTTGGAATTCCAACTAGAGAAAATCTTACCAAGGAAATAATTTTCCCCATCACTAGACTCAATAACAACAGTACCCTCTGTTAACACCCAAAAAGTGCTCATTACCTCATCTACCCCAATACATGACTCATTTGTCCATATTTCCTACCATATTTGCCTCCAAAACCCTAAAAACCCATTAAAAAGCCTCCAAAAGGCCAAAAAACCATTAAAAAAGCCTCCAAAAGGCCAAAAAACCCCCTTTTCCCCAAAATAATCCAAAATTCCTCCAAAATAGCAAAAACCCTTTAAAAAGGGAATAAAAAATACAAAAAGGGAAGAAAAAGAGGGAAAAAAGAAGCAAAAACTCTATACAACTGACCTAAACCATATGGTGCCCAAAACCATGGGCCAACACTCCACCACTAAAAACCTATAAATAGGTTTTGGAGGCTCCCCATTTCACATCCACAGTCATCCATATCCTTACTCTGCCAAAATCACTCCTGAAACCCTATACTTGAGTGCCCCTTTGGCCCATTTCCAAAACCCTTTGGAGAAAGAGAAAGGAACAACACTGGAGCTTGGAAGCAACCCTCTTGGACTGCTGCAAAGGCTTCATCAACCTTCACATTGGAGGTATAATCAATACAAAAAACCATTTTTATTATCTTTCTGTTATTTTATGCACATGCTTAGAGTAGTTTACTGTTTTATTGTACTGTCTTTTATTTACTGTATTTTCTGAATTGCTACGAAGGAGTCCCTTCTCCTTAGCAGGTGCTCATTTGCACAAGCTAGGGTGAAAACCCTAGTTACAGTTTTGGTGACTCCCCTTGTGTTCCTTTGAATTTCTGGTTATAGTTTTAAACGTTTTTAATTTTCTGTAATATTTTCCTGTTTTTTCTTTTCGGCTGTCCCTTTTGGCTGCCGTAAACCGTGTCTTTTGCCCCCAAAGTTGCGTCCCAACCGCGTCTTTCAGACTGTTACCTGCGATCCGACCGCGGCTCTCAGACTGTTACCGGCGATCTACTGATGGTTTTCTATCTGTTACCTGTGATTTGACCGTGTCTTTCAGCCTGTTTCGTGTGGTCCGACCGTGGTTGTTTACCCATTTTATCGTGGGCCACTTGCGGCTTGCAGCCCTTTTTCTGCTACCTGCCTGTGCATTTTGTCCTTTTTACCGCGTCCCGCCTACGGCTTGCAGCCCTTTTTCTGCTACTTGCTTGCGCATTTCGGCCTTTTTACCGCGTCCCACCTGCGACTTGCAACGCTTTTTCTGCTACCTGCCTGCGCATTTCGGCCTTTTTACCGCGTCTCGCTTGCAGCTTGCAGCCCTTTTTCTGCTACCCACTTGCGTCTTTCGGCCTTTTTCCCGGGCCCGCCTACGGCTTTCAGCTATTTTCCTGCTATCCGCCTGCGACTTTCAGCCAAATTCCCGCGGTCTGCCTGCGTCTTTCATCCAAATTCCCATAATCTGTTTGCGACTGTCGACCTGTTTCCCGTGGTCCGACCGCGTGGATTTGCCATAGACCCGCGGTCTGTTTTCTGCATTTTTTACCTGTTTGAACCCAGCACTTTGCTGCAATATTTTCTGCACCTGCACAACCATCTGTCCTGTCTGCAGCTTTACTTCCCTATAGCCTGTTTTCTGCAGTATTATTTATGTTCCATTTACAGTATTTTTTAAAATTTCAGCATTTTAATTGAAAAGAGAAAATTTTGCATTTCGAAGTTTAATTTTTGCATTGTTATTTTTAGTTAGAAAGTTGCCCACCCTGTGGCACTTTTACTTGGGTTCATTATCTCACACGCACACACTCTGTAACCTAATTGAAGTGATCCCTAAAATACTGCTTAACACAACCAACATTCTAACCCCACTTGGGGAACACAAAAAGAATCTTGTAGTTAGGTAGGATCGGGGGGATATGCATCCAAATAACACCCCTCGGTTGCTTACACTTGAGACATAGCTATTGTCCATTAGGGAACTAAAATCCCCTAGTATTTTTTGACACGGTTTAAAACCAATTTATCAGGAAGGCCTCTCCCCTAGGAGGGTTGAAGTCGCCAGACTGGTTCCGAAAGCCTGAGTGGAATACCGCAATCCATTCAGTAACCAAAGGATACCTTTCGTAGTTCTCAGTGTATCACCCGTATGGGGATACAGCGGGGATAGAACCAAATGGCAGGTTCACCCAACCGAACGTGTCATGAACGAGGTATCTTAGTTGCTTTTCTTCTAGGATTGACTACCCGGTGTCCCTCCCGGTAGGGAGATATCTTTAGCCACTTGGCTCTACTATCCATATTGTCTGACTTGGATATCATCACCTTGCAGAGGATATGTCTAGTTGAGTCAGAATACTATTTAGCTAGGTGTTTGCATGCTCCCTTACCTCCTTTTGGTCTAGCGAGTCCACTATTTTTATTTTTCTAGGAAACCTGCTGCTTGTTGGTATTCTGACCATTTCTGTTGATACTCCACTTATTATAGCATAGCTGTTACAGTAAGTGTTTTGAGTTGGTTGTTGGCCTGAGTGCCATATTTTTTGAGCTCTCCTTTTGCACACTCGGTTGCATTAGGGTTTTTGAGCTGTTTTTCACTCAACACAACCCCCAGATACTTGACACCATCTATCACCATTGAGTCCTTGAGACATTCTCGGTGCCTCCAGGGAAATCCCCCACAGCACGGTTCACTTGACATCACCCGTCGTAGACATAGATCTTCATCACTTGATACCACTCATCATAGATCTCAAGCTTTGTCACTTGACTCCACTCGTCAACGACATAGAACTCCGTCACCCGATCTAGACGCCCCTTATTTTACCTCTGATTCTGAGACAGAGTCCGAGAACCCCACTTACACTGCACCAACCAGCCCCATGGCTGGCATGGCTTCCAACCCTTTCTTTGTAGGGACCATTGCTGGAGCATCCACCACCACACCAGCTACCACACCTGCTTTGGGTATGCCCTCGATGGGGTCCACATCTACCATTCCGATCACTGTACCCATTCCAGTAGCTAGCATACCCATCCCCACTCCATTAGTGACTCACACTACCCTTGGCGGTGTAGGACCGTCCCATACCACATTTGTTCCTCCACCTGGGGGAAACATCCCAAACCCAGCCCCTCCACTCGGGGGCATTGGCCCCAACATGGTCACAACCACTAGTATGTCACATCCTTCTACTAGTTTTTCATTTATGGCTAGTCTCAACCTTCCTGACCTAGCTAGACTGACTAATGATCCCATCAGACACGACTCTGCGTGGCCCCACATGCCCACCAAGCTCCCCTCCGACATCCCTAAGTTTGAGGGCAAGGCAGGTGAAGACCCCCAGAACCATATTATGTCCTTCCATCTATGGTGTTCCTCCAACTCCATAGTGGACGACTGTCCGCCTCTGTTTGTTATAATGCACCTTCACTGGCTCTGCAGCTAAGTGGTACATTGAGCAGCCCCATGGGACCCATGCCACCTTTACCTCTCTTGCCTCGACCTTCCTGCAGTTATTTCAGTTACCTGTCCGCTATGACGCGGGAGTTGAGATCCTACTGTCTTGCAGACAGAACACGGCTACCCACATCATTGACCACATTCATGAGTAGCGTCGACGCCGCAACCTCTGCAAAATCAAGTTAGACGACCGTATCTTCTTAGATTGGTTTCTAAAATCCCTCCTTCCTATCATTGCCAAGGATGTGGCATACGAATGACTCTAGTCCGAAGAAGAGGCCATTCTCAAAGCCCAACAATTTGACCTTATTTATGCCCAGTCGGGTTATCTATATTCTATCATCCCTGACGCCCCCCACTGCAATTCCTCCCAACACGATGCGCTGGGGGCATTCCATACCGCAGATGGCATCATTGGCCGTATAGCCTCACATAACCAACCCTTTTCCATAGCACGTCCTAGCCCTTGTTAAGATTTAATATGCTAAGACAGAAAATAGCATCATTTCATTCCATTTCACAATAATAGCATATACAGGATCACTGAAGAAACAACAAGCACAGCATAAACACAAGAGACACAGATTTATCCTGGGAAACCCTCATGGGGTAGAAAACCCAGCAAAGCTTCCTCAATATAGATGACCAGCAATATAAAAAGATGCAAACCAAAGACATGATCTCCTCCTCCACCATAGCATACCTCTCCTCCACAAGTGCGTTACTCTCAAGTGAGTGAGTGTGTGTAAAATGAGGAATAAACCTCCTCTATTTATACACTACTCCGACTTGTCTTTTACACAAATCATGTAGACTTGTATTTAACCATTGGGTTAAATACCCCACTACAACTGATTGGGCCAACCCCTCTAGGGTGGTCTAATAACCCTTTGACCCACATAACACATACAGGGCCGATCCCCACTAGGGAAGTCTAATAACCCAAGTTACCACAATCTGACGGAGGAATAAACATCTCCGGATATACAATAAGATCTTCAAGGAGGAATGAAACATCTCCGAAATAATAAAGTACAAATATAATATTCTTTGAAGTTACAATATCTCAACAGCCCTGGCCCTGACCTTTCGCGGGCTACATCCCAGTCCGGAGCAACCAATTCGTATGCTCCCATGGCACATCACCACCATTCCCATGGACCCTCATGTCCACCTCAGTGCTTTGGTCATGCATCCCCCGCTTACGCCCCCCCGGTCGCACCTCAACCATATTACCACCCACAGGCTGCACCAAATCCTGTGTCCTCTCAAGCCCAACCTGCTTATTACTCGCCACAGGAAGCCCCTGTGGCAAACCCACAACCCGTTCCGTAGACATATCAACAACCCCCACAAGGTTCAACACCTGCCCCACCTCCACCTACTTATTATCCACCGTAGCCTGCTCCCGCACCTGCACAACCCCAGAACCCACCTGCCACCCAAGGGAAAGTGTATGCCTAATAGAATCCATAGCAGAACCAAAATAACCAGCACCAACAGGGCCAGCAAAACCGTGGCAAAGGCCGTAACCATGGGAACAACCCCCCTCCAGAACAAGGCGGTCAACCTCCCAATCCCCTAAACAATAATAACGCGGCACCTTCCAACCAGAACCCTGATCAGCCGCCCAAACAAGCCAAAAATCCTAATTTGCGAAGAAACCATCCTTGTTCTGTTTAGGGTCTATGGCCAATACACTCATGCTTTCCCACATTTGGAGCGAGCTCGACAACTCTAGACCGATGATTCCCATTGCCAAGGGCATGCGGCTCCTCAGGTGCCGGCCAACCCCCCACCACCTCAGCATCAACCATTTACCGACTCAAGGTGTAGTGAACACTCAGCCATTGGTTCCCCCTCAAGGAAACGCGCCACCACAACAGCAAATCACTTATGCCACTCTTGATCAACCCATGTTAGACTCAGGTACCCATCACTTGTTAATGATGTCATCCACCAATGTCAACCTTCAAACCCGTCGGAACCAATATGGCTCCACCCCTGAAGCCCCTCCTGCCGACAAAAACACTAACGCTCATCCCACTGATCAGTCGTTACGTATACCTCCGGCTCCACTAGATGGCGCCTCCAAATCCCCTCGCTTCCCACTTTGCCGCATCAACAATAATCCCAATGCTCACGCTGCGTCTAATTACAACATTGTAGATGACTTAGCCCAGTCCCCCGTAGCCATGTCTGCGTTAGAGGTCTTAAAAAACTGTCCTTCACAGCGCAAGACTTTGCTCTCCGCCATTGGTGCTATTGACCCAAATGATTCACGACTGATGGCCTTCGATTTGGACCAATCCGAACCACGCCTGCCTTCCACTTTAGCGTTCCAAGTTTCTGTATCCGTTTGGAATCTTGTCATCCATCAGTGCATTATCGATGAAGGTGCCTCTACATGCATTATGTCCACATTCGTTTGGCAGAAGTTGGGATCCCCTACTCTCTAGCAGTCCACCACTGCTTTGCGAGCCTACGACGGCCGTTCGGCTCAACCCTAAGGTCTCTTAACTAATGTCCCCGTCTAGTTGGATGGAAAAATCGTGCTCATTGACATAGAGGTCATCAATGCCCAACTTGATTATAACCTCTTACTTGGCCGCAGCTACATGTATGCCATGCGGGCTGTTGCCTCATCCATTTTTCGTACCATGATGTTCCCCCATGACGGACGCGTGGTCAAGGTCGATCAACTCACCTATTACGATCCCAATGCCCCCGCTGAACCCGAAAATGTTCTCCCCATGGTTGAACAACTTGTTTGTGGTGCATCTACCTCGTTGGTTTCCTCCGTGGGACCCAAAATTTACTCTGATACGCCAATGACCTCAACATTCCAATCCATTCCTCCCCCGTCACCAGTGACCGAAATATCTGACCTATGTACCCTTTTCCACAATGCACAAACACCCAACAATCAACCGCCCTTGTTACCCAAACCACCATTGGTACCTAGTCATATTGGTGTTACACCCATCCACACAATCCCCTTCCTATTCCCTCCCTCAGGAGTAGCAAGCGCCCTGGTTATGGCTACTCTCTGTTGAGCCCAGAATTGGCCTCTTTTGATCATCCTTGATCACCTTTCCTTCCCCTGCCCTACACCATTTATCATGTTAATCAGACCTATTGTCCTCACTTTATTTCCCCAAGCTTCCAAGGTATGACTGATCATTGCTTTATCTTATTAATGCTTATGATTGTGATAATTAAGGCTATGTATCTCTCAATTGTGCTAACATGTTATGATTTATGAAGGTAGTTTGAGATAAGTGGACTGCAGGAAGGTGGGGCTGAACAAGTCTTGAAATGAGGGATGTTCGCTGCTTAAAAGGATCCTCGAAGTTCTAATCATCAATTAATGCATGTGGTTCTAATGCAACATTCTAGATAGAGCTGTGACAGGGCAGCTGTAACAGAATGCTCTATAATTGGAGATCTTTAAGTTATTTGCTGCTCGAGTATAGTTGTGATCTGGAAAGATCGCCACTCCTGGGCCAATGAACAGCTTTATCGCATTGTCTCTACTTTGCCACGTATTGTAACAGCTAGTTTTATTTAGGGCGCCTGAAGATCAGAGATCTTCATGGCTGCCCGTTAATAGGATCGGATGTTACAATCTGTTTGTATAAATATGTGGAGCTGCCTCGACCCAGGGGGTTGAACAATGGAGAATTTATTTATTGTATTAGCAGTAAAAGCAAACTGTGTAATCATTCTTCTGTTATTATAAGGAGTTACCTCTGAGTTAAAGGAATACGTTGTTCAGCCAACATCTCTGTGTGAAGGCTGGGCCCGTCTTCCACAGAGATTGCTGAGTTAAATTAGGATTCTTCAATTTATTGTTGTGTGATGTTTTGTTGATGATATCTCCTTTGTACGCAGCAGTAGTAAGTGTGGTGTGGAATTCCAGTATAATTAAGATTATATTTCTTTGAAATTGGCAAGTAGTACAGAGTGACAGTCGACTGAGTAAGAAACTTTATGCAATTCGTGTGACAGTTGTACACAACCTTGTTCATCTTGCAGTTAAGTTGTGATCCCATGAGCCCTTGCAATTTATCTTTCCTGTTATGATTGTTGATTTTCATTCCTGTAATTCAATTTCTTAGAGCAGCTGAACTCAATCCCTTGCAATTGAATTTCTAGATTAATATTCAGTTTATGCTTATGGTTTTCAAGAGTGATCATATTGAAGAAGTGAGTTACTTGTTCTAGGATGTGAATAGGATTTCTTTTTATCTGTAATTGTCTTTGAATCTTATTTTACTTCTTGTTGATGCATGGTAGAAAGGAATTGAAATTATAGTATTTAGAAGGCAACTGGGATTACACAGATCTTTGGGATGGACATAGTTGTTAGAGGATAAAAGTATTCAATTGTAGTGATTTGGTGTTTAAGCATAGACTGTGCATCTATCCTTTGAAATAAAAGACTTTCTCGGGTTGACAATAAATCTCGTCTGCTCTGTATGTTAGAATAATCTATCTGCATATAGGGTGCTCGACATTTTGGCGCCGCTGCCGGGGAAGGATAAAAATTAAACACTAATCATTAGTTGCATCTGGTAATTGTTTCTAGTCAGTCTTTTCTTTGCTGAAATGATTTGGTTCGCATGGATACGAGGAGGATAAAATGCGATCACCTCCCAACTCCCAAAACCCCAAAAAATACTAACAGCACAGGTGGTTCGGGTCGTGGTCGAGGACCACCATTGGGCAGAAGGACATTCATCGACGATCTTGTTGAAAAAACTGATTCATCCACCAGGGCTCGTCATCAAGAAACTCCTATCAGAAGAAACCCTGCTGATCCTGGGGCACCAGCGTCCACGGTGGAGAATACACGAGCAACCGTGACTCCCTTGTATATCCCTGTCGAGGAGGACACAGCTGTTACAACTGGACCTGCTGCTACGACTGAGGAAGACGCAGCTGTTACAACTGAGGAAGACACAGCTATTACAAACAAGGAAAAGAATGCAGGAACGAACGAAGAAGAGGAAACAGGAGAGAAGATGAGTAACAGACACGAGACCGACGAGGAAGAGGCAATGGTGGAAAACTATCATCATGAAAATTACTCCTTGCCAGAAGGAACGACAACTACATTACAATTTCCGATTCAGCATCCAGAAGGGACAGCCCCTATGAAGAACATCTCACCATCGGTGTTGCCTCTCTTTCATGGAAGGGCAGCAAAAGATCTAGACGAATTCCTTTTTGAATTCGATATCCTCTGTCGCAGCTATGATTATGTCACCGATGCCCAAAAGCTAAAACTTTTTCCCGCCACCCTGAAGGACAATGCATTACGATGGTTCATGAGCCTTGGGGGAGGAACCGTTTCTAATTGGGATAAGATGAAACAAGTGTTCCTGGAGAAATATCAGGAATATTGCAACACCAAGGACAAAAGAGAGGAATTATTCAAAATGGTGCAGAAGGAGGACGAAAGTCTGGAGGATTTTGTAGAAAGGCTGCTGTACAATGTGCAAAGAGCCGGGCAGACGAACATGGGGCTGGATGTGCTCAAGATAATCTTGCTTCAGGGGATCAGGGATGATTGTTTAGACATGTTAAATTTGCTAGGAAGGGGAGACATCTCCAAAGAACCTTTTGGAAAGATTGTGGAACTATGTAAGAGATACTCCAGGGGATCTTCCAGGAACAATAAGCGGGACAAACGGGATAAGCTGGAACATGATGTCTTCGACAGGACTCAGAAGTCATCCAACGGAGGAGCTACCCATGCAGAGATAGGCAATCTCCTTGAAAATTTTAAAACAGAAATGATGAGCTCCATCTCTTTGGAGATTGATGTCCTGAAGGCAAAACAAAAACAGGCAGTGGAGGATATCACACTAGGTGTGTTCTGTCCCCGATGTAGAAAGAATCATCCGCTAAAAGAATGCCCACTTGACAAGGTAGAAGTATGTCAGCTGTGTGAGCTGAATCATGACATGAAAGAATGCCCTTTACCTCCTCAAGTGAAGGCTGTTCTGCAGGCATCAACTCTAGAAGTGGAATCAGCCTATTTCATTGCATAGAAGAAACCTTGGCAACCTCGAAATCAAGGTATGCCTCTGGACTCGTTTCCATTTTTGAATAATATGAGCAATTGGAATAATAACATGCAAAATGTGAATACACAATTCCCTTCAAATTATGCTCAGTGGAATCCTTCCCAACCTGCAATGCAAAATTATAACTCATGGAGTCCTTGGACACAGCCACCACATCAACCTACGTTGTGGTCTCCTGGATGGAGGAACTTCCATCTTGGGAACCAGTTTCCTCCACCACCTCCACCTCAACAGTCACCATATTCTCCTCCATACCCTCAATTTCCTCAATATCCTCAGTACCCACCTCAGCAGTCGCAGCTGTAGCTGCAGAATAATTCTGTCCCTAATATACCAATATGGCCTCAGCTGTCTGCCCAACCTAATACTAACCCGAATAATAAAACAGTCCATCAATTGGAAACTATCAATATGCCGGCCTACTCTCTTTCCCCTGTACCTTGTAACGATATTCGTCTACGATCTGGGAAGATAATAGAACCCGTAATCACAGAAGATACTCCACCTTCTGTGCATGAAGAAGGAGAGAGTTCACAACATCCATCCGATACATTTCCTATCATTGAAGGTGCTGAGCATCCCTTGGATGGGACGGCTGAAACATCAAACAATAAATTGGACAATACGCAGCCGACCCAGCTGATAAGGCAACCACCATACCCTGAGAGACTAATGCTACCAAAAATAGGGGGGCAACCTCAGTTTAACCTCCTAGGAGAGTTAAAGAATCTTTACGTCAAAATCCCCCTTCGGAAGGCAGAATTCGGAACTCCAAATTCATAGCTTTGAATAAATTACACTTCCAACTTCCGCAATCTGCAATCCGTAGTGCAGGGGTCGCAAAGTCAGAACGCCAATTCACAACTTCAAAGATTTACACCTATGACTTCCGCAATCTACAATGCGGGACTCAAAATTCAGAATCCAAAATTCACAGCTTTTCCGAATCACACCTCCGACTTCTGTAGTCCACAATCCACCATGCGGGAGTCAGAAGTCGGAACACCAAATACACAGCTCTGGGAAAATTACCCCTTCGACTTCTGCAATCCACAATTCACCTTGCGGGACTCGGAAAGTCGAAACTCCAACACGCAACTCTGAAGAAATCACCCTTCTGACTTCCGCAATCCGCAATCTTCCTTGCAGGAGTCGGGAAGTCAGAAACTCAACGTGAAACTTTGAAGAAACACGCCTCTGACTTCCACAATCTGCAATCCACAATGCGGGTTCGGAAAGTCGGAAGTCGGTCATATACCCCTGTTACTGCCAACTTCCCAGGCCAATATTTTGCTCATCCTAAGTCCATTTTTGGAAAACTTTGTATTGTTGGAAAGCTCTCGGCGAGCACTATGCAACGGTGTGATCCTATGCCACACCTGAGAACTTTGATTTTTTCCTTATTCCAACCAAAGTGTTGCCCCAAACTTCATCAATACCTCTTTACCATTCTGTAAAGAGCTTTGATACTACTATGTCATGGCCCCTCCCTTCATCTGACCCACAGAAGGAACATGAGCACAACAGGGGGGTCTAATTCATCCCCTAAGCCCAAGTGATGAAATAAAAACCATCTACAAGTGTGTACAATGCATAATAAAAAACATAGTGGAACTAAATCTGATTAATGCATCTACATCATGCAAGACTAACATCATATTTAACATAAGAAAAATTATGAAACAATCAGATATGAACCATCCTCATGTTCAGGCTTATACACAGGATTCATACTGATTAACTCCATGTGATCATTTCATTCAAATTGACTTGAAATAACAGATAATCATAACATAGGAATTAGCATCATTTAGAACCACAGAGAGCACTTATCTTTAAGGTGAAGTTGTCCAAGAAACTGTCTATGTGAGAGTAACGTTCCACTCAACCATAGGTATTTGTCCAACCTATATTATTTCAGCTGAGAGACCACCCTTGAGCTGGGCTGTGTATACACTAAGGAGGAACTAAACAGGTTCACTCACAGCTAAGGTTTCACACAACAGTCATGCTAATCCAACACACAGCTGGGTTTATCAAGTAGTTCCCACCTTTGTTCTTTCTTCCACGCTTGGATTTTCTCAGCTTCTATTGCCAAAACGACTTTGTCCCACAACTCAATTCTCCACCATCAAATCTGGGTATTCTCATGACCCTCATACTCGCAAATTCACCCCCCCTTTCAGGTTGAGGGATCCCCTGTTGGATTTCCTTCCCCACCAAAATTTTATGCGCCATTTCGCACTCCCCCCAATGTGGCTTCCCTTAGAATCGTGGCTTTTCCTCTTTCTTCACTGCTGGGATGTGTAACGCATGAAAAATGATCCTTGTTGTTCCACGATCCCACAATCCCCTCACCTCTCCCTAGTGGATACACATGGCCCCCTCTTATTGGTTGCTTCCATAGCCATTTTTTTTTGTATTTTATTGCAATATTAATATTTACATCATTTTACAATGTTCCATGGCTTAATAGCACGTGACTAACATAATATAAAATAAAATACAATCATCCACTAGCGGGGCCTTGGCCTTGAGCTCCACACTAGGAAAACGTACATCGCATGTATAGAATATTTACATTAAAAGCCAATATATCCTAAGGGTCAAAATGGGGGTATTACACCATTACTGGTAACCAAATGGATTGTGAAGAACCTGCAACAATTAATTGATGAATACATGATATATCATATCACAAAATACTTTTATTGATTGTAGGAGACTTTGAGGGGGCAAACTCCTTTGAGCAAGCTCAATACAAAATAACTTCATGGTGCCTTCATTGGTCTCAACACAAACTTATATAGTAAGTCTAGGCGCCAATACTATGGATCAAAACTATGGGCCAGTACAAACTATGTATCAACAAATACTACGGGATGACTTACAAAGCATATGCGTCCAACAACAATAATACAAACTATGGATCAACAAATAGTACAGGACGACTTACAAAGCATATGCGTCCAACAACAATATACTAGCAAAGTAAATAGAAGTTTTGACATGGGTTCCTAACATCCCCTCCCCCTTAGAAAAAGCTTTGTCCTCAAAGCTTTAGATGTGGAAATTGTTGTTGAATCTGAAGGAGTGGTTCCCATGTAGCATCCTCTGGTTGCATTCCATGCCACTGAATTAATACCTTTGTGATAGAACGAGAGCAAAGCTAACGAGTGCGCTTATTGAGGATGACCTCCGGCTCCAAAAGGATGGATCCTTCATTATCCAGTTCTGGTAAAATAGTTTGTCCTCTGATGTTGTTTCCAAAAAATTTCTTCAAACAAGAGACATGAAATACTGGATGAATGCGGGAAGAAGGAGGAAGTTCCAATTTATAAGCAACGGACCCAATCTTCTGAAGAATCCTATATGGCCCATATAACTTTGGAGCGAGCTTATGGAGCCCTTTCAGTTTCAGGGAGGATTGATTGTAAGGTTGGAGACGAAGAAAAACCATATCACCTGCTTCAAAAGTGCACTCAGAACGGTGCCGATCGACTTGTTGCTTCATGCGATTTCTTGCCATGTGAAGATTTTCCTGCAAAATGCGATGAATCTGATCGCGGTTTTGAAGGACCATGTAAACTTCCTGAACTAGTGAACTACTGGGGGTGTATGGAAGAAGAACTACTTCATATGGAGTTATTTTAGAGGCAGCGTGGTAAAAGGTATTGTACCACCATTTAGTGAGAGGGAGACACTTTTCCCACCGATGTTGTTGTTTAGAGGTGAAGCAACGAAGATAATTTTCCAATCATCTATTGATAATTTCAGTCTGACCATTTGTTTGTGGGTGATACCCTGAACTCATCTTCAGTTTGGTGCCAATGTGGAAAAATAGTTCTATCCAAAAATGACTAGTGAAAGTCACATCACGATCCAAGACAATGGAAGAAGAGATTCCATGAAGACGAAAGATCTGGTCCAGGAAAATTTGAGCGACTGAGGAGGCTATATAGGGATGGTTGAGAGCACAAAAATGACTATATTTGGAGAGGCGATCAACCACAACCAAAATCACCGTTTTCCCTCCATATTTAGGGAGCCCTTCAATGAAATCCATAGAAATATCTGTCCAAATCCGTGTAGGTATGGGAAAGGGTTCGAGAAATCTCGGAAGGAGTGTCATTTCACCCTTATTGCGCTGGCAGGTATCACATTCAACCACCATCTGTTGAATTGTCCTTTTCATGCCCTGCCAAAAGAAGTTACGCCGTGCCCGCTCATATGTTTTGAGGAACCCAAAGTGCCCCACCGATGGAGAAGCATGTATTTCATAGAAGATAGCTTGTTGAAGATATGTGCTATAGGGAAGCACCAGATGACCCTTGTATCTCAGGGAAGCACCATCCCAAGAGTAATGTGGTACAACAAAATGGTTGTTGGCCAAGCGTTGGATGATTTGAGATAATGAAGAGTCATTGACATAGCCCTGTTGAATAGATTGCAACCAATTTGGAACAGGCATAGAAATAGTCGAAAGAGAACCTTGGTCATCAAATTTGCGAGAAAGAGCATCCGCCACAATATTGTCCTTACCCTTCTTGTAAGTGATTTCATAGTAATAACCCACGAGTTTGATAACCCATTTCTGTTGTGCTGGGGAGGATACACATTGTTCCAGGAAATATTTCAGACTCTGGTGATCAGTCTTGATGCAGAAATGATTTCCTAATAGGTATGGTTGCGACTTCTGTACTGCATGCAAAATAGCCATCATTTCCTTATCATATGTAGAGGCAGCTAAATTCTTACCTGAAATGGATTTGCTGATGAACGCAATGGAGTGTTCATCTTGAAGGATAACAACACCAAGTCCATTGTCGCAAGCATCACTCTCAATAGTGAAGGGCTTGGAAACACCGGGCATAACTAGAACAGGTGTAGTACACATAGCTTGTTTCAGCTTGTCAAATGCACACTCAGTAGGATGTGCCCATGTAAAAGCATCATTTTTCAATAGAGTAGTTAATGGAGCTGCAATCTTCCCATAATACTTGAAAAACTTGTGGTAGTAGCCAGTCAACCCCAAGAAACCACGAAAGCTCTTGAGTGTCTAAGGATGCGGCCAATTGTTCATGGCAATGATTTTGGCAGGATCCACGTGAACCCCTTGTGTTGAGATAATGTGCCCGAGGTACTCAGCTTTCTTCTGTCCAAAAACACATTTAGACTGTTTGGCGTGGAGATGATGGTCAGAGAAAAGTTGCATTACAAGATCCAGATGCTACAGATGTTCAGCCCATGTTTTACTATAGATGAGGATATCATCAAAGAATACCAGAATGAATTTCTGCAAGTAGGGCCGGAATATTTTATTCATCAAGGCTTTGAATGTGGAAGGAGCATTAGTGAGGCCAAAGGGCATTACCAAAAACTCATAGTGGCCATCATGTGTGCAAAAAGCTGTTTTAGGGATATCATCCTCATGAACCCGAATTTGATGATACCCAAAACGAAGATCCAACTTGGAGAAAAATTGAGCACCATGAAGCTCATCAAGAAGCTCATCAATAATAGGGATTGGAAACACATCCTTCATGGTGAGGTGATTAAGTGTTTGGAAGTCAATGCAGAGGCACCATGACCCATCTTTTTTGAGGACAAGAAGAACTGGTGAAGAAAAGGAACTAGTGCTTGGGTGAATAATATCTTGCTTCAGTAAGTCCTGAACGAGCATTTCGATCTTTGTTTTTTGGTGAAATGGGTAGCGATAGGGCCTGATGTTGGGAGGAATGCTTCCAGGAAGGAGTTGAATACGATGGTCCTTTGGACTTGAAGGTGTAAATCCCATTGGTTCAACAAAGACACTTGTATATCGATCCAGAATTTGTTGGAGATCCAAAGGAGTAGTGGAGACCGTTGATGGTTGCATCTGAATGGAATGGATCTGAGCGATGACACCATGTGAATTCTTCTTAAGGATTTTTTCCATGCGATATGAACTGATGATGCTAAGAGACCCTGGTGGTAATCTTGTCAATGTGTGTTTTTGTCCATTGGGGGAAAACTGCATCCAAAGTTCAACAAAATCCCATAAGATGGGGCCAAGTGTGCATAGACATTGAGCGCCCAAAACCACATCACATCCTCCTAAGGTCAAGAAAACATGTCAGAGCGCAGGTTATAATCTCCGATAGAGATACGCACATTATGACACTTCCCTTTGCAAGGTAAGGTTCCCCCATTGGCAACCATGACTTCAAAGTTGGAGCAAGGATGGATAAAACAATCAACCTGTTTAGCGATCCGAGGGTCAATGAAATTATGAGTGCTACCTGAATCAATGAGTATTGTAAGAGGAAGCTTCTTGAAGTAACCCTTGACCCTCATTGTTTGGGAAGTGGTGATTCCAGCTAAAGCATGGAGAGATATCTTTGGCTGGTCGTCCTGAGACAGAGGGTCAATAGGCGGCTCCTAAATGTTGACCTGAGCATCCATTGTATATGGAGCTTCTTCACCAATTTCAGAGGCAGGTGGAGAATCCACATCCAAGAGATAGAGCTTTTGTTCAACACATCTATGTCCCTGAGTGAATTTCTCATCACAATTATAACAAAGCACTTTTTCTTTGCATGCCTGCATCTCTGTTTCAGACAAATGCTTGATAGGAGTTAGTCGAGGAGATGGCGGGATGGGAGGTGGTTGAGAACCCATATTTCGGAAGGGAACAAAAGTGGGTTTGGAGCATTGTTGAGCTGCAATCTTGTCTTCTGCCAACTTAGCCAACCCCAGGGCTTCCATCATTGTGTTGGAACATAACATTTTGAACTCAAAGCAGATTGCATCCTTTAGACCACTGATAAAACAACTCCGGTAGAAGTCATCAGGAAATCCTTCGGTGTGGTTGGCTAGTTTCTAAAATTCGGTTTGATACTCTCTCTCAATGCCAATTTGGCGAAGTTTAGTGAGGGATCCTGTGAAGTCATCAAAAGCACTAGGACCAAATTGTTGCAAAATGAGTTAGCAAAAATCTAGCCATTTTGGCTCTTCATGAGCCTTGATGTACCAACGGTACCATTGAAGAGCTTCCTGTTCCAAATGAAAGGATGCAAGTGGAACTTTGTTGACATCAAAAGTATTATGCAGACTGAAATACTATTCTGCACGATAGATCCATCCAGTCGGATTAGTACCATTGAAGCGAGGAAAATCAAGCTCCAGACCACGAAAATTCCTGGAAGAAGAGAACCCATTATCTGATGAAGACTCGGACTGTCGTTTGTTGTTCATGGCTAAATGCTCAAGATGGAGGCCAAGAAATTTTTCATCCAGATCCTGGAGTTTGGTTTGGATGGCTGCAAGTGCTTCCTCCATGGTTTTTGCTCCTGCGCGGGTGACAACCATAACCAAGAATTTTTTGTTTTTGTTTTGAGTGGGTAGAAAAACAAAAACAAAAATTGTTTCAGTAAAGGAAAATATGGATTTGGGAAAAAATCTGAAGGGTAATTTGGGTTTGACTAGGTTTTGGATATTATCGAATGGATAGGGAAACAGAAAAGGAGGATTTCATAAGCGGGGTGAAAGAATGAGAAAATTTGGCAGAGAGAGAAAAAGAAGTAGAATTAGGAAAGGAACTCCATGGTAAAATTTGAAAGCGATTGGGTGAAAGTCGAAGAAGTTATGACAAACCCTAAAAATATACAAATGTGAGATTTCTGGCTTTGGAAAGTGGAATTTGGGATAGGGTCCTTAGGTTTGAAATATGTAGAATGGGATTACAGGGGTATCAGGGAAGTTTCAAGAGAAACAGAGTGAAAACAAGGGAGATATGGTGAAAAAATAGTTTTTTTTTTAGGGATGGATCTGCAACGGCGCGGAAGGGATCAGAAACATATAGATCTGCAATGGCAAGGAAGTGATAAGAAATAGAGGGATCTATAATGGCGTGGAAGTGATCGGCAACAGATGGATCTGCAACAACGCGAAAGTGATCGGCAATAGATGGATCTGCAACGGCATGAAAGTGATCGGCAACAGTTCTGGACATAGGAAATCTGCGATTTTGTAGGTGAAAATAGATATGGACCCCAGGTATGCTCGGCTTCCTAACGGTTCAGGGGATTCACGCGACTACCAATGCTGCCCGATGGATTGCGTATTGGGGCAGTACCCCTCACTCCACGACTCAGGTAAAATCGATAACTGCTTTGCCAAAAACGACAACTCTTGGTTTACCTCACAGGTGGGAACTAATCAATCAGGTAGGGGTTGTTTCCCTTTTCGCTGGCATGTCCTCTCAATGGGCCAACTACTTCGGGGTTCCTATGGTACTCCTCACAATGAGTTTTAGGGATTATGCCCAAGTACTTCCCACAGTTAAGCAGATAGGGATTATTCCCAGATCCAAACCTACAATAGATGCGAAAAAAAAATTGGTAGAAATTTCACCCAATGAGCCCAAGAAAGTGCTCTGATACCAGATGTGAAGAGCCTGCAACAATTAATTGATGAATACACGATATATCAGAGCACATAATACTTTTATTGATCACAGGCCACTTCGAGGGGGCAACCTCCTTTGAGCAAGCTCAATTCAAAATAACTTCACGGTGCCTTCATTGGCCTCAACACAAACTTATATAGTAAGTCTAGGCGCCAATACTATGGGTCAAAATCATGGGCCAGTACAAACTATGGATCAACAAATAATACGGGACGACTTACAAAGCATATGCGTCCAACAACAATAATACGAACTATGGATCAACAAATACTATGGGATGACTTACAAAGCATATGCGTCCAACAAAAATAATACAAACTATGGATTAACAAATAGTATGGGATGACTTACAAAGCATATGCGTCCAACAACAATATACTAACAAAGTAAAGAGAAGGGTTGACATGGGTTCCTAACATGGATAATGGCTTGTGTGACATCTGCATACTTTGTTGTCCTAGTTAATGGGTCTCCATCAGATTTTTTAAAAATCTCTAGGGGAATTAGGCATGGATGTCCCCTTTCTCCTCTTTTATTTATGCTTGTAATTGAAGGATTCAGTCAACTGATTGCTAATGCGAAGAGAGAAGGGAGAATTAAAGGCATCAAACTCACTTCTACAGTTTTTATAACACATTTACTGTTCGTAGATGATGTTATAATATTTGGGAATGGAAATATGGACGAATGGTCTTGTTATGCTAAAATCATTAATCTCTTTTGTGCTGCAACGTGTATGGAGATAAGTATCACCAAATCCTGTATGTATTAGTATAGATTGGATGCAGACTTTTTGTATATGATTACACAAGTGATGCCTTACAGAGTTTCCAATTTAGAGGAGGGTTTCAAATAATTGGGATACTTCTTGAAACCTATTGGGTACAGGGTCAAAGATTGGATTTGGTTGGTTGAAAGGTTTGAAAAAAGAATCAATCATTGGACCTACATATTTCTATCTATAGGTGGAAGATTAATTCTTATTAAGGTTGTTTTACTTGGCATTCCTGTATATTGGCTCTCCTTAGCTCATATTGCTATGTTTATTATAGGATGGTTGAGAAGACTTATATTCAATTTTCTTTGGTCAGGAAATATTGATGGGGGGGAATTAAAGATGGCTAGTTGGGAGAGACTTTCTATGCCTATAGAATGGGGAGGATGGGGTATTAAAAACCTCATTTGGTTCAGGATGGATTTAAGATTAATTTTTTTATGGAGGAGTCTTTTCGGTACAGGTTTATGCACTGAAGTGATCTTTGGGAAGTATATAAAAGGGAACCTCTTAAATTGGATCAGGAAACCTGTTAAGAATTGCATAAACACATCTCATTTTTGGTCCGGGTTCTTAAAATTTTATCATTGGTTAGGCAGAGGTCTCCCTTGGAAGGTGGGGGATAGTACTGATATTCTGGTTGGTGTTAACCCCATAGTTGGTTTGGAGGATAACTACCAACTTTCTCCTTACTTATTAGAATATCTAGCTGAACTGGGTTTTCATACTCTATAAAAAAGCAAAATACCATCTTGGTTATCCCGTTCTGATTCATATTGGCTTACATCAAAATATTTGGGCCTAGGTGATCGATGGGTAGAAGAATGGGATGGATATATTGGTAAACTAAATTCTATAGGATGCAGGCTTCATATGGGGAAAGACACTCTTATTTGGTCATTAAATAAGAAAACATGCAATATCACTGCAAAATCTGCTTATCAGGTAATTGCACCGGACTCAATATATATGGTTCCTAGGTGGTGGTATAAAACTCTTTGGAGATGGCATATACCTTTGAAAATAAAATGCTTTCCGTGGTTTACATTTGAAAAATGTCTTGAAACGTGGGACAAACTCATCAAAAGAGGATGGTTTAGACCAAATATATGTTACTTATGTTGGTGTAATAGGGAATCTATGGATCATTTAATGGTTGAATTCCAGTTTACTAAGCAGGTCTGGAAGGCAATTTGCTCTGTTTTCAATATAAATAATTATTGGGGAAATGACTCTTTTGAACAAAACTTCTACTCATGGATGAAAAATTGTAAAGACTATGGAACTTTACCAGCCTTTATATCATGGGGTATTTGGCATGCCAGGAATAGATGTATTTTTTTATGATAAGAGAATTGTGTTGGAAGATGTATGCTTCATAATCATGAATATATTTAAGGATTATATGAATATTGAAATCACGGGTCAAAATATCAAACATGTGCAACCTATACTGGATATAAAGTATGCTTCATGATATTTTGACGGGGAAACAAAAGATGGATTATGTGCAGTAAGTGATTCTATTCATCAATGATTTACATGTCTTCAGGTTTCAACTCAATTGTGGTTTGGGTACAAACACAAAGGAAGAACTCTACAAATACAAAGGAAGAACTCTTGGGATTATGGTGTCTTTGCAAATTGGAAAATCTATTTGGCATTGAAACATTATATGTATATGGAGACTCAAAGGTCATCATCAATTGGGATTGCCACACTTCAAATTTGCAAATTGTCTCTTTAATGAATTGGAGTAGATGTACTGAAGAACTTATATCTTCCTTCTATTGCATTGATTTCAAACATATTTCCAGGGAATTAAATCAAGATGTTGATGATCTGTACAAGAAAGCTTTATCTGGTGAAGAAGGTATCATCATATGGGAGGAATTTTTTGAAAATTCCTTGATTGACAGTGGTACAAAAAACATCTTTTTGATGTAATGCAGATTTGATGAAACTTTTTGTTTTTCTATGTCAATAGTAGATATCTTAGTACTTAGGAGGTGAAGATTGATGTCATTTTTTTTTTGGAAAACTTGATCTGAAGGATCTTTTGTGTTGATATTATGTAGTCAGTATTTCGGGGACTGTTCTACTTGTGCTAATACTATGCAGTCAGATATTTCGGGACTTTTTTTGGTTTTGAGATGTACTTTTTAATTCTATAAGAATAACAAAAGTATGTTTTTTTTTTCATGCTGAAAAAAAAGTTCCATGCAAATATATATACAGGGATAAGGGAAGATATCAAATATCAAATGGCATGATGTACATCAATTGTCATGATTGTGGTATTAACCCTTTATAGTTGGAAAGATAAAATCAAAAGGTTGCAAAAATATTTTGGTCGATATCCTATCAACATATATACAGGGAATTAATCTCTATTGTAGATAGACTCTCCAAAAAATATTTCTAGTTGCCTAAAGGTTATATTTTTGTGGAAGAATTCGAGGGTTCAATGCTGTGTTCCAATGATGTGATCCAGATCTTCCACTTATGATTTTCTTACTTCTAATTCATTCTCATAGTTGATCGGTCTTCCAAGCTATTTTTTGGTACTGTGGTTCATAATCATGTCAGGACAATCCTCTTTTTTATTTTGCATAGCTTTATTTAATTGTATGGATTTTATTTTCACAATTTTTGCAGACCGACCGGTTATTTTAGAACCTTGTAGTTTCTCTTGGATGTCTGCTCTTGACATATCATGAGTCAATTGACTATTTTTTCATTGTGTTGGAGTGTTGGGACAGGTTGGTTTTAATATGTTCTTTTTCCTCGCAGAGATGTATTGTAACTTATCTTTCCTGTCACATCCCCATTATTGACCCCATTACATTCAAATGTAATTGGTGTAATATTGTATGAAATCATGGTGAGGAGCTCAAGGCCAAGGCCCCGCCATCGGTTTATTGATGCATATGCTTTGCATGCTAGCCAGGCACATTGGAATTTCAACATCATGTAATATGCATTTTAATAAAATACCCACAACTAGCTACGCAATACAACAAAGAGATGGGGGCATGATTTTATAAGGAATTGGGAGGGAAAACATTCAAACCCTTGAACCAATAGGGTCAAGCCAAGTGTCAATGAGAGAACCCATCAAACCCTCAACTACCCATGTTGACTTTTGTACCCAACCATTGATTTCTCCCAAGAGTTGGTTGGGGAAGTTAATGCCTTGGGAATGGGGAGGTATGGCTATCCAAAATCGGGTATGGGCAAGCCACCCTTCATGGAAAAACGTGTTTTGTCTCCTTGGGCAAGAAAGAGCCATGAATTTCTTCCCCAAGCCATTATGCATCCATCATTCTTCTCCCTCACGAGTTTAGAGCCACCTGGGCGTTTTCCAGGCATGTCTGCTGCGTTTTCCTTCATTCTCCCTGTAGAGAAGGGCGTTTTTATGGTGTATACCAGTGGGGAAGAAGGGAAATCAAAGGGGGGGGTTCAATAGAGACTGTGTTGGGCTATTGAAGGCTGAGATAATTGGGGAGAAATCGTTTTTTCCCCTGTGGTCGTTTGGCCCATCCTACAATCCGTTTCTGGTTGGGAACGTTTTTGGGAAAACCCATGGCCATCTTATTTGTAAACCCCACTGTCTAAAATGTGTATCCATGCCCCTGTTTGTGCTTACTGTGTGAGAGAAGAGTAATTTGGGTATGGGTATGGGTATCCATGGCTTGGGCTTGAGCTTGAGTGTGTTAATCCAGGGTTCAATTGTAGCCTGATAAACCTAGCTATGGACTGGCTTGGCTCAGATGGAAATGATTATTTGGTTGTGAGAGTGTGAATGTCCCCTTTTCCTTGAAGGAATCATGCCTAGCTCGGGGGTGGCCTTCGGACAGACTCAGTATAAGCTGTCAAAGAGCCTATGGCTGGGTGGAACGTTGTAGAAGCGTAGCTGGTTGCTCAGGGATTACTTGGTTTAAGATAAGTATTCTCATTTGCAAATTTGATATTGCTTAAATTGATGAATGGCATAGAAATCTGGAATGTATGATGGATGTGTATTGAAATTACTTCCGCTGTGTTTTAAAATAATTTTGCATCTTCATATGCCTTTTATATTATATGAATGCTTACATAATAGCTCATGGGGCTAGATGCCCGGTTTAACGTCACGATCCTCTCCATCTAGCTGGTATGATGGGAGGGGACGTGACAGGATGGTATCAGAGCTGCTGGTTGCAGCATTGGGCCTCTATGGGCCAAATCCAATTACAGTCGTCTCTGAAAGAAAAAAAAGTTTCAATTTTTTTTTTCCTAAGTCTGTTTGAAAAATTTGTTTTGAAAAATTCGTTTAAGTCTGTTTCGGAGAGAATTCCCGAATGTCTTCCGAAACTACGGAAGCATTCGACGAATTGCTCCGAAACTGCAGAAGCATTCCGCGAGTTTTTTCGTAACATGGAGGAGTTTGGGAAGTCGCCCCGAAATTTGTGGAAGGAATTCTCTTCCGAAATTTACGGAAGGAATTCTCTTCCGAAATTTGCGGAAGGATTCCGCGAGTTGTCCCGCAACGCGGAAAAATTCGGCGAAATGCTCCGAAAAAGCAAATTTTTTTTCTAAGTTTTTGGCGTCGAATGGAAATTTTCGGAAGGAATTCTCTTCCGAAATTGAGGAAGGAATTTTCTTCCGAACTGCGGAAGACTTCGCCAAGTCGTTCCGCAACTGCGGAAGACTTCGCCGAATCGTTCCGCAACTGCGGAAGGCTTAGGAAAATCATTCCGCAATTACAGAAGGCTTCTGCGAACCTCCCCGAAACTGCGGAAGACTTCACCAACTCGTCCCGAAATTTCGGAATCATTCGGCGAACCGTTCCGAAACTGCGGAAGCATTCTGCGAATGGCTCCGCAACTGCGGGAGCATTCGCCGAATGGCTCCGCAATTGCGGGAGCATTCACCGAATGGCTCCGCAACTGCGGGAGCCTTCGCCAATTGGCTCCGCAATTGCGGGAGCGATCGGCGAACCAGCCCGAAAAAAAAAAAAAAAAGAAAAAAAAAGAAAAAAAAAAGTGACCAAAACTTGATTTTTGGATAGCAGGAGCATCCGGGCTCAGAATGGAATGATTCCTGTGGGGCTCGGAGGCCATTGACGAAGGCCATGAAAGAACCAGTGAAGACCCCTAGCCCATTACACTCCGATTTGACAGAAAATGGATAATAGTGACTTTTGAAGGACAGAGTCTCGAGGCTTGACGGAAGGTCGGTTTGAGCTGAAATTGATCAAGCACGGCCATGAAGCAGGCACGATGTTACGTTCAGAATCTTGGAGTCAAACTCCAAAGGATGTGGAGTCGGGGTGAGCAAGAAGGCCAAAAAGCACTATTCCGGGCCACTTTTTCGGGATTTTGAAAAGCTCGTGGGCAGTAAAAGTGACCCTAGATGTGGGAATCAAATTTTTTACTGAACTAGACATTTCATATTCTCATTAAGACGGACAGTTTCCGTTAGACGAAGATTTCCCAGAAATGTACCGTTTGGGAGATAGCCATTTTGGCCCAAAATTTGGAATTTTGGAAAAATGTGAAAAGTGAGAAGTAGTAAAACCCAGAAATTCATAGAAGATGAATGGTGCATCGGAATTGAAATCCGTGAATTGCTGAGTGTTCCTTGTTATATGGACTAACTTCGTCCGATAGATAAGTTTTTGTGACTCCTCATAGATTTTCTTCCACAGGTGGCTAAAGTTGGCATTCTGGACCAAAATGCAACTGTGTAAAATGTGCGGAATTGGGGTGAAAGTTGTCATTTTTGAAGAGATGCAGTTTCCGCACCCGATGTCAGAATGGAGCATGAAGACATGCATTGGAAAGCTTGTCCAATAGGGAACAATGATGCATGACCAGAGTCTGAATGAGGTCTACATATATCATAGATATTTAGTGCAGAAGAGTGCCAGTGGCTATTTTGACAAACAAATCTTGTTGTCAATATGGGCAACTTTTACAATTGCATGATATGGAAGAGGAATTCCATGTTACAATGAGGGAGCGAAAAGGGAAGAATTCCTTAAACCCCTTTTTGTTATCATACTTATAATTATGAAATTGTCATATGGCATAAAAATGTTAAAAATGTAAGGGATTACATAGATGTATATGCACTAGATGGCATCTTAACAAACATTGCATAGTGCATATGGAAATGCTTGTGCATAAATGAGATATTGCATATTGGTAGAATAATGAAGTCTGTATATGCAATAAACCGCTAATGGAGAATATTGAGGTGGATAATCACTATTGATGTTGGTATTGGTTGTAGGACCAAAGATAACAAAGAGCATGGCTAAATGTGCTGAGGATGTTGCTACATGAAGTCAACAATCTTATGCAGAAAGGATGGTGCAACAAATCTATGATCATAAAGTTGGCAAAAGGACTGAGCAACCTTGGTAAGAGGCCAACTGATCAGGTAACATCAGGCGATATTAATGGTAACCATGCAGGTAATGATTATTGGTGCCAAATTGCATGAATGTTGAAAGAGGATTTGGTAAGATCTATTCAACTATGTTTGAGCTATGTTGAGTTAGTTTGCATGTGATATTGAATACCGATTGGGACCGTTAACCTACCAAGCTTGGTGAGGTGTGGGTAAGTGAAGGAAATGATCCTTACACCTTATGATTGTTTAGAAATCTCAATGCATTCATATGAATTTATATCATGCCATGTGTATGTTGGTTATGTGCTTAATAACCAAAGCAAGTGAGGACTGGTGGTCCTGATTATGGTAATGCAAGTTATATGAGATAGTCATGTTTCAATCATAATATGCTTGAATGCATAGTACTCATGAAACAATGCAAGGTAGCATTAAGTAGATGAGCATTAAGAAAATTTTATAAATCTTGTGATGCATTGTATGAATGCATAAGGATGATGCATATGTTATTGCAAAATAAATAATGAATGAAATGGTGAATTGATAATAATTCTAGGATCATTTCATGGGTTGTTATGAGTGCAGAATAGTAAGTGCATGAAGAGCCAAATCATGATCGATGGGCTGCTAGAATGCTCTGTGGAAGGACATAATTGTATGAATGATATGACTGTGAAATAATGAGTATATACGATTTATTTAAGTTGCATGGATAGTGTGACTATGTCTTGAAATTCTATTGTGATAATGATGCATATATAGAAATGTATATATATTTCATTGCATTCCAAATGTTAAACAGCCGAAGGTGTTTGAATTATTGAGTATTATAATTTTGAGATCACTTCAGTGACTGTTATGGCAATGAATGATTATGTGTGTAGATACTCACAACGTGTTTGGCTGATTGAAGTTTCAGTTTTCAGGTAGAAAAGTCTTGCGTATGGCAATGAGGATGAGTCCATAGTAAAGACCGGGATCTACCATGTGCAAAAGCCAAAGGTTATGAGAAGGTTCTCATGGTTGTAAATTTACGCATGAAATGAATCTGAAAATTGTCTGGTTTAAGTTTATGAGAATAGTCTCATAGTTGCAAATCTAATTCCTGTAGGGAAACAGAGTTACAAATTTCAGATTTGAGAATTTGCTTATAATTGCTAATGATTGTTTGGCTTATATAGAATTGTGTCAAGAGGACATGCTGTAGGTGGATGTTCAGGTATGGTAGCAAGGGTGAAACCATAATGGGCAGAGTGATACCACTTACAAGAGCCAAACAATATGAGGAGGGCCTCATTGCTAAGCAAATCAATTTCTGTAGGAGACATAATTGTGAATTCATATTGAATTTAATTATTAATGCTATTGAGTGGTTAGGGAACAATCATATTTGAAGCTTATTGCTAAATGTTGCTGACTGTTTGGCTATTTAATAAAGTGTGCCAGGATGACACATTGCAGGAGGTCATGTGTGATGGCCTGCAGAAGCCAAACTAGAAGGGAAGGGTCCCATGCTTTGGAAATGGGTTTCGGGTGAAACGCCATTGATAATGTCTCAGCCAAACTGCACGTCGGTAAACCATGGAAGTGAAATGGTAAAGCTATGCCCAGAAGGCATGTGAGACACATATGCAAAATGAATGAGTATTCTGTGACCCTAGACAAGAACATGCATGTCTAAATTATTAGGGTTAATATGCAGAACATGCTCTATCTTATTTATATCATTGTAAACTGCTTGTGTATGATTAGGGCCTACATGACGCACATCGGAAAGGGGGTGCACACCTTTTCTGGTGCTGGGTCATGGTAGGGTTTTCAATATTGACTACACCCTAAGGGAATGGACGCATTCCTGGTGTTTCAATACTTGATAGTGAATGATATGAAATATGATTACAATTTTTGGGCAGCAATACTGATGAGCCTGCTTATCCTTCTTGTGCTAACAGCTTACACAAATGCAACTTGGTGTTGCACGTAAGAGGCAAAGTGAAGAAAGGGTGCTCAAGAGGACTGTATGGGCAGTGGTAACCTTTCTATGCTCACACTGAAGGACACTAGAAGGGATGGATAGGCCCGAGGAGCTGTGTTGCAGAAATGGGGTATCATCCTTGTGTAGTGTGAGTGGGTATTGTGGGGCCATGCTAGCCTGCAGTCAAGTGAGTCACCTATGGAGTTCCTGGAGGGAACCACTGGTTGCACAAGAGAAGGAGCCACGTAATCATATTATGTTGTTCACATTGCCTGATAAACCCAGTCGATGTACTGGCTTGGCAATGGTTTTTGTATGCCTGATAAACCCAGTCGGCGTACTGGCTTGGCATTGGTTATTTGGGAGTTGTGGCGAAAGGTTGCTGGATGCCTGATAAACCCAGTCAGTGTACTGGCTTGGCATGTTGTTAAATTAATGCCTGACAAACCCAGTTGGTGTGCTGGCTTGGCATTGGTTATTTGCATGTTGTGGAGGTATTAGTTATTTGGGTGTTATTTCCTGACAAACCCAGTCGGAGCACTGGCTTGGAAATGATTGTCGTATGCTTGATAAACCCAGTCGGCGTACTGGCTTAGCATACTGATTTTTTTTGAAATGCTTGATAAACCCAGTCAGCGTACTGGCTTAGCATACTGATTTTTGGGATGCCTGATAAACCCAGTCGGCGCACTGGCTTGGCATTGCCTATTCAGATGATGTTGTGGAGCAGCAAGTGTGCTGGCCAAGCATCCACCCCACAGGTGATCCAAGGCTTGTAAAGCAGAGAAGGACACCTGTGGAGTAGCGAGGAAATGCACAATACAGATAAGTATTCATTTTCATTTATTTCCTATTTGGAATAATGAAGATTTCAGGTACAAGTCTTATTGCAACCAAGCTAATACACTGTTGTTTCTTTGTTGGAAACCTTGGCCATTACAGGAAGCAAGGACCTTGAAAGAACTATAAATGCTTGGTAAAGCCAGAGAGTAGCTGGTTGGAGCTATAAAATTCTTGGTAAATTCAGAGAATAGTTGGTGGGAACATTAACCACTCGATGTTGTGGAGCATCTAGCGTGTTGACCAAACATTCCCTTAAACAATTGATAAAACCAGTCAGCGTACTGGCCTGGCATTGCCTATTCGAATGGTTGTGGAGTAGCCTGCATGATGGCCCAACATTCATTGTTGTATCCACGGGAAATCCAATGCTTAGAAAGCGAAGAAGGATCCTGTGGGATAAAGTGAAGACATCCAATAAAGATAAGTATTTGGTTATCTTGCAACTCTCGCTTATGAATATACATGTGCATATGATTTAATTATGATTTCTTAAATTTCTCATTTGGAGATAAACCCTATTAAAATATACTAAACATGTGAATTGACTCAATGTTTGAGTGTAGGTATTGCTGGAAGCAAGGACTATGAAAGCATCTGGAGGATGCATGTGGACATATGACTGTCCTAAAGAGCTCAGTATGAGCAGTAATGAAAGATGGTGCTAGTGGAACTGTGTGGGTCCTAGCAGCCAAAGGTTCTGTAAGCGACAATGGGGAAGGGTTCCCTGGTTGAAAGCCATTAGACAAACCTTAGACACCAAAGTGTCATAGCCAAGAAAGGGCAAGTCAAGCATTCACATTGAAGTGAAAGAGGCCAAGGAGCATAGAACCACTAGTGATGGTGTGGCTCCGGATTGGAACAAGACTAAGAGGGGGAAAACTCTTACTCTTCTCTTTCTTTTGACTGATACATCTTAGAAACAAAGGATTGTTGAGTGCATGTCATAAATGAAAACAAATTGTGTTCATTGATTGAAATGAATTGTGAATGCTGAAATAGTTATTTTCTTGTGAAATGATGAACATGAATGAGTTCATGTGTGTGTGGAAAGCATGAAATGTGTGGAAGTCTCATGAGTAAAGCATGGACGTTCCAAGTCAATTAGGAAAATAATTGACTAATTTTATTATTGTGTTATACTTGTCCTAACAGGAATTTCCATGATAAGTCTCACAGATAGTTGCCGGGACAACAAGAAAGATTGCATCCATGAAATTCCAGACTTGAAGATCAGCTGGAAGGTGAATAACGGAAAGGGATTGCTCTGGAGCAATGCCCACCTACAGAGATGGAAGACCAAAGCTAGCAGGAGAAGCTTGAGGAAACCAAAGGACTTGATCGTGAAAGGTCAAAGTAAAGAGACGAATTGCAGAATAGACCTGCCACCAGTTGTGAATTGTTGGACATATGTAAAGTGGATATATAATCTAAAGTATTGGAACACCGAGGACGGTGTTATTCCAAGGGGAGGGGAATGTCACGTCCCCATTATTGACCCCATTACATTCAAATGTAATTGATGTAATATTGTATGAAATCATGGTGAGGAGCTCAAGGCCAAGGCCCCGCCATCGGTTTATTGATGCATATGCTTTGCGTGCTAGCCAGGCACATTGGAATTTCAACATCATGTAATATGCATTTTAATAAAATACCCACAACTAGCTACGCAATGCAACAAAGAGATGGGGGCATGATTTCACAAGGAATTGGGAGGGAAAACATTCAAACCCTTGAACCAATAGGGTCAAGCCAAGTGTCAATGAGAGAACCCATCAAACCCTCAACTACCCATGTTGACTTTTGTACCCAACCATTGATTTCTCCCAAGAGTTGGTTGGGGAAGTTAATGCCTTGGGAATGGGGAGGTATGGCTGTCCAAAATCGGGTATGGGCAAGCCACCCTTCATGGAAAAACGTGTTTTGTCTCCTTGGGCAAGAAAGAGCCATGAATTTCTTCCCCAAGCCATTATGCATCCATCATTCTTCTCCCTCACGAGTTTAGAGCCACCTGGGCGTTTTCTAGGCATGTCTGCTGCGTTTTCCTTCATTCTCCCTGTAGAGAAGGGCGTTTTTATGATGTATACCAGTGGGGAAGAAGGGAAATGAAAGGGGGGGGTTCAATAGAGACCGTGTTGGGCTGTTGAAGGCTGAGATAATTTGGGAGAAATCGTTTTTCCCCCTGTGGTCGTTTGGCCCATCCTACAATCCGTTTCTGGTTGGGAACGTTTTTGGGAAAACCCATGGCCATCTTATTTGTAAACCCCACTGTCTAAAATGTGTATCCATGCCCCTGTTTGTGCTTACTGTGTGAGAGAAGAGTAATTTGGGTATGGGTATGGGTATCCATGGCTTGGGCTTGAGCTTGAGTGCGTTAATCCAGGGTTCAATTGTAGCCTAATAAACCCAGCTATGGACTGGTTTGGCTCAGATGGAAATGATTATTTGGTTGTGAGAGTGTGAATGTCCCCTTTTCCTTGAAGGAATCATGCCCAGCTCGGGGGTGGCCTTCGGACGGACTCAGTATAAGCTGTCAAAGAGCCTATGGCTGGGTGGAACGTTGCAGAAGCGTAGCTGGTTGCTCAGGGATTACTTGTTTTAAGATAAGTATTCTCATTTGCAAATTTGATATTGCTTAAATTGATGAATGGCATAGAAATCTGGAATGTATGATGGATGTGTATTGAAATTACTTCCGCTGTGTTTTAAAATAATTTTGCATCTTCATATGCCTTTTATATTATATGAATGCTTACATAATAGCTCATGGGGCTAGATGCCCGGTTTAACGTCACGATCCTCTCCATCTAGCTAGTATGATGAGAGGGGATGTGACATTTCCTCTGTGAAAATGTTATTGGTATCTTTCTATTTTAGCTAATAAATTTGATGCACTTTTTATGTTATCTTGTAGTGCTCTCTATATTATCTTAAAATGATATTTCCATACTATTTTTATAAGTATTTGAAACATCTTTTTCTCTTATATTTACCACATATATTTTTAATACAAAGTACAGTTTTTTTTTCTTAAAAAAAATCCATACAAAAATGCAACACTACATATACAAATTCTAAAGCATACATGCACACTTCTACATCTCACATGTCTATGATACATTTAGTTTTGTGAACCACAAGACATGTAAACAAAAGTGTGTACCAAAAATAGTACACATGTTCTCCCTTGTCTATGACACATTTAGTTGTGTGAACTAAAAGAAATGTAAACAAAAGTGTATACAAGTGTGAATAAGATGAACAATCACCTCATAACTCACATGAACGATCACCTAATAGCTCAACCAACATCTCTACAAGTTGTATATTTATAATTACGTAAAATTAAAATAATATTAATAAAATAATATCTCAACCAACAACTATACAAGTTGTATATTTATATTTATGTAAAAGTAAAATAATATTAATAAAATAATAATATTTAAATTTACTTAATATATTAATTATAAAATCATATACACTTTCATGTGTAAAATAAAATAATATTAAAAACAAGAGTATCATTATGTCTTTTTAAATTTAAAATAATATTAATAAAATAGTTATACTTAAATTTAATTAATATATTATTTATAAAATTATTTTATATATAAAATAAAATAATATTAAAAACATAAGTTTCATTATATCTATTTAAATTTAAAATAATATTAATAAAATAACAATATTTAAATATAATTAATATATTATATTTAAATTTCAAATAATATTAATAAAATAACAATATTTACATCTAATTAATATATTATTTATAAAATTTAATTAGATGAGATATTTGAAATAAAGTAATATTATTAACATATCATTATATCTACTAAACAATGGGGCACTGCTTATAGGCGGGGTGGAGGGGGCGGTCGGCTGTGGTCGTCCCCACCCCGGATCAAATCCTATGCTTCAGTTTCTACAGCGCCCCCGCTTATCGGGCGTTAGATACATTGTAGTGAAAAAAATAAATTTACTAAACAATATTTAAATCTACTTAATATATTAATTATGAAAGTAAATACTGTGTGTTTAGAATTTTATTGTGTTATAGTTTTTAAATATTAATGTTTGAGTGGACACTCCATCTATTATTAGTGTTAAAATGAAACTTTTGAAAATAAAAAAGAATGTTGTTGAAGCATAAACAAAATGAAAACCATTAAAATTTAGATAAATAAAGAAAAAATTAATTGTTAAGATAAATTGAAGAAAAAAGAAAATAATTTTTTGGTTTAAACTTTGATAACCAAAAGACAATAGTGAGGAATAAGATTTATATAAATGAAATGAAACATAATCCAATTTCTTAGGAGGAATGAGTGAAACAACAAAGAAGAAAAGAAATGAAGAGATGAGATGATAAAAAAGGAGGGGATATAAAGGGAGGAAATTAATAGGAGCTAATAGGCCAAGGAGATAGGTAAGTATAAATATAGAAATTAAGGAAAATAAAGTTCAGATGAGGGAATGGAGAGAGTGATTAAACCTAGAGAGGGATGGAGAAAGGACGAAGAGGATAATTAAAATTGAAAGGAGGGAAGGAGTTAATGGTTAAGATGATGGATTAAGGGTTTCCAAGATTGGCTTAGTTTATAACCATCTTCTCAGTTAAAATTTTTGGGATGATTTTCCATTTCCAAAGCTCCCCTGATAAGCTAAGAAAAGTAATGAGATGTGGCGCAAGGACTTTCATTTGATCGAAACAGATTTGGTGTTTAGAGTTAAACGAATGTTCCGTAATCATTGATTTATTGAGTCGGTTGTGATTGGTATCAACAATGTTCTCTTTGAGACGGGCGTGAATGGATCTACTAGAATGTAGGTTTGTCCACATGAGCAGGGAATTTGGTAGACCCCTTAGGCTTGAAAAGGGTTGGATTTATCTTTAATGCTCTCAAATAATTGTTCAAGGGTTTTGTGGGGTTTAAAGGTTGTTTGGATGTTCTTCTTAATTAAGAGTTTCGAGATGCGTGTTAAATTTTCAGTATTAAATTACAATACTATAGGATCTTTGCTGAGAGAATAACATCTACAGTATATCAATGCATGACAATCATAATATGATAAGCATCACAAGCATCACAAGAATCAAAAGCATAGAGACAAGAGACACAGAGTTTCCGTGGGGAAAACCCTAAGGTGAAAAACCCCACAACTTCCTCAGAGATAGAGAGAGCAATGGCTCAACCAAAATACAACCAAATAACACTGAGATAGTCTCCTAGCAGATGATCCTCCTCCTCCTCACTAGTGCGCTACTTTTCAGAGAGAGAGATAGATACTTTTCCGAGTGAGTAAAATAGAGATCTCCTATCTCTATTTATACTCACCTTTTTGCCCAGTGACTTACTGGGGCCGACTTGTCTACTTAGATACACCCACATTATATTATATATTAATCAGGGCCGACCCCATAAGGTGGTCTAATAACCCATCGGCAAGTACACACACTTGCGACACTTGTCAATCCACATGACGACACTTCCTTATAGAGGAATAACACATCTCTTATAAGGGTACAATAAATATATATATAATATATAGATGAAATACATTCCGAAGTTACATATACATCAACACTCCCTCTTAACTAGGAAGGTATTTCTCGACACAGATCTGCTAGACAAGTCTTCTTCTCTGGATCATCGTCATCGATGCATCGTCATCATCATCGTCACTGCTACTACTATCTCAACCAATCTCTGACTCTACTCGTCATAGGAAGTTCTACAGAGCCAGTCCTTTTTCATACTGGATGTAGGCCCACCACCTGCAGGTCTTCGTCATCACTGGCCATACTGTGGAATCCTCAGGACTTATTACGTGCATCACAAAACCTCGAAAGAGCATCCCAGGATGTTACGGGTACACAACTCCGACTTGTAGGATCTCCCAGGGCGCTATTACATGTGACCCCACCACAAAACCTCGAAAGAGCATCTCAGGATGTTACGGGTACACAACTCCGACCTGAAATCTCCCAGGGCACAAATTACATGTGGTCCACCACAAAACCTAGCAAGAGCATCTCAGGATGTTACGGGTACACAACTCCGACCTGAAATCTCCCAGGGCACAAATTACATGTGGTCATGGCAAAACCTCGTAAGAGCATCTCAGGATGTTACGGGTACACAACTCCGACCTGAAATCTCCCAGGGCCCAAATTACATGCCATAGGACAAAACCTCGCAAGAGCATCTCAGGATGTTACGGGTACACAACTCCGACCTGAGATCTCCCAGGGCGCTATTACATGTCCTCCCAGAGCAATGTCTCGAAAGAGCATCCCAGGCTGTTACGGGTACACAACTCCAACCTATAGGATCTCCCAGACATGCTCATCTGCACAACCTGATCCACGGCCATAGAGTATCAACCTGATACTCACCATACATCATCCTGATGTACTCATGATTGTCCTGATCATCATCACTGCAACGTCCTGCTGCATGTCATCTGGAGCAACATCCTGAAGCTCATCATCCATGATCATCCTGATCATCACTGCAACATCCTGCTGCATGTCATCTGGAGCAACATCCTGAAGCTCATCATCCATGATCATCCTGATCATCACTGCAACATCCTGTTGCATGTCATCTGGATCAACATCCTGAAGCTCATCATCCATGATCATCCTGATCATCACTGCAACATCCTGCTACATGTCATCTGGAGCAACATCCTGAAGCTCATCATCCATGATCATCCTGATCATCAATGCATCCACCTAATGCATACCAAGTATCTACCTGATACATATCATCATACATGATCCACCTGATCATCAATGCATCCACCTGATGCATACCAAGTATCTACCTGATACATGATACATATCACCATACATGATCCACCTGATCATACAATGTATCCACCTGATACATATACAGATACATGGTCCAAGCATCCAACATGATGCACATACATACATAAATGATCCACCTGATCATATCCAGCATCCAACATGATGCATACATACATAAATGATCCAACTGATCATATCCAGCATCCAACATGATGCATACATACATAAATGATCCAACTGATCATATCCAGCATCCAACATGATGCATACATACATAAATGATCCAACTGATCATATCCAAGCAGAAACCAGAACATCATCCTGATGCCCATTCTCCAGCGCTTACTTCCACAGCCATGTGAAGGATCCTCCTTCCAACATGCTTGGAATGGCTTCAGCAAATGTGTCCATCACTTCTTCCTCGAAGTGTCCTCAATCTGTAGAACGCCAAGCCTCTCTCTGAAGTACTCGAACTTCACTCTGGCTAGTGGCTTCGTCAGCACATCTGCAATTTGCTCATCCGTCGCAACATACAGAAGCTTCACAGCTCCTCTCTGCACCATATCCCTGATATAGTGATATTTGATCTCTATGTGTTTCGACCTGTCATGAAACACTGGGTTCTCGGACAGCTTCACACAACTCTGGTTATCACAGAAGATACCAGTAGCCTCCAATGGGAGATCAAATAACTCAGACAGTAGCTTCCATAGCCATACTGCCTCACAACTAGCTGAACAGGCTACAACATACTCTGCCTCAGCTGTACTCAGTGCTACGCAGGACTGCTTCCTGCTAAACCAAGAGATCACACCTGATCCCATACTGAAGCAACACCCAGATGTGCTCTTCCTATCTGCAGCACTGCCAACCCAATCCGAATCAACATAACCCTGTAGGTTAAACTTTTGATCCGCCTCATACCTGAGTCCATAATCCAATGTACCCTTCAGGTACCTCAGAACATGCTTTACAGCAACCAGGTGAACACTCCTCGGATCCGTCAAGAACTGGCTCAATGTGTTCACAACAAAGCAAATGTCTGGTCTCGTGTTCGTCAGGTACATCAAGGATCCAATCATCTGACGATACAAAGAGACATCAACCGGCTCAGATGAAGCATCACATAGAAGCTTTAGATTTGATGCCATAGGTGTGGCCATGGCCTTGCAATCCATCATCCCGAACCTCTTCAGGATCTCTACTGCATACTTCCCTTGTCCAAGGAAGATTCCTTCTGCATTCTGCCACACCTCCATGCCAAAAACAAATAGTGCATCATCCCCAAGTTCTTCATCTCGAACTCGGTAGTAAGCTTCCGCTGCGTGTCGGCAATCAATCTATCTTCACCATACCAAGTTCTGCACATATATGATTTCCTATCATGTGTCTCAGAACCAAGTGGCTGCTTCTTCTTCAACTACACCATTCAAGAAAGTTGTCTTGAATCCATCTGGTGTATCTTCTATTTCATCACTTTTATATTTCTCTATGCTGCCATCTGCAACATGCTTGATCTAAAAGTTCTATTTGGAAGTCACAACAGACTTCCCTTTAGCTCTTGGGATCGCATCCCAAACATCATTCTTCATGATCGACGGATCATGGCATTCCATTTCTTCATCCCAGATCCTGGGAACTTCAATATCTTCAATAGATATCTTTGTTGCTGGAACAAATGTTGTAGTCCTTTTGTAGGTGAAGATATACGGTCTTTCCTACAAAACAGGTTAAATTGCATGATTAGAAACATCTCATAATTTTCAGAACAAATTCTTACACATGAAGAAATATGTCATACAATCATGCAATTATCTTAGCCAATGCTTCAATACAACATTTATCCATATCCCGTAACTTTCTAGATGCCTTCCAATCTCCACCAGAACATTGTTAAGAGTGTGCACAACTCCCAACATGTCAGCAAAGAGGTTTCATTCTAGATAAGTAGCAATGGAATGTTGTACAGTGCCATAGGCCACTTACCCAACACATGCATATTAGTAGTATACTGTTCATTAATTCAATCATTCTAATATGCACAATACATATCCTAAGTCTAGGAACATGAGCATATACATCATTGAACAATTTTATTTAAGCAAACAAATATGCAAGAAAATTAAAATACTTATCTTTGTTTGTTTGTTGGGTGGACTCCCTCTGAGTCTTTTCTTCCTTGCAGGAGCTGCTGGAGTCCTTCTACACCTTCTTGTTGTGGAATGTAGAGAGATGGACAACTCCCTCTGAATATCTGCACCCTTGCAGAAACCACTGGAGTGTGCTCCCTCTTGATCTTTGCTTCCTGGATTACCTGTTCTTGAACTCATATTCATCCTTGCTCCCTATGCATGCTTATTAGTATCATGATTGTGTTATCCTTGTGATCTCATACAAAATCATACATTCATTAAAACACAATAATCTCAAGTATGTATAGTCATGATCATTTCAAACAGAAATAATAAGCATTAGCATTCAAGGTTTATATAGGACTCTTATGGTTAGTCATATCATAAGAAACATAACATGTCTAAACCTGTAATTACTCAAACCTATGACTCTTCTGGTTAGTCATATTATTAATTAAGGTAAGACACATAATATGCATATGCCCATGATTATTCAAACTTATGACTTTATGAACAATCATCATCAATCATGCCATGCATACTTATATGATAGATCCTATGATATAAGAAACACATACCTGGTCACCATATTTGCTAGTTATGTCTAGCAATGTGTTCTTGTTCTCTTCAATGACCTGCATAACTCATTAGTTAACTTTTGCAAAAACAAATTATACATACCTCTATGTGATCCATGACTATGGATGAATCTTTGTATTTATGTCACGATGGCATGTTCAGGTTGTCCCTTCAAATTGTACAAACCTCCCTCTTGCTTTCCAATCACTACTGCATTATCTATGGTCTTTCCCTTTGGCCACATTAGGACTTGGCCATCCACAAATTCAACCCTCATACCTTTTGCATCTAATGCAGAAATGGAGAGTAAGTTCTTCTTGAGCCCAGGTACATAAAGTACTTCCTTCATCTTCAATGATTTTCCAGAATCTAGGTTGTAGGAGGCTTCACCACTTCCTTTGATTGGGTATTGATAATCATCCCCAAGTTTCACCTTATGGGGTGATTCATGTTCAGATAGGTTCACAAAGGATTCTTTAAACCCAGTCATGTGTTTGGAAGCCCCACTATCAATCAAGCAATCATTACATCCATGGGAGATGGTACCTGTAAGAGCAGAAATTAGAACATATTCTTCTTCACTTGATGAGTCATCATCACTACTACTTTCTGCCCTAGCCTTCTTCTTTGGAGGTTCATCATCTTCGGCAGCATGAGCATGAAACCTTCTTTTGCTGCCCTTCTTCTTCTTACTCTGTTGAACGAGATCAATTTCTTCCTTGCACAAATTCCTTGAATAAAGGAATCCCATGACCTAGGTAGGCCATTTAGAGTAGTCATCACCACCTCACCATTCTCCACCATTTCATCTACTGCTTCTAATTGTTCCTTGATCTGAGAGACCCTTGAAAAGTAAGATTGAATGGTTTCTCCATTCTGAAACTTTACTGCTTTCAATTGGTTCCGCAGGGTCATCTTTCGATTTATGTTCTTTCCTTCAAATAGCTTGGTCAAAGATTCAAACATCTCTTTGGGTGTCTTGAGAGAAGACACATGGGGTATGAGATGATCTTTGATAGAATCAACAATGATTCTCTTTGCCTTGACCAAGTTCTTCTTGTGCAATACCTTGGCCTCTTCATCCTCTGGGATAGGGATGTCTTCTTTCACATATGAGTCCAACTCATTCTCTTCCAGGATTAGCCCAATCCTATACTTCCAGGCTCGGAAGTTATCATCCCCTTCAAGCTTATCCTCAAGCTTGGTGTGAAGAGACATCTTTAAGAGTACTTCAAATGGAAATAGAAAAGATTTAGAACTTACCACTTGAAGTGCTGAAAACTGGATCTGGTCCCGGATTAGGGTTTGTCAGAGAAACCCTAAAAATTCAAAATGTGAATTTCAAAATTCCGAAAGGATAGAAAGATGCGCCTTGGAGAGCTGATCAGCCTAGTACATTCAGAATTTGAGATCAGCAAAGTCTTGCCCTTCAGAATTGCCTTTTTGTCCTCCCGGGTTCACTGGGGAGAGCCCTGAATTAGGGTTTGAGTTTCCCGGAGATCTACCCAGCCAAAAATCTCGATCCAAAGCTCAAACCTTCGATTTTTGCAAGGAGCTTCCAGCTGTACCTTCAGTTTCCAGAAATTCCTATTTTTGTGGAAACCCTAATTTTTAGGGCCAAAACTGAAAATGCTCGGAACTGAAATCTGATTGGACAGAAAGATGCGCCTTGATGAGTAGATCCAATCTACTATACTGAATTTCAAAAATCTGTGGAGAGAAACCCAATAAACAAGGAATACAAGCTTCCGTCACTGCAAAATGTCTTCTTCTCAGTTAAGCTCTGATACCATGTTAAATTTTCAGTATTAAATTACAATACTATAGGATCTTTGCTGAGAGAATAACATCTACAGTATATCAATGCATGACAATCATAATATGATAAGCATCACAAGCATCACAAGAATCAAAAGCATAGAGACAAGAGACACAGAGTTTCCGTGGGGAAAACCCTAAGGTGAAAAACCCCACAACTTCCTCAGAGATAGAGAGAGCAATGGCTCAACCAAAATACAACCAAATAACACTGAGATAGTCTCCTAGCAGATGATCCTCCTCCTCCTCACTAGTGCGCTACTTTTCAGAGAGAGAGATAGATACTTTTCCGAGTGAGTAAAATAGAGATCTCCTATCTCTATTTATACTCACCTTTTTGCCTAGTGACTTACTGGGGCCGACTTGTCTACTTAGATACACCCACATTATATTATATATTAATCAGGGCCGACCCCATAAGGTGGTCTAATAACCCATCGGCAAGTACACACACTTGCGACACTTGTCAATCCACATGACGACACTTCCTTATAGAGGAATAACACATCTCTTATAAGGGTACAATAAATATATATATAATATATAGATGAAATACATTCCGAAGTTACATATACATCAACAATGCGATCATTGATGCCATGGATATAAGGGAGAGAAATTAATGCTTGGGTTGGGGAAGAGGAATTGTAATGCTTAGGTTTTGCGTGAAGGATGACATGAAATGCTTTGTTGATTTGGTTTTGAGAGTCGCCATTGGACATGAGGGATTTGGTGAGGTGGAATCTTTCTTGGTTTAAATATCGGGGGTCTGAAATTCATACAAATATGGTGATAAGGGTTTTAAGGACATTAGATTTTGTAGTAGGGTGGTGGTGGGATTGGGCATGAAGGTATTTATCAATATAGGTCTTTTTGTGGTAGACTTGATGAAAAAGGAACCATCGTGTTGATGGGTGACTAAAATGTCTAGAAAAGAGAGACAGTCATTTTGTTGAATTTCCATAGTGAACTAAATGTGAGAAGAAATATTGTTTAGGTGATTGTGAAAGTTATTGAGGGAAGCACGACCATGTGGCCAAATGAGAAAGGTGTCATCAACAAAGGGAAACCATCATTTAGGACTTAAAGAGAAACTATTGAGGGCCAAGGTTTCAAAGTGTTCCATATGTTGGCAACAATAGAGGATAAAAACGGTCCCATGGCAATGCCTTCAGTTTTTTCATAGAACTTGTATTTAAAACAAAAGAAATTAGAGGTTAATACATTGGATAAATTGGTAGATTCACTCCCATCTCAAAGAACACATTGCTAATAATAGTCAACACTAACTAAATAAATCATCTATTGTGGAACATTTCTTTAACACTAAACACCAAATCTATTTTGATAAAATGAAATTCCTTGCGTCCACTTATCATTACCTCTCCTGCCTTATTAGGAAATCTATGGAAATACATTTTAAGCATGAGAACAATTTTAACTGAGAAGATGACTATAAACTAAGCCAATCTTGAAAATCCTCAATCCATCGTCTTAACCATTTACTCCTTCTCTCCTTTCAATTTATATTATCCTCCATGTCCTTCATCTTCCCTCTCTGAGTTTAATCACTCTCTCCCTTCTCTCGTCTCAACTTTATTTTGCTTATTCTATATTTATGCCTACATATCCCCGAATATATTAGCTCGTATTGATTCCCCCCTTTATATCCCCCTCTTTTTAATAATCTGTCTCTTCATTTCTTCTCTTTCTTATTTCACTCATTCCTCCTAAGCAATTGGGTTTCTTTCATCTATTTAAATCCGATTCTTCCTCTTTTCATTTGGTTATCAATGTTTTAAATTTACTTTTCTTATCTTCTTTCTTTTTCTTTTCTCTTTTTTCTTAAATTTATCCTAACAACTAATTTTAACCTTATTCATCTCCATCTAAATCTTAACGACTAATTTAGACTTTATCCATCTAAATCCTAAAAACTATGTTATTTTTTTATATATATTTAACTACATTCTTGTATATTTTCAATAGCTTCATTATGACAATGGTGTTTCATTTGACACATTAATCATTTATAAACTAAAAGAAAAAAATCATACTAATTATAAATATAAAAATATACTACAAGAATAAACAAACATCTTAAAGCACAGTACCTATTTAACTTATTTTTTTGGTTACATAAAATTATTATTCAACTTCATTTTATGTTATATAACCACTCAATGAAATTATCATAAATACTAACCCTAATACAATGATGTTCTTAAACATTATCATAAATACTAACCCTAATACAATAATGTTCTTAAACTTAAGAAAACAAATATAATCCTACAACTTTGGACTAACTTTGAACACAACTTGATTATCCTTTATCCTTAACATGGAAGGATATACGTTCAAATAAAATAAAACAAAATAAAGCCTACCTTTGAATTCTAAATAGAAGAATCATTATCACAAGCGAACATAAATACACAACTTATTCTAATACCCAAACTTTAAACCGAGGCAAATCTGTTATTATTACGAAATTGATGAATAAAAAAATCATTATTTTTTTTTTAATTTAATAAATGTTTTGTGCAAAGGAAGAATGAAGAATCACTTTACCATTGGTTTGTCATGTGTTTGGATAGAGGCTGCAGTCAGAAAGTATATCAATGATTTCGAGTATATTCATTTTTCTCATATTTTTTGAGAGGTGAATATGGAGGTTGACCATCTTTCCAAGATGGCTTTGAATTCTTTGGCGAGGATCATCATGTGGGAGGAATGGCACCGGGATCTTATTATCTCTCGAGGCTGGATAGATTTGCATTGGTCTTGATACCTGTGGATTGGCCTTTCTGTTTTTGGTATTTTTTGGTGTTATTAGCGGATATATGATTTATATTTTGTGGTATATCTATTTTGCAGGTTCATAGACTCTACTCCACCAACTACTTGTTGGTCTTATGATCTTCAGTTTTTGCAGCACTATTTATCTTGTTTATGTATGTCTTCGGTGACGGATCCTCGGTCCCTTGCCCCATGGGGTCATGGTACTATTTACTATGCTGTTTTTTATTTTGGGCAGATCCACTGCCATGTGTAGATGCTCTGTTATGGCGAATGTATGCACCTCGTATGTTGTGGCCTAGTTTCTGCACAGTTTCTGGAACTTTTAGTCTGTGTGATTTGGGCTGTTTTTTCACCCGTGATATGTATCACTCTCATAACATGCTGGGATCAGTTTTCCCTGTTTCTTTGATGTAATTGGAACTATTTACTATTTCACAGTATTAATAGTAAGTTATATTTTTCGATGGAAAAGAGGCTGGGTTAGATAAAGATGTGATGTAATTGTTTACAAGGCTCTTTCATATTTCCGCTATATTGTGTTTATATTTGTCTATGGAGAGACCATTTACAGTATTAATAGTTAGTTATATTTTTCGATGGAAAAAGAGGATGGGTTAGATAAAAATGTGATGTAATTGTTTACAAGGCTCTTTCATATTTCCGCTATATTGTGTTTATATTTGTCTATGGGGAGACCATTTACATTGTTATGCATTTCTGTCCAGACAAACTTATATTTTCACGGAAAAAAAAACTTATATATATATTTTTAATATAAAGTATAGGTTTTTCAGTTCTGAAAAAAAGGGCTTTTCCATATTCATTTATTTTGAAATGTGATATCAAAATGGCATTCCATGTTCAAAACTTTTAATTAAAAGTGACATAAAAACATGATTAGCAATGGAAGAAAAGAAAAAGCCTTTAAAAGTTACAATTATCATAAACTTTATGAAGCTGTGCATTGATAAAAAAAAAGCTTGCACTTTTTCCATAGAACTTGTCAAAGTGAACCATGTTTGTGTGGTAATGGAGCAATTCTATATAATGACACTTTTCAGTATTATCTTATTAAACAATTGTTCATGGAACTAATAATTGGACACAATTCCATGCTGTAGGACTTTTTATTGAACAAACCCAGTTGGATTTTAACCTAAATATTATCAACCTAATTAATCTTTTAATATAATAAAAAATATAGTTTCAATTTCTATTTTAAATCAAATACAAGAGATAAAATTCAAATTTGATGTCTTCTATTTCACACTTCAAAAAATAAAACCCAGTTTCATTATATTAACATAAAACCACATTCGACAAAGCAAAATCCTTACATAAAAGGCAATTACAAAACATGCTACATGTCACATACAAAATAAAAAAGACAAGAAAACTCTGAAAAACTGTATATAACCAATGGATAAGATTTTTTTGAATCCAATACCTCTATAATCCGTATCCAAAAACAGTTAAAAAAACAATACCATGATCCTTTCCGTAAATATCTTATTCAAATATCTTATCCAAAGATGCTTTACTTTTGGAGAAGAGTATCTTAACTAAACAAGCTTTCATGGGATGCGATTTCTTTCCAAATACTGAATCAACTTTATTGTGTCAAAGTGTCTAACTATAAGGTTTTTGAATTGATTTTTTCGATACAATTTTGAAAAAATATATGAGATTCTGGTGAAAAGCCTTCATTTCTAAAAACTCTTTTCTGAATGTTTTGAAAACCTTTTTAGTTCTAGTAGCTCATTGAACATGAATTGATTTTTTCGATACAATTTTGAAAAAATCTATCAGATTCTGGTGAAAAGCCTTCATTTCTAAAAACTCTTTTCTGAATGTTTTGAAAACCTTTTTAGTTCTAGTAGCTCATTGAACATCATGATATGTAATCAATCCTAAATATCAATATAATGTTTTTTTAAAATAAAAAGTTTCATTTTGATTCATTTATTTAAAAATACATCATATACTCTTAAAATAAATCAATATCATTAACCCTATCAATATAATGTTTTTTTAAATAAACAGTTTCATCTTTTTTAAAATAAAAAGTTTCATCTCATTCATTCATTTAATAATAAAAAAATCATATTCTCTTAAAATAGATCAACACCACTCAATACAAAGCTCTATGTTCAAATTGTACAGCAGGAGTGATTCTTTTCCTCAATGATTTCCATGTATTCAGGATTCAACTCAATTGTGGTTTGAGAACAAACACTAAGGCAGAACTCTGGGGCTTATGGTGTCTATGCAAATTGACAAATTTATTTGGAATTGACACATTTCATGTTTATGGAAATTCTATAGTCATCATCAACTGGGCTTGTCACAAATCAAATTTGTAAATTGCCTCTTTAATGAATTGGTGTAGACTTACTGAAGAACTTTTTTTTTTCACATGAAAAAGCTCTATACTTTATAGTATATAAAATTGTCAAAGATTACAATCTTTCCATTAATTAACAGAAGTACGAGGATATCCCATCCAAAAACATGCAAAAACCTTGCATCCATGACCAAACCCACAATGATTCTCAGAGATATCCATTGTTCTTATCCCCAATCCCAAGCCTAGGAGGTGCCAAAGAAACTAAGATGCATAATAAAGAAAAAAGTAAAGCCAAAAAACTCCTATGAAGTGGAGATATAAAGAAAAAAGGAGTCAACTGCCAACAAACATGAAGCAGCTAAGCCCTAAAAACAGGACTGGATCCTGAATCCCGCATCATGAGATCTTCATAAAGCTCAAAAAGAATGCTGCCCTCACAAGCTAAGAATACTGTACTGAAAACTTATATCTTCGTTCTCCTGCATTGAGTTCAAACATATTTTCAGGGAATTAAATCAGGATGCTAATGATTTGTCCAAGAAAGCTTTAACAGGTGAGGAAGGTATCATCATATGAAAGGAATTTGTGGAAAATTCCTTGATTAGCCGTGGTACAAAGAATATATTTTCGATGTAACTTTTTGTTTTATATTTTCAGATGTAGAGCCTTTAGTATTCTTGAGGTGAAGATAGATGTTAGTATTTGAGAAGTACTTGATCTAAAGGTTGATTGTGGAGATACTATGTGGTTATTTTTTTGGGACTGTTTTTGGCTATGAGATGTACTTTTAGATTTTCTATAAATAACAAAAATATGATTTTTTCTGACTGAAAAAAAGCTCTATATTCAAATATTTTTTTTGCTAAATTGTGAATAAATTCTTATTTTACTGTTAAATCAAATAAATATGAAAAATTGGTTATAAAAATTATATACACCACAACTAACTAAATAACTGTATTAAAAAAATAATAAAAATAATGAAGGATTAAATACACCACACAGAACTCAGATTTTGGAACAAATATACCCAAATACACCACACAGAATCCAGCTTCCAGCTACTACGTGGTTAGTTTTTTGGGACTGTTTTTTGATATGAGATGTACTTTTTTTATTTTCTAAGGGCGTGTGATAACTGGCACTCAAATGGCCTCAGTATTCTGGCTATCCACGATGGAATTTTTTCCGGCGAGGCATAGTTCCACTCTTTTTGGTTATTTTTTGGAATTTGGACGATCTGGGTCGTCTTAAAATGAGCCAAAACCCCTGGAGACACAGTTTCATGGCATAGTTCAGCAGTAAATAGGGTGGAACTACGATTCAGCCAATTATTATAACGGGATCTAGGGAACAAATCGCCGGAAAAGCAAGACCATTTAAGTACCAGTTATCCCAGGCCTAAAAAAGCTCTATATTCAAATTTTTTTTGCTAAATTGTGAATAGACTCTCATTTTGCTGTTAAATCAAATAAATATAAAAAGTTGGTGAAAGGTTGGTTATAAACCACAAATGACTACATAACTGTATTAAAAAAATAATAAAAGTAACGAAGGATTAAATACACCACACAGAACTCAGATTTTGGTTCAAATATACCCAAATACACCACACAGAATCCAGCTATATTTGAACAAAGATACCCAAATTATTAAACAGAAACAGGACAAAAATACCCAAATCATCAAATAAAGGATGCACACATGCAGTTTTCTTTCATCTCATGTGTACACACTAATTTCGCCCTGAGCAGCATTGGATCAGACGGAGGGGAGCCTTTGCATGGCTATGGAGGGTGTTTCAGGAGAGTTGGAGAGCAGAAAGGGGTGAGCCAAGAGCTGAGCAGCGGTCCATCTGTTGCGGGCATCTTTGTGCAGACAGCATGTAATGAAGCTCCGAAAATTCGCAGACGCAGTTGGAGGCGGAGACGGGGGATCACCATAACAGATTGCGCACATTAGCGCCGGCCAGTCTGCTTTCTGCCCGGCTGCCAGAAACGGGAAATGCCCAGTATAGCACTCCAGCAGACTCAACCCTAAGCTCCAAATATCGCCCGCGTATCCGTCGTAGCGTCCGCCATAGGTCTCGGGGTCGAATCTCTCGGGGCTCATGTATGCACAGGTACCCACATAAGTATTGCACGGATCCAATGTCTGAGACAAAATTCTGCTGACGCCGAAGTCTGCAATTTTCACTTCTTGCCTCCTGTTTATGAGCAGATTGGAGGGCTTTATGTCTCTGTGCACGATCTTGTGACGGTGCAGATATTTCAAGCCCTGCAAGACCTGCCTCGCTACGTCCGCCAAGAATCTCTCCGACATCATGTCGGGTCTTCTATGCTCCAGCGATCCTCCGTCCATGTACTCCAAAACGAAGTGGATCTCTTCCCCTTTCTCGAAGATCCCGTGGCATTTTACGACATACGGGGACTCTGTTTTCTTCAGAATCTCCATCTCTCGGATTATTTGCTGCCTCAATGTCTCGTCGTGATTGCCATGGATGACTTTCAGGGCGTAAATGGCTGCAGTTCTCTTGTGTCGGACCTTATACACGATGCCACCGCTTCCATGGCCGATTTTCTGAATTCTCTCCAAGTCTGAGAGATCCGACACATCTCTGGAGACAACTGTGTTCTGCGGAGGCAGCGGAAGTCGATGAAGCTGAGTCTGTTGGCGAGCAGGGATTGGGATATTCAGCCGCGGATTTCTCCGACCCGACATTTTGCTCAAGAATTGCTTATTCTTTGATCAAATTGATCAATCTTTCAATCGTCCCAGAATCTCAAAAACAATCACAAGTAGCAGGAGGGCTGGAAGATCTGTTAGAAGACCATTCACCCCAACTGATCTGTTGGCTGTGGGGGCTCAAATAGAGAAGAAATCCGTTGGGAAGGGGCCGCGACATCGACAAGAAGAATCCCAGAATGCGCAGAAGATGTCGATATAAATGGGTGATGGGGCGGGCCATCACATGAAATGGTTGACGTGGCAGGGTCATGGGATCCCAAAGTCTACCATCACCCGCACGTGCTTGACAAAATCAAATGGGACCACCACTACCCCTTAACTCCGTCAATATATCCGTTAGCTTGGTCAAGTCGTCCGGACTCGACGACCATTAACTCCGTCAATATATCCGTTAGCTGGGTCAAGTCGTCCGGATTCGGCGACTACGCTTTCGTTTCTCATTGCTGTATTCTAACTAGTAACTCATAAATCATGATGCCTTTTCTAGAGAGGTTATTTTAGAAAAGCGACTTTAATCATTTTTAATGTGTCTTTTTAGGTGTAATTGTGGAAAGGAAACAAGCGACTTTAATAAAAAAAGTTTAATGTGTTTTTTTAGGTGTAATTGTGGAGAGGAAACAGTCAACATTGATATAGATTTAGATTATCGATATATAAATTTTATTGGTTAGAAAACTACCTACACTTAAAAAAAACTACTTGTTCCTCATTTTCTCTCTATATAAGTTGTATGAACCAAGTTATATATATGATGATGCTAACGTTCCTAATTATTAACGTCCACTTAAACCAACTTGGATTTATTGGACCTTTAAGAAAAGTAAGAAATTGTTCAATTTACTTATTTTATGCTCAAATATTTTGATAATTTTTTTAAATGGTCTTCTCCTCTTAACATGGAATCTTATTTGATATATATTAAATAAGAGTTTGCTATAAAGAAGGAAAAACATGAATATATATATATATATATATAGATTGATTGATGGGCTTAGGATTTTTTTTCAATTATTCCAATCTTGGGGGGAGAGACTCCATTATTTGAAATGGTAGGGAACACACCCTTTCTAGTGAGCCAAGTAAAGAGTTTATTAATTTCATGGTATCCAACTCTTTATTAAAGAAGAGTTTAGATATCCAAGCTTTGTGTAGAATATTACTTCAAGTTGTTAAATATAGAGAAAATTTTAGGGATGAAATGTAACCATGGGTTAATTTTCAGTTTTTTTTTTCCTAAAAAAAGAATTGTCAATTTCTATTTTTTTCTAAAATTATTCACCCAAATTCCATGGGATAAAAATATTTTACTCTAAACATCGCCAAAGTTGTCTATAAACTATATAATATCCTTAGTAATTTGAATATTTTCACAAAATATCACGAAACATTTTATGGTTGGAAATTTAAGAAGTAAGATTCATACAGATTTCTACACTTTAAGGAAATTATGGATCCTTAAAATTTACCCTAGTCAAAGTTGCCCCCATCACTTGATGGAACAACTAGGCCGAAAGTAGAGGTGGGATGTGTCTGGGAATTTAAAGCATGTGGGAGACATGGTTCAAGTGCCAACGATTTGGAATATGGTAATCTTATTCAAGAAGTCTTTAATGATTTCCAAAATGAAGTTAGTAGGATTCCCATCTCGCAAGGTAATCTACATCTAGACTTCTATAAGTTCCTGTAATATCCCCAATTCGAAAATAAGAGATACCCCTCAATGTTTTACCTCGAAGAGAAACTAGTTCAAAAATTTCACTAGACACCCCCTAGTTTCGAGCTTTCCCAAACAGCCCCAAATCCACTCGAATCTTTCCTAATTTGACTCAGATGGACCCTAACAGCCCAAAATTCATCAAAACTAATCATCAATAGTATTCAGGTGGTTGCTGTGTAAGTTTTACAAACAATTAACCATGAATTTGTAAGCCATTTATGTAGATTTCAACATTGAATAACTAGTATCGAAATACTGAGCCAAATAAAAGGAAAATTATGAAAGATTTTATTAAAACTTGAACACCAACATAGATTACATCTATGGCTTCCATAGTAGCTGCAAAAACACAGAGAAATCCAGTACAAGAAAGGAAGAGTGGCTGCCCCAAAAGTCAGCACAGAGAGAGAGAGAGTGAAATGCTGCTCCAAATAGAAAAATATGCTTCACTCTTGCACCCTCCACAAGCAATATTTCGACCCCAAACCTTAGATATTCCACCTACAGTGCACCCTCCATCAGATGTGGTCAATATGAAACCATGGAGAAATCTTCCTCCATATCTATTCACTCAATGGTGCGCCCTCTACATCCATAGACCTTCACACACAAAACTCCACCATAAAACACCAACAAACTTCTCTACCACAAACTGAGATCCAAACACTATTGTATGAACTCGAAATAGCAAGATAACATGGACATGAAATCACTCACATGAAGCTTAGTAGGGAAACCAGGGTGTGGTTTACCCTCTCATGCTAGCTAGGGTGAAATCTTTCTTCATTGAAACTAGTTACAATTTGCAAGGGGCACATCTCCCAAGCATGAAAGGCACTATGGATCTCCAAATCAATTGAAAAATGACCAAAATATTTTCCCCATCGTGCGTGCATCCATTTTATAGGATTATTGAGTTCCTTTCCTCCATATTATCGAAATTTCTCCCAATAATAATAATAAAATTTGAGTTAGTTGAGAGAATAATCATTCATGATATTTTTAACTCCCTTCTAATGTTATTTGACCACATGAGACCTTATCCAACCTTAGGAATTTGAATAGGGAGGGAGTTACATTCATTTTGTGGGTCCACTTCACCTCAAGCACCCTCCTTAGCTATTTTTAGGACCTGCCATTGTCATAGCTGTCATAGATGCTTGTCATAGTGTCATAGATTCCTTAGGAGTTACACTTCACCCATGCACCCGTCTTGACTATTCTTTGTGGTAACTTTCCCACTAGTGCGCCCTTCATAGTCTATGTTTATCCCTCGGAGTTACACTTCATGAGATTCCCCCATGATTGGGTTCCTTCCACCTAGGATGGAGGTTACACTTCTTCCTTAACCAATCATCCTCCTATGTTCCCTTTATGGTTGAGTAGACCTATTCCACCTCATTTATTAATTATTTGGCCATTATTATTGTAGATTTATGACCCACACCACTCCTCCTTAAATTAATTTGAATCCCCATATTGACTATAGGCCGATTTTAATTCCATGGTCAATTTAACTTCCACCCTAACCTATGGGAATTGGATAGGTTAGTGGAATGAACTTAGTGAGATTAGAGAGGGGAGATTACAGTCCTCCCCACCCAAGATTGTTTGTCCTCAATCATTTGCAAACCTAGGTACTACAATACTATTCACCTTCCCATGTAGCATCTTCACTTGGTATATCTTTCCACTGAACAAGGTACTCTTGAATGGTCCTATTTCTCAACCTTCTTTCTCTTGCAAAATTCTCTCTAGAACTAAGACCAATTGTCCTTCATCGTCTAAAGGAGGAAGCTCTATTGATACCTTCACCTATTGGACAACTTCTTTCTTGAGACATGAGACATGGAACACATTGTGTATCTTGCTTCCTTATGGAAGCTCCAACTCATATGCTGCTTCTCCAGCTCTCCTAAAATTTTTATAGGGTTGATAGAATCTTGGCTTCAATTTTTCATTCCCCTTTACCTTTTGTTAAGATCCTAGTGGGCATCCTTCACTAGCATCTCGAGGTTTTGGTGTAATGGTTCGTATAATTTGGTATCAGAGCCTCCACCTAGGTTCGAGTCACAGAGCGGGTGGCAACGTCGGCATTGCAGTGTTCGTCCGGGGCTCGTACGGATCAAAGGGGACACCACCGTACGGGCGCACATCCAGCCCAGAGTCTGGACTGCGGAGCGTGGTGGGATGTTAAGATCCTAGTGGGAGGCCTTCACTAACATCTCGATGTTTTGGTGTAATGGTTCGTATCACTTTCAATGATGACTACTTGTATGTATTCAAACCTAAGTATACCAAATCATCCACTTGGAAACTATGCTATATTCTATGCCTATCTGCATATAACCTTTGTTGATTTTGAGTTGTTTGCAAATTATTTGTAAGTGCCTTCAGGATGTCTTGGCTTTCTTGAATCCAATCTCTAGCTTTAGGGGCTCTACATTCTTGAAAAAAATGGTCAACAAAGGTAGGAGCTTCATAACCATACAATGTTTTAAATTGAGACATTCCAATGTATAAGTGGTAAGTTGTATTGTGGCAGAATTCTCCCAAATGGAGCCATCTAACCCAAGCTTTCTGTTGTCCTATCACATAATTTCTCAAGTATCCTTCTAGCCATTGGTTGAATCTCTCTGTTTGACCATCAGTTTGGAGGTGGTAGCTAATGCTAAGGGCCAAATTTGTTCCTGCCAATTTAAACAGTTCTTTCCAAAATACACCAGTAAACTTGCTATCTCTATCACTAATAATCGTTTTTGGAAACCCATGCAATCTGAAAACTTCTCTAAAAAACAAATCAGCCACTTTTGTTTCCTATCATTCAACTCCTTTTGAGTGAGAGAGTGCTTCAAACTGTTATGATCTGTTTTGACCAAAAACTTGCTACCCACTTAATATTGTCTGAACTTGGCCAAGGCATGCATAATGGCCAACATCTCCTTGTCATAAATGAAAACGTAGCATTCATGTGGCTGCAAATTTCCACTTTCAAAGTAATGGGGTGCTGATTTTGCATCAGGACAGCTCCAATGCCTTCCCTTGAGGCATCACATTCAAGCACAAATGGTTGAGTGAAATCTGGTAAAGCAAGGACTGGACAACTACTCACCACTTCATTATGTTGAAGGCTTTTTCAGCTTCCTCTGTCCATCCAAATTCTCCTTTCTTCGTGAGATCAGTCAAAGGTGATGTCAACTATGAGTACCGTTTGACAAAAAAATTGTAGTATATGCAAATCCCAATGAACCCCCTCAATTCTGTTACATTTTTGGGGTTTGTCCAATCAAGAATGTTTTGAATTTTCTCCATGTGAACTTCAAATCCATCTTGTCCAATCACATGACCAAGATACAACATCTCAGTCATTCCAAATTCACATTTGGACAGCTTTGCATACAAGGATTGTTCTGCCAAAATGGTTAGTACAACTTCCAAATGATGCAAATGTTATTCCTAAGTCTTACTATAAATCATAATATCATAAAAAAATAATATCACATACTTATGGAGATGCTTACCAAATACTTTGTTCATGCAAGATTGGAACATGGCGGGCGCATTAGTCAAGCCAAAAGGAATGACTAGAAATTCAAAGTGGCCATAGTGACAATGGAAAGTTGTCTTCTGTATGTCTTCTTCCCTCATTCTGATTTGGTGGTTGCCAGAATGAAGATCAATCTTGGAAAATAAATTGGCCCCATGCAATCCATCCATCGGCTCATCAATTCGTGGGATGGGGGTACCAGTTCTTAATGGTCTTCTTGTTCAAGGCCATGTAGTCTATGCACATTCTCATTGTTCCATCTTTCTTCTTCACTAGGACCACTGAAGATGTAAAGGGATTTGAACTTATCCTGATGAGACCCAATTTAAGAATTTCATTTATGGCTTTTCCAATTTCATCTTTGAACCTCTTGGGGTGTTAATATGGCCGAATTATGATGGGTTGAGTTCCCCCCTCCAATTCTATAGTGTGTTCCACTCCTCTGTCTGGTGGCCTACCAGGGGGAAGGTCTCCAAAAACCTTTTCATGCTTCTGTAGAAACTTCCTTATGTCTCCTGTATACTGTGAGGTATCCATGGTAGGCTTCTTAACTATAACCAAGCATTTTGCAACCCATTCTATGTCTCAATGCCTTAGGAAAATACTCGTATTATGTGTAGAAACCACCTTATTTGGATAAGTGTTCATGCCTCTTAACGTAATTTTCTTCCCATCAAATCCCTTAAAGCTCATTTCGGGCACCCTATAGTTCATGGAATGCTCACCAATGTAAAACAACCATTGTACCCCCAAAACTGTGTTTGTATCAGCAACATTCACAACATAAAAGCTATTTGTAAAAGTATAGTTACCTATGGTGAGATGAAGTTTTGGAATCCACTTACAACAGTCCACGGAATTTTTACCTAGGATAATCACAATGAATCCATCAAATGTTTCAGTAGGCAGGTTCCTCCTTTCCACCAATGCAGAATCAATGAAGTTGTGAGTGGCTCCTCCATCAACCATCACTATGAATCTTTGGCCTTGCACCACTCCCTTGAATATGAGAGTGTGGTAATGAGGGACCCTTGACAGAAAAACAATAACACCTTTCCTTGACTCAGTTTGGGGATGCTCCTCTTCTTCTATCTCATATCCATCTCCTTGAATTAGCCCATGCTCTTCAACATCTTCCTCCTCCTCCTCACTTTTAGAAAATGATTCTATGTAGTGAGCCTTCCCCTTTGCACACTTATGAACTGGAACCCAAGGCTCTTGGAATGTGAAACATAGCTTCTTGCTCCTTATCTCATCCGTGGCTCATCCTATATATTTATATCCCTCTTGTTTTTCCATGTTGTATCTTTTTGGAAAGGCTTCTTGTCTTTGAACTTAGATGGAAAGTTTGTTTTTGGGGAAAATCAAGTTTTGGGAATTGCATCTTGAAGGTCTCTAGTTCTACTAATGGAATCCATCAGTGTTGTAGGTCTATAAGCCTTCACTAATCTCCTCAATTGATATGCTAACCCTTATGTAAACAACAGTACTAAACGAGCCTCTGAAATGTCTATGACGATCACTGCAAGTTTTTGAAATTCTGAAATATAAGCCTCAGGTGTACCTATTTTCTTCAATTGGGAAAGATCGTGAAATGGAATCTTTGGGTCCTTCCTATCAAACCTATCTATGAGTCTTCTTGTAAATTATTCATATGATTTGATGTGGGTATGCCCCAAGGTCCACATTCCATGGTACCACCAGTCATTTGCTTCTCCTTCTAGATGTAAGGTATCCATTTTGATGGAATCTATTTTGCCATGGGATTTAGTTGGAAATATGTATCAAGTATCTACACCCATGATCTAGAAGTGCACTTAGAAGACTCATCAAAACTTGGAAGGGTGACTTTCCCTAGGGTGTGATGCAATTCCAAATTTTGAACGGTCATTATGTTGAATCCCTTAGGCCTGTTTCAATATTTGAAGTTGCAGTAATCATAGAAATACATGGTTGCCTTGGAATCTGCACTCATGACCCTGTACTCATCAAAATAAGCCTCCAAGGACTCATCTTGCACATTTTGCATAGTTGCTCCCATTGTGTGTGGTTCTAGGAATTTTGGCATTGAAGGTATGGGTGATTCCTTGAACTTAAGTGGTGTTGATAGTAATTAGTGTAGGTATGTGTCTACTCTTATTATCTATCTTACTATGAATTGGTGAGATTCAATTGACAGAAATACATGCAATAATCAATCATTCCTTTGAAATTTCTAAGTAATTTTCAAGAAAAGATGAGGGGGGAAGAGAGTAGAATACCTCTTGAAGCTAGCCACTTGCAGAAGATCCCCTTGCTTAAGCACCCATGGCCTTTAGGCCTCCATTTGGAGCAGCTTGCTAGGTTCTTACCTCTAGCTCTATCTCTAAGAATTTCAAATCTTGAAATCTATCTAGAAACTTGAATTCAATTCTAGATTTAACATACAAATTCAAACTTAGATTTGGGGGGGGAATTGAATTGCATCATATTGAATCAATGAATAAATGATACTTACAACATTGCTTGAGGTGAATCCCTTCTCCTTTTCTTTAATCCATCCTTCTCCATCCTTGCCTTTGATCCTTCAAGAGCTTTGTGTTGCAGATGAGCTTTCCAACCTTTAAATCCTTCCAGCATGCCTTTACTCTCACTTTCTGTAATTTACTATGCCCCAAATGCCTTTATTTTATAGCATTGGGATTTGTGCACTCAATGACTAAACATGAATGTGGGATTAAATATTTTGGTGAATTTTGATTATTTTCATCCAAAAACCCACTTTTCCATTGTTTTCAGGCTTTTGACTTGATTTTCCAGAATTTTCAAGACAATTAATACACATATTGTGTATTCTTTCCACTCTCGGAAGTTGTAGAAACTTGGTTTTGGCCCTTTAAGTGATCCTAGACTTGGCCTCCTTAGAGAAACCTTTTTCTTCACATACTTCTTCTTTTGCGGAAGCAGTGATCAGATGAGAGATTAAAGTTCTCAATTGTTCCATATTTTTGATCTTCATGTTGCAAGAGAATGGTAAAATGTACTTTCGCCTTCACTTGTTAAGGGTGTTAACTTGATTGTTAACAGATGACCCCTAATGTGTGATGTCCGAAGCGGAGCTAAGGGACGAAATACATTATTTATTCATACTGATACTCTTTATTGATCAAATCAAGGATGTAAAATGATTAACTCATGGGTGCAGGATTCAGGAAAAAACCTACAAGTCAAGCATAGCAATTTCTCAAATATATCAAATATTCCTAAGGAGGGTATACCCATGCTCAGTAGTAAACAAGCATGGCCACGAACAATACATAGTGGATCCATGTCACAAGTAAATTTTTCAATAGTGTAAACATGCTCTTCGATGAGTGCGAGAACAAGGTCTTCATCAAACTTCTGACATGGTAGTTTAATCTTGTGCAAATCAGGCAGTGCATCGATGAGTGATACAACTGTTTTTACCAAGGTATTCAACACAAACCAACGGTAGTACAAGTTTATATCATGAGAATATATGAGCCGTTGTCGAGCATAATAAAACACCATCTGATTATCGATCATTGATGTATACCGTTAACAGATGCAAGGAGACCCACTGATAATAATGATGGACTCCAAGGTACTGAGTACAAACTAACAAGTGAAAATATATGTTCTGAATTCGAACACTCGTAAAATCAAATAATCAAAGGTCATTGATGTATACCCACTTTCTTTCATGAGGAAAACTGCCTTTAATGACTGCAATATCCAAGGTACTTCGGGGTTTCTAGATCCATTTCCTAGATGATGATTTGGTGTCGATATGAATAGATCCATAGGAAGGAGGGCGTTAATGAATCCCACATCAACCGATACGAAACATAGATCAATAGTCTGGTATAATTTGGTAGAGCTATGAGATACAACACTATATAGTGACACAAGGAAGGCTGACATGATTGATCAGGAATATATGAGGAATGGACGACACTGTTTGAACTTCCCTTGAACACACAACACGACGCAGAATAGAAAATTGGAAACATAGGACTTGAGTAACTGACCTTAATGAAATCTGCCAATGCCAGATGAATTAACGAAAGCTCCATTGATGACGAGAAGGATAACCCATTGGTGGATATCTGTTCAAAATACTGGTACAGTTTCCTAAGGAAAATGTAGATGGTGTACTGACGGTGGATACAAAATTATGTGCCGTGTTCAAGGGCGACAAGGACTGATAGTTGCCATTTTTTCAAGGATATAATATGAAATGATTCAATACTCCCCCTTTTTGGATTTTTGTGTTTTCCAAATTTTCATATGTTTTTCATTTATTAGCTTGAAAAAGGAATAAAGCATGCTATGGTACATTAGAGGAAACGAGTGTCTCAAGGGCATGCACCTATATTTCAAGGGCATGGGTCAGGGAAAGGAAAAAATACATATTGAAAACAAGGGCTGAGCTAGTTATGTACACTCTTATGGGTGTTTCCTCCATGGGTATGGGTCAATTATACAAAAAAATGGCTTATGGAATCATGTAAAAAAAGTGACTGCAAAGGAAAATACGCAACATAAGCAATAAGTAATGAAGGAATTGGCACAAATATTCAAGTGGATATTTTAACACATGCTTATGTAACCTGACACACAATTGGGAGACCATCAGGATATGGTCATAAATATATGAAAGAGAAATATGTGGTCTCAAACTCCAAGTCATGATGGTACTAATAGGACTCCCAGGACTATGAGAATAACTCAGCATGGGCACCAAAATGACAATGGGGTGATAACTAGAGTGTCCCATGTTTGGTAGGCTCTTCTATTGGAATGGTGGAAAATACAAATATGATAGGCTGACCCACCAATTTCCAACAGGTTTGACCTTAGGGAAGTTTTGGGTTGCAAAAATTTCAAATGCATCTTCATAGAGGGATAGCCGAAACCTATATGAAAGATTCTAAATATACTTGATCAGATCGAGGAACATGCAAATTGTGCTCCTATACTTGGGTAGATTTAAATCAAGTATGCTCTCAGTGGCCCCACAAAAGATGTCCTTATGTGGGTACAACCAAATGTTCATAAATTCAAGGATAGCTTCTTCTGATGATAAAATGTCGTCCAAGAAGTCATGTGAGTTGGGAGAGCTCACAGCCCCAATGGTCCAAGTAACTGGATCAAATTCCTCCATCAAGGGAATATTTTGATTCGAATATGATGAAGCCATTTGAATAGCTGGGTATGAAACTTCTACGGCAGATAGGGGTGTACTACTCTCTGATTCACCATGTTCCATATAAATCGGTAACTTTCAATCACTATTTTGGACTAATGTGTCCTCCTTTGAGGCTCCCTCTGATGAGGTGGAGCCAACTGTTGGTATGGAATTAGAAAAAATTTCAATAGAAATTAAACCTCCAATGTTGTAGTGAAAACTGGAGCAGATTGTTGGGTAGATATCGGTGGATGGATTGTAAAATTTCCCATCAGGGAAGCATATTTGCACAATCCTACCCCAACCTCTTGAGACTCCTTTGGTTCATCCCTAATGAAAGGAACATTCAGTTGGATAGTAATTTCAGGCAAGCAATAATCTAATTGGTCAATCATGACGATCTTCCCCATATGAGGGAACCAAATCACTCGGGACATTGAAGATACTAGAGCCATCATTGCATGTATCCAACTACGTCCTATTAGAAAATTGTAATCTATAAGCGCGTCTACTACCTCAACATCCACTGTGGCTATTTTTCCACCCCATTCAATAGGGAAGGCTATAATGAGTATGTGAGGAGGGAATGAATGTCCATCAAATTCCTTTAGCACAGTATGGGATGGGACTAAGGTGGGTGATCCTAATGCTTACTGACATTTAAATGACATTACACAAGTTGAGGCACCTTCATCCACTATGGTTCGAAAAATGATCTTACCATGAATCGTTACTTTAATTTGAATAGAAACTTCAGAAGGGGTCCTACATATTCAATGTTCTATGTATGATGTGATCGAAGTCACCTCGGATGGATCAACAACGCCAATTGTAGATGATAGTTCCTTTCTTTGCACAGGACAACATTGCAATACCTCCAAGGCTGACATGGCACATGGTGCTTGAGTTAGGTCCTTAGAAACATTTTTGTTTTGAGCAACTCACACATTAGGATTATGTGTTGTTCTATGTAGAACACCTTTGGGTGGGTGTGGTACTAAGTCTATGGTTGGTTTCTCAATGGAGAGAGAACCACTTGGCTGTGATACCGATTGATCCAATGTACTAGGAGGGACATCATAAGAATCATGTCTTTTTTGAATGTTCACCTCATGATCACACATGAAGACATTGGAATTGGGATTATTTCCCCCTTGTAGGGGAGTTGGATGGTTTCCCCTTAGCGGGGGTAACGGATTCGTAGGAACCATTTGCTGATGGTGTCATGGAAAAGGTTGCATCAAAGTAGCAAGTTGTTGTTTCCCACCGCATTGAGCCATGTTTGGTGCATCTTCTTTCCCAAAGTTATCATTTTTCTTACTCTTGTACTTATTATTCTTTCCTCTAAGGTCTGTGGATTGGACTGTAAGGATTTCAGAATTCTGGGAAGGACTAGCACTTTGCTTAAACTTATACTTATTTTTATTTCCTCTAAGGTCTATGGATGAGACTATGAGGATGTCATAAGTGTTGGAAGGGTTAGTAGGTTGCTGCATTTCATGACCAACTGTAGGTTGTGAAGTCTGAACAGACACTTGTCCCATTTGCTGGGTAATATTCTCAAGGTGGTTGGTGGAATCCATCATACCATTGGCACGAGGTCCATGTGTTGGCCTAGTTGGATCGAATGTAGGTCTTGCAGGTTGGATCCAAAAAGATTGGTTACTTCCTAGAACCTGACCACTCCATTGCGAAATTGGGTTAATGGTTGGATTTCCCCCTTGCGGGGTTAGGCCCCAAAAGGATTGGTTACTTTCTAGAACTAGATCACTCCATTGCGTGATGGGATTAATGGGTGGATTTATCCCTTGCGGGGTTAGGCCCCAAAAAGATTGGTTACTTTTTAGAACCTGACCACTCCATTAATGTGGTCCTTATGTGTGATAAGCATTCCAAGGTGGGTTTCCCCTTTGCAGAGACTGCCCAGAAGATTGGGTACTTATTGGAACATCACCAATGGGTGGATTTCCTCCTTGCGGAGTTGGACCCCAAGAATATTGGTTACTTCTTGGATCCTGACCACACCATGGTGGCTTTACTTGGGCTTGAAAATATATCCAAGGCAGGTTTCCTCCTTGTGGAGGTGGGCACCAAGAAGACTGGTTACTTCTTGAAACCTTCCCAATCCATTGCGGAATGGGGTTGATAGGTGGATTTCCCCTAGGCATTGTGTTAGGATAAGTCAGAGGATAACCCCTTGGGGCATTTCCAATAATATGTGGAGGATAAGCCCAATTGGAATTAATGTTCCACGGTCCATTGCTTCCGCCAAGAATATTACCATTCCATTGTGATGGGATTCCCCCATAAGTAGAACTTGGAAAAGTGTTTGGTGTACCAATAGGATTTTGGTTTACTCCTTGTGTGTTTTGACTTTGATTAGCTGAACCATATGGAAAAATCGTGTTTGGTAAGGAACACCCTCTATTAGGGATTCCTGTAGATGAAGTGGATTTACTTATGGGTTTGGAACCCGAAACTATACCAACGGGAACCAGAGTGCTAGTTGAACTTGTGCTAATAATAGGTATACTAATTGTTGGGATTGATGTTGTGGCTAAAAGTGGAAGCATTACTGCCTCCTGCAACCATTTTAAGGTTGCATTGGTGTGGTCCCTTGAAATTCTGAAGAAGCCATAGGGTCAAGTGTTGTATTCTACATGTTATTCAAACTTTTAGAAAGAGGGTTAATCTTACCTAGTGACTCACGGATAATAAGTACTACAACTGGTTCTGAAAGACCTGTCAAAGGTGGAATTACATGAGTGTTTGTGTGATTTTTTAATGTCTCAATTTCAACTAGAGTAAGATCATAAAATATGTTTGTATTCAATTCCCGATGTGATGATGAATTATCAGGTTTTGTTTGACGTTGTTCCTCTCAAGTAATATTAATTGAGTTTAAAATTAGTTCTATTTCCAAGTCACTAGGATGTGGTTTTTGTGTTTGTCTCTGTGATTTAACGAGGCCTTCAAATTATGGTGACTCATGTCGCTACCGCCGTGACTAGCGGATTGGGAGATTAGATAATTTAAAGTTTTTGATAAAAGGATTTGTTTATAGTGGTATACTTAATAAAAAATATAATCAAACAATCCTAAAGGAAATATAGACTCAACAAAAAGCAAAGTGTCCACACAGTAAAAATGTCCTATGAATCCAAGCAAGAAAACTACTTTCCCAAAGAACTGAATCTCAGTGAAAAGCTGGATTAGAGGGCCTTATGAAACTAATAGATCCCGAGGGATATTGGGCCTCAAACAATTACTAATAGTGAAGGTATGAGAAACAATTACAATAAACTTTAATCACCAAAGGTGTAAGTTTTGATTCTTGACCAATCACCCTCCCAAGGAGTAAACAATTCAAAGTCTGTCTCAGGTATTTCAAGTGTCCCCCACTCACAATAGCCCTTGTGATATCCTAGGAATAAAAACTAAGGTTACCACTTCACAATCGATGGTAGGGTGGAACAGTTGTAAGTCTAGGAAAACTCTCATAACCAGGTACTCCATAAAAGTGATGTCACCCCGAGGACTTGTCACTTGGAATTCCATGATGATCTCATATACCACTAAACAAGCAAGAGGGGGGGGGTACCTCCATTAATTATCCATATAAACCTTGTGCTTGACGCATGTTTTAGATGCGTTTTCCTGACAAGCGTTCTTTTCTACTAATGGATTTATACTCTCAATAATCAATGCTAGTTTCAAAATTTTTGTAGCCCAGGAGTGTTAACTCTCAAATCCTAATCCAGGGCTCTATCCTAACCTTGTTGGTGATATGAAAAATAAATATTGGTTAGTTTTAGATTAAGCACCAATTTTATGGGTGCTTTTCTTAGTTTCAGGGATGTAAGTGAAGCTGGTGGTGTGTTGACTCAAAAAATTGAACCAAACAATGCAATATGCTCACTAATATTTCCTTGAATTCGATAAAATTTCTAAAATAATGAAAAGTTAGAGGTTCATGTAGGTCTTCCAAACATGCAAGTTGCAAAAATAGAATTATCTCTATGATTTTGAAAAAGAAATTTTCTAAATAAGTGACGTTTTATTGTCATAGATTACTTAACTTCTTCTTTTCAATTTTTGTTTACAACATGCATAAAATTACTTCCATATGTTTGAATAGGTTTCCAAATATAGTGAAGTTTTGGTGATGCAAAATTTTTGGTAGATTTTTTTGAGGTTTAGTAACAGTTCTTTTGAAATATGGTTAATTATTGATTTCAAAAATCTATTTAAACCAAACAAGTATCTCAATTGAAATGAATCCAAATCTGTTACATGGGGGATATCTGTTTCTCATTTGCAGGGCCACTCAAAAGTGCAAGCAAAGATGATATGCAGAGCCCTTTGAATAACTATGCAGCAAACATTTACAAGTGAGATCTACTTTCTCGTTCACACGATCGCCCGAAATCCCAAGTGAAGAGGATACTCGTAGCTTGAGAACTGCGTGCAAAAATCAAATCTACTCTGTTACAACTTGAGATCCACTTTCTCGTTCACAAGATCGCCCAAAATCCCAAGTGAAGAAGATAATAGTGGCTTGAAAGGAAACTGCTTGAAAAATCAAATCCTAAACTATTACAAATATGAGATCCACTTTCTCATTCACAAGATCGCCCGAAAGCCCAAGTGAAGAGGATAGTAGCTCGAACACAACTTATCTCAAGAAAATTGAATATTAAAGCTACAACTCTCTATAATCGTGAATGAGGAAAAGTGAATTTTGTAGATCCAAACATAAATTTACTAATTAAAGTTGTTTCTTTGGTTTTGGAGAGAAATTTTTTCAAATTCTCTCAATGTGTAATGTCAATTTTTTGAATTGTTATGCAATTTTCTTTATGGCTTTTTTTCAAATTATATTATAAAGTATTATTGGCTGTGATTTTGTGTTTGGTTTCATATTAGCATGCACGTGGAATTCAAAATTCAAAGGCCTAAAGGTTCTTGAACCAATTTCATGTTCTTCCAATCTTTACCATTTGCAAACTAGTGATTTAACCAATTTTTTTTAAGATATAAATTCAAATTTCATAAATTAAATGTGGAATCAGAGATATCAGTGCTTAATATTCCCTAAATAATTCATATCTAAGACAAATTATGAGAAAAATTTGAAAGAAATACCAAATTAAGCCATTCTTAAGGGTTTTGGAGGGAAAATCCAAATTTAAAATTTTCAAATTAAATCCTTCATTTTTTTTTCAAATCTAATGTGAATTAATCCTAAAATGTGTCTAATATCATGTACATGTCTGAAAACATAAAAATATTTCCCAAAAATGGCCCTAAAACAATGAAATTCACTTACTAGCTTTTGACAATTTTCTTGCAATTTTGAACCAAAATCTTTAAAATGTTCCCAGATATTAGTCAATTAGGGTCTAAGTAAGGCCTAATGGCTAAGTATTAGTATTCCTAAGCCAATCAAATAAAAAAAATCACAATAAAAGATGCATTTGGGACCAATTTAGGCCCAGAATTCAAGATACTGGGGGCACACGCACCTGTCACCACTGTGACCTGCATTTCTGAGACATGTACACTCCTGTGTTCATTGTATCCTTCATGTACATGCCTCTATATTAACTATGACCAGCATGTAGCCAAGAAAATCAAGATCTAGCTGAAATCCGTCAAAATTTTGAATTTGTTTTGAGTTTTTAAGGCTAAATACAGGTTCTAACAAGACTCAATATGATTTCTAAACATGTTTCAGAGTATTTATGATATAATTAAGTGCGTTTTAGGAATATATTTAATATTAGAACACCATTTTTTTTTTCAAATGAAAACCGAAGTGGATTTACCAATCTGTTGATAGTAATTAGTGTAGGGATGTGTCTACTCTTATTATCTATCTTACTATGAATTGGTGAGATTCAATTGACAGAAATACATGCAATAATCAATCATTCCTTTGATATTTCTAATTAATTTTCAAGAAAAGAGAAGGGAGGAAGAGAGTAGAATATCTCTTGAAGCTATCCACTTGTAGAGGATCCCCTTACTTGAGCATCCATGGCCTTTAGGCCTCCATTTGTAGTAGTTTTCTAGGTTCTTACCTCTAGCTCCATCTCTAATGTAACATCCCCTTCCAGCATCAAATGCAAGGAAGGAAACGTTAATCAACACACAGGCTTTTAGATAGACTTAGCCTAAATAATTCTTGCCCATAAATTCCTAATAATTTAAAAACGTCCATATGCAGATTCATCTTAATATCAACACAGCGGAAACTAAACATTACATGTGCATACAATTTCTTCATGCGTTCAGCATACACATATCAACCATACATGTAGCAGTCATTAATTTCATTAAGCATGGACAATTTATCATACTGCATAAAACATGATGCATTTCATTTCATTAACATGAATAATTGATCCTTCAGATTAAATGCATTGCAAACACAGACTGTATATAGATTAATTCACATAATACTTATCTTGAATTGTAACGGTCCAAACGACTGGCTATGGAAGGGCAACGTTCCTCCCAACCGTAGACCTCTGTCCAGCTTGTGTTCTTTCAGCTGAGAGGTCACCCCCGAGCTGGGCTGTGTATCCACTAAGGAGGACTAGCTGGGTTCACTCACAACCATGGTTCTGGTCAAGCATCCAAGAAGATAGAGGAGGGTACTACTAAGCCAGTGAGCTCAACCACAGAGCTACAGGCATCTCAAGTGAGCTCAACAGTTAGGCACCCACATTACCTACCACATCCAACACAAGGAAGATCCCCTTCTCTGTTACACAGTCCCTCAGGCAACTCTTCCCTCCAGTGCTCTTCAGGATGGGCATAGAAAGGTCCAGCTGCTGATCCTTGAGATCCTAGCGTTCACTGGGTTTATCAAGCACACCCGACCTCTGCATAGTCAATCCTCACTTGATTTCTCACCATTCTGCTCACCAAATACTCAAATCCGTCACTCGTTTCCTGAGCTGCAAAAACTGGGCTTTTCCATTGATTTCGGGGTAGCTAATGCTCCCAAATTCGCCCCAAGGTTCATGCTATTGGATCCCCCATTGGATTTCCCTGTCCCATGCCAAATCTGGACGTTTTTGGTCTTTCCAAAAACTGGGTTCTCTCAAGGTCGCAATTTCTGGTTTTTCCTCACTGCTGGCTCTCGTTTTTGGATGGGAATGATGCTAGATAGTTTCACAATGGAATGGGGTGAGAATGAAGCAACCTCCCATGAGGTTGAGTGACTTCTTTCCCAAGAAATCAGAGCCCATGCCCACCCATACGAATTTCAGGGCTACCCATGCTCCATTGAAGCCATGGGATGAAAATCTCAACCACCTTCTTACACAGGCATTAATGTCACCTAGGGAAGTCAATGGGTTCTCATAATGACAAATGGAAGCCTAGGGTTTAGTCCCATAGCCCCCCCCTCACCACTCCCTAGTGGATACACATGTCCCCTTCTCATTCGTTGCCTCCATAGCCAGTTTTTGGTATTTTATTTCAATGTTAAATATTTACATCAATTTACAATATCCCATGGCTTAATAGCATGTGGGTAACAAAATATCAAGCGTGTCTAATTTAAATAAAATCCGAGTATAAACTAGCGGGGCCTTGGCCTTGAGCTCCACGCTAGGGAAACATACATCGTGTGTTTACAATATTTACATTAGAGCCAATATTTCCTAAGGGTCAAAATTGGGGTATTACATCTAAGAACTTGAAAACTTTGCAAAACTTGAAATCTATCTACAAACTTTAATTCAAATCTAGATTTAACGTACCAATTCAAACTTAGATTTGAGGGGAAATTGAATTGCATCATATTGAATCAAAGAAGAAATTATACTTACAACCTTGCTTGAGGTGAATCCCTTCTCTTTTGCTTTGATCCATCCTTCTCCATCCTTCCCTTTGATCCTTCAAGATCTTTGTGTTGAAGATGAGATTTCAAACCTTTAAATCCTTCCAGCATGCCTTTACTCTCACTTTCTATAATTTACTATGCCCCAAATTCCTTTCTTTTATAGCATTGGGATTTGTGCATTCAATGACTAAACATGAATGTGGGATTATATCTTTTTGTGAATTTTGATTATTTTCATCCAAAAACCCACTTTTCCATTGTTTTCTGGCTTTTGACTTGATTTTCTAGAATTTTTAGAACAATTAATACACATATTATGTATTATTTCCACTCTAGAAGTTGTAGAAACTTGGTTTTGGTCCTTTAAGTGGTCCTAGACTTGGCCTCTTTAGATCAACCTTTGTCTTCAAATACTTCTTTTGTAGAAGCAGTGGTCAGATGAGAGATTAAAGCTCTCAATTGTTCCATATTTTCGGTCTTCTTGTTGCTGGCGAATGGTAAATGTGTTTCCGCCTTCACTTGTTAAGGATGTTAATTTGACTGTTAACAAAGTGGCCTGTTATGTGGACCAATTCGAGAGAATATTGTTTCCCCAATTGGTTTCATGGTATCCTTTTATCCATCATGAGAACCACTGCTACTCCCTCCTGGTTGATAACTTGGCCATAAACTCCCTTTCCTCCTCTTGACTCTTCCTAGCACTCTCCTGAGCTTTGTCCAACCTATCCAAGGATTCCAAAATTCCTTTCATGAACAATTATTCATTCTCCTCAGTGGTGATTCTACCCAAAACATTGTCCATACTCCTCTATGTTCTTGGTTCTTCTCAAATTATACCTTGGGTAGAACCTGTTTCTTCAACTGGCCAAGTCGTTTCGGGGTTCCTATGGCTCCTATAGATGATATTTTGCAAATAAATTTGAATAATTGATATATTTTATGAGCCACAACTTTCCAATACCATGCTATGATACTACTATAATATCCCAAATTCGAAAATTAGAGATCCGCTCAACATTTTACCCCAGAGAGAAATTAGTTCAAAAATTTCACTAGACGACACTCCCTATTTTCGAGATTTCCCAAACAACCTCAAACCCACTTGAATATTTCCTAATTTGACTCATATGGACCCTGAAATCCCCAAATTCATCTAAACTGATCATCAATAGTCTTTAGGTGGTTTCTATGTAAGGTTTACAGACAATTAACCATGAATTTGTAAGCCATTTATGCAGATTTCAACATTGAATAACTAGTATCGAAATACTAAGCCAAATAAGGGGGAAATGCTAAAGGATTTTATTAAAAATCGAACACCAAAATAGATTACATCTATCTATTCCAAATCATCTACAAAAAAGGAGAAATATGGTACAAGAAGGGAAGAGTGGCTTCCCAAAAAATCAGCACAGAGAGAGAGAGTGAAATGCTACTCCAAATAGAAAAATATGCTTGACTGTTGCGCCCACCACAAGCAATATTTCGACCCCAAACCTTAGATATACCACCTTAAGTGCACCATCCATTAGATATGGTCAATATTCAGCCATGGGGACAAATTCTGTAAAATATATAACATAGTAGGATCTAGCTAGTATGGATACCTCACAGTTGAAAGATTTGACATATTATGCAAGCAACAAGTGTATATACATTTCTGGATGAACAAATGATAAAAAACAGAACAAATGATCAAATATCAAAACAAATGATCAAATTATAGAACAAATGATAAAAAATCAGGATACACAAATGATCAAATATCAGATTCTATTAACATTCCAACCCAATAATGAGTTTGGATCATCCTTATATAACAATAGGATGCACTTGTAGTGTCCACACTTAGCTAGCTTAGATTTATCCCAATCCACACTTAGCTATCCCAATCCCCCCTAAGTTAACCAAATGGTTTCCAAAATATCCCAAACAGGTTCGAATTGTGCATGTGAACATTGGGTAAGCATGGGGAATCAAGATGGAGCTCACACATGTTAAGGAGATGGTTGGGTGGAAGTTAGGTAGGCTAGGATAGGCCAAAAATAGCCAAAATAGGGATAAATGACCAGGTTCAGTGCATGGGCTCCTATGGTCAAACCAAATCCACAAAATAGGGAAGGAGGGCGCCTTAGGCATGCTGGAGGAAATAAATGCATGTGGGAGAGTTCCCAACATCTAGTTTGACCTCCCTTGGCCCATATTTTGGCTCATACTTTGGCCCATACATTGTGATCTAGTTCATACTAGCCCAGACAAGTTCTAGCCAACTTATAATAACCTTGTTCACACCTAGGGATGTATTATTAACTAGTTTAGCACCTAACAACCCTAAATTAATTAATGATTAAGGTACTAAGGTATAATATTGCTCTAACACCCCCCCATAAGCTAGACTTAGTGGAATATCAAAATAAGGCCTTGGCAACTAAGGCTCAAGCCAACTTTTACAACATAAAATTTATTTGTCCATGTAACCAAGGAAAGAAGGAAAACCACATGGGAAATAAAACCTCCCCTAAAAAATGGACATGTGGCATATATGAAAATACACCAATCTTCACCATGCATCACTCACCCCAAGGAGTGATCTAAGGTAAGTGAAGGTCTTCTCAGTAAAACTCTTGGTGAATATATCGCGGCAGTTTGCTCAGTAGAAGGGCAATACTGCAATGCTATGATATGGTCATGCACCAAGCTGCGAATGTAGTGATTGTGAATCTCTATGTGCTTGGTCCTCCGTCTCTGTACTGGATCAATGGAGATATTGATTGTGCTTTTATTGTCATACCAAATGACTATGGGTGAATCAAACACAATGCCAAACTCTCCAAGAATACCTTGCAACCACACACATTATGTAGCTGCATTCATTGCTCCCCTGTATTCGGCCTCAGTTGAAGATAAGGAAATGGTGTGCTAATTATTTCTTAACCAACAAATGAGACCATGTGCAAGCATAAACACATAACCAGAATTTGACTTCCGATTAGAACTATCACCAGCCCAATCATAATCAGTAAAACCAACTAATTCAAGAGATGGACCACCTACATAGTGGATACGAAAATGCTTAGTACCCTGTAGATAATGAAGGATCCTCTTGGATTCCTTCCAATGGACCTCATGAGGCTCTTTCATGTGCCTTGAAACAACCCCAACAACATAAGACAAATCTGGTTGAGAGTGTGTGAGATACAACAAGCTCCCAACTAGTTGTCTATACAGTGAGCTATCAACTAGTGGTGAAGAACCCCAATCAATAAGCTTAAATCCCAAAAGGAATGGGAATTTTGCAGGCTTACATTCAGTCATATTGAACTTCTGCAACAGATCTAAAGCATATATTTACTGGGAGATAGAGATCCCATCCACAGTTTGATCAATTTCCAAACACAGAAATTGTTTCAAGAATCCTAGATCGGTCATGGCAAATGCACTGTGTAATGCAACCTTTAATGAACCCAATTCTTTGGTGCAACTTACAGTAATCAAAATATCATCAACATACAATACTATGATCAATATTAGGTCACTAACATGGTGCATATAGACATTAGGATCATACTTACATCTCTTAAAGCTCAAAGATAGTATAAAATTGTCAATTTTGTCATACCAAGCTCTAGGAGCTTGTTTGAGCCCATAGAGTGACTTCTTCAACCTACACACAACTGTATGATAATAATCGAAGCCTTTAGGATGCTGCATATAGATATCCTCATTAAGATCCCCATGAATAAATTAACTCTTCACATCCATGTGATGAACCTCCCATCGCTTGGAAGCTCCAGTGGCCAAAACTAGTCTTATGGAGTCCATCTTTTCCACTGGTGCAAATGTCTTTGTATAGTACACTCCTTGGACCTGAGAGTAACCCTTAGCCACAAAAATGGCCTTATACTTCATATCATATCCATAAGATGCTACTTTGGTTCTATAAACCCATTTACATTGCACTAGTTTCCTCTTGGGAGGAAGACGGACCAAATCCCAAGTTTTGTTCTCATGGAGGGAGTTCATCTCTTCTTGCATGACTGTTTTCCACCTTGGGTATTTATATGCTTCTGAGTATGATTGTGGATCATATACAACCATAAAAAACAACTACCACTCAGATCAGAATCACAACATGCAAAAGAATTGTGAAATTGAGATCTAGTTTTCCTAGGATCTTGAGGATCTCCAGCAAGCTCACCAGTAGCTTATATTGTTTTCTCAGCCCACTTGGGCCTTGAGGGAGTATCATGATCAAAATCCATGTCATAATCATCATAAAAAATATCAAAGAAAGAGCCATCACTTACATCATCATCAAGAAGAGGATATGAGCATTCCCCTTCACCTTGTTCTGTAGCTTGCATTAGGGGAGTTTTGAGGTAAAAAATGGGCCTCAAAACAAAAAATGTACCATAAAAATTCACTTTATAAGAACCAATAGGATTCAGGATGATGATGTCAACCATAAGGGTTAAATTTGTATAACAAATTGGAGGGAAAAACAAAAAACAAATTTATCTTATCGTATTTTTGACATATCTCCTTAACCGTTTACCCAACTTTCAAGTTTGGGCACTCGTTGGATGCGGATTTTAATTCTGCATCCAACCCATACCCACACTGCATACTTCTGAGGCGCCCACAACATGAAAAAAAATCAAAATTTCAATACGTTTTTTTATTATTGAAATTTTGATTTTTTTTCATGTTGTGGGAGCCTCAGAAGTATGCAGTGTGGGTATGGGTTGGATGCGGAATTAAAATCCGAATCCAATGAGTGCCTAAACTTGAAATTTGGGTAAACTGTTAAGGAGATATGTTAAAAATACGATAACAAAAAAGTAGTTTTTTGTTTTCTCCTCTAAAATTTAGAACTCTTATTTTATTATTTCCCTTAGAAGGCCCATTTTAGACCTCAAAACTCCCCTAATGCATGGCTCTTCTTCTTTGAATTGGACACTTCTTTCAATGAATGTTTTGAGAGAGGATGGATCAAAGAGATTGTAGCCCTTTGAATCTTTTTCATATCCAACCATGATTGATTCCTTGCTTTGGGGCCGCAAGGCCTTTCTCTTCTCTGGAGGAATTCTAGCCCAAGCTTTTGAGACAAACACCCTGAAATGAGAAACATTGGGATTGTGGCCCATCCAAGACTCATATGGAGTCATTCCTTCCAAGGCTTTATGTGGTGCTTTGTTCTGAACATATGCAACACAATTCAAAGCTTCAACCCATAGATTTGGAGACAAAGACTTAGCCTCCATCATGCAAGTGGCCATCTCCTTTAGTGCTCTATTCTTGCGCTCTACAACACCATTTTGTTGAGGTGTGTAGGGAATAGAATGTTGCATTTGTATTCCATTCTCCTCATAGAGCTGCTGCATGTCCTTTTGAAATACTCCCTTCCATTATTTGTCCTCAATACCTTCATAGTTATCCCACTAAATTTCTCCACACAGTTCTTGAAAACTTTGAAACATTGGAAAACTTCATATTTTTGCTTGATAAAATACAACCAACAATACTGATGGGGCCCTAAAAAGGAACATAATTTGGCGCATATAATGGAACATAAAATAATTATGAGGAGGAATAAGGAATTAAAATGAAAAGATAAATTTAACTTTATGACATTTTTTCCTCGCTTCCAATAGTAGGCTTACATCATTGGCCTCTGATTGAAATACTCCACCAAATGTTTGACCTAAACTCATTGATTCACATTCGGGGGAATGTACTAGGGTAGCTTGGGAATCATCGATAAATGGTGATATGCCTCACACGTGTTAACGGTATACCTTAATGACCGGTAATCAAGTGATTTCTACCATGTTCGACATCAAGACATCTATTCACATGGATATAATTGTATTTTTTTCAGGTTCGGGATGAAGACCCCGGGATATCTTTGTTACATATCTTACCCAAGTTGCGATGGATATTTTTGAGTAGGTTTCCTCATGGACATCATGTTGGTGATCCTATTTGAAGTACTGCTACACAGATCCACTCTTGTATTGGTCATGTCTATGTCATTATTTCATCATGGATCTATGCATGTATTCTAGTAACCATGATTTTTTTTAGTCAGTCAATATCAACATGGATCTGCAATGTATTGGTCTACAACCATGTTGTGAGTCATTTTGGACATATATATCAGAGTCTATTGTATTGCAAAGTCCTTGTTTAGCATTTCAACCAACGGTCTTTTGCCTCAACTTCCATATATCAAAGCATTTCACCTGTCCTATCCCTCTAGCTTTGTACTTTTGGGGGAAATCTGTTACATCAAAATCTCATCATCATACTGTTAATGAGATATATTCCATTATATTTTACCTAATCCATAAAGTGTTAGTGCAAAATTTCTTGAGAAGAGGTTTCTACCTTCCCATTTTCCAATTTTGTTGCATTGACGCACCCTGCGTGTGTACAATAGACGTCAGACCCTTGATGACGCACTCTGCACACTAGCAAGGTGTGTCACTGACATTGGTTACCTTCATTCATCATGCGTCACCCTCCAGTGATGCATGTTTCTCTTTGATAGGGTGCAACATTGCTTGTTTAAAGGCAAAAATAGAAGGTTCGAGATTCTGCTAGAAAGAAGCTCTCATGCAGAATTATCCCAACAAATCAACATAGGTGGCAATTGAACCCCTAACTTCTTGGGATAATCCCTTAGCCTTCTCCATTGAATCTTCAACTCATTCTATCCTCTTTGGCCTATATATGCAAGCTCACCCTCATGGGATAGAGGAGGAAAGATAGAGCACCCAAATGCTACTGAAATACTCTTAGAGCTAAGTTTGTCTTCTCCATTAGGAACAAGGTTGGATCTTTGAGGCAAAGGCTAATTGGAAGAAATTGCGACGTCAAGGCAATGAGATTGTAATCTTTCCCTTTGTACATTATGTTAATACAGTAATATATATGCTCTTTCCATAAAGATTCATTGTGTTAGATATTTAGAACTTGTTTCCTTGACCACTTGTTTAGATTGATCAATATTACATATTAATTTTACTTGTGTTTCCACTCGTTTGTCTTATGTTGTTTTGTATCTAAATATTAAAGACTACATCAAACAAGGAAAACACTATCAGGATTACAAGGTAAGAAATTCCTTGTGCCCTTTGTGATTTGATTGATGTAGGAAAGTATATATATTATATCATGTTTTGTTCTAGATCTAAACTATTTAGACTAGAGAGATTTGTCCTTGTCCGCATAGAGGAAGTATCTTCAAACAGAAATAAGTTGTATAACGAGTTCAAACATTTCCTCCATAAGAACCATAGGTATTGAACTACCAAAAAAATATCTGTAATGGGTAGGAAGGTAGAAAAAACTATGAAGAATGAAACCTCAATTGTGGAAAAATACATTTGATAATATTGATCGGCATCGGTGGTAACCCACCTAGTCCACTGGCCCAAAACACATTTTCCCATCTTGGCATTTTTTTTTTTTTTTATTTTTATTTTTTATTTTTTTTATTTTTTTTTTATTCAGGTCTTGAACTTCTAGGTCCATTTTGAGTCCTTGAATGACATGTTTTTGGCATGAAATAACCTAGTAGATAGCCTCTGAATAGTATTAGGCCATTCATAATGTGTACTTATCATGTATCCCTTATGAAAGGCTACTAAGCACTCCAAACAGAGATAATTGCAAAAGTTACACCCCCAGGAATTTGATGTATCAACTAACCACAACTGAGCCCACAAACCTTTTGATGTTTCGTCTTCCGGGGTTAGGGTTTTGGATGTTTAAAGTTTTATCATTGATTTTTTTATGTTAAAATGCCCTTTTATCCTCATTGTAAATTAGATCTTGCTAAGGAGCGTAACTGATACATCTATTTTCAAAGATAAGCTACCACCATCTAAAGCTAGTTTGAATTGCTTCGCACTTTACAGTGTTTTTCCATTCCATTCATTAATAGAATTTGGTTTTTGTTGTAATACTATGCTTTTTGAAAATTATTCATGTGTGTATTTCTATTTTGTATTGCTTCCTTCATTTCGTTCTCTAAATAATACAGATCAATGGTATCAGAGTAATGTTCTCATGTTGTTTCTCATTGCATGTCCCCAACGATATTTGAATATCGAGAGTTGGGTATCGAACTAGTTGAGCTTGGGGAAAACCACTCTTGTTGTCCAAAGTAGCCTCACATGGAGGGAGAAGAAAATAGAGATGATGGAGCAAGGGATCCTATTAAGTTGTTTCTCAAGGAATCCCTTGCAATACAAAGGAATGCGATGATGGGTAATTTCTTCTAAATACTTCGACGAATGCTAAGGTCGTGGATGCACCTTCTGTTGATGTAGTTGTAACTTCGGAAGATATTCACTTGTATACTACATTTGTATTTTATTGTATCCCCAACGGAGATGTATTATTCCTCCGTTTGGAAGTGTCGTCATTTGTATTTCAAGTGTCGCAAGTTACATTGTAAGTGTTGTAACTTATATTTGATCGGATATTAGACCACCTGTGTGGGGTCGGTCCTGTATGAGTCATGTGGATGGGTTATTAGGCTTCCTTAGGAAGTTGACCCTGTTAGGGTTAAAGGAAAGTTAAGTTATTGTATAAATAGAGAGTGTGTCTCTCTCATTTTACTCATTCACTCACTCATCCAACTCGCATAGTTGAGAGAGAGGAGTGCGCACAAGTGGAGGAGGAGTAGTTGCTGGAGACATCTATATTTTGGGAATTGATCTTTGTGATCTTTGTACTGGGGCTTATTCTATCTCTGAGGAAGTTGCGGGGTTTTTCACCTTCTTGGTTTTCCCCGGTGAAATGCTTTGTGTCCATTGTCTCTTGTGATTGTTATGCTGTTCTTGTTATTCTCTTAGTGATCCTAGATAATATTGAATGAAATTATCAAAAAATTAACATGGTATCAGAGCGGTACTAAGAAGAAGACACTGTGCAATTGCGGAAACAAGGGCTTCTTAATTTTTGGGTTTCTCTCCACAGTTCATCAAAGGAAGGAGGCTATATTGACTCTCCTAGCAAGGGTGCATCTTTTTGTTGAGACATAATTCAATTCTCAGTATTTTTCGTTTTCGGCCTGTCATTGTTGCGGGAAATTAAGGTTTCAAAGAAAGTTGGAATTTTTGGAATCTGAGACTGGGGCTGGATGCTCCTCAGAAAAATCGAAGTTTATAGATCAAGATCGAACTTTTTGGCTGGGAAGAACCCCGGGGACTTTCAAACCCTAGTTCGGGATTTTGACCAGAAAACTAGAAACTGCAGATCCAAAAGTTTCAAAGTCAATTTTGAGGGGTCAAATTTTGCATATTTCAAAATTGAAGTATAACAACTTGATTAGCTCAGCAAGGTGCATCTTTCCATCCAATCAGAAGTTTGAAATTAAAAGTTTGAATTTTTAGGGTTTCTCTAACAAACCCTAATCCAACTCCAGATCCAGTTTCAACAAATCAAGTGGTAAGACCTAAACCTTTTATTTCCATTTGAGTTTCTCAGTAAGATGTCTCACCACACCAAGCTTGAGGATAAGCTTGAAGGGGCTGATAACTTCCGAGCATGGAAGTATAGGATTGGGTTAATCCTAGAAGAGAATGAACTAGACACCTACATAAGTGAAGAGGTTCCAGTTCCAGAGGGAGATGAGGCTAAGGCCTTACACAAGAAGAACTTGGTCAAGGATAAGAGAATCATTGCTGATTCTATAAAAGACCATCTCATACCCCATGTGTCTTCCCTAAAGACACCTAAGGAGATGTTTGACTCCTTGACCAAGTTGTTTGAAGGAAAGAATATAAATCAGAAGATGACACTGCGGAACCAATTGAAAGGGGTAAAGATCCAGAATGGAGAGACCATCCAGTCCTACTTTACTAAGGTCTCTCAAATCAAAGAACAACTTGAAGCTGTGGATGAAGTAGTGGAGAATGGAGAGATTGTGATGACCACATTGAATGGCCTACCCAGGTCATGGGACTCCTTCATCCAAGGTATCTGTGCAAGAAAGAAATTGATCTCTTTCAGTAGACTGTGGGAGGAATGTTCACAAGAAGAAGATAGACTTGTGGCCCAAGAAGAAAATATGGGAAATGAAGATCAAGCTCTCACAGCACACACCAAAAGAAGTAAGTTCAAGAGGGAGCAACCTCATCACAAGAAATATTCTCACCACCATCAAAGAGAGAAGAAAGATCTGAGATGCTTCACTTGTAATGAGAAGGGACACTTTGCCTTAGAATGTCCCAAGAGAAGAAAACACTTCAACAACAACAATAAGAAGAGAAACAAGAAGAGATATCATGCTCATACTACTGAGGACGATGAACCTCCCAGGAAAAAGACTAAGGTAGAAAGTTAGTGAAGACTCTTCAAGTGACAAAGAGTATGTTCTAATCTATGCTCTCATAGGTACTGTTACACATGGGTGTAATGATTGGCTTATTGATAGTGGGGCTTCCAAACATATGATGGGATTTAAAGAATCTCTTATGAACCTATTTGAACATGAGTCACCTCATAAGGTGAAACTTGGGGATGACTAACAATAGCCTATAAAAGGAAGTGGTGAAGCCTCCTACAAGTTAGACTTTGGGAAGTCTTTAAAGATGAAATATGTTCTATATGTACCTAGACTCAAGAAGAATCTTCTCTCCATATCATATTTGGATGCAAAGGGGATGAGAGTTGCATTTGTGGATGGCCAAGTACTTATGTGGCCAAAAGGTAAGACCATAGATGATGCAATAGTGATTGGAGATCAAGAGGGAGGATTGTACAAATTGAAGGGACAACCTAAGCATGCCATGGTACATGAATCCATGAAGCCAAGTGAACTTTGGCATAGAAGGCTTGCACATGTGCACTATAGAGCACTACCAATTGCAAGCAAAGCAGTAGAAGGTCTTCCTGAAATCCATTGAAAGCATGAAGGTGTCTGCCAAGGATGTGCAAAAGGAAAGAACACAAAGAAGGAATTTCCAAGCAGTGAAAGCAAGGAAAAAGGAATCTTGGAGATTATCCACTCTGATGTATGCTGTCCGATATCATCCAGTTCTCTAAGTGGATATGTATATTATGTTTCTTTCATTGATGATTTCTCTAGGAAGACGGGTTTATTTCTTGAAGAATAAAGATGAAGTGTTTAATAAGTTCAAGGAATTCAAAGCCTTGATAGAAAACCAAACTGATAAGAAGATCAAGACCTTTAGATCTGACAATAGCGGAGAGTTCACTTTAGGATAATTCAAGAAGTTATGCAGTGATTCAAGAATTAATAGGGTGTTGACCACTCCTTACAATCCACAACAAAATGGAGTTGCAAAAAGGAAGAATAGAAAAATGATGGAAGCAGCATAGGAAATGCTTCATGACCAAGATCTACCCATGCATATATGGGCAGAAGCAGCAAGGACAACTGTATATGTGCAAACCAGAACACCTCACAAGATACTTGACAACAAGACACTAGAAGAAGTTTTCTCTGGTAAGAAACCAGAAGTTAGCCATCTCAGGATATTTGGTTGTCTAGTATACACACACATTCCAAAAGAAAAGAGAACAAAGCTAGATCCTTCAGGAAAGAAGGGTATATTTGTGGGTTACAGTGAAATCTCGAAGGCATACATAATATACTTTCCATGGTTCAAGAAGATTGACATCAACAAGGATGTGAATTTTGATGAAGACTCAGCATATATCAAATCAAGAAAGACACTTGTTGAAGACAATGAAGAACCAAGAGTACCCAGAATACAAGACACCACCATGAACGAAGTAATTCCAGAAGAGGATCGTGAAATAGAAGATCCACAAGAACCTGTAGATCCACCCCGTGAGAAGAACTCTCACAAGAGGAAACCAACATGGGCTAGAGAGCTCATCCAAGATGCAGAAAGGTATGGTATTCCAGAAGAAGAACACAAAGAAAGAAAAAGGACAAGGTCACACACTAGCTATGTTTCCTTACTCAGTGACATAATGAACAAAGAACCTTCCATTTATGAAGAAGCAACAAAAAAGAAAGAATGGAAGGATGCCATGGTTGAGGAATACCGGTCGATCATGAAGAATTATGTTTGGGATGTCGTCCCAAGACCAGAAGGGAAGTCTGTTGTGACTTCCAAGTGGATCTACAAGATTAAGCATGTTGCAGATGGTAGCATAGAGAAATACAAGGCAAGGTTTGTGGCTCCTGGCTTCTCCCAGAAAGAAGGGACTGTAGCCAGATACATTTCCATCAGAATAGTACTTGCTCTGGCTGCAGTAATGAAGTGGAAGATACACCAGATGGATGTTAAGACAACTTTCTTGAATGGTGTAGTCGAAGAGGAAGTGTATGTGGAGTAGCCACTCGGTTTTGAGACACATGACAGGGAGTCATATGTGTGCAAGTTAAAGAAATCCTTGTATGGCTTGAAGCAAGCACCCAGGACATGGTACGACAAGATAGACAACTTCCTGTCTAGTTTGGGCTTTACCAAGAGTAAAGCGGATTCCAACCTTTACTACAAGGTTGAGGAGGGAAATCTAGTGATACTCCTATTGTATGTGGATGACCTGTTTGTTGTTAAATTTTCAGATTTTACTTCAATCTGATATGGGATCTTAACTGAGACAACAACATGTACAACAAATCTACAACATATCAATCATGGACACACTAATGCAAGCACACAAGAGAACAGAGTTTACTTGGGGAAAACCATAAAGGTGAAAAACCCCAATAACTTCCTCAGAGATAGATAGAGCAATGATACAACCAAAATACAAGAGATAGTCTTCTCCTAGCAGCAGAGCCTCCTCCTCATAAGTGCGCCACTTTTCGAATGAGAGAAGTGTGTGAATGAATGATCAAATAGAGATCTCCCAATCTCTATTTATACTTGTTCTGTCCTGCCCAATAAACTAATGGGGCCTACATGTCTAGCTTAACCCATGGTTAAATTAATCCGGGCCGACCCCACACTTGGTGGTTTAATAACCCTTTGACCCACATGGCTGACCCCCAATAGGGTGGTCTAATAACCCTTCGGCCCACATGACTTATACAGGGCCAACCCCAACAAGGTGGTATAATAACCCATCAAGTATAAGTTACGACACTTACAATATAAGTGACGACACTTCCATATAGAGGAATAATAAAATCTCTATAGGAATACAAACACTTTCGTATAGAGGAATAATGCCATCTCTATAGGAGTACAAAATACATATATGAAATACATGGGTAAAATACATTCCGAAGTTACATATACATCAACACTCCCTCTTAACTAGGAAGGTATTTCTCGACACAGGTCTTCTAGTACAAGTCTTCTTCTCTGGATCATCATCAGTGAATCATCATCCTCGAATCATCGTCATCGTCACTGCTGCTGCTATCTCAAACAATCTCTGAATCTACTCGTCATAGGAAGTTCTACAAAGCCAGTCCTTTTTCATACTGGATGTAGGCCCACCACCTGCAGGTCTTCATCATCTGTGCGAATGGTCTAATAGAGGTGGTCTTTCAGGACTAATTTTATGTGCGGATGCAATACCAGAAATAGCATCCCAGGAACATTTATGTGCCTAAGCATGACCGGCAAGATCTCCTAGGACTGATTACATGCATCTACTTCACAATACCTTTAAAGAGCATCCCAGGAACATTTATGTGCCGTAGTACGACTGGCAAGATCTCTAAAGAGCATCCCAGGACTTATTACGAGCATACAACTCAACCTCTCGGATCTCCAGCACTGATTACATGTGAATAGACAATACCTTTAAAGAGCATCCCAGGAACATTTATGTGCCGCAAGACGACCGGCAAGATCTCTAAAGAGCATCCCAGGACGTATTACAAGCACACAGCTCAACCTATCGGATCTCCAGGACTGATTACATGTCTCCGTAGTAATACCTCATCCCAGGACTGATTACGAGCACACAACTCAACCTATTGGATATCTGAGGACTGATTACATGCTATTTGCACAACCTACCACATATCATCTCTGACCTCCAAGTATCAACCTGATACTCATGATCCAACGGATCATCATCACATGAAGCATCATCCTGATGCTCATGATCATACTGATCATCATCACTGTACCGTCCTGTTACATATCATCTGGAGCAACATCCTGAATCTCATCATCATGATCCTCCTGATCATACAGTGCATCCACCTGATGCATACCAAGTATCTTCCTGATACATATCATCATACATGATCCACCTGATCATACAGTGTATCCACCTGATACAAATACAAATACATGATGCATATACAAAAATACATACAAATGATCCACCTGATCATATCCAACATCAAACATGATGTGTACATACATATATATATATAAATAATCAAACTGATCATATCCAACATCCAACATGATGCGTACATATACATATAGAGCAGTAACTAGAGCATCGTCCTGATGCTCATCATCCATGATCCTCTTGATCATCATAGCATCGTCTTCTTTAGATCATATCATCGTCCACAAAGCACAGCCCAGATGCACATCATCTAGCACTTACACCATCGACATGGGAGAACACATCTACCACCATTCGGGGAAGGCTCCAGCCCTTACTTTTTCACCATGGGAGAACACATCTACCACCATGTGAAAAATGGCTTCAGCCCTTACATCTACACCATGGGAGAACACATCTACCACCATGTAAGAATGGATCAACAATTACATCATGACCATGGGAGAACACATCAACCATGTCAGAAAAGCTCATGTGCATCTGCATCTTCCGGACTCATCACTTCCCTTTGGAAGGAACCTCGATCTGAAGTGCACCACGCCTCTCTCTAAAGTACTCAAACTGCACTCTGGCCAATGGATTGGTCAATACATCTGCAACCTGCTCATCCGTCGCAACATACTCTGCTTCAGCTGTACTTAGTGCTACGAAGGACTACTTCCTGCTAAACCAAGAGATCACACCTGATCCCATACTGAAGCAACACCCATAAGTGCTCTTCCTATCTACAGCACTGCCTGCCCAATCTGAATCAACATAACCTTGCAGGTTAAACTTTTGATTCGCTTCATACTTGAGCCCATAATCAACTGTACCCTTCAGGTACCTCAGAATATGCTTTACAACAACTAGGTGAACACTCGGATCCGTTAGGAACTGGCTCAATGTGTTCACCGCAAAGAAAATATCTGGTCTTGTGTTCGTCGAGTACATCAAGGACCCAATCATCTGACGATACATAGAGACATCAACCAGCTCAGATGAAGCATCACATAGAAGTTTCAGGTTCGATTCCATAGGTGTGGCCATAGCCTTGCAGTCCATCATCCCGAACCTCTTCAGGATCTCTACTGCATACTTCCCTTGTCCAAGGAAGATTCCATCTACACTCTGCCACACCTCCATGCCAAAAACAAATAGTGCATCATCCCCAAGTTCTTCATCTCGAACTCGGCAGCGAGATTCCGTTGCATGTCGGCAATCAATCTATCCTCACCTGTTACAAACAGGTCATCCACATACAATAGTAGTATCACTGGATTTCCTTCCTCAACCTTGTAGTAAAGGCTGGAATCTGCTTTACTCTTGGTAAAGCCCAAACTGGATAGAAAGTTGTCTATCCTATCATACCAAGTTCTACACATATATGACTCCCTGTCATGTGACTCAAAACCAAGTGGCTGCTCCATATACACTTCTTCTTCAACTACACCATTCAAGAAAGCTGTCTTGAAATCCATCTGGTGTATCTTCCACTTCATCATTGCAGCCAAAGCAAGTACTGATCTAATGGAACTGTATCTGGATACAGAAGCAAAAGTCTTTATGCTACCACCTGCAACATGCTTGATCTTGTAGATCCTCTTGGAAGTCACTCGTTCTTGGGACTGCATCCCGAACATCTTCATGATCAACTTGGTATTCCTCGATCATGGCATTCTTCCCAGATCTTGGGAACTTCAATATCTTCAATATTTTCAATAGATAACTTTGTTGTTGAACAAATGTTGTATTCCTTCTTATGTAGGTGATGGTATACGATCTTTCCTACACAACAAGTTAAATTGCATGATTAGAAAACATCTCATAGTTTTCAGAACAAATTCTTACACATAAAGAAATATGTCATATAGTCATGAAATTATTTTAGCCAATGCTTCAATACAACATTCATTCATATCCTGTAACTTTCTAGATGCCTTCCAATCTCTACCAGAACATTGTTAAGAGTTTGCACTACTCCCAACATGTCAGCAAAGAGGTTTCATTCTAGATAAGTAGCAATGGAATGTTGTATAGTTCCATGGGCCACTTACCCATTAAATGCATATTAGTAGTATACTATTCATTAATGCAATCATTCTAATATGCACAATACATATCCTAAGTCTAGGAACATAAGCATATACATCATTGAACAATATTATTTAAACAAAATAAGAAATGGTAATTAAAATACTTATCTTTGTTTGTTTGTTGGGTGGACTCCCTCTGAGTCTTTGTTTCCTTGCAGGAGCTACTGAAGTAGCTTTTTTTCTGCATCTCCATTCTGATGTGGATTGTGAGAAGTGGTCAACTCCCTCTGAATATCTGCATCCTTGCAGAAACTATTGAAGTGTGCTCCTTTTCTTTCTTGCAGGAACAACTGGAGTGTGCTCCCTCTTGATCTTTGCTTCTTGGATTACCTGTTCTTGAACTTATATCCATCCTTAATCACTATGCATGCTTATTAGTATCATCATTGTGTTATCCTTGAGGTCTCACACACAATCATACATTCATTAGTATAATCTCAATCCTATCAAAAACACAATAATCTTAAACATGTATAGTCATGATCATTCACAAATAATAAACATTAGTATTCAAGGTTTCAGGGAAGTCCTTTTTTACTCATGCATATTCTGATTTGATCATAGGACTCTTCTGATTAGTTAAATAATCAATGCATAAACCCGTGATTACTCAAACCTATACCTTCATGATTCTTTTGGTTAGTCATATCATCAATTATGGTAAGAAACATAATATGCATACAACCATGACTATTCAAACCTATGACTTCATGAATAATCATTATCAACAACACACTAGTATAAGATCCTAACACAAGGTAGGATTCTAGCTTGATATAGGAAAAACATACCTGGATTAGCATGCTAGCTAGTTATGTCTAACATACCTACATAATGTCTTCTGGTTCTCTTCAGTGACTTGTGCTAGTAACCTGCATGTCTCATAAGTTAACCATTGTAGAACCAAGTTATACATACCTCGTAAGTAGATATTCTATGTGATCCATGACAATGGATGAATCTTTGTCTTCATGTCACCATGATCATATGTTCTTGAAGTAGAACATGATTTTTCTTTCTTGGTGTATCTTTTATGTTAGCGAACAACATAAACCTCATACAACATCACAATGCATTAGTACAATCATAAGTGTCAAAACCTTAATCAATGAATATCTTCTATTAAGGTGATACGACAAGTCTAGTAATTAATCAAGATTGTACTGTAATGATATGAAGACAAACATCTCATAAACTTAACCATGAACAGAATTTGAAACATACCTGTCAAGATTGCTTGTAATCTTCTTATGGAAGGCCTTAGCCTCATCTCCCTCTGAGACAGGAACTTCTTCACTTATGCAGGTGACCAATCCATCTTCTTCTAGGATTAACCCAATCCACTTGATTTGCAAGAACTGGACCTGGAGCTGGATTACGGTTTGTTAGAGAAACCCCAAAAATTCAAACTTTGAATTTCAAACTTTCGAAAGGATAGAAATATGTGCCTTGATGAGCTGATCAAGCTGGTATATTCAGAATTTAAAAACTGCAAAGTTTCACTCCTCAAATTTGCCTTTGAAACTTCCGGATTCACTGGACGTGACCCCGAACTAGGGTTTGATGAAGCCCACTCTTCTTCCCAATCAAAATTTTTGATCCAAATCTCTAATCTTCTATTTTTCTGAGGAGCTTCCAGCCGTGGTCACAGATTTCAAAAATTCCCATTTTTGCAGAAGCCCTAATTTTCCACTTTTCCAATCAAAGTCCCGAACTAGGGTCTGATCAAGCCCGGTCTTCTGCCTAACCAAAAATTCTGATCTTGGTCTCTAAATTTATATTTTTATGAGTAGCATTCAGCCGTAGTCTCCGATTACAAAAATTATAACTTTCACCGAAACCCTAAATTCCGGAAGCCATGAATGAAGGTGCTCAAAAATAATTCTGTTTTGACATAAATATGTACCTGATTGTTTCTGGTGTAAATCCATACTTTTTGATCCATAGGGTCTGAAAAAGTTTTTTGTGGTAGCCTGACCTATCATATTTCCATCCTGATAGGTATTACCTCAATTGGATTCTCTGAGAGAGAGTTATGCCAAGTGTCGCAACGTGACCTATTTATGGGATAAAACAGGAGAGCGAACTTGTACGGTGTGCCACGTGTCATTGGTTCAACTTCAGCCTCTGAAAACATTTCCTGAGATAGTACATTCTGTGTACTACTTGTCACATTTTACAAAATTTTATTTGGATCTTCCTAGCCCAAGTTATGCCCTTTTTTCCAAGGTCACCTATTTTTGACTTAGATCTGGAAGAGGCAAAAACCCTATATTGTACAAATCATAAATCACAAATTACAATGAATTAGAGGTTTTCCTTTGGACACAAGGTACATGGGGATCTGATCTTCAACCTGTGAACATTTCTGATCTGAAAACTTCACCAAAATGGATTTATAGCAAAATTTCTACGATGACTGGTTTTTGCTATATCAAGCCCTAGCATCGTAAGTGCAACAAGTGTCATACATGCCATATCATGCCTTCTTTCAGGCTAGCTCTGATACCATGTTAAATTTTCAGAATTTACTTCAATCTTATCTAGGATCTTAACTGAGAGAACAACATGCATAGCAAATCTACAGCATATCAATCATGGACACAATAATGCAAGCACACAAGAGACACAGAGTTTACTTGGGGAAAACATAAAGGTGAAAAACCCCAATAACTTCCTCAGAGATAGATAGAGCAATGATACAACTAGAATACAAGAGATAGTATTCTCCTAGCAGCAGAGCCTCCTCCTCATAAGTGAGCCACTTTCCGAATGAGAGAAGTGTGTGAATGAATGATCAAATAGAGATCTCCCGATATCTATTTATACTTGTTCTGTCCTGCCCAATAAACTAATGGGGCCTACATGTCTAGCTTAATCCATGGTTAACTTAATCCAGGCCGACCCCACACTTGGTGGTCTAATAACCCTTTGGCCCACATGGCCGACCCCCAATAGGGTCGTCTAATAACCCTTCGACCCACATGACTTATACAGGGCCAACCCCAACAAGGTGGTCTAATAACCCATCAAGTATAAGTTACGACACTTACAATATAAATGATGACACTTCCGTATAGAGGAATAATAACATATCTATAGGAATACAAACATTTCCATATAGAGGAATAATGCCATCTCTATAGGAGTACAAAATACATATATGAAATACATGGGTAAAATACATTCCGAAGTTACATATACATCAACATTTGTGACAGGTGAGGATAGGTTGATTGCTCACACGAAGAGGAAGCTTGCTGTCGATTTCGAGATTAAGGACTTGGGTATGATGCATTAATTTCTAGGTATGGAGGTGTAGCAGAGTGCATATGGAATCTTCCTTGGATAAGGGAAGTATGCAGTAGATATCCTGAAGCGGTTCGGGATGATGGACTGCAAGGCCATGGCCACACCTATGGCATTGAACCTAAAGCTATTGAGTGATGCTTCATCATAGTCGGTTGATTCCACGATGTATCGTCAGATGATTGGGTCCTTGATGTACTTGACGAACACGAGACCAGATATTTTCTTTGCAGTGAACACTTTGAGCCAGTTCCTGACGGATCCTAGACATGTTCACCTGATTCCTGTAAAGCATATTTTGAGGTACCTGAAGGGTACTGTTGATTATGGGCTCAAGTATGATGCGAATCAAAAGTTTAACCTAAAGGGTTATGTTGATTCAGATTGGGTAGGCAGTGCTGCAGATAGGAAGAGCACTTCGGGGTGCTGCTTTAGTATGGGATCAGGTGTGATCTCTTGGTTTAGTAGGAAGCAATCCTGCTTAGCACTGAGTACAACTAAAGCAGAGTATGTTGCAGCTTGTTCGGTTAGTTGTGAGGCAGTATGGTTAAGGAAGCTACTGTCTGATTTATTTGGTCTCCAGTTGGATGCTACTTGTATCTATTGTGACAAACAGAGTTGTGTGAAGTTGTCAGAGAAACCATTGTTCCATGACAAGTCGAAGCACATTGAGATCAAATATCACTATATCAGGGATATGGTGCAGAGAGGAGTTGTGAAGCTCTTATATGTTGCGATGGATGAGCAGATTGCAGATGTGTTGACCAAACTACTAGCCAGAGTGAAGTTTGAGTACTTCAGAGAGAAGCTTGGTGTTCTTCAGATAGAAGATACTTCGAGGAGGAAGTGATGGGACACATTTGCAGGAGCCATTCCAAGCATGGTGGTAGGAGGATCCTTCCCATGGTTGTGGATGTAAGTGTTGTGTGATGAGCATCAGGACGATGCTATGGATGATTCTATGTATGATGATGATCAAGATGATCATGTGTGATGAGCATCAGGACGATGCTCCAGATGATATGCATCAGGATGATGCTATGATGATGATCATGATGATCATGTGATGATGATATGCATCAGGATGATGCTATGATGATGATAAGGATGATCATGTGATGATGATGTGCATCAGGATGATGCACTGTATATTGCTCTTTTAAGGTTTTGCGAGGGAGGCATGTAACCCATCCTGGAGATCCGATAGGTTGTGCTAGGCACGTAAAAGTCCTAGGATGCTCTATAGAGATCTTGTCAGTCGTTCTAGGCACATAAATGTTCCTGGGATGCTCTTTTAAGGTTTTTCCTGTTCACATGTAATCAGTCCTGGAGATCCGATAGGTTGTGCTAGGAACGTAAAAGTTCTGAGATTCTCTTTAGAGATCTTGCCGGTCGTGTTAGGAACATAAACGTTCCTGGGATGCTCTTTAAAGGTTTTGTGAAGGCTGCATGTAATCAGTCCTGGGAGATCTTGTAGGTTGTTCTAAGGCATATAAAGGATCCTGGGATGCTCTTGTCAGGTTTTGTAGAGGCACATAATCAGTCCCGAGATTCCACTTCTATCAGGCCGCTCGCAGAGATGATGAAGACCTACAAGAGGCTAGGCCTACATCCAACATGAAAAAGGGTTGGCTCTGTAGAACTTCCTATGAAGAGAATAATTGAGAGATATCCCCAGTGATCGAGATGACGAGTACAATAAGAGTGATGCTGATGCTTCGTGATCCAATGACGATGATCCAGCTCCAGAATTGAAGACTTGTGCTTATATGTATTGATGACCTGTGTCAAGAGAATACCTTCCTAGTTAAGAGGGAGTGTTAATGTATTTGTAACTCCAGAAGATATTCACTTGTATATTACATTTGTATTTTATTGTATCCCCAATGGAGATGTATTATTCCTCTGTTTGGAAGTGTCGTCATTTGTATTTGCAAGTGCCGCAAGTTACATTGTAAGTGTCGTAACTTATATTTGATGGGTTATTAGACCACATGTATGGGGTCGGTCCTGTATGAGTCATGTGGATGGGTTATTAGGTGTAATGTCCCCATTTTGACCCCCTTTGTATTAAACCGTAAATGATGTAAATATTGTAATTTAATCATGGTGAGGAGCTCAAGGCCAAGGCCCCACCATTGATTCAACGTTTCATGAATCGGAAATTAAAAATAGATGCCCATGGTTCTTGTGCGAGATGGGCACAATGTAAATAAGACACCATGTAAATACGAATTTTAATGGAAAAAAACCCACAACCGGCTATGCAATGCAACAACAGAGATGGGGCATGACTCTACAAGGAAAAGGGAGGGAAATTATTCAAACCTTGAGCCAATGGTATTAATCCATGTGTCAATGGGGAAACCCATAAACCACCAACTACCCATTTTTGTCTCATGCACCCAATCATTTAATTCTTCCAAGAAATTGGTTAAGGAAGTTAATGTCTTGGGATGGGAGAGGTATGGCAGTCAGATTTTCGTGCATGGGCAAGCTACCAACCTGAAAATCATGTTTTTGCTTGTGGGGCAAGAAACCACCCACGAAATGGTGCCCAAAGCCATGGGGAATGGGTAGTCTTCATTCATTCACGCAGGGGGAGTTAGCTGGGGTCTTTCCATTTACGTTTTTCATCTAAATACTGCATTTTTCCATGCCTGGGAGTCGTTTTTTGCAGTATATAACAGTTGGGAGAGGGAGGGCCACGTTTTGAGGACTGTAGGGAGGTCGTTTTTGCCCCTGAATGTCCAAGGACGTTTTTCTAAAAACGGATTTGGCTTCCTGGGTTGTTCACCAACTTCCCATTTCGTTTTTGTGGGTTCTGCTGTTATGTGCATCCTTGTTCTTGGTTTGAGCCTGTGAGCTGAAGTGTTGGAGTGGTAGTGGATAGAAGTGGCTTGATAAACCTAGTGGGGGAGACAACCTCTCAAAAAGATCAAGAGGGATTTGGTTACTCTTCTATGCATACCCTGAGAGCACTGGATAGGGAAGGTATGGCTTGAGGGACTGCACAGCAGTGAAAAGAATACTTCCTTGTGCTGGGTGTGTAGGTATTGTGGGTGCCAAGCTAGATAGATCTTGCAAGGTTATCCCTGGCTCTGTGCTGGAGCTCACTAGCTTAGCAACTCTTCCTTTCCATCTCCTAGTAGCCTGATAAACCCAATTGTAGATTGGCTTGGATCATCTTGGTGTATGCTTGGCTATGCGTGAGTCTGCTGTTCCCTAGTTCCTTGTAGAGATCATGCCCAGCTCGGGGGGTGGCAGTGGTGCTGAGAGATTGAGGAGCACACTGGCCTATGGTTGGGTGGAACGTTGCAGTTGCATAGCCAGTTGCTTGGGACTGCCTTATTGAGATAAGTATTCTCTTGTGTAAATTGGCAATTATCATTTGATGAATGTTATGAATGTATGTGGATATATTAAACGAATTTGCCTCTGCTGTGTTTTTTAAAAGTTTAGGCATTTCCATATGATCTTGTCACAGAATCTTGAATGTGTGTTAGAGATCAACAACATTTATTTGATTACCATCGTTTTTCCATAGCATGCACAGATACAGTTCTTTGCATCAATGTTTTTAATTCAAACGTATTGGGGCTAATTGCCCGGATTGAGCACTATGATCCTCTCTCTCACGCTAGTATGATAGAGGGGACATTACATTAGGATTCCTTAGGAAGTCGGCCTTGTTAGGGTTAAAGGCAAGTTAAGTTTTTGTATAAATAGAGAATGTGTCTCTCTCATTTGACTCATTCACTCACTCATCCAACTTGCATAGTTGAGAGAGAGGAGTGCGCACAAGTGGAGGAGGAGTAGATGCTGGAGACATCTATATTTTGGGGATTGATCTTTGTGATCTTTGTATTGGGGCTTATTCTATCTCTGAGGAAGTTGCAGGGTTTTTCACCTTCCTGGTTTTCCCCGATGAAATGCTTTGTGTCCATTGTCTCTTGTGATTTTTATGCTGTGCTTGTTATTCTCTTAGTGATCTTAGATAATATTGAATGAAATTATCGAAAAATTAACACCTTCAACAAGCATCCATTTCGGAGGTGTGACTCACTTCAAGGTACAAGTTAAATTTGACACTTTCAACAAGCATCCATTTCGGAGGTGTGACTCACTTCAAGGTACAAGTTAAATTCCATATAGATGCATATGGTTTGGAGAAATGGTTAAATCTGTTAGAGGGTTCTCTGTTCAAAATTTTTCTGATAATGAAAAGATCACCTTTGTGCTCCTTAAGTCCCTCCTCCATGTCAAATATTAATGGGATGGTTGCTATGAAAGGCATACCAGAGATGCGTCTAAAATATACAGGAAAAAACCCACTTGGGCGTCTTTTTTTGATGTCGTTGAGGAATAATTCTACCCTATAAAAAAATATGATGACCGGTACACAAGATGGAAAACTTTGTGCTAAGAGAGAGACCAGATGGTGTTGGATTTCACCAATATATTCCATACCTTGCGCTCAAAGCTAGGTATTAGACACTCCGAATGACACGTAGTCCTAAAGTATCATAGTTTCCTACACAGATACATTCATACTGTTAAATTTTGAGCATTAATTCAAGATAATCTAGGATCTTTTACTGAGAGAACAACATGTACAGTATATCAATGCATATCGATCATAGCAAGCATGTCAATCATCACAAGAAACAAAATCATGAGAGACAATAGACACACAGAGTTTTTGTGGGGAAAATCCTAAGGTGAAAAACCCCACAACTTCCTCAGAGATAGATAGTGCAATAGCACAACCAATGTACAACCAAAGTTCACAGAGATAGACTCCTCTTAGCAGCTGATCCTCCTCCTCACATGTGCGCCACTTTCTGAGTGAAGGAAGAATGAGTTCTGAGTGATCCAAATAGAGATCTCCCGATCTCTATTTATACTTGTCCTATTTGCCCAATAACCTTATGGGGCCGACTTGTCTAGCGAGGTACAATAACTTCATATTACATTATATCGGGCCGACCCCTTATAAGGTGGTCTAATAACCCATCGTCAAGTTAACACACTTGCTACACTTGTCAATACAAATGATGACACTTCCGTATAGAGGAATAATACATCTCTATAGGAGTACAATAAATATATAAGTGAAATACATTCCGAAGTTACATATACATCAACATCCCCTCTTAACTAGGAAGATATTTCTCGACATAGATCATCTAGCACAAGTCTTATTCTCTGGATCTTCATCAGCGAATCATCATCCTCGAATCATCGTCATCGTCACGGCTGCTGCTATCTCAAACAATCTCTGAATCTACTCATCATAGGAATTTATACAGAGCCAGTCCTTTTTCATACTGGATGTAGGCCCACCACTTGCAGGTCTTCATCATCACTGGCCATACTATGGAATCCTCAGGACTTATTACGTGCGTCACAAAACCTAGCAGTAGCATCCCAGGCTGTTACGAGCACACAGCTCTACCTGTTGGATCTCCCAAGAGCACATTACATGTGTCCCATCACAAAACCTGGCTGAAGCATCCCAGGCTGTTACGACCACACAGCTCTACCTGTCGGATATCCTAGGAGCACATTACATGTGATCTCACCACAAAACCTCGCAAGAGCATCCCAGGCTATTACAAGCACACAACTCTACCTATAGGATCTGCTAGGGCCAAATTACATGTGGTCATGGCAAAACCTGGCAAGAGCATCCCAGGACTTATTATGGGCACACAGCCCAACCCATCGGATCTCCCAGGGACATATTATATGCCATAGGACAAAACCTCAAAAGAGCATCTGCCAGATATCCCAGGGCCAAATTATATGCCATAGTCAAAACCTTGAAAGACTATCTACACATCTCCCAGGGCCAAATTATATGTCCTCCCAAAGAAAAACCTTGAAAGAGCATTTGCCAGATATCCCAGGGCCAGATTACATGCCATAGGCAAAACCTCGAAAGACTATTTGCAAATCTCGCAGGGCCAAATTATATGCTTATCTGCACAACCTGTTCCACGGCCATAGAGTATCAACCTGATACTCACCATACATCATCCTGATGTACACATGATCATCCTATTCATCATCACTGCATCGTCCTGATGCATGTCATCTGAACATCCTGAAGCTCATCATCCATGATCATCCTGATCATACAATGCATCTACCTGATGCATACCAAGTATCTACCTTATATATATCATCATACATGATCCACCTGATCATACAATGTATCCACCTGATACATACATAGATACATGATCCACACAATGTATCCACCTGATATATATCAACATACATGATCTAACTGATCATACAAAGTATCCACCTGATACATATACAGATACATGGTCCAAGCATCCAACATGATGCATATACAAATACATATAAATGATCCAACTGATCATATCCAACATCCAACATGATGCATACATACATATACAAATAAATGATCCAACTGATCATATCCAGCATCCAACATGATGCGTAGATACATATACATATAAATGATCCAACTGATCATATCCAGCATCCAACATGATGCGTACATACATATACAGAGTAGTAACTGGAGCATCGTCCTGATGCTCATCATCCAGCGCTTACATCCACAGCCATGTGAAGGATCCTCCTCCCAACATGCTTGGAATGGCTTCTACAAATGTGTCCATCACTTCTTCCTCGAAGTGTCATCAATCTGAAGAACACCAAGCCTCTCTCTAAAGTACTCGAACTTCACTCTAGCTAGTGGTTTCGTCAACACATCTACAATCTGCTCATCCGTCGCAACATACAGGAGCTTCACTACTCGTCTCTGCACCATATCCCTGATATAGTGATATTTGATCTCTATGTGTTTCGACCTGTCGTGAAACACTGGGTTCTCAGACAGCTTCACACAACTCTGGTTATCACATAAGATACCAGTTGCATCCAACGGGAGATCAAATAACTCAGACAGTAGCTTCCGAAGCCATACTGCCTCACAACTAGCCTAACAGGATGCAACATACTTTGCCTCGGCTGTACTCAGTGCTACGCAGGACTGCTTCCTGCTAAACCAAGAGATCACACCTGATCCCATACTGAAGCAGCACCCAGATGTGCTCTTCCTATCTGTAGCACTGCCTGCCCAATCTGAATCAACATAACCCTGCAGGTTAAACTCTTGATTTGCTTCATACTTGAGCCCATAATCAACTGTACCCTTCAGGTACCTCATAATATGCTTTACAACAACCAGGTGAACACTCCTTAGATCCGTCAGGAACTGGCTCAATGTGTTCACCGCAAAGAAAGTATCTGGTCTCGTGTTCATCAGGTACATCAAGGACCCAATCATCTGATGATACATAGAGACATCAACCGGCTCAGATGAAGCATCACATAGAAGCTTCATATTCGATGCCATAGGTGTGGCCATGGCATTGCAATCCATCATCCCGAACCTCTTTAGGATATCTACTGTATACTTCCCTTGTCCAAGGAAGATCCCATCTGCACTCTGCCACACCTCCATACCTAGAAAATAGTGCATCATCCCTAAGTCCTTTATATCAAACTCAGTAGCAAGCTTCCTCTTTGTATCGGCAATCAATTTGTCATCTCCTGTTACAAATAGGTCATCTACATATAGGAGTAGAATCACAGGATTTCCTTCCTCAACCTTGTAGTAAAGGTTGGAATCCGCTTTACTCTTGGTAAATCCCAAACTAGATAGAAAGATGTCCATCCTACCATACCAAGTTCTAGGAGCTTGTTTTAAGCCATACAAGGCTTTCTTCAATCTGCACACACATGACTCCCTGTCATGTGTTTCAAAACCGAGTGGCTGCTCCACATACACTTCCTCCAACTACACCATTCAAGAAGGAAGTCTTGACATCCATCTGGTGTATCTTCCATTTCATTGCTGCAGCCAAGGCAAGTACTGATCTGATGGAAGTGTACCTGGATACAGGAGAAAAGGTTTCTTCATAATCTATTCCCTCTTTCTGAGAGAAGCCACGAGCTACTAATATTGCCTTGTATTTCTCTATGCTGCCATCTGCAGCATGCTTGATCTTGTAGATCCATTTGGAAGTCACAATAGACTTTCCTTCAGGTCTTGGAACAACATCCCAAATATCATTCTTCATTATTGATTGGTATTCTTCGATCATGGCATCCTTCCATTCTTTCTTTTCCGCTGCTTCTTCATAACTGGAAGGTTCTTTGTTCATGATGTCACAAAGTAAAGAAACATAGCTGGTATGTGATCTGGTTCTCTTCTTTGCTCTATGTTCTTCTTCTGGAATACCATATCTTTCTACATCTTGAATGAGCTCTCTAGCCCATGCAAGTTTTCTCTTGTGAGAGTTATTCTCATGAGGTGGATCTACAGGTTGTTGCGGATCTTCAATTTCACGATCAACATCTGGAATTGCTTCAGTCATGGTAGTGTCTTGAAATCTAGTTTCATTAGGTTCTTCATAAACTTCAACATGTGTCTTCCTTGATTTGATGAATGCTGAATTTTCATCAATTGTTACATACCCTGGAAAGTATATTCTGTAAGCCTTCGAGCTTTCACTATAACGCACAAAGATACCCTTCTTTCCTGAAGGATCTAGCTTGGTCCTCTTTTCCTTTTGGACATGAGTATATACTGGACAACCAAATATTCTGAGATGGCTGACTTCAGGTTTCTTACCAGAGAAGGTCTCTTCTGGTGTCTTGTTGTCCTATATCTTGTGGGGTGTTCTGTTCTGCACATATACAACAATTCTAGCTGCTTCTGCCCATAGATGCATAGGTAGATCCTGGTCATGCAACATTGCCCTTGCTGCTTCCATGATTGTTCTATTATTTCTTTCTGCAACTCCATTCTGTTGTGGATTGTAAGGAGCAGTCAACTCCCTCTTAATCCCTGAATCACTGCATAGCTTCTTGAAGTCACCTGAGGTGAATTCTCCACCATTTTCGGATCTGAATATTTTGATCTTCTTATCAGTTTGGTTCTCCATCAAGGTTTTGAATTCCTTGAACTTATCAAATACTTCATTTGTGTTCTTCAAGAAGTAAACCAAAGTCTTCCTGGAGAAGTCATCAATGAAAGAGACATAGTAAACATACCCACTCAGAGAACTGGATGACATAGGACCGCATACATCGGAGTGGATGATTTCCAAGATACCTTTTTCCTTGCTTTCACTGCTTGGAAATGCCTTCTTAATGTTCTTTCCTTTTACACATCCTTTGCAGACACCTTCATGCTTGGTCTTAATTTCAGGAAGACCTTCTATAGCCTTACTTGCAATTGGTAATGCTCTGTAGTGCATATGTGCAAGTCTTCTATGCCAAAGTTCACTTGGATCCATGGAATCATGTACCATGGCATGTTCAGGTTGTCCCTTCAATTTATACAAACCTCCCTCTTGCTCTCTAATCACCACTTCATCATCAATAGTTTTACCCTTTGGCCACATTAGGACTTGGCCATCTACAAATAAAACCCTCATGCCTTTTGCATCCAATGCAGAGATGGAGAGAAGATTCTTCTTGAGCCCAGGTACATAAAGAACTTCTTTCATCTTCAAAGACTTTCCAGAATCTAGGTTGTAGGAGGCTTCACCACTTCCTTTGATAGGGTATTGATAATCATCCCCAAGTTTCACCTTATGGGGTGATTCATGTTTAGATAGGTTTACAAAAGATTCTTTAAACCCAGTCATGTGTTTGGAAGCCCCACTGTCAATAAGCTAATGATTACAACCATGAGAGATAGTACTTGTGAGAGCAGAGATTAGAACATACTCTTTTTCACTTGATGAGTCATCATCACTTTCTGTCCTAGCCTTCTTCTTTGGAGGTTCATCATCCTCAACAGCATGAGCATGGTACCTTCTTTTGTTTCCCTTCTTCTTCTTGTTGAAGTTGTTTTTTTTATCCCTTTTGTTCTTGGGACAATCTGAAGCAAAGTGACCTTTCTCATTGCATGTGAAACATCTTAGATCCTTCTTATTCTTTTGTTGGTTGTGATAGGATCTCTTGTAATGAGAGTGCTCCTTCTTGGGCTTGCTTCTTTTGGTGTGAGCTGTGAGAGCTTGATCTTCACCTCCCATCTTTTCTTCTCGAGCTACAAGCCTAGCTTCTTCTTGAGAGCATTCCTCCCACAGTCTACTGAAAGAGATCAATTTCTTTCTTGCATAGATTCCTTGAATAAAGGAGTCCCATGACCTAGGTAGGCCATTAAGAGTGGTCATCACAATTTATCCATTCTCCACTACTTCATCCACAGCTTCAAGTTGTTCCTTGATCTGAGAGACCTTGGAGAAGTAAGATTGAATGGTCTCTCCATTCAACATCTTGACCCCTTTCAATTGATTCTGTAGAGTCATCTTCCCATTTATGTTCTTCCCTTCAAATAACTTGGTCAGGGAGTCAAACATCTCCTTGGGTGTCTTTAGAGATGACACGTGTGGTATGAGATGGCCTTTGATAGAATCAACAATGAGTCTCTTTGCCTTGACCAAGTTCTTCTTATGCAAAACCTTAGCCTCTTCATCCTCTGGGATAGAGACCTCAGAGATGATGTAGGAGTCCAATTCATTTTCTTCCAGGATTAACTCAATCCTATACTTCCAGGCTCGAAAGTTATCAGCCCCTTCGAGCTTATCCTTAAGCTTAGTGTGGTGAGACATCTTAAAGAGTACTTCAAATGGAAATAAAAAATATTTAGGTCTTACCACTTTCTTTGTTGAAAATTGGATCTGGTCTCGGATTAGGGTTTGTCGAAAAAACCCTAAAAATCCAAAATGTGAATTTCAACTTTCTGAAAGGATAGAAAGATGCACCTTGATGATCTGATCAGCCTGGTGTATTCATAATTTGAGATCTGCAAAGCTTCACCCTTCAGAAATGTCTTTTAGTCTTCTCGGGTTCACTAGGGAGGACCATGAATTAGGGTTTGAGTTTCCTGGAGATTTACTCAGCCAAAAATCTCGATCCAAAGCTCTAAACTTCGATTTTTTAAAGGATCTTCCAGATATGTCTTCAGATTTCAGAAATGCCTATTTTTGTGGAAACCCTAATATTTAGGGCCAAATCTGAAAAAGCTTAGAATTGAATTCTGATTGGACAGATAGATTCTCCTTGATGAGTAGAGTCAATCTACTATACTGCTTTTCCAAAATCTGTGGAGAGAAACCCAATAAATAAGAAACCCTAGTTTCCGTCATTGCATAATGTCTTCTTCTCAGGTTATCTCTGATACCATGTTAAATTTTGAGCATTACTTCAAGATACTCTAGGATCTTTTACTGAGAGAACAACATGTACAGTATATCAATGCATATCAATCATAGAAAGCATGTCAATCATCACAAGAAACAAAAGCATGAGAGACAATAGACACACAGAGTTTCCGTGGGGAAAACCCTAAGGTGAAAAAACCCCACAACTTCCTCAGAGATAGGTAGTGCAATAGCACAACCAAAGTACATAGAGATAGACTCCTCTTAGAATCTGATCCTCCTCCTCACATGTGCGCCACTTTCCGAGTGAAGGAAGAGTGAGTTCTGAGTGATCCAAATAGAGATCTCCCGATCTCTATTTATACTTGTCATGTTTTCCCAATAACCTTATGGGGCCGACTTGTCTAGCTAGGTACAATAACTTCATATTACATTATATCGGGCCGACCCCTTACAAGGTTGTCTAATAACCCATCGGCAAGTTAACACACTTGCTACACTTGTCAATACAAATGACGACACTTCCGTATAGAGGAATAATACATCTCTATAGGAGTACAATAAATATATAAGTGAAATACATTCTGACGTTACATATACATCAACACATACAAAGATGGATTTCCTGGACATCTCCTCACTGGGATATGCTTATCGCTATGTTTTCAAGATCGAGAAAAAGTTTAAGAAAAACAATAAATGGAGTTTGGGTTTGTAAATCAAATGCAGCAGAAGGCTAGAAAAGGTGACCCTAACTCACATAATAAAGGATAGAGAAATGACGGGAAAAATCATGAAAACCAGTCCAAGTCATAGGAAAAGAAGGGTAATTGGAAATCGAAGAAGGACACTAGAAAGTGGTGTGAGTTCCAAAAAATACCCTGGCACAACACTAATGAATGCCGCTCGAAGCGATAATTGTTGGCTGAGACAAAATCCCTAGAGTGGGACTCTAGCTCGGACTCTGATTCCTAGCAAGAAAAGGGAAATTGGATCATTGGCACAGAACCTAGTGCCACCATTGGGACAACAAAGATCCAACCAGAAGTGTCATAGGAGCTAGAGTAAGGGGAGTACCTCTTCCATTCACAACTGTGGGTGAAGGGGAATCCGCTACATTTCATTGTTGATTATGGTAGTTAGAAGAACCTAATCTTGGTCGAGGTCATCAAAATATTAAAGCTATCAACGACTCCACACCTCTAGCCATAAACCATTAGTTAGTTGATCCAAGTATGAGACATATGCGTTAGTCAACAGTGCCACCTATCCTACATCATCGAGACCTTCAAAGATGAGGTATTATGTGATGTTGTCCCACTTGAAGTTTGTGATTTTATCTTAGGACAACCCTATATGTGGAAACACCATGATTTTTATGAGTCTAGGACCTATAGTGTTAATGTTACTTTGGAGGGCCAACTCTACAAGATACCCGAGGTAGTCATGACTACTGCAGTTTACTTAATGTCCTTGGAGCAATTTCGGGAGCTCATCTATCAGATTGGGAAATTTTCCCTCTTCATGGTTCGATCAAAAGGTGGATGGAAGTTCACTGCAACCACCATTGCATCGACACAAGGTCTCTCTAAACAGCAGACGTAGGTCGATAATATTTTATAAGAATACATATATATATTTTCCTTGCCTAAAGGGGTGCCTCTACACTACTAGGTTAAACATTCAATTGATTTGATACCTGGTGCTCCTTTACCTAATGGACCAGTATATAGGCACTCTCTTTTGGAGAATGAGTAAATAAAGCATCAAATTCAAGAGCTCATCCAAAAATGACACACTAGACTAAGATCCTCACCTCGTGGGAGCCCAATTGTGTTGGTGCAGAAGAAGGATGGGATGTGGCGAATCTATATTGATTATAGAGCACTGAAAAAATTACCATAAAAATTGCTACCCGATCCCTCAAATTGATGATATTCTTGATCAACTTAAGGGTGCCAAGTTCTTTAGTAAGATTGATTTGAAATCAAGTTACCACCGGGTCCCGATTGAGTAGGACAAAGTTTGGAAGACAACCTTCAATTCTAAAGAAGGCCCTTTTGAGTGGTTGGTCATGCCTTTCGGCTTGACTAATTCTCCAGAAACATTTATGAGGATGATGGATGATATCTTGCACCCATTGAAAAGCTCTTTTGTGGTCATATATTTGGATGATATTCTCATATTCAATAGAACTCTGGTGGAACACTTGCATCACATGCAACAGATCCTTTCTACCTTGAAGCAACACAAATTACATTCCAATTTGGAAAAATGGTCATTCAACATGGACATAATTCAGTACCTAGGATACATCATGGATGAACATGGGGTGCATATGTGTAATGTCACTGAAAATACACCCTAAAAAAAAAAAATCTTAAGGATCTCCATAATGTCGTAAAACACATGTTTACGCAAATTAACTTAAGCACTAATCACTTAAGTGATGTTCTCCTTGCAACTGAGTAAATTAACTTCAGCATTGATAAATTGTTTGACGTTCTTCTTGTTTACATCTAGATCATTTCACTTACATCCAAAGAGTTCTATTTGCTCACTTATTGAATTGAGCATAGTATTATGATAACATCATATACTATTTACTAACGTTCTTGATATATAATCAATTGCTTCTATATTGATCGGAAGATAGGCCCTTCATAATATTTCTTATCGGGTTAACTACCACATGAAACCTTACTTTCATGAAGTATAGTCAACACCAAAAAGTAATGTCAATAACCTTTCTTACCCATTTAAGAATCTAAGGAGTTGGTTTACCCCAAATATTAAAACACACATCCACTTACTTGATGTAGGATTTACACTTTTATATAACTTTATATTAAGAGTGGCAAATAATCAGGTAAACTCCTTCTTATTTCTTAGTGACATAATTAACATAAGTCAACTATCTATACATAACCAACTATACATTGGAGGCATATTAATATATTCTTAATATAATAATATAATAAGTAACAAAATACTTTCACACAAGATATTAAATTAAATGCTTCTCATAAACAATTATCCATAAAACTCTTATCAACATATAAGTATTATATATATGCAAAGGCATGAACCTGCGTCAACATTCCATATATTTACATTTATATAACATATGAAAATTACATTAGCCAACCATATTTGATGACCATTTATATAAAATATAAACATAATAAAAAATCACATTTACCAACCATATTTCATGCCAATTTATATAAAATATAAACATACTAAAAAAAAGTCACATTAATCTAATCACTTGAACTCATGAATTACCTTGTAATTGTACCATCGTTGGAATCGAGGTTATTTATATAAGGCAAAGCATTTTTAATTAAAGAGGTATATATCTATCATCACCAAGCAATGTGACAACATCCATTATTATCCATATTCGGCCTCTTATATATTTGTAAAGTTTCAAATATCGAAGCGCTAACTATAATCCAAGCCATTCTTAGATTCAACCGGAAACATTCATGCTCATAGTAAGTATTATAAAGATATTTGGGACCTCAAACCTAGGCATTAACCCTTAAAATCATGTTATAAAAAGAACTCTTATGGTTTTCTCTGTTATAAGCAGTTTGGATATGCTCAAGAAATTAGTCAGAAACAAGCTTAGAAGTGATAGAGATTGAAACAATGCCTAGCAATAGACCACTAGTTCCAATCGTTGGATACATCGGTAATATATTCTTTACAAATCACACAACTATTATTCATTCGAAATTTGACCACATAAATATTTATTTCAAACGAAGATAATACTAATATGGCTCACCGCATAAGAAGAAGAACGTCAAATAATTCTTTTACATTGCATTTAACAAAGATGTAATAAGGGATATGATGATGAGATAGAAACCGAATGGCGTCAGCCTACTATACGCTTCTCTGCACCTGGGGAATGGCGTCAGTCGCTGTCATTGGCATGAGCAGCCCACACGTGACACATTGGGACCGATGGGAAGACGAAGTAGATTACTCCGTTGATCCATTCGAGGGTAGAAATATTTTCACTGCACATAAAAACTATCGTCCTCCATCCTCGATGTGGGATCCTCCGACATCTGTGAATACGATGGGGTTTTCTGAGCCACCGGTTTTTGGCAGTTTCCCCTCGGTTACACACCCCCGTTTATGTGTCTCCCCAGCACGGGATTCGGGTCCTCAGGTTTTACTTTCTGTGGCGTCCCCAGACTCCACCACTTTCTTGACGTTCATTGTGAGATCCTTGGACCCGACACTTGGCGGAGCCCCATTCTCCCTCTTTGATCCTCCTTCTGTGACAAATCTTGTTTCTCCGGTGCTCACCGATGCAACGCGTATCATCGCCGAACCCTTATAGGAGGATTGGGGGGACTCACTATATGGTCCCTGTTACGACTTTCTGGCCACTGGAGGGGACTCTACGCTCTCTACAGCTCTTCAATAGGTTTATCCACCGGACCCCGCTCTACTCTCTCCTCTGAGCTTAGAGGGATTTATTGCATTGTTCCTGCTCTCCTCTGATACAACCACTGGGATCCCCCTGCCCATTGGCTTTGGTCACAAAATCCCTCCCTGTTCCCAGGGCACACACGCTGCTGCAGGTAAAAAAAAGGATAGATTCTTGAAATCCTCTGATTCACCTCTCAATCTCGTCTATGGACAAAAAAAATATGTTGCACGGTTTGTTGAAATGGCAGAGTTGGCGGTGGTTGGAAGAGCGAGGGGTAAGCACCCTACTATGGCTCAATTGGAACGATGGGTTCCATTGAACTGGCATACTGTGCTGAACTACAAACCGGATATCATGGTTCTTTCTCGTGGTTGGTTTTCCTTCAAACTTCCCTACAAGGAGGACACTGACAAAATTCTACAACAACATTGGAGCTTTGGAAACACGCCCATTCTGCTAAAAAAATGGATGCCTCGGTTCGATGTTGAGTCTGAGAGACTAGACACCGTGTCGGTATCGATTAGACTCCTAGGATTGCCTTGGGAATTTTGGAACTGGAACTCATTCCGTGATATTGGGAACACATTAGGGGCCTTCCTCGACATGGACATGACTTTCCTTCAGACCCAGTGTTTCTCAGTTGCAAGGATCTTGGTCTCACTTAAGCTGCGGGCTGGGCTTCGGAAAAGCTTCAACATTATTTGGGGCCAATCTCTTTGTGAACAGATTCTGGACTATGAGGGAGACCCTATTCATTGCCACCGCGGCCATGTATATGGCCACCTTGCAAAAAGCTGTAAACTTTCTTTCTCTACTAACCAAGAGAGGGGAAAAAAGCAGTTGATTGAAAGTGGAAACACTGTGATCTCCCCCGACTCACAGAAACTGGGCCGTAGGGAGGAACCACCTACAGACACACAGACTTTTGGGTAGGAGGCCCACTGCTCTTTGGTTACCTCGGAACCGATCTCCTCATCGATGACTGTTATGGGTTTGCAGCCGACGATCACTTTTCCTTGGCACACATCGGTTCACGCGACAACGGGTATGAATCCTCCTCTCTCCCAACACTCAAATTTGGTTGAATCTTTCACTTCTCTCTATTTTGACAGTCCTGACCCTTCCCGGGCTCACTGCTCCCTCCCTCCCCCCGACATTAGCACTATTCCTTTCTCTGAACCCCATGCCCACACTACCCCTCCTACCCCTACTTCCCTTCCTCATTCCTCTCCCCCTTTCCATACTTCTTCAACTACCGGTGCACCACACTACTCTCACACCTCAACCCCTCCCTCTTCACTGAAGAACCCCAACACGATATGCTTTCATCTATGTTCTAGAGACATTCCCATTTCTCTCCTCACTGAGTCTCTTCACCAGGGTGTTGGGAAAAACTCACACCCTCCCCGTGGTAAGGGAAGAGGCAGACCATCACACCTTTCCACGGCATAGATCCGAGCTCTTTTAGAGCTTGCCGACGGCAAACAACAATCCATTCTTGGGGCACTTAGAGTAGCGGATGCCTTGGCAAGTCTGCCCCCATGAAACTACTCTCCTTCAACTGTAGGGGGTTGGCAAGTGAACCAAAAAAACTTGCACTTAAGCGGTTGATTTCTTCACTTTAGCCGGATATACTTCTTCTACAGGAAACTTTGGGTTCTGAGGAAGACATTACCATTTTACTCACTTCTCTTTTCAAGTTTATGGATTTTCGGGCTCTGGATGCTCGTGGCCACTCTGGGGGAGTTTCCATTGGTTGGAACAAACAGATCGTTAGATTGTTAAATTCCTGGGGCGCTTGCTCTATGATGGGGGTGGAAATTTATCACTCGGTTCTAAACACCCACTTCAACATCTTAAACATCTATGGACCCTATGTTGACAGGGCCCCTTTCTGGGACACTTTGAAAAGGTATTCGTCTCTTCACCTACCAAATCTAATCATCGATGGGAATTTTAATTTCACTCTTGGAAACCATGAGATCTGGGGCCCCTTGGCTCGCACGGACTCTATGACTGATTGCTTCTCACACTTTCTGCATGACTACAAACTAATTGATCTTGCCCCTGATAAGCTCAAGTCCACTTGGACCAATAGGAGGGTTGGCGTGAATAGGATTGGGAAATGGCTGGATCGTTTTCTCCTGTCCAAACATCTCCTTGATCAACCTCTGAACATCCTTCAGTGGGTGGAGTTGGGAGGAGTTTCTGACCATTTCCCTATTTTTCTGGAACTCAAGGGTGACACTACAAAACCTCCTGGACCCTTCAAACTCCATGTGGCATGGTTAAAAGAGGAGGAGGTCACTTTGATCATTAAGAAAAACTGGGTACCCTACTATCCAATAGAGGGGACACATGCTGCCACACATTTTGTTCAAAATCTATCTCTGGTAAAAATATGTATTAAGGAATGGGCTTTCAAAAAAAGGGAGAGGGATGAACAGGAGCTCACGCAGGTGGAATTGGAACTCAGGTTGGTATAGGACTTTGATGGGAGTGGTTTTCTCACTCAAGATACCGCGGCTCACTTAAGCTCCCTTGAAACTCGCCGACGAAAAATATTACAAACCCAAGAGGAGATTTGGCGACTTAAGGGTAGGGCACTTTGGCTCGAATGTGGGGACGATAACACTAAGTTTTTTCAAAATTTTGCAAATGGAAGAAAGCTCAAAAATACTATTTGGGAGCTTCAGAATACACAAAATGAGAGCATTTCATCCTTCAGTGGATTGGCAGCACTGGGGACTACACATTTCTCCTCCCTCTACAAAGATGACAACAGGGCCAATCTCGCTGATATCATTCAGATGTCTCAATTTGTTCCTAGATTTATCTCCCCGGAGGACAACGTGGAACTTATGGAGGAGATCTTTGAAGAAGAATTGAAAGAAGCCCTCCGTAGTTTTCAAAGGGATAAGAACCCGGGCCTGGATGGGTGGACTATCGAATTTTTTCTTGCACATTTTGAGATTATTGGAGTAGATATTCTTCATTTGGTGGATGAGTCTCAATTGGGGGGTTATGTTCATCCTCCCCTGAACTCTACTTTTATTACTTTAATCCCAAAGTTTGACAATCCGTCTTCTTTTAATGACTTCCGACCTATTTCACTCTACAACATTACTTACAAGGTGGTGGCCAAAATCATTGCTCGTAGACTCAAAAAGATATTCTCTAAGGTCATATCTATGGAACAGTTTGGCTTCTTAGAAGGAAGTCAAATACAAGAAGCCATAGGTGTCGCACAAGAATGTTTGCACTCTATCAAGCTCGAGAATATCAAAAGAGATGTTATAAAAATTGACCTCTCAAAAGATTTTGATAAGGTCAGCTGGCTTTACCTCTAGATGTTGATGACCCACCTGGGTTTTGACTATTCCTTCATAAAGTGGATTATGAGCTGCATTACTACGACTTCTTTTGCTCTGCTCATAAATGGCTCGACCTCACCATTTTTCCATGTGGGCAGGGGGTTACATTAGGGCTTCCCACTCTTTCCCTACTCTTCCTTCTTGTAGTGGAAGGTCTCAATAGGGCTATTCTGGATGCTAAGCGCAGAGGAACACTCAAAGGTATTGGCATTGCTCCCACCCTCTTTCTCACTCACCTAATATTTGTCGATGACATTCTCTTATTTTGCGATGGTTCACTAAGGGACGTAGATACTCTGGCACACATACTTTCTCTCTTCAGTAGGGCTACAGGCATGGAGATCAACATACAAAAATCCTCCCTCTCTCTGTCCCTATTGAATGAATGGGATTCTCGGAACTATACTACACTCTTTCCTTTCACTACTATTGTGTTGGACGCTGGTCTCAAATACCTGGGCTTCATTTTAAAGCCAAACAACTACAATATTTATGATTGGGCCTGGCTACTCGCAAAATTGGAGAAATGACTCTCAGTCTCGAGCCATAGATGGCTCTCCAGGGCTGGACGACAGATACTCATCTAATCTATTTTAGAATCCATTCTGGTCTACTGGATGTCCCTCACCTAGATTCCAAAAACCAGTTTGGAAAAATCTCGGAAACTATGCTTCAGATCCTTATGGACAGGAAAAGCTGAGAAAACCATTTCCCCTTGGGTCAAATGGAAGACACTAGCAAATCCAAAATCGCTAGGAGGCTGGGGTCTCAAAAACATACATCTCTTTGCTAAATCATTGGCTCCTAAGGCAGGTTGGAGGATCTTAACAACTGAAAACGTGTGGACCAGGGTGGTAACTTAGAAATACATTGCGTCGTCTCCTCTATCTAACTGGGTTCGGAGCCCTGTTCACACTACTTTGGGCATCTCTGTTATTTGGAAAGCCATCCTCTCGGCCTTCCACATTATTGAATCAAAGATGGCCTGGAAGGTAGGGGACGACACATAGGTGTGCATAGGTATTGACCCATGGTTGGGGTGTCACAACCAGCATATCCTCCCACAGGATCTGGTTACCTCCCTCCACAATCGTGGTTTCTTTCACCTCTCACAGGTTGCTGATTTGGAATCCACTACCATTATTGTTGTGCAGGAAAAATACCTTACAGTGAGGAGAAGACATTACCAACTTGGGTGGGGTGACAAGTAAATACATTCACTGTCTTGCATTAGTTACTACAAATGGAAAGAGATCGAGATATCGAAAGAAGTACCTTTTTATCGACGGTTGGTCCTAGCTTTCGCTTGATCTTCCGCTATATGAACCTGCAACACAAAGTAAACCTTCCTCAACGTATCTTGAATGTAATAAATATGATGAAATAAAAAACAACTTAACATCAAATACAATCATACATTAAACCAAATGAACATTCAATCCAATAGACATTCAATTTGGGACGGGAAGGGTATTTCTACCTTTTATTGTCAAAGAAATGTAGAAAAGTACATATATACCTGATCTGTCCAGACACTTCTTTAACTGAGTCCTAGGCTCCTGCTCTTCACAATGACTTGGGAATTCCTCCAGTGTAAGAGTAGTTAAATCATTCCTTCGAGGTCCCTCTCTCATGGATCCTCCTTGTATTTATGGGACAAGGTAGGCAGTTGGATTCGAGTGGTGGTTGAATTGGGAGGTTGGGGAAGTTGCAGAACCAACTTCAACTAATCCCAATTCATAATCTTAATATATTTTTTCACTTCATCTTAAGATGTGTGCAGGTTTCATACAACCAGAGTAGCGCACAGTGAGCAACTTTTGTATTTTACAACAAGCGTTTGCAACATTTTAGAGGTGTGCGCTGGTTTTCCTTGAGCAGAGTAGCATTTATAACGCTGGTTCACTGTGCCAATAGTAGTGTGCATATCATGAAAACTGTAGAAAAAATAGGTTTTTCAGTTGAAGAGTGTGATCTCAGCAATACTTCATCTAGGGTCAACCTAGCTCTTCCATCCATAGTGTCCTTTTGTGTGATCGACAAGGAAATGTGACCACGGATGGAGAAGTGTAGATTTGACCTATAATAAATGCCCCCTAATGTGTGAGGTTAGAGGGAAATGATGGCCGAAATACATTATTATTCCAAGTCAGAGGAGGAGCAAGAAACCACAGAACCAAGTCAGAAAAGTACCTGAAAACAACGATCAAGGTCTGCAAGCAATTACAATCTTGACATCATACGGATGTACGGTGTGATATAACATGATCTCCAATACATAACTAAGAGATGTATATATAGAATGGCCACTGAAATACAAGCATGGATCCATGTCAAAATGAGAGATCATAGCCATAACAACAAACTGGATCTATGTCTCATGAAGAGCCAAAATGAGTGAGGCTCAGTGTTGGAGCATAGGCCGCAGCTATGGCAAAGCTGCCAAGTTTAGGAAAAAGCACTAAGTTTTGAAGGAAAAGTGCTAATTTTGAGGAAAAGCACCATTTTTGGGCAGAAATGAACAGTGCGCGGTACGGCGCCAGATGGATGAGATCACCGCAGATTGTGGGCCGAAAATCGTGGAGCTCGCGCGCACAAGTCAAAGGAAAGAGTAAATAAGGTGGCCGAGTAGAAAGCTCAACCACCACAGTAAATGAAGCAGCGGAATAAAGGGTTCAGCTACCCTAATTAAGGCAAAGTACAGGAGCTATGGTTGCTCAGACCAAGGAAGAGCAACGGGCCGAAGCATTGAAGGCGAAGGACAAGGAGCAAAGAACGATGAAGCGGCGCCCATACCCGCGATCTGCGCCGAAAATCACGGAGTCTGCAGGAAGCTGTGATGTGACTGCAAGAGGCACCTACGGTACACCTAGCTGTGTTCACGGTTAGGGTTTTTGGGGATCACTGTTGGGAAAGGCCCACAGTGTTGTAAAGGTGTGACCCTCAGGGCCACCTCTATATATGTGTAATTGAAAAGGGAAAAGAGTTAGATAGTTAATGAGTTACACGGACAGTCTAAGTTGATGTCTGAGTCATTTGTATTGCTGTATCTTTTAAGCTGTTAATGATCATTTTGTGCATGTACGAAGGCTGCGATCTCGCAGGAAGACCGCTTGGCATAAGAGCCATTGTATGTATCGACCAGTCGCAAGAGGACTGAGAGGGGAATGTAATCATATGTCTTTGTCATGGTAATATTTGTAGAAGAAGAGAATAGATCTAAGAGAAGGGATCCCAGCTGTGTGCGTGGAGTTTCCCATAAAGATCTAAGGCTGCAGCTATGTGCGCAACGGAACTGTGTTATCCCCATCTCAAGATAATATAAAACACAGTTCCCGTGGACGTAGCTTCCCTCCTGGAAGTGAACCACATAATTCTTGTTGTTGTGGTGATGCTTTATGTGATTGCATTTCTTTGCTTTACTGTCTATGTTTCTATGAATGTTTCGCTATCTTTATGAATGATTATGTAATGTAAATCCTGGAAGCTCCCTTAGAAGTTGTACTTGTGCATTGTCGAAGGAGTCTGTAAGAACACTGTCACTGCAGCGCTAAAGGAATGGGTTACTGCGCTGTGGCACAAGGGCAGTGACGATACATAGTGTATCGGAGGTAGCGGGTAAAAGACTCGTGCGCAGGTGCGGAGCTACCGCGCAGCTAGGCTGAGAAGAGTGAGTTCCAGCGCTGTAGCGCTGGGAGACCCGTGAAAGAGTGAGACGCTCTGTTCAGGGGTTACCTCCAAGAAGGGAAGAGAGAAGACTATAGACTCCACACCACCTAGGTTAAGGAAACCTGATTCCTTAGCCCCCCCATAGCCACTTCGGGTGAGACTTCAGGCTGCTGCGCAGCTCGTTGCCGAAAGGGCCAGTGCGCCAAAGGGGTGTTTGTTGCTGCGCATCCTGAAAACCCGGGTCTGTACAAAAAGCAGCCAACAAATGGTTCCATTGCCAGCTTTAACCCTATTATTTTGAAGGAAATGTGGTGCTAGAATCCTACAGCTAAAGAAATTCAAGAGTGGTTTGATTCAAAGGCTAGAGAGTTCGCTGAACGTGAAAATAGAAGCCCTAGGCTTCAGACAGAGGACTGGTTGCAGAAGCATATTTATACTGACCTTCACGAAATCTTCTTTGTAACATTTGCACTCGAGTTGCATGAGTGGGTATCCAAGCTAGCAGATACGGGATCCATTGTGCATGTTTATCAACCTATCGTTTGGACGCCTGAGCTAGTTAGCATTTTGAAGCGGGTAGATAATCGTGTGTCCCGCGCAGTAGACTTTTGGTTGAACAGTCTGCTGGAAGGCTTCATCACTGAGTTTGTAGTAGATACGAGAAAGAGCTTCAATGAGGATGAGAGGAGCTTCTTCAAAGCATACAGGGGTAAGTTCTTAAATTCTCTGAACTTGTGGATTAAAATGCTCTTATATGAAAAAGGAAAACTATGCATAGCTTCCGATGAATAGCATAGACAAGTAATGTCTACAGATTCTAATAGTGATCTTGAAGTTATTGGTTGCACTCGTAACGGAAAACGGTATAAAGTAGGCCTCGACCAGCATTCTTTTGAGTCTAGCCCAGAAGATAGCCGAGCTCGTAGAGCGAGCCATATAGAGAGACAAGGGAGTGCTCATATCCCTTATCACCCTTTTACACCGCAAAAGCTAGACGGGGCTCAGCATAACCCCATAGTAACACCCTCTAGTAGCTCGCACGGTACTTCTAGTACCTCAGCCCCACCTTTGTTTAACCACCCCGGAGGCAGTGCCACAACACCTCCACATCAACCTAGTGCAAGAAGGATGGGTGATGACATGAAGCTACCAACCTTTAGAGGAACAGGGCTAGAAGACCCTGAGCAGCACTGGTTTCTATGTGAAGCCATTTGGACGATTAAGCAAATTAATGATGATGTTGTTAAGCTGGTTCAGTTAGCAACCACACTAAGAGAGAGAGCCTTAACCTGGTTTATGAAATACTCAGCAGCACAGAATAGGACGCTTGCTGATGTAAGAAGTGCTATGATTAAAGAATTCAAGAAACCTAAATCAGAATCACAGTGCATAACAGAACTCAAAGACATAAAACAGTTACCTACAAAATCAGTATGGGACTTTGACCAGAAGTTCAAAGCCTTGATAGATCAAGTAAGCTTTGAGTTAGCACCGCAGCAGCATAAGGAATGGTTCATTGCTGCGCTGCTTCCTCATATTAGACTTCCTCTTATGCAACAGAATCTCACTACTCAAGAACAAGCTCTAGAGATGGCTATGAAACTAGAAGCTTCACCAATTGCTGGAACAAGCAACGATGTTGCGCAGTTGCAGAACCAAATAGCAAACCTAACTTTGCAAGTGCATGATATTAAGAAAGGAAAGGATGTTAAAGAAGAAATTTGGTGTAGAAAGTGTAGAGCACAAGGACATTCAAAGGAACATTGTCTTGTTTTCATAGATTATATTGCAACCGGAGCACCTAACCCTTTACCACAGGCTCAGGGGCCTTGGTGTGAAATCTGTAGAACTAGAGGCCACATACCACAAGAGTGTCACTTGTTACAGAAATATGTACAAACTCCAAAGAATCTATATTGCAATTTCTGTAAATCAGTAGGCCATGATGAGAACAATTTCAGAGCATATGACCTTATGATAGAAAGAAAACATGATGTTTATAGAGTACAGTCAGAACCATAGGGACCCACAGCAGGTCCACAGTATGACCCAGCTCGTGAAGGCCGAGGAGGAAATTACAGGTCTGAGGATGTGCAGGAGGTTTTGGTCGTGGAAGAGGACAAATCACTTGCTATAACTGCGGAGCTCAAGGCCATTATGCAAGGGATTTCCAAAACCCTACAACCACCTGCAGATACTGTAAATCTTATGATCATGTCATTGAAGAATGCCCTCAGTTGATGGCCAAGATGCAAGAAAAGAAGCCACAGGTTAACCAAAATATTTAGTTGATTGTAGTAGTAAAAAGAGAACCAGAACCCACAGTTAATATAGTGACGCACAGTGGTGCAACCACTGGTGTGCCAGTGTCGGGAACTAGAAAGCCAACAACACAATGGGTGCGCCGTGCTAATATTAAACCATCCCTGCTCGACCTACAGAAGCAAAAAGAAGCATTCAAGCAAGCTCAAGAGTATTTCTCAGATCCGCGTGCTTCAAGTTCTGTCGCATTTCTGCACAATGATATCAGACCGCATGTGCCAAGTCAAGAGAACCTGGTACAAGAGCAGGCTACTACATCTGGAAGGCCTGATGATGAGGATACACTAGGCAGTGTTCATGCTTTCATGAGAAGCTGATTAAAGTTGGTGTGCAATGAAAAAGCAACTATGGAACTCCAACACCTATTGGATTAGTGTCAACAATCTGCTTTGATGAACACAGCGCAGCGTGCTGTTCATCAGATCAGGAGTCATACTAGAACTGGAAGAGAGATGAGACTCATAGCGCAGATTGGAGCATTTGAAATGGACGAAATAATTTTGGATTTAGGCTCAGAAGTTAATGTTCTCACCATGCAGACTTGGGAACAGATGGGTAGTCCTCAGCTTATTAGATCTCCTATCCATCTAAGACTAGCAAATCAGCAACGAGTTTCTCCATTGGTCAGATTACCCAATGTACCCATTGATATTGAGGGAGTAAGAAGTTCTGCAGACTTTGAAGTAATCAAAATTCTGGATGACAGTAGACCTTACCCAGTACTTTTAGGCATAGACTGGGCATTTGATAATCTGGCTGTCATTAATTTGAAGAAAAGACAGACGACCTTTGAGGATGACCAGATTAGGGTCATTGCACCACTTGATCCCCTTCAAGGACCACGGTATATTGAACCCATTCGAGCAGAAGAAGAAGTGCGCCACATGGAAAGTTTGTATTAGATGACTTCTATTCATAATGATTATGTCGATCCCATAGCGGACGGCCATATTAGCTGGCGATGCGATAGCTCGTGCGCATCAGATTCAGAAGCAGGACTGGAAAACTGGCAGAATTGCTTACATGAGGTTTCTGCAAGGCGTTGCACCATGACGACTAAATCCATTCAATGGATTGGCACAGAATTGAATAACACTCCAATCTTTGATGGTTTAACTGGAGTAAGTGAATTCAGACATGCATATGAGCAAGAAATCCCAGATGAGCAGCGCATACAAGCATTGGATGTAGCACTGCGCGCTACACCCACAAGATGGTGGGGTGCGCATAAAGAAAATATCAACACATGGCAAGACTATCGCAGGTTGATACTGCGTAGATTTCAAGAGACTACAGCAGGAGATTTGCACAAATATGATGGACAGAGTGACCCCAGGTCACACGTCGAAGCATGTATTCAGCAATGGTCAGATATTCCAGAGGATGAGTGGGTTCACCTATTCATCCACACGTTAGATATAGTTCCAAGGAACTGGTACACTGAAACAGAATTGCGCAGAGGCACTATCACTTGGCCTCTCATGATTGAAAGTTTTAACCTCACTTTCAGCTTTGAGTCAGAACATCCAAGCATCGATCAGGCTTTAAAGTGTATTAGAAAGAAGATATTTGGACAATGTCCTTTACCAGAGTATTCTCAACCAGATTGGGCTGTCCAGATGGAACATGCCCTGGAATGCTATAATTTCACCACTGGAGAAGAGGATGATGATCCTCGCAACATCAATATTCCAGAGTCAGAAGGGACGCGCAAAGTCAAAGGCCCTCAGCTTGATATCCTTGCCATTACAGAACACATCAAGCTCAAGAAGATTAACATTGGTACAGAAGCCGAACCCAAGTTTGCCTCTATAGGAGATTATTGGGATGATGAAACTGCTGGCCATATTGCAGATTTACTATAGGAGTACCAGGATATATTTCCTACCAAGTTTACAGAAATGAAAGGCATCCTAGGAGATTTAGGAGTTATGCGCATAACCTTGAAAGCAGACGCTAAGCCAGTAAAACAACACCCGTACATGTTGAACCCGCGATATAAAGAAAAGGTCAGAGAAGAAATTGATAAGATGCTCGCAGCTGGTATCATTGAGCCAGTAGAGGAAAGTGATTGGATTAGTCCTATGGTGGTACAAGAGAAAAAGACAAAAGGTGAACTAAGAATCTGCGTGGACCTGCGCAAGCTCAACGATGCATCAGCGCATGATCCATTTCCTACTCCCTTTACAGACAAAGTGCTTGACAATGTTGGAGGACAAGAGGCTTACTCCTTCACTGATGGATTTTCAGGATACCATTAGATCAGAATCCATCCGGAGGACCAACATAAGACCACTTTTGCGACTGAATGGGGCTCATTCCAGTATACGGTAATGCCTTTTGGTCTTAAAAACGCTCCTGCTATTTTCTCTAGAGTCGTTGTTGCTGTTTTTAAAGAATTCATTCATAAGTTTCTAGAAGTCTATTTTGATGACTGGACTGTGTTTGGTTTACTAAAGAACCATATAGGGAATCTAAGGATGATGTTAGAAAAATGTAGACAGTATCATATTTCCCTTAACTTGAAAAAATGTATCTTCTGTGCTCCTTTGGGTATTTTGTTGGGTCACATTGTGTGCAGACAAGGACTCATGATGGATCCTGCGAAGGTTGCCATCATTGCTAACTTGCCTGCGCCCAACTCAGTCAAACAATTGCGCACTACATTGGGACATACAGGATACTACAGGAAATTTATCAAGGGTTATGCAAAGATCACTGCGCCTATGGAAAGACTGCTGAAAAGGGATTCGAAATTCCAATGGACAGAAGAATGCCAACAGAGCTTGGACACACTTAAAGGAAAGATGGTCACAACACCTATTCTAGTTTTCCCAGACTAGAGAAAACCCTTTCATGTTCATGTAGATGCTTCTTCCATAGCATTGGGGGTTTTACTGACACAACCGGGAGAAGGAGGTATTGACCACCCCATTGCTTACTCTAGCAGAAAGCTGTCTACAACTGAGAAGAACTACACCACTACAGAAAGAGAAGGACTCGCTATGGTGTATGCCTTACAGAAGTTCAGACACTATCTATTGGGTGCTCATTATAAATTGTATATTGACCATTCTGCTTTGAAGTACTTGGTCAATAAGCCAGTGTCAGGGGGAAGAATTTGCAGATGGCTACTCCTCTTCCAGGAGTATGATTTTGAGATTATTGTGAAGCCAGGTAGATTGAATGCAGGACCTGACCATTTATCTAGGATAGAGTCAGGGGAGGAACCTACAAATTTGGAGGACAATCTGCCTGATGCGCAACTGTTTTCTGTTCAAGCAGCAGACGAGTATTATTCCGATATTCTTGAGTTTCTCACTACAAGGAAAGCGCCAGTTGAGTTCACAATGCAGCAGAAGAAACAACTTGTTGTCAAAGCCACAGACTTCACTTTAATAGCAGGCCAGCTCTATAAGTTGGGCCCTGATGAAGTCTTGCACAGATGCATTTTACCGCATGAGAAGAATTCCATAATCGCAGAAGCACACTCAGGAACCTCAGGAGGCTACTTCGCAGGAAGGCTGACTGCGCAGAAGATCTTAGCCGCAGGTCTTTGGTGGCCAACATTTCACAAGGATACTAAGGAATTCTGCAAGTGTTGTGATGTGTGCCAGCGAACAGGAAAACCTTCAAGAAGAGATGAAATGCCGCTAAGACCCCAGATAACAATGCGTGCTTTTGATAAGTGGTCCATTGATTTTGTGGGACCTATCAACCCACCAAGAAAGAGAAGCAGCGCAAGAAACATCATCACAGCTACTGAATACCTCACCAGATGGGATGAGGCAAAGCCAGTTAAGAATTGCGATGCTGTTACTGTCGCGCAGTTCATTTTTGAGAATATTGTCACTAGATTTGGATGTCCACTGATTCTAATGAGTGATCAGGGCACACATTTCCTGAATGAGACTATAGAGCCCCTTACTGACGAATTCCACATTAGTCACCATAAGAGTACACCCTACCACCCTCAAGCTAATGGTACGGTGGAGGCATTCAATAAGATTCTGGAGAATGCCCTGACCAAGATCTATAATCAACAAAGAGATGATTGGGACCTTAGAGTCACAGCTGTGTTATGGGCTTACAGAACCACATGCAAGAAATTAACAGGTCACACACCTTTTAGTTTGGTGTATGAACAAGAAGCAGTGATGCCCATGGAATACATTGTTCCCAGTATCAGAATTGCTCAAATTACAGAAATGGCAGATACTGATACTATGAGTGAAAGCCTGTCACAATTGGTTGCCTTAGAAGAAGACAGGCTTTTAGCTAGATTCCATCAACAAGTGCAGAAGGCAAGACAGAAGGATTGGCATGACAGGCATATTAAGAATAAAGTCTTTCAGGAAGGAGACTTGGTACTCCTCTATGATAGTAAATTCATCAAGTTTCCAGGCAAGTTTCGTGTACATTGGTTAGGCCCTTTCAATTGATGAAGATAACAGAAGGTGGAGCAGTTCAGCTTGCAAATCTTAATGGAGAGTTGCTGCCCACAATGATCAACGGGAGTTGGCTCAAGCTTTATCGCGACGACCACTCCGCCCTGTCGACCTAATCAGCTGCTAAAGTCATGTAGATGTCCAGTGTAGTTGAAAGAGGCATTGCATTTATCACACTCTACACGGAAGTCACGGGACATTTTCAGTCTCTGGCTTCTCACGCAGTTCCTCGAAACATCCGCGCAGTCAATAAAGCCTGTTCTGAGCGAGCCTATTTTCGCTCTTGCAGAGTTCCTCAGGTTGTCGAACTTTTGCTCTTGCGGACTTCCCTGTTCTCGATTTATCGCTCTTGCGGAGTTCTCCTCGTCGTGGAGCCCTCCATGTGCACAGTTACCCATGTTGAAGTTACTCACCGAAAATTTGAATTGCGTTAGTTCTGTAGCCGCGTTTGAGTCTTAATGAAGGATGAGACCGCCATCTAATTGTACTTGCTCTGACAGATTCAGCTTGATTTCCCTAATATTTGCATTTAATTAAGGATCCGAAGGCCTTAGCACATCTCCCAAAGGCTGTCCGAGCCCATCCCTCGCATTTAATGCACCACAGAGGCGCGGGGGGGGGGGGTTGTCAACTCATCCGCTTAGGTGCCAACGGTTATTAGCGCCACCTGTCCACACCTACTACTGCCCTCAGCTATAAATACCCCTCATTCGTATATGCTTGGGTTACTTTCCTTGCTATTGAGTTGTATAGTTGTCCTGTTTGAGAGTCTAAGCCATTTTTTTCAGAGCCGTGTCGTGCAGACTACTTCCCTCTGTTTTCAGAGTTCGCATCCTACGTTGTTCCGCCCTTTTCTGTTCAGTGTTGGTCGTGTATGCAGGTTCATGATGGAGAACCTCTCAACTGAAGAATTCATCCGCCACTTCAGACGCAGAGGGTTAGACTTCGGTATGGCTACCCCGACCAAGACTGTCAAGCTTCCTAGTTTCTCTGATCCCAGACAGTCCCCGGGCACAAGGGCGTCTCAACAATAACCCCAGCAGCAGCAGCAGCCGGAGGAACCCATTCTAGAGCCCTTGGCCACTCTGGTTAACTACATTCCTCTGCGCCCAGATGATGCACCCGAGGTGCGTATTCCCAAGAACACCAAGTATTCGATTCCGCTGCCACCAATGGTGGAAATTGTGGAAGAAGAAGGATCCCTGCTTGGACATCTTCCGCTGGTTAAGTTTTCTGACTACAACTTGGGGAGATTATAGAACGTATCCTCAGTTCGCGCCAGATCACTATCTGACGGTGGTCCATAATCCTGTTAAGAAGATTGATGAATTCGTCCCACAGGAATTTGCAGTAAATCTAGACAAGTCTGGACTGTTGAACCTGTTGAAGATACCGCACTTCGGGCGTAGCAATGAAGTTAATGCGGTTGTCAAGGTCCTATTATCCTGTGTTCACGGTGGTTATATTTGGCTAGGGAGGCCAATTGATATGAATGTGGACCTGATTCATCGAATTACCGACCTATCTAAGGTTGGTAAGGACCCTAACGTCCATTTCGTTGGTAAAGGCAAGGACCGAAAGCTGGCTGCACAGGTGGTGCAGAGATACAAATTGTCGAGAGGAGGTCGGGCTTATGACCTCACTGTAGTTGAAGATGAAGCACTCAGATTCATAGGCAGTCTGCTCGCAGGCAGACTTTTAACAAAATGTCGACCTAAAGAAGTCCCTGGAGCTGTTGTAGAGCTCGCAATTGCAGCTACGGAGGGAGAGCAGTATAACTGGTGTCTCTTCCTCCTGAATTCTTTCTTGGAAGACTGCCGAAATGTTCAGGACACCGCCAATCAGCTGTTCCATTTCTCTTGGCTCCTGATCTTGTGTGCCTTTGTCAGGTGGAAGGAACCGCCCAACACTCAGTTTCTTCCGCGCAGCTCAGGAGAGGTTACAGGGATGCGCTATGTCAACCTCTGGGATTCTAGTAATCCTGTGAAGCGCAAAATGAACCGCGCCGTGTTCTTCGAGTATTATCATCTCCTCAGGGATACCATCCTGGAGATGCCGAGGCTTACTGAGGAGACGGCAGAACTCTATGGAACGAAGTTGGTCTTTTCTGCCAACTTGCATGAAATCTATTTCTGCCCTCGCGAAATTCAGTCGGAAGAATGGGTCATAGGGCTCTACCGAATGATTACCCAGGACGTGGAGGACACTGTGAAGTCCTGGCCAGATGAATGGAAGCAGGCCGTTGAAGCCACTGCCACGATGCCACCCCCGAGGCGCTAGGGAAAGATAAGGGAAAGGAAAATATCGGGCAAAAGAATGGTGAAGGTCTGTTAGGACCGGCTACCAAGAAGCAGAAGTTGTCACACCCCGCAGAAGCGACTGGAGATCCCTATGAGATCCTTACCGCGAGGCTCAACCAGTGCTTGAAGGAGCCATTTCAGGAGCTGCGTGCCTCTCAGGCCAATATCAGAAGTGCGCTGGATCTGCAGCTCGTGGAGTTGAAAGGTCTCGCAGGACGAATTGCGTAGACCCATGCGCCAACATCCGGCTCATAGGCACCACAAGCATCTACAAGCATAGAGCGGGTTGAAGTACCTACAGAAAGGCACACTGTCGTCCACATCCCACCCGCAAGCATGACACTCCCGGATCCTTTGGCTGCACCGCAGGTAAGCGCGGTTGGCCCTGTTGAAATAAATTTGTCACTAATTCCGTTGGAAACTCTACAGTTGATTCACGAGCAGGTCTCTACTGAGCTGAGAGCTAGGGATCTATCCACATTCCATGCCAATCAAAGACTACAGACGCAGGAAGTAGAGCTAAGGGCAAGCTATAAGGAGATCTCTACGCAGCTTGCACTTCAAGAAGCATGAGACACTGGGCTAAGGAATGCCGTCAATGAAATCGCCCAGGAGCTGTCGGCCTGCCAGATTCAACCAGACCTTCCTTTAGTTGAGAAAGTGCAACACATTGGCAGAAGGGCGAAAGCCCTAGAACAACAAGTAGTTGCTATGGTTGAGGACCATAGAAAGCAGCTCGCCGAGTTGGAAGCTCGTGTCGTAGTGCCTCCCGCTGATGATAAGCAAGAACGACTTGAAGCACTGCGCATAGCTTCTACCCAAATGAAGTGCAGAATAGATGAAGCCCAACAGTTAATGACGCAAGCTATGCAGGCTTGGGCTGAGCTTGAGAAAATCCCTTCTAAAGTTGCCCTTTTGGAACAGGTGAAAGCAGCAGAACAGTCCCTAGCTGTTTTGAACGAAGAAGCTAAGCCCTTGGAAGGCTTAGCCAAAATGAGAAAGATGAGTGAAGTCCGAAAAGTCCAAGAAGAACTGCATAGGCTCAGAGACAAAGATGCTACTCTCGCCAACATCATTCAGCCGTTTATGGATGAGTATGCTGAACTTGCTGCCCAAGCAGAGGCCAAGGTCAAAGCATTTGTTGAGTCTCAAAAGTTGGTCGATGGCGCAGAAGGAGAAGAAGTTACTTCAGACCTGGTGCAGACAGCCACGAAGTGCGTGCAAGACATGGACTCCGCTATTGCGCAGTGGAAGCAAGCCTTCGCTGCGACCCAAGCAAAGTTAGATGCACAAGTAAAGCAACTGCAAGCTATTGCGAGTGGCTCGGGGATGAGCCGCAAGTAAGTGTTAGGGACCTGTTGGAGCATAGGCCGCAGCTATGGCAAAGCTACCAAGTTTAGGAAAAAGCACTAAGTTTTGAAGGAAAAGTGCTAATTTTGAGGAAAAGCACCATTTTTGGGCAGAAATAAACAGTGCATGGTACGGTGCTAGATGGGTGAGCTCACCGCAGATTGCAGGCCGGAAATCGTGGAGCTTGCACGCACAAGTCAAAGGAAAGAGTAAATAAGGTGGCCGAGTAGAAATCTCAACCACCACAGTAAATGAAGTGGTGGAATAGAGGGATCAACTACCCTCATTAAGGCAAAGTACATGAGTTATGGTTGCTCGGACCAAGGAAGAGGAACGGGCCGAAGCATTGAAGGCGAAGGACAAGGAGCAAAGAATGATGAAGCGGTGCCCATACCCGCGATCTGCGCCGAAAATCGCGGAGTCTGCAGGAAGCTGTGACGTGACTGCAAGAGGCACCTACTATACACCTAGCCGTGTCTGCGGTTAGGGTTTTTGGGGATCACTGTTGGGAAAGGCCCACAGTTTTGTAAAGGTACGACCCTCAAGGCCACCTATATATATGTGTAATTGAAAAGGGAAAAGAGTTAGATAGTTACTGAGTTACACGGACAGTCTAAGTTGATGTCTGAGTCATTTGTATTGCTGTATCTTTTAAGCTGTTAATGATCATTTTGTGCATGTAAGAAGGCCACGATCTCACAGGAAGACCGCTTGGCGTAAGGGCCATTGTATGTATCGACCAGTCGCAAGAGGACTGAGAGGGGAATGTAATCGTATGTCTTTGTCATGGTAATATCTGTAGAAGAAGAGAACAGATCTAAGAGAAGGGCTCCCTGCTGTTTGCGTGGATTTTCCCAGTAAGATCTAAGGCTGCAGCTATGTGCGCAGCAGAACTGTGTTATCCCCATCTCAAGATAATATAAAACACAGTTCCTGTGGACGTAGCTTCCCTCCTAGAAGTGAACCACATAATTCTTGTTGTTGTGGTGATGCTTTATGTGATTGCATTTCTTTGCTTTACTGTCTATGTTTCTATGAATGTTTTGCTATCTTTATGAATGATTATGTAATGTAAATCCTGGAAGCTCCCTTAGAAGTTGTACTTGTGCATTGTCGACGGAGTCTGTAAGAACATTGTCGCTGCAGCGCTAAAGGAATGGGTTACTGCACTGTGTCGCAAGGGCAGCGATGATACATAGTGTATCGGAGGTAGCGGGTAAAAGACTCATGCGTAAGTGCGAAGCTACCGCGCAGCTAGGCTGAGAAGAGTGAGTTCCAGCGCTGTAGCGCTGGGAGACCCCTTGAAAGAGTGAGACGCTCTGTTCAGGGGTTACCTCCAAGAAGGGAAGAGAGAAGACTGTAGACTCCAAACCACCTAGGTTAAGGAAACCTGATTCCTTATCCCCCCCATAGCCACTTCGGGTGAGACTTCGGGCTGCTGCGCAGCTCATTGCTGAAAGGGCCAGTGTGCCAAAGGGGTGTTTGTTGCTGCGCATCCTGAAAACCCGGGTCTGTACAGAAAGCAGCCAACACTTAGTCTTGCGCAACTTGGGTGATAACATAAATATGGTGATGCTATTGGAGTCCCAAGGTTTTCATCCAAACAACCCAAGGTACAAACCCTAACCATGTGAATAAATGAGCTAGAGTCGAACATGGGCGGTATCATTTGATTACCGATCATTGATGTATACCGTTAACAAACGTGAGGACTTCCATCGATAATGATAATGGAGTCCAAGGTACTTAGTACGTTCCAACAAGTGTGAATAAGTGGACTTGAAGTTGAACACCTGAGGAACTTGTCGAATAAGAGACATTGATGTATTCCCATTATTCAACAGCGAGGGAAACTTCCACTGATGACTGCAATCCCCAAGGTATTAACAAAAACTCTAAACTTCATTCCCAGAGCATAATGAGTTGAAGTCTATGGGAATAACTCCACTGGAAGGGAGGCCTTAATGCATCCTACATCATCCAACACGAGGAACGCTCAAAGGTATGAGCAGATTTGGAGTAGGACAACTAACAAGATGAAACAAACTGACACCAACATGGCCAACACATGAAATCAAGGTGAACTGCAGAATGGTAGACTCAGGCTGTATTCTTGAACAGTGAGCACGACACAAAGTGACTCAGGCAGTTTTCAACATGAGGGGGAAATGATATAAGCCTGCAATGTAGGAGACATTAACAGACCCTCCATATGATTGGAAGAAAAACCAATCGAGGGAGTGAAAACTCAGAGATCAGGTTCACCCTAAGGTCAAAAAATAAAACCCAACTAAATGATAGACTCAAATAGGTGCTGTGTTCAAGGATATGACTGACTTAGCTGCCTTTGAAATTGAAAAGATGTGATATACCCTTCTCATCCCTTATTCTTTTTGGTAAAAGAATGTCCTTCTGTTTGTTTTAATGAGTCCAAGAAAGAAAACTCAATAAGCCCAACCATGTAAAAGTTTAACGAGTCCATGGAAGGAAGACTCGGGACCTTCTTCACTATTTACAGAGTTCGAAGAAGAGATAGAAGAATACTCTATAATACTGATCTCTGGAATTTAATATCGAGCTGAGATTTGTTCTTGTTCACCGGTGTTTTCAATTTTAAGGAGTCTGAAAAACTTAAACGATAACTCCATACATCTACCCGTGGATTTTAGTATCGATCCCGGGTTGGTATATGCTCATCATTGTTTTCATGTTTATAGAGTCTGGAAAACTTAAACAATCCTCTATATACCTTCTCATGGATTTCACATCGAGCCCGAGCAGGTGAGTGCTCGCTTGGTGTTTTCATGTTTCGAGAGCTTGAAAACCCTAAAGTGTGAAAATCCTCACAGTAGATCTAAGAGATGATGTATACCTCACAAGAGTAATTATGATTAAGCAGGAAGATAGAAGAAGAGTGGTGAATGCAGTGTAATGAGCAACTGAATAATAATACAGTAGAACTTGGATAGAAGCAAAAATGCTTCACACACACTAATTAATTAATCACAATATGGACAAATAAATAGTACAATGCATGAGGATTCAAATGCCTAAGGTGGCAATTCGAATTAGCCTTCATGGAGTGATCAAAAGATCACTAGAGTTTCATCGGAGCACAACTAGTAGTCTATCTCATCATCAGTGGAGTCATCAGTGCTCAAGTAACTGTCAACCATCAGTCAAACTGAGTCTAACTGAGTGTGGTAGGTGTAACTAAGTGTAACTAGAACTAACTGAATGAAGGAGGCTCAGTGGAGGGCACATGAGGAGCTAACTGAAGTCAGAATGGGCAGTCAAGTCTCACTAGAGGTCCATCGGAGTGATATAGTTAGTTGAGAGTCAGTCCAGCCTTAAATCAAGGAGAGAACTGAAGATAACTAAATGGTAGGTAAGGAAGGGCACCTTTCTCATGCAGTAGGTGAAAGGAGGGCGCACTAAGCTCTAAGAGGGATGAAATTGAGTGGAAGGAAGCTCCAAGAGCTGGCTAACTGAGGGCTAGGTGCTGGGACTAATGACTAGGATGCATGCAAACCCTAAATAATGTATGCAAACCCTAAAAGTGCATGCATGACTGAAAATGAAAATAATGAAAATGTTGGTAGGACTAGGATGGAGTATAGGAATATCCTAACACCCCCCCTTAATCCATCCTGGGCCCTGGTAACTAAGACCAAAGGTCACCAAATACAATGAATAATAAGAGTCAATAAACCGAGGAAACAGGGAAAACCTCATGGGAAAAATACCCCCGCTCAAAATCGACTGTAAGGCACACACAAAAATAAATGCTCCAAACTCAAGCAGGTGTGATGCTTGGTCATATGTATGGAGGTATCTTCTTCTTGGGAAGAAGTGGATCATGCTCAAAAAGCATGTGCTTGTACTTTTTCTTTTTAGATCGAATGTGATGAGAACAAATCCAAAAGTATGAGGATGATCCTTGAACCTGTGATTTGAATCAGTTGAGGTAGGATCAAAACCATGAATATGCAGATATTATTTTGTCTTCTCCTTCAAACCATCATAGGTGAGATTATGCCAAAAAGAACCATCAAATATCAGTAATTACTTGGAATCCAAATCAGATCCCAGACTTGAATCATGGTTGCTTAAGATCTCCTTTGAACCATTTGAGGTGAGATCTAAACTAGTAAGTGCATGAGAAATTTTCCCAAGTGAATGGCAATGGCCATTATCTTCAATAAACTTCTGAGAGCATGAAAGAATGATCTTACAGTAGTAAATGAGAGGTGATTGCTTGAGGAGAGCGAATGCATTACCTCCAATAGCTGATTTGACCTCCGAAACATTCAATAGATCATGATGCAGACCAATAGACTCTGGTGCAAGAGAGGATTTAGGACCTTCTACAATATCTAGAGTGTGAGCTGGCACAGAAAGAGAAGAAATTTGGAGCATGAGTGTAGAATCTACAAGTTCTTCTTCTTTGTGAACAACTTAAATATGAGATGTGTTTGATACTGGTTCATGATCAATGAGATCATCAAGGAGGGCGAATGCATCACTTTGATTGCTCTTGAAAGGGTTTGGACCAAATCCTTCATTCTGTTTGCCAAAGGGCCCATGGCTCTTTTGGAGTTTCAACAATATCAATGATTTGGTACATCATGTAACGAGGCATAGAAAGCATCATTCTTCCAAATTCTTGGTCACCTTTATTCAACTAGTCAACCTTCTCTTCATAGGATTCGAACTCTCTTTCAAAATAACAATCAAAGAGATCATGGCTCTTCAAATATGCTATCATTTTTTGTTTCCATCCATCATAGTTAAATGGAGAAAGAGGAGGGGTTTCTTTTGAATTCATGAAGCTATAGAAGACCTGCAAAAACAATAGAGAATATATGCAACTGCTACTACTGCATAAATGAAGAAACTGCTGCAACTGCTGCACTCGAAATCTTGATAATAACCTGCAAAAAACTCTCAAGAATGGAGATAAACAATACTCTCAACATGCTTTGATGCCATGTGAAAATCCTCACAGCAGATCTAAGAGATGATGTATACCTCACAAGAGTAATTATGATTAAGCAGGAAGATAGAAGAAGAGTGGTCAATGCAGTGTAATGAGCAACATAATAATAATACAATAGAACTTAGATAGAAGCAAAAATACTTCACACACACTAATTAATTAATCACAATATGGACAAATAAATAGTACAATGCATGAAGATTCGAATGCCTAAGGTGGCAATTCAAATTAGCCTTCATGGAGTGATCAAAAGATCACTGGAGTGTCGTCGTAGCACAACTAGTAGTCTATCTCATCATCAGTGGAGTCATCAATGCTCAAGCAACTATCAACCATCAGTCAAATTGACTCTAACTAAGTGTGGTAGGTGTAACTGGAACTAACTGAATGAAGGAGTCTCAATGGAGGGCGTATGAGGAGCTAACTGAAGTCAAAATGGGCAGTCAAATCTCACTGGAGGTCCATCGGAGTGATACAGTCAGTCTAGCCTTAAATCAAGGAGAGAACTGAAGATAACTGAATGGTAGGTAAGGAAGGGTGGGTTCTCATGTAGTAGGTGAAAGGAGGTCACACTAAGCTCTAGGAGGGATGAAACTGAGTGGAAGGAAGCTTCGGGGGATGGATAACTGAGGGATAGGTGCTGGGACTGATGACTGGGATGAATGCAAACCCTAAAAGTGCATGCATGACTGAAAATGCAAATAATGAAAATGATACTATGACTGGGATGGAGTATAGGAATATCCTAACATAAAGAAGGCTCCAAAATTTCTTTTTCGTATAGTTAGTCTCCTCCCCCTTAAAGTCTAAAATGATGAGAGAAGAACTCTTCTAGCCATGGATGACTAGAGTATTCCTTTTTCATAAGTAATCCGCAAAAGTCTGGAAAATGGTTAAACTTATACTTAAGCGGATGTACTTTCAATTCCTTTAACGAGCTTGAAGAGAACAAGTATGCTCGGCCATCTTGTTTAGTTTTTAAAGTAGTCAAAACAAGAGCTTAAAACGACTTAAAAGACAGCTTCTAGGATTGTAAGTTCACGACCTTCCAAATAATAGAACCTCAACAATCGAGTTATTAACTATTGACAAATTTTCTAAATGACATTAGGTACCTATATTGGTATGTTGATAATGAAAATAAGTCATAATCGGTTTAATACTTTGAACTTCTAGTGAAAATTTGAAATACATAGTTAAATTCAACTCACCAAAATTTGTAAATGTTAGTGATTAAATAGAACATTTTAGAGACAAAATGAAACTATACACTTTTGAAAAAAGTGGGTAAAAATCAAAATCAATTTTATATAAATAGTTTCAAATTGAAAAAAAAATATCACAATTGAATTTTTTAGGGCACATTGGAGCAAAACCTTGATATTCCTCCATTCGTTGCGATCAAACCGGAGCACCAATCGATCTTCTACTTCCACCAAGTAAGTTATTTCCTCCCAAACTTGCAATTTCATGTAATTTTTGTCAATTTTTATGGTCAAAATCATTTTAAATCACTATTTCAAACGCATTTTTGTGTGTGCGTTGCTGTGTTTGAGTAAAAGTAGCACCTTTGACACAAATGCCCTGGTTTAGTTCAAACACATCAGCGTTTGAGCGTGACTGTGTAGTGAAAACAATAGCGCACACCGCTGAAAGTAGGGTAAAAAATCAAAATGACCAACATTTGACTGTTTGCTTGGCAGGATGGTTCTCATATGGCGTGAAATGGAGCATGAGGAGATGGATCGAGAAGCATTACAAGATCCATTGACTCTCCATGCGATTCGTGTTGATGTATATGTAACTTTGGAATGTATTTCATCTATGTATTTCATATATATTTATTCTACCCTTATAAGAGATGTGTTATTCCTTTATAAGGAAGTGTCGTCATGTGTATTGACAAGTGTCGCAAGTGTGTGTACTTGGCGAAGGGTTATTAGACCACCATGTGTGGGGTTGGCCCTGAAATATATATTATATGGTTGATATACCTAGCTAGACAAGTCGGCCCCATAAGTTCACTGGGCAAACAGACTAGTATAAATAGAGATCGAGAGATCTCTATTTGCATCACTCGGAAACTCATACTTCTCTCACTCAGAAAGTGGTGCATTAGTGAGGAGGAGGATCATCTGCTACTAGGAGACTATCTCAGTGTATTTTGGTTGTACTTTGGTTGAGCCATTGCTCTCTCTATCTCTGAGGAAGTTGTGGGGTTTTTCACCTTAGGGTTTTCCCCACGGAAACTCTGTGTCTCTTGTCTCTCTTGCTTTTGATTCTTATGATGCTTGACATGCTTGATATGATTGTTATGCATTGATATACTGTACATGTTATTCTCTCAGTAAAGATCCTAGAGTATTGTGAATTAATGCTCAAAATTTAACAATTCGAAGATGTGGATTATTGAAATTTTATAGAATGGTCAACATGCGGGCACAAATCCGCTTGCTTGAGAGGCTTGTCCAATACTGGGATGCCAATGCATTGGTATTCGATATCCAGGGAAAAATACTGGAACTTACCATAGATGACATCTATTTTATCACGGGTCTCTCTCGGAGGGGAGACTTGGTGAACTTGAAAAGGTCCTTGCACAATGTGGGTGCCTTGTCCATGCAAGAGTATGTCAATGCCTACTGCCTACCGGGAACTGAGAAGTCCGGTAGTCAGATTCTTATCTCGACTATTGCAAGCTTCCCCCTCAAAGTCATCGTGAATATTCTTAACCGAATGGGAGGGAGTGTTACGCAACATCTTGCTTCGAGAAATTACATGCATATAGGTATTGAATGCTTGCAAGGAAAAGTATACGACTGGTGTTCAAGTCTTTTGGCTAACATGAAGCTTCAACTCTCGGGGTTTAAGACTGGGAGGATGAAGAAATTTGGGCATGGAAGCATACTTTGCACCTTTTTATTTGAAAGGGTGCCTGCTATCAGTCTGAGCATGACCTTTCCCCCGTTCAATCCTCGTGAGCCAATGCTGGCCCGTTGGGGTGATATTTTCCTTGCCAGGGTGGTGGCGAGAGCAACATGTGTTACCATGAAGATGATTTATGGGGTTGTTGGGAACAGTAAGTGCTATCTCTTGAGAAGTTTCCATATGCGGGAATAGACTTCCGCCATGATCCTGAGCTGATCCATACTATAGGAGCAACCTGCGGAGATATGGGTATGTTTATGCTTTTGAAAAATTATTTAATTTTTACATTTTATATATATATGATTTTTATGATGAGTTGGAAGTACTTAAACAAAATGTCATATGCAGATGTTGGACCAGTACGTCCCGAGGGACACCCCCATACTTTCGTGAGACCAGTGATAGTGGGTGCAGCTGATGCCATGCTAGGAAACATAGAGGCGAAGATGAGTCGGTTGACTCATGACATTCCGACTTACAGGATCGAGCAGATGCCGCTCGACATGCAGGATAATGTGGTTGGTGTGCCCCTAGCCTGGATTAGGTTACTGCGGAAAGTAGCGAGGCTGGTCATTTGCTATCAAGAGGCAGTAGAGGCAGATGAGGCCCCTCCTTCTCCATAGGAGAAGGATATTCTATGTATATTTTTGAGGCCATTGAGCCCAATTTTGTGTAATGTCCCTTGTTAGGAATTTTATCAAAATGACAAATTTTCACTTTTTTCCCTAGTTACACCTTTGACTAGTTTTGATCTCTAGGTCCCAAATTTGCCCCAAATGATCCCAAATCTTATGAGAAGGCATCTGAATTATATTAGAACATAAATATGTGTTTCAGGGATGCCTTTGGACCTTTAAAATACCTCTACAAATCCTCTTTCAATTCTGGTCAATGTAGGTAACTTTACTAGTGATTTCCCTTTGACTAGTATTGGTCTCTAGGTCTCAAATTGACTCCAAATGCCTTCAAATATTCAAGGAAGGTGTATGAATGATATTAGGACTTGAATATGATGTTCAGGGATGACATATGGCCACCAAAATACCTCTTCAAACTCTCTTAAGATTCTGGACCAAGTATGCAATTTTACTAGTAATTTGGGGTTCAAATCCCCCTGGGGTAAGTACGGAAAATGGCTTCCCAAATGCATCCAAACCCACTCAAATTTATGAACAGAGGTAGGGAATGTATTAAGGATGTTATTAATATCTCATGTGAACCATTAATTGATTTTTATACCTGTTCCAACCCTCTCCCATTCAACTGCAAAAATCACCAATTCGACCCTTGGGGAAATGACACTATTTCTTCTCCCAATGCAATTAAACTGAGTAAAAATACTTCAAATGCTCAAGTACAGTACATGAAACTTGTAAAATACATCCATGGCTGTACATTAATAAAAAATTCATCAGAGAATCATCCATTCATTTGAAATCATCAGCATTACGTTGATTCACAACAAGGTAGTGGGGAAATGGCATTGTTCTTTCATTAAAATTGATATTTATACATTTCTACTTGGAATTTCGACCTGAAACTTTTTGGATATGAAGAAAAGAGTATTTAATTCATATTAGAATAGAAATGGGGCAATATAATCTCCCCCAAAGAGTATAATAGCTCACCAAAAATGCCCTCCCTCAAGGATCAAGAATATGCCATCAAAACTGGAAATGGTTGAAGGAGTGAGCTGCAATAGAAGAAACCATGAGCTGACCTGTAGCTTACACCTGCAAATAAAGACTCCATTAAAGCTCCAAATGAAAGGTCTGAATGGCCTTTCCAATTACCAACTTGGATGGGAATCTTTCACCCTCGAAATTGGCTAAGGCAAGAAACTAGTCATCCACTAGCTCTCCCTCTTCACAAATGCAATTGCAAATTCTAAAAATGATCAAAAGCTATTCTCATACTTTATTTCTACATTTTATAACCAACATTAGACTTCTAAGGGTCTAAATCCTCTCAATAGATTCAATAGATTTCCATTTAGGAAATATTCCACATTTGCCACTTGTCTCCTAGTTCCAACCTTCCATCTTCTCCCAAATTCGATTTTGAGTCTCTTTGGCTTCTCCAACTCCCAAATTCGGCTTCTTTGAGCCTATTTTTGGGGATGACATGTCATAGTGGTCAGATGTCAGAGGTCAGGTCTGCAATTTGTCATAGTTGTCATAGATGCTCCATCATTGGTGTCATAGGGGCTAGGGAATCTAGCCCAAGTGTCCACAAACTTCCACTTTGACTCTTTATCTTCCATGGAGGTTACCAATCCTTCCCAATTCGACCTAATATGCTCAATGACATGTGTTATAACTTACCAACTCACCCAAGAGTGTTCACATTCCCATTAATTCGAATTTGCAAAAGAGAGATACCATGTATTATGAAAAATCAAGCTAGTGTGGGTCCCACATCCTCCATATGTCTCCAAAACCATTTGTCACCTAGGATTTCTCTTGAATTTCTTTATTCACTCTATTTATTAAATTCTTGAACCCTTCTAATGTCTAAACATCATTTATTATCCCCCTTATTCCAAATCCCAAATCTTCCACCCCAAACCTAGGAAACTAGTAATTTTCCTCCTTGGCAATTATTTGACCCTTAACATCAATTTTACAAACTCTAATGAATATGGCTAATGTTATTAGGCCATTGTGACCCAATTCCAAATTTGGGACATGACATTTTGTATCTTATGACATGACTCTATGATAGACTTATGACCCAAACTCACATTATTTTTTGATATGGATTATATATATACAGTATTGATGTTATCTACATGTGTGTTATTGTGTTTTATGCATGAATTATTATGTGTGTGAATGATGCAAATTCCAATCTAAAACGTAGTTTGCAAATGAATCAGCTAATGCGTTCAATTTCCTTGGAATATGTTGATATGTGATATAATCAAACTGTCTCTCAAGTATCTTAACGTGCAAAACCTGACATAGCAGAGTATGATCTCTAACCTGATAAACACCCAATAACTGAAAAACAACTAACTGCGAGTCGAGCCGTACCTCCAAATGTGAAATGCCATGGAACAGAGCATCTCGGAGTAACTCTATGATTGCACTGTATTCAGCTACATTGTTCATTGTGGGACCTAAACAAGCCCCTCCCGAAGAAACCAGTTGGCTAGTTAGTGAGTAAATAACCCAAGCAACTGTGGCCAACTGACGGGTGTGTCGACTAGCGCCATCAGCAAACCCTATGAAGTGTTCAGTCGACATCTGAAACACAAAGCAATAGCTGCATAAGATGTAACTACAATAGTAAACAAAGTTAACTCTACAAAATGTACAGCTATAATACATGAAAAAGCACAAATGCCTAAGCGTATTACTTCTTCAGGTAGAGCCCATTTCTAGTCTCCGACAACTTATTACCTTCATAGTCTGTTAACTCGTTTCCACCTTTCTTCAGTACCTTAGAAAATATGTAGGGACCGAGCCACATGGACTTAAACTTGCCATCCCCTAAATGTTCCTTGTCCTGATCCCAATGCAGAACAAGGTCTTATTCGAGAAACACCCTAGGTCTGACAGACTTATCATACTATCCCTTGACTTGGTTCTTATGTGCTTCGTTTGCTGTGAGTGCATCGCGGTGCTGCTCATCCAGATGTTCTAAATGCAGCAAACATTCTTCCAAGACTAAAGTGTCAGGTAAAAGTTGGATAGACAACTTCAATGAAGGAATCTCGCACTTAACCAGAATGACTGCCTCTATCCCATGTACCAGTTGGACGGGAGAGAACCCAGTAGCAGTCTTTACATTGGCTCGATAGGCCCAAAGAGCAGGATACAACATAATGTGCTAGTTAGTTCTACTGACATTAACAGTCCTTTGTAATATGGTCTTCAAATTTTTATTGACTGCTTCAACCTTGTTAGAACATTAATCCATACTTAGTACCATAGTCCATAACCATAGTCAAATTTTTATTGCTCATGTGCTTAATAACACCATAGTTTGGACTAGGTGACTTTAGTTGGTCAAATACCCACATTTGAGAGTGTTCACACCCACTTCCAAGCAAACCAGTTCACCCAACCTCCTGTTTTGTCCACAAGTGCACCCTCATTAATTGTTGGAGTGCCCTCTCTCCTTGATTTGGGGAATTTCAGTTGACTAGGGGCGCTAGGGTGGATTTTGGCCAATTTTGGCTAGATTTGGAGCATTTATTGCTCCCTTGGTCCTCCCAAACTCCTCTACTTGCTCACCCATGCCTTCCTTGGCCTCATTAATGACCTAGCATGCTTCATCCACCTTCACACCTGAATTCGTGACTGTTTGGGATGATTGGGATTGAGTTGGACCCACCTAGGGGGTATTGAGGCCAATTTGACAATTTTGACTTGTACACTCATCTTGAGCCAACTAATTCTCTCGAATTTATCATGGATGTAATAAAAAACTGTTCTTAACATTTTCACATGTTAGACAGCCAGTTAATGCAAAGATTAAGCTAACATTGTGTGTAAATTTATCTCCTTTTTCAAGTTTTTTCACTGGTTTTTCAAACTAATTCGATTTTGTGAGGTTCTCCATAGCTCTTAGATCTTCTGTGATCAAAATATTCACATGGTATCAGAGCCATTGTGGATTTAGTGAGTTGCAGGTCAATATTGGGCATTGAACTGCATTCTAGAGAGGATTTCCAGATAAAAATTGAGTGTTTTTTGCAGGTGTTTCAGTAGTTTTCTCACCATTAACGCAGCAGTCATGGAAGCAAACCAAATGTTGCTCACACCCTTCAATTTTTTTGATTGGAAGGCTGAGATGGTTATCAAGCTGAGATCTAAGGGTCTCTATAGAGTAACCATGGGCACAGAAGTGGAGCCAAATTCTGCTGTGGAGAAAGCAAAGTACTACAATCGAATTGATGAAGCTTATGGATTGCTATGCCTGAGCATTTCGATGGAACTCTTGTTTCATACAAATAGTTTGACAACCCCCAACGAAGTATGGGTGAAGCTAGAATCACTCTTTGGGAAAACTGATGAACTGAGAGGCCACCAGCTTGAAAACGAGCTCATTAGCTTGAGCCCAGCGCATTTTGAAACCATCCAGGAGGTCTTCACGAATTTCAAGTCACTAGTGCTTCAACTACAACAATGTGGAATTGTTAAGAAGGAGGAACAACTGATTCTGTCCATCCTTTCGAAGCTAGGCCTAGAATTCTCTGTATTTGTTAGCACATTTCACTCAGCCAAAATGACCCTTCGAAATTGGCAAATGCCATCACTAGCTACCTTCATGGAGTGTCTCACTCAGGAGCAGGACAAACTAGTTCAGATGGGCACCATAAAATCAAAGGACCAAGCACTAGTAATGGGTGTTTCAAATGCCAACAAAGGCAAGCAGAAATCTAAGAATTCGAAGCAGCCAAAGAAGAGGAAGTTTGAAAAGACCAAGTCTGCAGATGGAGGTTCGAATCTGTTAAAGGAGAAGGACAAGAAGGGAAAGGAAAAGACCAAATGCACCTATTGTCACAAGGGATGGAATCTAGAGAGCTCATGCATGAAGAAAACCATTGACTCAATGGCACAGCTGCTGGAGAAGAACAACATCCCAGTCCCTGAGGGCGCAAGGAAGAAAGAGAGCACCTCAAATCCTGACAATAAGGAGAAATGTCATGCTTTGGTAGCAGGTATTTCGAATCCCTCATCCTTTATCATTGATTTAGGAGCTTCCAGACATATGGTTTCATCAAGAGAGCTCTTCTCTTCTATGCATTTGAATGGTGGCCAAACAGTTCGAATGGGAGATGATTCAGAAATCCAGACCAAGGGGATTGGTAGGATTGACATGGAGCATGGCTACTTCAGTGATGTGCTCTATGTACCTTCATTGGCTGCAAATTTGTTATCAGTTTATCAAATGACCCATACAGGAGAAGCCAAGAGAGTAACATTTACTCCAGATTTGGGAGAAATCTCAGAAATTTCTTCAAATCAAGTTGTGGCAGTGGGGTATGCTGATCATGAAGAGAGAATGTACAAATTCTCCAATTTCATTCCAAACTCTAGTGACCATGCTCTTGTCTCTCATGCCATCAAGACCTCCAAATTTTGGCATGAAATATTTGGTCACATGGACTACAAATATCTCCAAACATTGCACAAGGACGAGATGGTGGAAGGGCTTCCAGAAATCAAGTCTTCAAATGGTGCATGCATTGGTTGTGTAGTTGGAAAGCATCCTGAGTGCAGCTATGAGAAGGGAATGGAAAGGAGAGCCACTCAACCACTTGGATTGGTACATTCAAATCTCATTGGTCCTCTTCCCACTCCATCATATGGTGGATCAAGGTATGTACTCACATTCATAGATGACTACTCTTGATTCTGCTGGGTTTACTTCCTTAAATTGAAATCAGAAGTGTTTGAGAAATTGAAGATTTGGAAGGCCTTATTGGAGAATCATAGTGGTCATAAGATAAATATCCTTAGGACTGATAATGGAAAGGAGTATGTGAATAATAACATTCAGCATCTTTGTGACGAATGTGGCATCCAAATGCAACATTCAATCCCCTACACACCTCAGCAAAATGGTGTGGCAGAGAGGAGAAATAGATCTCTCAAAGAGATGGCCACTTGCATGATTGAAGCTAGGGATCTAAGCCCTAAGCTATGGGCTGAAGCCATCAATTGTGCTGCTCATATTCAGAACAGAGCCTTTCACAAATTAGTCAAAGAAAAAACCCCCTATGAGGCATGGTTTGGCCAAAAACCAAATGTGTCAAATTTCAGGATTTTTGGGTCTAGAGCATGGGCTCGAATTCCATCAGAAAAGAGGAAGGCTTTGGAGCCACAGAGCAGAGAATGTATCATGGTTGGATATGGTGAAGACACAAAGGGCTATAAGCTCTTTGACACATCCACACTCAAAAATTTCATTGAGAGAAGTGTGCAATTTGAAGAAGAACCAATTCCAGATTTTGAGCTTGCACCGGGGGAAAGCTCTTCTCCTCCACACCTTAATGAAATTAGTGATGATTACACTTCTGATTTTTCTGATATTTCTGAAGATGACATGGCTGAAGATGACATTTCTGTACATGAGTCACCATTAAGGCCCAAGTGGGCTGAAAAAATCTTACAAGCTGCAGGTGAATTGGCAGGCAATCCCCAAGAGCCTAGGAAGACTAGATCTCAAACAATCAATGCTTCCTTTGCAAATGAAAGTGAACTTGCTGATCACTGTTATATGATGATTGGATCTGATCCAACATCATATCAGGAAGCTCATCATGATCCAAGGTGGAGAACAACAATGCAAGAAGAATTCCAATCTCTCCAAGAGAACAAAACATGGGATTTAGTGCCTCTTCCTCCCAAGAGGAAACTTGTGAAATGTAAGTGGATTTTTTGAACCAAAACTATTGCTGATGGTTCTGATATGAAGTACAAGGCTAGGTTAGTGGCTAAGGGATACTCACAAATCCATGGTGTGGATTATACAGAGACCTTTGCACCGGTTGCAAAGATGGACTCAATTAGACTACCTCTAGCCATGGCAGCTAGTAAGGGTTGGGAAGTTCACCACATGGATGTTAAAAGTGCATTCTTGCATGGTGAGCTACATGAAGAGATATATATGCAACAACCTGAAGGATTCCAAGAGGATCCCACACTTGTTTGCAGGTTGAAGAAGTCACTCTATGGACTCAAGCAAGCCCCCAGGGCTTGGTATGCCAAAATGGATGCTTTTTTGCTCTCAATTGGTTTCGGTCGATGCAAGTCTGATCCAAATGTTTATTTGCAGCAATGTGATGATAATTTGCAGGTCATTGTACTGTATGTTGATGATCTTTTAATTACAGGGAGCTGCAACAAACAAATTGGCTCAATTAAAGCTTCTTTGCACAGTGAATTTGCCATGAGCGACCTAGGAATGCTAAGGCAATTTTTGGGTTTGGAAATTGAGCAATATGAGAGAGGTATATTGCTGAGTCAACCTAAGTATGCTTCAGACCTATTATTCAAGTTTAAAATGGCTGAATGTAAGGCAGCCAAGTGCCCATTCCTTTCAGGCATAAAACTAGGTGAATTTGAAGACTCTCCATTGGTGGATTGCACACTCTACAAGCAGCTAGTCGGAAGTTTGTTGTACCTTACACATACAAGACCTGATTTGTCTTATGCTGTAAGTGCTGTAGAAAGGTATATGCAGCAGCCACATGATATCCATTGGAAGGAAGCCAAAAGGATCCTTCAATATGTCCAAGGAACAAAGAGCTTTGGGGTACACTATGTAGCTGGTTCTTCACTACAACTAGCTGGATTTTATGATTCCGATTGGGTTGGAGATCCCATTGATAGAAAGTCCACTTCAGATTTTGTGTTTATGTTTGCTGAAGGTTCCATTTGCTGGTCAAGTAAGAAACAACATACCATTTCACTTTCATCAACAGAGGCCGAGTACAGGGCAGCAGTGAACGCAGCCACACAGTGTGTTCGGTTGCAAGGCATTCTTCGGGAGTTTGGTGTTGCTATTGATTCTCCAACCAACATTTGGGTGGATAATAAAAGTGCCATCAAGATATCTACTGATCCAGTACAGAGGAAAAGAACAAAGCACATTGAAATCCACATGCACTACATTCGGGGCTTGGTGCATGACAAGGTGATTTCCTTGCAGTATTGCCCATCCACCGAGCAAACTGCAGATATTTTCACCAAGTGCTTTACTGAGAAGACCTTCACTCACTTGAGAGCCTTGCTTGGAGTGAGTGATGGATGGTGATTGCTGCAATTTAATTGTAGGTTCAGTCCCATGTCCATTTTAGAGGGAATTTTTTATCCCATGTGGTTTTACTTCTTGTCCTCGGTTTATATGGACAAATAAAAATTTCTGTTTGTAATGAGGTGACTTGAGCCTTTGTTGCCAAGGCATCCCACTTATCTTTCATGAGTTGTACTAAGTTCTGGTTAAGGGGGGGTGTTAGAATAGTAATCCATACTTAGGACCATAGTCCATAACCATAGTCAAATTTTTATTGCTCATGTGCTTAATAACACCATAGTTTGGACTAGGTGACTTTAGTTGGTCAAATACCCACATTTGAGAGTGTTCGCACCCACTTCCAAGCAAACCAGTTCACCCAACCTCCTGTTTTGTCCACAAGTGTGCCCTCATTAATTGTTGGAGTGCCCTCTCTCCTTGATTTGGGGAATTTTAGTTGACTAGGGGCGCTAGGGTGGATTTTGCCCAATTTTGGCTAGATTTGGAGCATATATTGCTCCCTTGGTCCTCCCAAACTCCTCTACTTGATCACCCACACCTGACTTGGCCTCATTAATGAACCAGCATGCTTCATCCACCTTCACACCTGAATTCGTGACTGTTTGGGATGATTGGGATTGAGTTGGACCCACCTAGGGGGGATTGAGGCCAATTTGGCAATTTTGACTTGTACACTCATCTTGAGCCAACTAATGCTCCATTTCTCATGGATGTAATAAAAACCTGTTCTTAACATTTTCACATGTTAGACAGCCAGTTAATGCAAAGATTAAGCTAACATTGTGTGTAAATTTATCTCCTTTTTCAAGTTTTTTCACTGGTTTTTCAAATTAATTCGATTTTGTGAGGTTCTCCATAGCTCCTAGATCTTCTGTGATCAAAATAATCACAAACCTGACCATTCTCCTGTGGATAAAATGAAGATGAATGTTCATGTTGAAAACCTAACATGGTATATTGTTGTGGGGAAAATGCACCTATAGTTCAGGGGAGAAACTACCAACTTACGGTGATAAAGATAGACTTACAAGCGTTCTGCAAGTACAACAAATAAATGAAGAGATTAGGGTTTAGAGATGTAGGCACATTATTCAAAAGGTTGATCCTAGCTTTGCCTCCCTCGCTCTTCGATGCTTATCCAGTGTCACAATGCCTAGACCTGCAAAACAACTTGATACCTTTCTCAAATACATTTGACTACACATATAAGACTGATATTCATAATAGAAGAAGACATCAAATTATAAACAAACTGTAATCAAATATTAGACACATTAATAAGTCATATTTGGAAAGAGAAGAACATCTAATCTTTATTGATGAATGAAAGCAATTACATAAAGTTATACCTTCCTTCAAGCTTGGCACTTCACGAAACCTAGATTCAAGGTCTCCTGCTTCCGTTCTCCAAGGATCCCAGCCTCTAAGCAACTGTACTAGGGTTTACCAAAACTAAAGCACAAGAGAGGGGGATGAGGGTCTCCATTCCTCCAGCATAACTTTGTAATTGGGCTTAGTCCCCTCACATGGCCCTTCTACCCTCCTTATATAGTCAGTGAGGAAGAGGAAAAGAAGTTATAACTGCTCAAGAGGTTTCCCAACCAACTTAACTTACTCGAATTTCAAGATTTTGACCAAAACAGGGGTGTACTCTACTCTACAGTAGAAAAAGTAGCGTACATATGGAGTTTATTGCTACTTTAATGAAGCAAAGTAGGGTACACACGCTACTATCATGCCTGTGTACCGGCGCTCATGTTGAAAAATGGCCAAAAACATGCTTTTCTGCTCATTTTCAGGAGATGGTTTGGTCTGGAAAAATGGTCCTAAGGGTCATATACATCAAATGGGTCAAGAATGAGGTAATTTCAACCATTTTTAGTGTCCCAAATGACTCCTCCATCCACAAATGTTCTGTTGTGTGACTGAAACTTGATCTCAAGAAGTGTCGTCATGCGACCAAGGGAAGCAAGTGTCGTCACGGACGGAGAGGTGTCATTTCAAGCTATAACAGATGCCCCCTAATGTATGAGATCAGAGGGAGTGCGGGAAATGATAGCCGAAATACATTATAAATAAAAAAGAGTTGAATCATGGAGGAATGGAGAAACCAAGAATCATAGGCTCAAATGAAGTACCTGAAATCAAAGGCAATGTCAGACAAACTTATCCTTGGGGTAACTGTCCATGTTCAAATGGTGGTACATCACCTCCAAGAGGATACAATAATGATCCAAATACTGATGCATATATCATGGCCACTAGAATACAAGCGTGGATCCATGAGGAACATAAGTGTAAACATAGCCACATAAATACAAGGTGGATCTATGTCAAAACTGGAGAACATAGCCATAGAGAACAAGCTGGATCTATGTCTCGTCAAGACCAAAAAGAGTGTGGCTCAGTTTTGCGCAACTTGGGCGATAACATAAATGAGGTGATGCTATCGAGGATCCCAAGGCCTTTATCCAAAAACAACCCAAGGTACAAACCTATCCATGCGAATAAATGAGTTGATGTCGAAACATGAGAGGTATCGTTTTATTACCGGTCATTGACATATATCGTTAACAAACGCGAGGGTGTCCACCAATAATGAAAATGGAACCCAAGGTACCTACTACATTCAAGCAAGTGCGAATAAATGGTCTTGTCGTCGAACACTTGAAGAATCCATCGGATAGGATACATTGATGTATTCCCATCTATCCAATAGCGAGGGAAATTGCCACTAATGACTACAATCCCCAAGGTACTAACCGAAACTCTAAACTTCACTCCCAGAGCACAATGAGTTGAAGTCGATGGGAAGAAGTCCGTTGGAAGGGAGGCCTTAATGCATCCTCCATCATCCAGCACGAGGGACACTCAACAAGTCTGAGCTGATTTGCAGTAGGACTGAACACATGATGAAACATACTGACACCAAGGAATGGCCGACACATGAAGTCAAGGCAATTGCAGAATGGCCGACACAGGTTATATCCTTGAATAGTGAGCAGGACACAAGAGTGAATTATGAAGCTTTTAACACAAAGAGACCACGATACAAATCTGCAATGTAGGAGACATTAACAGATTCTCCAAATGATTGGAAGACTAACCAAATGGAGGAGTAGGAACTCTAAGATCAGGTTTACCCTAAGGCCAATGCTAGAACCCAACTTGTTTGATAGACTCAAAACATGTGCTTTGTTCAAGGAGATAGTTGACTTGCTGCCATCATATTGAAAGATATTATAACATTCTTCCCTTCCCTTTCCTTTTTCATTTTTTAACGAGCTTGACAAAGAACTAAAGCATGCTCGACGGTATTGTCATATTTAAGGAGTCTGAAAAACCTAGAAGAAAACTCCATACACCTATCCGTGGATTGTATATCGAGCCCGGATTGGTCTGTGTTCGGCGGTGTTTTCTTGCTTATAGAGTTGAAAAACTTAAACAGTCCTCTATACACCTATCCGTGGATTTTATATCGAGCCCGGATTGGTATGTGCTCAGCGGTGTTTTCTTATTTATAGAGTTGAAAAACTTAAATAGTCCTCTATCAACCATCTCGTGGATTTCACATCGAGCCCGAGTAGGTGAATGCTCGCTTGGTGTTTTCACATTTCAAGAGTCTGAAAACCCTAAAGACGACTCCAAAGGTCCTTTTTCGTAAAGTTAGTCTCCTTCCCCGAAAAAGTGTAAAATGATGGAAGAAGAACTCTTCTAGCGCATACAAGAGTATACCTAGAGTATACCTTTTCTGTAAATTATCCACCAAGGCCCGGAAAAGGGGTAATTATACACCTAAGTGGATGTCGGTTCAGTTATTTTAACGAGCCCGAAAAGACAACTATGCTCGGCAAACTTTTCATATTTAAGGAGTCTGAAAAGGGCTTAAAAGAACTCCATAGGGATCTTTTCCGTAAAGGTTTAACGAGTCCGTAAAAGTAAACGCATGACCTCCTTACTGTTTTTAATGAGCTCAAAGGAGATATAGAAAATACTCATAACTTCCTTACTGTTTTTAACGAGCTCGAAGTGAAGATGAAAGAAATGCTCATAGCCTCCTTACTGTTTTTAATGAGCTCAAAGGAAAGGTGGAAGACTGCTCATAACCTACTTATTGTTTTTAACAAGCTCAAAGGAAAGGTGGAATACTGCTCATAACCTACTTACTGTTTTTAACGAGCTCGAAGTGAAGGCAGAAGAATGCTCGTAACCTACTTATTGTTTTTAACGAGCTCAAAGGAAAGGTGGAAGACTGCTCATAACCTACTTACTGTTTTTAACGAGCTCGAAGTGAAGGCAGAAGAATGCTCGTAACCTATTTACTATTTTTAACAAGCTCAAAGGAAAGGTGGAAGACTGCTCATAACCTACTTACTGTTTTTAACGAGCTCGAAGTGAAGGCAGAAGAATGCTCGTAACCTACTTACTATTTTTAACGAGCTTGAAGTAAAAGAAGAATTCTTGTAACCTACTTACTATTTTTAACGAGCTCGAAGTAAAAGAAGAATGCTCGCTTGGGAGGAAATGAGTGTTAGGGACATGTGAAACTAGCTCCAAGCGCATGGAACAAAACTATGCCTAATGCAAGGAACATGAGCAAGATAAGTACACTCAGGGTGTGTCTCCTCTAGGTAAAAGGTGTCAAATTGTGAGGGCAAAATGATACAGAGCTTAGCGGAAATGAGATCAGAGATGGAGGCTTATACAACGGGCTAAAAGCGTGGAAGCCGACATCAGGCTCATTAACGCAAGTGAGATCATAACAGATGCACATACAACTTGAACATAAAGATGGGAGCCTTATCAGGGATGGCCAGAAATAGATGAGGAAGAAAGATATGAGGATTCTTCTCAAAGTCATGGTAAATCTAAAAAGGCTCCCAAGCCTATGAGAAAAACTCAACATGGGCACAAGAATGGCATAAGGGTGCTAACTAGGGTGACCCATGTTAGGTAGGCTCTGCTGTCGGACTGGTGCACGATGCATAAAGAGATGGCTAACACACCAATATCCAACAGGTTCGACCCTATGGCGAATTTGGATGACAAAAGGTTCAAATGCAACATAACAAAAGGGAAGCCTAAACCTACATGCAAGGTTCCGAATATACCTGACATGGCCGCACAAGGTGTCGAAAAGGACCAGTAAGCAAGTATACATCCAGCTAAGAATCCTGTCTCCAAGAAACATCAGTACCAAGATCATATCTAAAACATATGTAAAGAAAGACTCGATACAAGTCACTATGGTAGAAATACTTTCAACTTCACTATCATCAACAACAGGCATAAACAAGGCAGAGTTTTCAAATGAAGAATCTATGGTAAGCAAGCCCGAGGACTTACATTCCACAAGATCGACTTTAGGATGAAGATCAAAGCTGAAGGACATGATGGAATTTGCAGAAACAAATTCATCATCATAGGAGTTGAAAATTCTAGAAGCAGAATCAAACTTAGCAAGAACACTGATTTGCGGATCTATAGGAGAGTCCAAAGACTCAACAGTAGGAAGATCAGACTTTAAGGTCAAACCAGGGCTGGACATAACTGTGACTGGATCAACATACAAATGAATGGCAGACTGTACTATGGACTCTAGGAAAACTTCATCGGAAGGAAGCATATCATCCCAGATAGAATACATATCTAAACATTCATATGGAGGTGTCACTTGGTCAAAATCTAGGACCAAGTCCTGAGAAGGTAAGCATGAACTCAGAGACTTCTTCTTAGTAGCAGTTGAACTCAAGGAACAATATGCCACATAAGTCCCATGTGACATAGTAGTGCTTAATGATGAGGGATCTGACTAGTCTACAGTTGGGTAATAAGGAGGATCAATGAATGAAAGCTGGTCGATAGTGACGATGCTTTCGTTATGAGGGAAATGCATCACACGAAAGAGCGTAGACACCACAGCATGCATAGCATAAACGTAATCATGCTCGAGGATCATATCAAAATTCATCCTTTAAAACCATAAAATCAACTAAGACTATTTTTCCACCCAAAGTAACAGGTGCCTGACGGAGGAATCCGATCGGTTCACTAGGTCTTCTATCAAAGGTCAATGACCAATTAGCAGCTGGAATAACACTAGGGAAACCCAAATCTCTCCAAGCATAAGCGGATAAGATACTAATAGAAGCGCCTTCATCAACAATGCATCGATCAACCGTATGGTTCCCGATATCAACCTTTATCTGGAAAGGTGTCAAAGAAGGAAGACAAGGCTCGGCTAGACTATTCCAATCAAAGGAAACAATCCTAGGGCTTGGTAGGGGTTCACATGGCACAGATGAAGTGCCCCCTTTCTCAGGAATATCCAAACTGGTAATGCAGAAGACTTCAGGAGTAGGTGCATCAATCTCCGAAGGACTGATGGGATCGGTCGAATATTGCATCAATTCGATCACTTCACTCTCCGAAGGAAGAGTGGGGTCGACCAAAGATTGCATTGGTTCAACCACTTTATCAACCAAAGGTTGATCTGACTACATGGAATCTATAGACAACTCAGGAACAAAGGTTCCTTCAAACATCGACCAAACTCTTCGTGCCTCTGGAATGGCAAGGCATCGGTGAGTAAGGTGATCTCCCTTACAAAGTTTACAAGGGAACTTTGGTTTCCATCCTAAAGGTTTAGACTCCTTTACAACGTCAGTACTCTCAGCATGACTAGCATTGGTTGAAAGCTTTCCCCCAGCATTATTCACAGAGGTTGGTTGCTCAGAAGCATCAGACTTTTGAACTAAGGACCACACTTTTTGCACTTCTGGAAGTACAAGGCACAAGTAAGTAAGGTGATATCCCTCGCAAAACTTACAAGGGAACTTAAGATTTTGTTTGTTTGGTTTGTCGACAATGTCAACTCCCTCAGCATGACTTGCAGTGGCTGATCTGGTGTCTCCAGTATGACTCACAGGAACTGGTGACTTGTCATTAATATGACTAGCAGTGATCAATGACGTGTCCTCAACATGACTAACGGTGGTTGAAGACAAACTTTTAGTATGATTTTCAGTGACTAAAAGTTTTCTCCCAACATGACCTCCATAGGCTGGGTAGGTGCCCCCTGCATGACTTGCAGAGGAAGGGTGCTTGCCCCCAGCATGACTTGCAGAGGAAGGGTGCTTGCCCCCAGCATGACTTGAAGAGGTTGGGTTGCTGCCCCCTTGTTTTGGCATCTTCTTCCTATTCTTCCTCCGTCTATTCCTTTTAGACTGCTGGATACTAGTACTGCTACTTTCGCCACATGAGTTAGAAGGAGGAGGAGAAGATGTTACTAGCAAAGGAGGCACAGGGTTCTGACGCTCTTTATTTGAGGTGCTCACAAAAGAAGCGTCAGGAGCATGCAAGGCATTCAGAGTGGAAAACAACCAAACCGGTAGCCCTATGGTGAATCCAGGAAGATTCAAAGTATCCATTAAGGGAGTACCAATGTTTCCAATGAATGGAACAGCACAAGGATCCCCCGGAATAGGGGTACCTTGATTGGCACTCGTCGGAATGCTAGACATAGTTTCCTGCTCAAATGAGCAAGAAGTTCTCTAAGGCAAACTAAGACAAGTAGCACAAAGAGCACACCACTAAAAAAGGTCCTACCGGCAAACAGATGCCTTCCGGAGAAGAGTCCGGGATGATGAGGGCCCAGAACAGATCAATGAAGAATGAAGAACAGTTACCCGGGGTCTGCAATACAATGACTAAGGGTGCAAGTGCTGGAATCACCCAATCGCCCTCCCAAAGACCTGCAAGGGATTTCCTCCCACGTCTGTCCTAGGTACAACAGATATATTCTCCGCTGTCACCTGTGTATGAACCTATGGTCAGATAATAAGGTCACCATCACACTGAAAACTCTTGGGGGAACAGTCGTTGGTCGAATCAGAAGGCGTGGGCAGGGTAACTGAGCCCGAAACTCAAAAGAGTCCCCAAACGCGATCCAATCCTGGTATATGCTCAAAATAGAAAGTAGGAGGAGTATTCCCAACAATCTGATCTCACAAGACCTACTGCATAGATCCCATGCAAGCTTTGAATGAAGTGGGTTTACCTTGTGATAGTCGAACTACGATTTTTGCGTAATGTGTGATCTTGGGTGGTTAAACCCAAGATCCTAACCAAAACTAGTTGGTGTAGTGTAACCTAGAAAATAAAATGTTACTAGTACATTTTATTAGGGTTCATTTTAAAGGTTACTTGCTTACTCAAAAAGGTAGTGGGTGTGTGAGAGTGGTTATAATAGAGATAGAGTACTGAAAATGAAATATTTACCAACAAACAAATCTTTTCTTTTCAATGCAAGTCTTAAAATTATGATCTAGAATGCATATGCAAATGCAATTTTTAATCTTTCAAATGCAAAAAAGGTAAACATAAAATCTAAACTCAAAACCTAAGAATGTAGCTACTCAAACCAATAGGTATGCAAAAGAAAACTTGTTCTTTTTGATGCAAAGCACTCTACAATCTTTTAAGCCACTTGCAAGGTACTCTATTCAGAAAATGAATCAAAATTCTTTATGATTTTCAAAGTTAAGAAACAAAACTGAAACTACCCTACTATCAAAACAAAAGCAAAGAACTTTCAGGTTCTCTTTATTGAAACAGTAAAAGCTACCAAATATGACTTTCAAATTCTTATTGATGTAAGCATGCCAAACATTGGGAAAAGAGTACGAAAACTACTTTTAGACCCAAACAAAGCAAATGACCTAGGAAGAAGTATGGTTTGGTAAAGTCTGGTCTGCACATAAACAATGCAAACAAGGTCTTGAACAATAGCCAAAACACTTGAGCTTTCACTACAAAAGAAAACTTAAAAGCATAAGGGAGGATAAAAAACCAATCTAAAAGAGAAATTTCACTCAAATAGATACAAAAAGGGTCAAGAAGACTCAAGAGGTTTCAAATCCAGTGGAAATGGGGCAAGCAGGTTCAGTCAGACTCAAATTAGGGTACAAAACACCAAACGGGTCCACAACCCCCAAACTTGGGTCAACAAGCCCCAAAACTTTCCAAACAAGCCCAAATTGATCAAAAGAGGTTCAAATCATGAATGTAGGATCAGTACAAGGATGGGAGACCACTTACAGGGGTTTAACACAGACCTAGGGTCATCAGGGACCACAAAAATGCAGCCAGAACCCCCAGATTTGGGTCCACAACCCAAAAAACTCAAAAATTTAAACCCAGATTTTGAGCGCTACTATGTATGAAGGAGACTAGCGCCTAGGGTGCTACTATACTGCACAACAGTAGTGTACAGGTTGAAAAAAATTTGAAAAAATGGGGTTAAAACCCCCCACACCTGGGTCCACAAGGGTTTGCAAGGGCCGGGAAGGGTCTATAAAAGCCCAGCAAGGTCAAACAGAGCCTACTAACTGATTCTAATCAAGAAATTGAACAAAGACCTTCAAACAAAACTAAAGAAATGACCTTGGATACCCCTAAGCAGTTAGGCTTTCCCCAGTGGAGTCGCCATTCTATTGTGGGGAAAATGCACCTATAGTTCATGGGAGAAACTACCAACTTGCGGTGATAAAGATAGACTTACAAGAATTCTGCAAGTACAACAAATAAATGAAGAGATTAGGGTTTAGAGATGTAGGCACCTTATTTAGAAGGTTGATCCTAGCTTTTCCTCCCTCTCTCTTCAATGCTTATCCGGTGTCGCAATGCCCAGACCTGCAAAACAACTTGGTACCTTTATCAAATACATTTAACTACACATATAAGACTGATATTCATAATAGAAGAAGACATCAGATTATAAACAAACTGTAATCAAATCTTAGACACATTAATAGGTCATATTTGGAAAGAGAAGAACCTCTGATCTTTATTGATGAATGAAAGCAAGTACATAAAGTTATACCTTCCTTCAAGCTTGGCATTTCACGAAACCTAGATTCAAGGTCTCCTGCTTCCATTCTCCAAGGATCCCAGCCTCTAAGAAACTATACTAGGGTTTACCAAAACTGAAGCACAAGAGAGGGGGATGAGGGTCTCCAATCCACCATCATAACTTTGTAATTGGGCTTAGTCCCCTCACATGGCCCTTCTACCCTCCTTATATAGTCAGTGAGGAAGAGGAAAAGAAGTTATAACCACTCAAGAGATTTCCCAACCAACTTAACTTACTCGAATTTCAATATTTTGACCAAAACAGGGGTGTACTCTACTCTACAGTAGACAAAGTAGCGTACATATGGATTTGAGTGCTACTTTAATGAAGCAAAGTAGGGTACACACGCTACTATCATGCCTGTGTACCAACGCTCATGTTGAAAAATGGCCAAAAACATGCTTTTCTGCTCATTTTCAGGAGATGGTTTGGTCTGGAAAAATGTTCCTAAGGGTCATATACATCAAATGGGTCAAGAATGAGGTAATTTCAACCATTTTTAGTGTCCCAAATGACTCCTCCATCCACAAATGTCCTGTTGTGTGACTGAAACTTGATCTCAAGAAGTGTCATCATGCGACCAAGGGAAGCAAGTGTCGTCACGGACGGAGAGGTGTCATTTCAAGCTATAACATATATAGATCGGTCATCATGCTGTCCTGAAAATGACGACTATGATCAGTCACGAAATCTTTGGGTATACCAAATCTTGCAATGATTTGGTTGAAAATGAAATAAGCGGTTGTTTCTCCATCTGCCTTAAAAGTAGGCATTTCCTCGACCCACTTGGTGAAGTAGTCGACGGAAAAAATTATATGATGATGGCATCCAACTGAAACTGAATTACAATTCATAAAATCAACCCCCCATTTGGTGAAGGGTTCTACTGTTATTACAGGATGGAGAGGAGCTGGGTGTGCTCTCATCTTCCTGGTGAAAAACTGACATCTCTGGCAGCATTTCACAACTTCCACACAATATTTGAAGATTGTGGGCCAAAAATAACCGGCACACAGTATTTTATGGGTTGTTTCCAACCCATAAAGGTGACCCCCACAAGCTACACTTTGTCCATCATTCAATACTGATTCTGCTTCCTCCAGGGTTAAACAACGGCGTAAGATGGAATCTACCCCACGCCTGTACAAAGTGTCAGAAATGATGAGGTAGTTCTTCGCATGACTCTTAAGTTTGCGTTGTTCATCCTTGGAGAAAGTGGTGGGACACCTCAAAGTCTGGAGATATACTAGGATATCCCCATACCATGGGTCAGAGGAAGCGATGAGGAAGATATGTTCATTCGGGAATGATGATTCTCCCTCAACGTGTACTATGTCACTGAGAAATTCTGAAATCAATTCGGTGAACACCAATGATTTCTTTGACTTAACGGACTGAAAAACAAAGTCAAATTCTTGCAAGATGACAATCCATTTGTTAAATTTTCCACCGATTATTTGTCAAGTGAGAACATATTGGAAAGGATTGACCTCTGCAACCACAGTGGTGGTACGTAATAATATGTAGTGACATAGCCTCTGAACCGCATAGACAGCAGCTAATGCCAACTTCTCTACGTGAGAATATTTGATCTCAGGAGCTATCAGGGTGCACGACAGATAATAAATGACATGTTCTTGGAGCATGCCATCCTCCTGAACCAGTACTATTCCTATTGTGTATATTGATGCAACCAAATACAAGAGGAAATCCTTCATGTAGTCTAGCAGGCTTAACAAGGGGGCTGATAGTAATTCCTTTTTCAAGGCCTCAAATGATGGTTGAGCAGCCTCATCCCACAAAAGTAGGTGTCTTGTTTAAGCAGTCTCATGAAACCTTTTGCAATTTTGGCATAGTTAATGATAAAGCATCTCAAGAAGTTGGACATGTCCTGAATACTTTGAAGTTGTCTCAGGGTTCGAGGAGGAGGCAGATTTACAATCGCCTCAACTTTCAATGAATCCACCATTATGCCATGACTGGATACTATGAAACCTAGTAGTCGTCCAGATTTAACGCAGAATACACATTTGTTGGGATTCAATCGAATCTTGTAGTATATGCACCTTTCAAACACGAGTCTTAAATGATCAGGATGCTCTCGTCTCTCCCGAGATCGCGTTGGGAGATCATCAAGGTAAGGTTTGACTACATGATTGATGTCATGAAAAGAAAAATTCATTGCTCGTTGGAAGGTAGCTCCAACATTTTTCAAACCAAATGACATCTTATGATAGGCAAAGGTGCCCCAAGGACAAATAAAAGTTGTCTTATGTTGGTCTTCAGGTTTGATCTGTATTTGATTATATCCTGAAAACCCATCCATGAATGAGAACATTTCATGGACCACGCACGCGTCAATGATCTAGTCTATGAATGGCGTGGGGTAATTGTCTTTCGGACAAGCTTTGTTTAGGTCCTGAAAGTCAGTGTTGACTCTAATGGTACCTTGCTTCTTGTCTACCAGAACAGGATTTGAAACCCATTCTGTCATAGCTATCGGATAGATAAATCCAACTTTGAGCAACTTTTCTACTTTTGCCTTGATGGCAGTAGCTTTTCGAGGGTTAACTACACGGAGCTTCTATCTCATAGGTTTAGCATTGGGGTACGTTGTGATGACATGCTCAACAATGGCGGGGTCAATGCCTAGCATCTCCTCGTATGACCCTGCAAAAATGTCGTAGAATTATTTAAAAATGTTGGTATACAGAATGATCTCCTCGAGAGAACAACCTGCTTCAATGAAAATATTTTCCACGACCCCAGGTTTGATGGAAATGTTGATTGGAATGGTTCTCTATATATTTTCCATATTCCCTTCAGCATAAACAGCTTTCGAAGTAGAAGGGATAGCGGAAAAATCAACACTTCCACTGGGTCTCATAGAAAACTCACCTCTCTCTATCTTGTCCGGTTTGGGAAGAAAATAGGACTTGTGGTGCATGTGTTCCCAAGGGTGGTCCAGGCCTATCATTGCTTCCAAGATCGCCTCATCAGAGGAAAAAACAGTGTCTAGACAATCAATAGGGTGGATAGAGTCCACTGACCATGCAGAAGCATAGTCCATATCTGACTCAGCAGTGTCCAACGGAGTCATGATATGTTCTGTTGCAGCATGTTGTGAATCTAAGTAAGCCACCCCTGCAACAGATAAAGACACAACTGGTTCTAATTCAGTTGGGAGAATCCATGGATCTTTCGTTGGAATGACCGTGAAAATATCAGATGAAGAACATTCTTCCGAACCAATAAAATGAATAGGAGAAGGTAGGTCAAAAGTGCCTATTAATGACCCATAGAGCCCTGCTCCTAAACTCTCAGTAACTGGGCATGACTGATCAACCAACGGGATTGTTGAATCTGATGAAGTCTGGTTGGTCTTCCGGGAAAACGAAAGTTGATCGACTGTGACGATCTTGTCTTCATGAGGGAACATTATTATCCAGAAAACAGTTGATGGCACTGCCTGCATGGCATATGTCCAGCTCCTACACAATAGCAAGTTATAATCGAGGGGAGCATCCAGAACTTCAACCTCTATAGATACTAGTTTGCCCGCAATTTCAACATCAAATGATCATAAGACTCCGTGTGGATGGAAAGATATTCCATCAAAGGCGGTAAGTACCATGTTAGAGGGGGATAACTCAGGTTCTCCTAAAGCCTTCCAGTAAGAAATGGGCATTACGCACGTAGACGCGCCCTCATCTACAACAACTCGTCCAATGGTCTTGGGACCATGGATGACCTCTATTTGGAGAGCGGTGTGGTACGACAACCAGAACTTGATATATTTCATATCAAAACAAGCAAGCATGTTGGATGAATCCACACTCCCGATCGCTATGAGAAGTGCACTGCGTTGCAATGGAAAACTTTGCAACACCTCTAAAGTGGACATGGCACAGGGGGTTTGGGATAAATCCTCCATAATATTGTAGTTGGAGACAGCCCTCGCATTGGGGTTGTGCATATCCCGTTTGAAGACACCTTTCAGAATCTTCGACAGTGGATCCACCGGTCTCTCAATGTTGAGAGGGGAAAATGACTCAGGAACATCCTTCTGTTGCGGGTTTGGGGTATAATTTCTAGCTCGAGTTTGCAAAAGAGCATCTGAATTAACCATATTAATGAATGACTGATCAGCTGAGGTGGCACGAGTAGTGCCCCCAGCACCGGAGCTGCCAGAAGCTGAAATCTGTCCATGAGGGAAAGGGTCTTTTAAGACAGCTGGTTTCTTTTCACGGATCAGCTTCTGGGATTCTTCCATTAGAGGGAATTGATGGGTAAGGTGGTCCTCTTGGCATATTTTGCAAGGGAACTTCACTTTCCTTTTTTCCCTTTTACCCTCCTCGGCATTTTGTGTGTTCTTGGGATTTTGTTGGTTTCCCTCCCCTTTCTTCCCCTTTCTTCTGTTATTGGGCTGCCGAGGGCCCTTTTGGTTTTTATGCACTTGTTGTACAGGTTCTGTGTTGAAGGGGAGGATGAAACTGAAGTTTCTTCTACAGCAGACTGTTTGACTTACAAGGCGTGAACCTGCTTTGTTACGGCATCAAAAGTTGCAGAGTCTACTGAACCCACAATGCCATCAGCATGTGGTCCAGGCTTAGGTTTACCTAAGTCTATGTTAGACCTCGGTGCATCAGGAATAATCTCATATAAGAGCCCAGACTGAGCATATACCAATTCAAGTTGCTGTGTTCTCAATATGGCTTCCTCTTCGGAGGAAACCCCTGAAGTTGCAACTTCCTTAGAGATATAAGGAAGGAGTGATTTAAGATACCACTTTAATAAAAATGCTAGAGGGATGTCGGCTTTAATGAGCTTCTTTCTCCTTCTCCACTCTTGAATGTGATCAAATAGATGAGTGGATTTGTTCTGTCGGAAGGTTGACAGAAGGTCTGTGCCGGCATCATACCAGAAAGGAAGTTGAAAGTGGTTCATAAAAACAGTAGCTAGCTCCCAAAAGGTGCCATAAGTAGCTGCCGGTAGTTCAATATACCATTTGGCTGTGACACTTGTCAAGGTTCTTTGAAAGAGCCTCAACCTGATGGATTCATCATTCAACGAATTCGAGGAGCACTAGAGATGAAACGTCGTGACAGAGTCATCAGGGTCCTCACTAGTATTATCTTCAAACTTTGGGATGTTTGAGGGCAATTTAGTTGGAACAGGTGGCCATGCAAGATCATGGCGCACGGGGTCATTTGTGAGTTTTGAAAGATCTGGTAAGTTCAAAGTTGCCAGAAATGGTAACGCGGTCATGCCGATGGAATTTGGTAGACAGGAACCTAGTATTGGGGACCTCCCATCACCCGGTTCGTGTACTACTGGTTGGGGTTGCCCCCAGCCATCGATTGTGAAGTGAATGCATTAAAATTGCTCCACCCAAAAGAAAGAGGATTACTTCCCGGGGTAGTGGTCCATTGCGGATCGGTGTTAACCCCACCGTATTATGGATTAATAATATTACCCCCTCCTCCAACAAACAAAGAGAAAGGGATACTCCTTGCAGGTATATTTGATGGATTAACATTGTAACCTGCACAGGGGTTAAAGCCAGGCGTAGTAGTAACAGACGGTGTTGTCATCGTACCCATAACAGGTATAGATGCAGAAGGGATCGATCCTACAACGGAAGTGGAAGCAATAGTTTGAGTTACATGCCGATGGAATTGCTCCATCCAAAAGAAAGAGGATTACTTCCCGGGGCAGTGGTCCATTGCGGATCGGTGTTAACCCCACCGTATTGTGGGTTAATAATATTACCCCCTCCTCCAACAAACAAAGAGAAAGGGATACTCCATGCAAGTATATTTAATGGATTAACATTGTAACCTGCATAAGGGTTAAAGCCAGGCGTAGTAGTAATAGACGGTGCCGTCATCGTACCCATAACAGGTATAGATGCAGAAGGGATCGATCCTACAACGGAAGTGGAAGCAATAGTTTGAGTTACACCCTGGAACTATTGTGTAATAGGAGACTGAGTGAAATTCACTGCAGGTATCCCTGTCAAAGGGACATTATTTGGTCCAAAAGTAGGGGTAGAAACTGAGGAAGATGTCGAAGCTTGTGAGCTCGGCATGCCTAGAGTACCAAAATTAAAACTAAAGGATGGAGTTGAAACAGAAGCAGTATGCGAGGAGCTCGATGTTGCAATGTTTGTAAAAGAAGGATTAACAATCCTTGTAGCCATAGAAGTTGTGGGAGTTTCAGGAACTCCCTGCTCATCTCCTGGGTTAGTCATGGTGTAACCAGGTGTCAATAAGTACACACTGTACTCAGGCTGTTGAAAACCTACAGGTACCAATAGTGGATCATTGGGTCCAGTAAGAGGAGGGTTGAAAGGAGTACTAAACTCTCTAGAAGTTAGGTCCTCAACCTCAACAGTATAAAAAAATTGTTGATTTGGGGTTCTGGGTTGTGGTTCTCCAAGTTCTTATGTTTCCCTCGTAAGTTCCAATGAACCACGGGAATCTGTCCTTCGGCGTCGCGGTGGCGGTGGAGGATCCACAGTGAGTGGGGGAAGGTTTTCAACCTCCGAGACCTACGAAGATGTTGGTCCTCCACAACTATAAAAAGTAAACTAAGTACAAAACCTAGTGGCCACTACGACTAAGGAGCAAACAACATACCACTAAATTTTTTTCTAAGTGATCAAACCAAGCAATACAAGGCAAATACTCTCATAAGCAAGTCTAGGATGATGAGGGCCCAGAACAGACTAATAGAGTATCGATGGTCAGTTACATGACGTCCAACGGAGGTCCTTTGGGTGCAAACGTTTGAATCACCAAATTGCCCTCCCGGGATTACTACCAAAGGGTTACCTTCCACTTCTTTCTGAGGTGGAGTGGGAATATCCTTCCACTCTACCTGTGTAGAGCCCTCGGGTTATGATACTAAGGATACCACCAATACGAAAGAGCCTAGGGGAACAGTCGTCATCCTAGTTGAAACGCATGGGCAGGGTAGCAAATCCCGAAACCAAAAGCACTTTAAAATCACTAGTGGACCCTTGTACACAAGTCAAATCTGGTTTGTGGTTGAGAGGAAAGTGAGGGGGTATCCTCAACAATTCCAATCTCCCATGGCCTCGTGATTAACTCTGGTTTGACTAGAGAATTCCCAGGATAATTTGATAGAGGTGGATTTACCTAATGGATAGTTGTACTATGATTGTTGGATAATGAAGCTGATTTCGGGTGGTTTAAGGTGATTTAAACCCGAAACCCTAGCCTAAGCTAGTTGATGATGTGTATACCTAAAAAGAAAAATGTTGCTAGTTAATTTTATTAAGATTTATTTTTAAGGGATACTTTTTACTCAATAAGGGTAGTGCAGTGTGTGGAATGGTTTCGACCTCTCGGAGAATCAAAAAGACTGAAATCTTAATAAGTAGGCAGTTGGATTCGAGAGGTGGTTGAATTCGAGAGGTGGTTGAATTGGGAGGTTGGGAAAGAAAAATGTTGCTAGTTAATTTTATTAAGATTTATTTTTTGAATGTCCCTCTCTCATGGATCCTCCTTGTATTTATGGGACAAGGTAGGCAGTTGGATTCGAGAGGTGGTTGAATTGGGAGGTTGGGGAAGTTGCAGAACCAACTTCAACTAATCCCAATTCGTAATCTTAATATATTTTTTCACTTCATCTTAAGATGTGCGCAGGTTTCATACAACCAGAGTAGCGCACAGTGAGCAAATTTTGTATTTTACAACAAGCGTTTGCAACATTTTAAAGGTGTGCGTTGGTTGTCCTTGAGCAGAGTAGCATTTAGAATGCTGGTTCACTGTGCCAATAGTAGTGCACATATCATGAAAACTGTAGAAAAAGTAGGTTTTTCAGCTTGAGAGTGTGATCTCAACAATACTTCATCTAGGGTCAACCTATCTCTTCCATCCATAGTGTCCTTTTGTGTGATCGACAGGGCAATGTGATCACGGACAGATAAGTGAATATTTGACCTATAACAATTATACATCAGGGATGGAAGGGTCCTGACTCTCTTGGTCTGCCCATGGCACACTGGGATATCTAGAATGAGTTCCTCATAACTCTTAGATCCTCTCATGTCATACTCACCGACAACAAGGACTCCTTTATTTGGGCATCTTCTCCGCTTGGGCTCTACACCCCGAAAATGGGCTATAAGCTACTGGAAAGTGAGCTAGAAGAGGGCGAACCACTATGGTGGTGAAAAACTATTTGGCACTCAAAATACCCCTTAAAAACCAGACTCTTCATGTGGTGCGCATTATCAAACAAAGTTCTGATTTGGGAACGAATGAGCAGTTGGAGGATAGAGGGTCCTGGGTGGTGCTCCCTTTGCAAACAAGCCTCAAAAACCTTACCACACCTATTCATTACGTGCCTATTCATTTCTCATATTTGGGCTCTGTTACAAACTGCTTTAAATATGGAAACTCATTGGACAGGAAACTTGTTGGAACATGCTTGGAGGCACTGGATTGACTCCCCTGCTACTTTACACTTTCGAGCTCTTCCTCTTCTTGTTATTTGGGGCACCTGGTTGGCTCGCAACAAGGCCTTATTTCTGGATAAACTTCTTGTCCCGGACCTCATAGCAGCTCAGAGTGTTGATATCCTATCTTATTTTCCACAAGTGAAACATACTCCCCCTATTCACACTATCATTACTAAAACTTTTGATCCCTCTATCCCTTTGGATTACTTCGATGGGGCTGAAAATGACCAACTCTGCGGGGGGGGTAGTTGACTTACACCTTTTACACTCCACTTACTATCATATTCAGTTGGGACTTGGCCCTGGTACCAACAATTTTGCTAAGCTTTTTGTGCTTAAACTACTACTTTGTTTTTCTCTTGAGAAAAACTGTAGACACATTCAAATTTTCGGAGAGTCCATGAATGTTATAAATTGGGTCAACAACATTCAGCATTGCCACAATCTATTTTTAAGCATAATTTTGGATGATGTAATGCGACTTCGGAGGGATTTTGAAACCTTCTCTTGTCGCCATGTATATAGGGAGCGCAACACTTCCGCGGACACCCTCTCAAAGCTAGGACTTACACTACCTTTTGGACAGTGGAAGATTGCGGCAACTAAACATGGACAAGATTTTGAGTTTTTTCATAGACCCTTCATAGATGGAATGGAACCACTAGAGAACTAAATTTTGGCTTGGGAAACTATTATATTTTTTTCCACTTTGGAGGCGTCTTGGGGCCCTCGCTATTTTGTATATGAAATTTTGGGACATTGGCTCAATACAGCCGCTCTATTTTTTGAACAGCCACAATGCTAGATACTCTACCGGAAAGGCTTACATAAGCTTTCTACAATATGTAATTTGATTTCTCTTAATTAAATTACGCTTTTTTCTTTGGAAAATAAAACAAAGATGTAATAAAGGGAAAGGAAAAGATGATACCATTAGGTCTCATCACATCTTTCAAGAATAGAAGAATAAACACATATGAAATTACTTCCTACCATGGATAAAATTATTAATCGTGCCTAAAATAAAATTTACTTCCCTGAAAAAAAATGGAATAAAAAACACTTATCTTAGAAATTAGAATGGGGTGACTGAAAACTTGACTGCAACGTTCCACCCATCCAACTGGTCTCTTTTCAACATAGGTTTTTCTACTGAGAGACCACCCCTGAGCTGGGAACGAATCCACTAGGGCGCAAAAGTATTACTCCACTTTCCATAACCTTTATCAACTCAATATTCTTCACCTTCGAATATCCCCCCTTTACAAACACATCAGTGCCCTCTTTATAGCCAAACTTACTTTTTGTTCTATTTTGGACTTCCAAGATAAGTTGTTGTTTGATCTTATATTAACTTAACTTTTTAACTTTAGTTAATTTTAACTGATCGACTTACTTAGTCAATCTTTAACTAATTAGTTACATTATCTTTAACTTATCTAACTTTAACTTAGATAGCTTTATTAAACCTTATCCAATTATCTCATTAGCTTTACCTTTAGCTAACTTTAATTAATTAACTTAAGATAAATATCTTATCTTAATTGTCACTCAACCAATTAACTCATTAACTTCTAGCTTATGTAGTTAAGAGCATAGGTTCCATTAATAGCTGAGAGTTACCCATGCATTAGCTGCCATTTTTCCATGCATTAGCTACTAGTTAATCTTTTCTTCTTTTGTAGATAAGCTTTTATAGCCTTTTAAGACTTTAAATCATTTATTTTTAATAAAAGAAAATCAATCCTTCTTTAATCTAACTTACTTCATTTAACTTATTTGCAATAACATTTAAATAGTTATTTATAAATATCAATATGTTTTCTTGGTATAATAAATCATTTTATCTTTATTCTTAAGTTATAATTAAGAAAATATAAACTGTTTTCCACTTAGGAGCTTTAACAAAATCCCCTATCGAGGCCAGGATATCAATGTCGTTTAGGTTAACTCCTTACTTTTACTTAATGGCGCTCAATATTGGTTAGCCTTATGCTAATAGTTAGGTCATAGGAACTTATTACTACCTTGTGATGACTACTAGTTTCTTCAGGGCCCTTATCTAGGACTAATTATTAACACATGTTGGCACAGGGTTGGAGCGCACAAGTGAAAAACCCCTGGCGGTGAAAGGGTCAAAGACAAGAACAAAGGACCGGTTGCAAAGCTGAGATATGCGGAAGTAATTATTTAAGTTAGTCAGCGATGGGTAATTAGGACCATTTGTAATGGACAAGTGCGCCTATAAATATAAATAATATTGTAAGCTTTAGAGATCATCATAATCGATTGGAGGATCAGATGAGAAGAAACATTTTGTGCCACTTATAAGCCTGAGGGAATTTTCTTGAGTTTTGAAATATGATATGATACCTTCGCATCTGTTGTATTTCTGTCTTTTGGATCAATCTGTGGTGTATTTATCTGGTTTTGGTTCTATACTATGATTAATATGCATATCTATCTTCTGTTTATCATTTCCAAAATAGGATCATGGTTAATCCATTAAAAGTACAAGCTATACTTGAGATATCCGTCCCCCGAGAACATGACGATAATTACAAAGAGTCCAAGGTAAATCCAATTTCCTTTGACGCTTTGTCCTTGATTATGCAAATCAATCTCATGGATTTCTTCGTCTCCTCAGAAAAGACTATTGGGTGAGGCCCAATTGCAACAATTTTGATGGTGAATTCCAAGTCAAAGGACATTTTGATGGCAAATTCCAAGTCAAAGGACATTTTGATGGCGAAGTACAAGAGGAAGGACACTTTTGATGGAAGAAGTACAAGTTAGGCGAGTCCTAACATCAACCAGTTTTGGGAGAAACAACTCTGCAATTCCTGGGAGTAGGGCGTGTAGAGAAGCGAAGTGGCAAATAAGGATCTATCCCCTTAGTAAATGTGAAGTACTAAGGATCAGCAAAGTAGTGGGGCAGTTATGTATGAAGCGACGAAATGTCATCTACAGGAGCAAGAAGTAAAGAGAATGGATGGTGGAAAGGACTCGCCACTATAGCATCAGAGCTGCGCGGTCAGAACTGCGACAGTCGGAGAAGCGTCAGAGCCTGAAGAAGCGGCGCAAAGGACACCAGAGCTCCAACGAAGTAAATACAAAGCATGGTAAATAGGAGAACCGTGTCATTTTTGGTTTAAGGGTACCATGGGGTTTCGACCCATAGTTATTGTAAAGATGTGACCTTCGGGCACAATTTATAAAAGGGGCAATTTTGCATAAGGAAGGGTTAGATTTTGTGGGTTATGTTGAATATTGTAAGACTTACTGTAGATCTGTGCTGAGAGATCTAAGAGAGGAAAAATATTATGCAGTTGTGTGCATAGAGGTCTATTGTAGAGAAGAGTCTACAGCTGAGTGTGCAGACTGGAACTGTTAACCCCTTCCAAGAAATATAAGAATAGTTCCTATGGACATAACTCCCATATGGGGGTGAGCCATGTAAATATCTATGTTGTGTGATTGTGTTTATGAGTTATTTCATGTTTATGAATGTTATTCTTTTGTATGTATTTCCATGTGTATGTTGATGAGAATAATATGCTAAGTAGTGGACACACATTTTTTAATATGCTAAGTGTTAATGAATGTGATGAATGTGTAGTTTCCTAGTTGAACAGTTAAGGAATAACAATAATTCAACGGAGTCTATATTGTTAGAACTGTGGAGTGTGCAGTTACATAATTGCACTATTATAATATGGTAAATTCGCAGTAACAACAATTCAGCGAATCCCGTAGGTTGTTGAGAAACGCAAGTGCGTAGATGCATGCTAAGGAGTGATCTACAAGGTAGATGATAAGTGAAATGCACATATTCACCTCGCATAACATAACCGTGCGTCCCCAGGTTACAGAAACTTGATTCGGTAACCACCCATCTTCGCTTCGGATGAGACTTCAGCCTGCTTGTAGGTTGATGTCAAAAGGTCCAGTGAAGTGGATTTGTTGGACCACGACTATAAAGAACCTCGTAGAACCTAGATCATCCCCCAAGAAATTAATAAGAAGATAGCTACGAACCAACAAAGACATATCATTTCAATGGGATGAACAATATCAATCCTATTTTGAGGCACTCAATAAAGCACTGGAGTCATCTCCCCTTATCTCCCCACAAATATTCGACAAGTATTCCATCCTCTACTTCTCGGTGTCATCTAGGGCTGTTGCTATTGTTTGTGTCCAGTGTTGGGTATGTGTTACATTTTCTGCATGTATGTGAAGGGGAGAGTCCGCTTGTCAACGATGTGCGCCGATATGCCGTTTCAGATACGAAAACGAGCAGGAGGTCGTTTCATTTGCGAGCATAGCGAGCCAAACTTTTTTTGTGTTATTTTTGGTTATTTTGGGGATTTTTCTTAAAATATGTGATTTAATCTCAATTAAGGGATTGAGGTCTATTGACTTATCCAGGTTAATGGATTAGGGTATTGGATGTTACGGAATATCTATATTGTATTGTGAGTGATTCATAATGAAATAATGAGAAGAATAGGAGGTGTGGCTCCAAGGTTTGCTAGTTTTCCCAGTTAAGGGTTTCCAGGGTAAATCTCTATGTACTATGTGTGAATGTTGTGATGTAATCTCTGATTTGCTTAAAATAATATGTATGCTTTGCTTTTCTAAACATGTTTAAAACTTACATGTGGTATCAGAGCTCGTTTTTGGTTTCATGGGGATGCCTCTGTTGCTGAGGGTTCGACGCGGTTGATAGATCTTGGGCGTGTGATAAACCTGGGTTCAGTGGGAGCTTTGCAACCTTTATTTGTGCATTGAAAGAGAATGGAGAGCAGTTCAAGAATTGAGACTGAGAAGTTTAATGGCCAAAATTTTTAGCTATGGTAGCTCAAAATGGAGGATCTTCTTGTAGATTGGGATAAGTGGGTTGCTGTGGATCCGGGTACACAACCCATAGGAATGTTGAACTAATATTGGGAGAAATTAAATAGAAGGGAGAGGAGTACGTTTCGACTGTTCTTATCAGACTTTGTGTTATTGAACATATCTAGAGAATATACTGCGGTAAATCTTTGGACGAAACTAGGGAGTTTGTATCAATCAAAATCCATTATGAACAAGTTGTTTCTGCAAAAGAACCTGTACCACCTCAGAATGGATCATAATGACATAGTGATAGAGCATCTACATGTATACAATACTCTAGTAAGTCAAATAACCTCTGTTGGAATTACAATGGCTGAAGAAGATAAATGTATTACATTATTGTGTTCTTTGCCAGATTCCTGGGACAACCTAATTGTAGCAATAGGGAGTGCTAATCAAGCAACTTTAAAATTTGATGAAATAGTATCATCCCTGCTATCAGAAGAGATGATGCGAAAAGCCATGGATACTCATAGCATGAATTCCTTATCTGTGAGAGGTCATTCCTAAGAGAGAAACAAAAATAAGGTATCTGGGGGGGATATCTAAATCCCCAAGAAAATTTATAAGGAAGTGTTGGAAATGCGGTAAAGTTGGGCACTGTAAAAAGGATTACAGATCTAAGAATATTAATAAAGGAAAGGGACTAGAGGATACCTCTACCACAGACATAAAGACTTTTTCAGAAGAAGGAGGGGATGTGTACCAAGAATCTACTGGTAGTCCTTCAGAACGTGATATATTGTTGATTGACTCAGGTGCATCATGTCATATGACCCCTCATAGGGAGTGGTTCTATGAATATGAAGAGCACAATGGAGGAGATGTGTTCTTGGGAGATGAATCACTAGCCAATATCATTGGGCATGGTAGAGTCAAGTTGAAACTTAAGGTTGGAAGGATTAGAACTCTTCTCGGAGTACTACACATTCCAAATCTAGCGAGAAACTTGATATCTGTCAGAAATATGGATATTGCAGGTGTAAAGATTGTGTGGAGATGGTGGTTGCAAAATGGTTCGAGGATCAATGGTATTGATGAGGGAAATTTGGTATGGAACTCCGTATACACTATTGGGAAGAACCATTGTTGGTGAATGTAATAGTTATGTTGTTCTTGAGGGGGGAGATACAAAACATAGAACCCTAATTGCATCAGGAGGAAAGACAATGCTATGGCATCAAATATTGGGGCATATCAGAGACAAGAGACTTCGAGCATTACAAGGTAAAAGTATGGTTGAAGGTATGATTGATTGCACTCTAGATTTTGATTTCTATGAACATTGCATATATGGAAAACAGAATCGAGTAAGATTCGCATCTAGTGCTACAAGAGCAAAGAAAATTTTAGAGTTAATACACAGTGATGTGTTTGGGCCCATGTTTGTTCCATCACTAGGTAGATCTGTGTATTATGTTTAATTCATAGATGATTTCTCAAGGAAAACATGGATTTATTTCCTTCGAAATAAATCTGAATTTTTTTCTAAGTTTAAAGAATTTAAGGCTCTTATCGAGAATCAAACAAAAAAGAAAATAAAGGTGTTGAGGAAAGATAATGGTGGAGAGTTCTGTGGGAATGAATTCGAGGAATTCTGTAGAAAGTGCGATATAGAAAGGCAGAAGACTAATCCATATACACCTCAACAAAATAGATTTGTTGAAAGGATGAATAGGACGCTGATGGAAAAGGAAATAAGTATGCTAAGCAGTGTCGGGATAGGATAAGAATTCTAGGTAGAGGCAATGGAGACAACATGTTACTTGGTAAATTGATCACCCGCATCATATTTGGTTGAAAAAACACCACAAGAGGTATGGACTGGTAAGAAACCCTCTCTTAAACATCTGAAATTTTTTGGCTATGATGCTTATGTACATGTTCCAAAGGAGAAAAGGAGTAAGCTTGAAAATAAAGCTGAAAAATGTATCTTTATTGGTTATAAAGATGGTATGAAAGGTTATAAGATTTGGAATCCTGTAACTAAGAAGACTATCTACAATCGAGATGTTGTGTTTAGAGAGGTCAAAGAAATTCCCAGACAGGAAGTGACTCCAATGGAAAAGGAACCAGAGAAGATAGATTTTGAGTTAGAAGATGAAGAATTTGACTCAATGGAAGAATGTGAATCAGAAGAAGAAGAACCTCATACCCCAGTTTTGAGTAGATCATCTCGAGAAAGAAGGCAACCAGAAAGGTATTCCCCTCCTGATTTTTTGTCTAGTTTTGCTTTATCTATTACTGATGATGATCCTAGAAACTGGAAGGAATTTGTTGATTCATAGGACATAGATCTCTGGAAGAAGTCCATGCTTGAATAAATGGAAGCCTTGGACAAAAATGAAGCGCGGGATCTAGTTCAGTTACCTACTGGAAGAAAATTCATTGGCAGCAAATGGTTGTTTAAAAAGAAGCTAAATGCATAAGGTAAAGTGGAGAAGTACAAATCCCTCCTAGTAGTAAAGGGATATTCTCAGGTAGAGGGAATTGATTTTGGTGAAATATTTTCTCCAATTGCAAAATTAACTTCTATTAGACTTCTTCTTTCTATTGCTGTTGCTTTTGATCTTGAAGTAGAGCAGATGGATGTGCAGACAACATTCTTACATGGGGATATAGAAGAAGAAATCTACATGAAACAACCAGAAGGGTTCACAATGAAGGGAAAGAAAGAATTGGTATGTAAACTAAAGAAGTCCCCTTATGGTTTAAAGCAATCTCCAAGGATGTGGTACAAAGATTTAAAATGCAGGAAAGTAAGCCAGTCAAGGTCACTATACCTGTAGGTGTAAAGTTATTTGTAGAACAGTGTCCCAAGACACAAGAAGATGAAGAAGATATGGCACGAGTTCCATATGCTAGTGCGATTGGCAGTTTGATGTATGCAATGGTCTGTACCAGACCGAACATTGCTCATGCAGTGGGAGTTTTGAGCAGATATATGTCAAAACTAGGGAAGGAGCACTAGACAATGGTAAAGAGGGTCTTCACATATTTGAGTGGCACTACAGACTATGCAATCAACTACCAAGGAAGACCTGGACTAGTCATAGTAATAAATTGTTGTTGCTACAACCTGATCCCAAAATTTTTGAAAATTATGGGGCCCCTCCTTTTCTCTTAAGAGAAATTTTTAGAGTTTAAAGTCTTCCTAGAAAATCCTACCTTCAAGCTTAGTTTTGAACACCTTTCTGTTTTGGTGAGACTCGACGAGTCAAGTCGAAACGGTCGGAGGAACTCGGTTAAAACCGTCGAAAGGGTTGCATCTCCTTTACTTAGTTTTTCAAAGAACTTCGTTTCAGCATGAAAGGTATTTTCGGTGAAGAAAATTTATAGGCCGCGATACTTTTTGGCGGAACTCAAGATCTTGTGCCGAAACGGTCGCCGACCAAAACATTGAGCACGCCGCGACACGTTCTGGTGAAACTTCATTTCTTGTGCTGAAACCCATTGGAAAAAGGTTTTTAACATCGTGATAACTTTTTGCGTAACTGGAACATTATCGCCGAAATGATCACTGATGATCCATAAGGTGAGCCAACAAGTCCAAGGCAAAAGGAATCACTAGAGGAGTTTAAGTGCTTTGCATTTCGACTGAACTCAGTTAATGCCATCGAAACAGTCGTAGGAGAAAAAACAAAACTTGCAGTAAGCCGCCGATCAAACCTTGTCGAAACCATCATCGACACACTTGAAGATTCTCCGTTGACGCGTTTTGTGGGAGTTGTGTGGGTTACACCGATATAGTCAGCGGCATTCTTTTAGTAGTAGCGACGCGAAAATATGAAACTCGTTGAAATGGGGTTGGCCATAAGTGACCCCAACAAACTCTATTAACTTCGCATTAAAACGCCACCAACTACACCCACTTCGCTTTTAATGCTTCATTTGCAAAGGTTATTTATAGGGCTTGGAGTTATTTTTGTGTTGTTTGAATTTGCCAAAACGTCGTTTCGAGTCTGTTTGTTTCCTCCACCACTTACCGAATGCCGAGCATCCCAATGCCGTCGAGCTCCGCAACCAGTCAACGATTGACAGGTAGGCCATCTTGTGCCTTTTTAAGTTACTCTCATTTTCTGTTTGGTAGTTAGGAGGGGGGTTTATATGTCGTTGACCCTTTCTCATGACCAATTTGTCCACACTGTCCTAACCTGCAAAGGGGTGATCTAGCTTTGGGGCTTTAGAGTTTTTGTAAAAAAGGGGTTTTGATTTTCACCCATTTGCGGTTTTTAACACCTCAACGGTCACCCTACACTTTCGAACAACCAGAGGGATTTCAGCTGGACCTCATGCCCTTAGTTGACCTAACCGCTGTCTGGTTTGATTTTACCCACAGTTGAAAGTTCTTTTTAGGTGCTACCGGCTAAATACAGTGAGCCCTTTGTGGCCACAAAGCCAACATAGAGCCATGGTAGCTGTCTTGTCGATGACAAGTGCGAAAACACGAACCATGTTGGTCGTTACCATCGAACACTGACTGGATCACATTCTTAAAACTCATGCTTCTCTCTTGTTTTACCAACTAAACCTATTTTTTTCATTTCGCATAGTAGCTCAAGCTAAAACTTTGAATACTGGTTCAACCATCATCCCAAGTTGCATTCAGAATTTACATTTAGTAGTTGGTTGTGTTTATTGTTAAAATAGTTAGCAGGGTTAATTGGAATTATTTTACATATGTTATGTTTTCCCACCTGCACATTGATAAACAAAGCACAAAACTTGTTAGCATGATAATGGTGTTCTTCTCAACACTACCTATCACTAGTAATATGTCTGAAAATGATTGATTAATTTATTTTTGAATTTTGCTTACACATGGCTTTCTTTTTATCAAAATTTGAAAAAATGACTAAGAAAGGAGCCAAGAGAAATCTAAGGTAGTTAAGTCAGGATCAGATGTCGAGATTATATTGGAAACCAAGGTAGAGACCGTGTTTGAGGATACTAAACCAGTGATTGGGATTCTCCCTAAATTCAAATGGGTGGAATTATATCAAATGATCCGGGACTAGGATGTCCCTGGTGTAATTCTTGAAGAAATGGTCTTATATCAGAATATCAAGAAATCTGGCATCACAAAAGCAACTACACACCCAGAGCTTTTTCCTTGATCAGAGGTCATCGAGTGGAGTTTATGGCAAGATGATGTCATGTCAAGGATCATGTCAGACAAAAAAGGAGAAGCATTTGCATCGTTCCACCCAGCTCACATAGCAGTAGCATACAAATTACCACACGCTCAGGTCCTGCTGACTGAAGAATGGCTTAAAAGTATTAACATGGACACTCTCGAGTATGCTAATAAAATATTAATACCAGGGAAGCAGCTGAGGTAGAGAAAAAGAGGATGATATGAGTGTCAAATCCCTAGGACACCTTTTAGGATCATATCCCCGATGTTAAGCAGGATTTTCGGCATATCAGACGGGACTATCTACAAATTAAATTGGATATCAATGATCCACCACGTAGAATTCCATGGTACAATATTTAACTAGGAAGACATCATCTCAGACATTTTGTCATCAACAATAGCGGCTGCAAAAGGAGGTTAGACCTAGAAGAAGGAATAATTTTACATGTCGTCATACCTCATAGATTGCATTTTATCAAGGCACCCATTCCCCAAGTTGGGTTGCATCTGGAACAGAGCTGAATCCCCAATATACGTTTCTTATAAGATCTTGTGGGCCCATAAATACAAAGGTTATTATAAGCTCATATGTGAAGAATTTATCATGCCTCTCTATGAGTTGATTTTCAACAAAGTACCAAAATGCTTGTCTGAAAATGCCATGGCAGTTGTAGAAGAGTATGGGGATTACTATTTTTTGCAGGAGGACATGTATCTCAGGATGTATGGAGGTTCCAAACCTCCATCCCTTTTTCCCAAATATGCGACTGATTATGTAGTTCACAAAGAAGCAATAAGGCAAGTCTTCATAGATGGGATTGGTGGTTTCTTGCATGATCGTAAAAAGGATTCATTCCCACCATTGCCTTTATGTATTGGGGCATACAAATTCTCCAAAGTTAAAACTATTGAAGATTTTTTTCAAGAATTGGAAGCTTTCCATTTTGGCGAGAAGAGTTTCATGAGAAATGACAATATCAACAAAGTTTTCTAGCATTGTGGAGAAATCAAAATACATTTTGACTATGCCAATTACTTTGAAAAATATGAAGAGGTATTCAGGAGAGCTAGCAACATGACCGAGCTGAATAAGCATTTTCGTCCCAAAAGTGGAGTCGATTGCAACACTGCTGCCAAAGCTGCTAAGCAGGCATAATTACAATGGAAAAGAGACGAAGTTGTAGCTCTACAATTAGCAAAGGAAGAACAGAGGCTAAAAGAAGAGAATGAAAATATTTAGAAAGAACAGGCCGACAAAATTCAGAAAGAATAAAATTTAAGAGTTCGGAAAGAGTAGGCGGAAAGAATCCAGAAAGAAGAAGTCGAGAAACTGCAAGAAATGAGAGAAAGACCAGAAAAGGAAGCAGCTAAACAGCAAAAGAAAAAAGAGGAAGAAGAAAATTCCAAGAATTTTGTGGAAGTGGGAAGCCCAAGCATGCAAAGCATGGACACAGACCCGCCCGAGGTATCCAATGAAATACTCATAGGAGGCCACCTCCCATTGGCTAAGCTCGGACTCACTCCATTTACCCCGCCAAAGGAGCACACTGTGGCCCAATTGGACACAATCATCTTTGATCGTAACAGAAAAACCATCTCAAAGAGAATGGAAAAGAGACTGAAAATGTGCTCCCAACCGGATATCGCCATTGTTCAGGATAGCACCATCTTGGAGGGTACACACAAAGACCCCAAATTCATGGCATCTGTCAATGTAGTTGTTGCTCAAGCAAATGAAGATAATATTGACAAGTTGATGAATGATATTGAGCGAAGAAAACTGAAGGTGCTCAAATTAAAGGGTAATCTAGTGAAGGATCGAGTAGAAGGGATATAATGGAAAAGGAAACATGACGCCCTTATATCCAAGCAAGAAAGAATAATGAATGAATACTAGAACTTGGATGAAGAAAAGGAGGCATTAACTGTACAGTTAATGATATTGGAAGGTGAGAAGAATGACCTTGAAGCTCGGACCACTCAACTAGAATCAAATGAGTCAGCATCCAACCAACATGTTCAAGGATTAAAAGTTGAGGTAGAGGAGCTGGAAAAGGAGAAAGAATATTCAACAAAACAGCTGGAGTCCACGGATAAAAGAAAGCTAGATATATCTTTGTTCTGTGATCAAGCCTGTAAAATCCAAGAACAAATATATCATTCTCAGGTGATTCTCACAGAAAAGATATATAAGATGAAGCTAATGATGGAGAGAATGGACGATATATCTGCGGAGTCACTGGAATTCAGGAAAAATCTGTGTGATGTTGCAGAAAAGATCAAAATCCAAATGGTCTAGAGAGACCCCAACTCTGAATACCCTGACAAATTGCTTCCTAAGACAACAATAAATTGGAAGTCAAAGATGGAGCTTTTAGAATTTTACAGGAAGGCTTCCAAAAAACTAAATAATGACATTCTAAAGACTATTCATAAGTGTCAGGATTTTTATGGGAAAATCCAGCAAGTTCATGAAAAGTGTCATCTCTCTCCACTCCCGCCAATGAGCGAACTTCCTTCAAGATATCTACACATGACAGATCTGCAGAGTGGATTGCAAGGGGATTTGGAATACTTCATAAATTTGGATGCTCTCACTAAGGAAGACATTCACCATTTTGTAGGGCAAGCATCCATACATGCATATTTCTTGGAAGATAGTTGCATAGCAGCAGAAGCAGGGATGGCACACGTTGAGACTCAGTTGTCGTATCATGAAGTCTCTTTACAAGTATTGGAGCTCAGCAAAATTAAATTTATTACTAAAGGAGCTAATGCATGGGGGAAATATTCTTCCAGTTTAGCCGGGTCCACATAAATATGAATTTGTAATTATCTTTTATATTTTCTGATGTAAGCACTAGAAGACAAAATTTTGGGAATTTTAGGGTTAGGGTAGATGAAGAGGCACTAGAAGAAAATTTTTGTAAAGATAAATAGGGGAAGAGAATAGATAATAAGGACTTTTGGCAGGTACAATAGAGATGGACTATTTTTTGTATGAGAACTATTTTTATGCTTAATAAAGAAGGATTTGATGCCTGGGAAAAGCTGGTGCATAGATTTTGCATGGAATGTGTGGAATGTTAATGGAACTACTTCTTATTGCATTCATAACTCATACTGTGAGATCATTCTAAATTTCTTGAATTACTTCCTGGTGATGAATGATTTTTCTTTCTGTGTAATTGTTTATGTGTTAAATGAGTAATAATTTGCTTTATCATATCAAAGCTATCTTTGATATTCTTTCTGTTGTAAATGTGATTATTATGTTGAAACAGTTATCTGTGAGACGTTTATGAGCATTTCGAATTTATTACTCTTAATTCAATCTTGCTCTCTCTAGGGATAGGATAGTTAGATTATATTAATTTAGAATAGGGATAAATAGGTAATTGATAAGGCAGTAGTGGTAAGACGAGAGGTAAGAACATGCGCATCGCTAGTGTGGTTTATGCATATCAATTATATGCATTTAATTAGGGTACTTGCATCTCATAATTAAAATAAAATACTTAAATGGTGAATCGGGCCGTAACCGGTAAAATATTTATACAATTACACACACACAGTAGCTGGACCGTTAACTGGACGGACTCCCCCACACCAAAAGGTGAGCGATCTAATTGGGCTTGCTTACCGGGGAGAATCCCCAAATTTTGGTGCTGGGATTTCAGGGGCATCAACATAAATGTACATGGATTTGTTGATGCAAACTGGGTTGGAGATATTGATCATAAAATATCTACAAGTGGGTATGTGTTTAACCTATTTGGAGGAGCTATAAGTTGGATGAGCAAGAGACAGGCTGTAGTTTCTCTCTCAACTACTGAAGTTGAATATATGGCTGCCACTCATGCAAGTAAAGAAACTGTATGGCTGCAAAGATTATGTTTAGGTGTTGGTTTTGTACAAAAATATGTAAGGTTAGATTGTGACAGCCAAAGTGCAATCTTCCTGAAAAAGAACTATGCTTATCATTGTAAGACAAAGCATATTGATGTGCAATATCACTTTGTGAGAGATATGGTTGAAGACCAGAAGGTGTTGCTGGAGAAGGTTGACACCTTGAAGAATGTTGCAGACTTATTAACAAAGTCTGTCATTATAGATAAGTTCTCTTGGTGTAGAGAATATATGGGAATCGATGCCCTGAACCCGTGACTTTATGACTACATGAATCATTGTTATGCAGAGAAAAAAACAAGTGGGAGAATGTTGGGTATGTGTTATATTTTCTACATGTATGTGAAGGGGAGAGTGCACCTATCAATGCTACATGTGATGATCCCTTCGACACCTTTTTGGGAATTTTCTGAAAATATGTGATTTAATCTCGGTTAAGGGATTGAGGTCTATTGACTAATCTGGGTTAACGGATTAGGGTATTGGATGCTACGGAATACCTATATTGTATCAGGAGTGAATCATAATGAAATAATGAGAAGAATATGAGGTGTGGCTCCAAGGTTTGTTGGTTTTCCCGGTTAAGGGTTTCCAGGGTAAATCTCTGTGTACTATGTGTGAATGTTGTGGTGTAATCTTTTTTTTCTTAAAATAATCAGTATGATTTGCTTCTCAACACAGGTTTAAAACTTACAACCAAAATGGTGACGGAAAAAATGAGCATGTAATTTATTACATTAGAAAAACACTAGATAGCCCCACATCTCAACTACAACCTTGATGAGAATTGATCATTAGTCATCGTACTCTCAGTGCAAAAATTGCGCCACTGTATCCTGCTACGCAAAACCACGATGATCATTGATTCCAACCATATGCAATGCATAGTTATCCAAATTCTCATCAACCGTAACTTTGCACAATGGATCATAATTCTTCAAGAATTTGATCTTGAGTTTCTTATTCCCTAAATAAAGAAATATTTTTCCCTTTCCAAGCTAATTACAGACATTCCTGCCATTACAATGAGCAATCCTATAAAAAATTAATTCCCCGATGAACACATATTCATCTTAACCAGTGATGACCCATGGTATGGGGATATATTGACCTAACTACGAGCAAAAAATGTTTCCCCACATCTAACCCATGATGATCGTCATCGCATTCATCATAAATCCCCTGATACCTCCTCCTAGGAGGCATTTTGTATCGATGGGGAATTGGCACCATTTTACATCGATGCCTCTCTCACGAGGAAGTCAAACAAGTTGTCAATGATTTCCACAGTGGAGCTTGTGGGGGATACCTATCCGAGTTGGACACCGTCCAAAAGATCCTCCATGTTGGGTACTTTTGGACTTCACTATTTAAAGATTGCATATACATAATAAAACATTGAAAAAAATGCTAGGTCTTTTCTTACAAGGTACATGTGTCACCCGCACCTCTCCTAATCCATTCCAGTAGTTGGCAATGTTGTCGAATGCTAACATCAATTGCGACAAGTCGACTTCGACACAACTTTGGCAAGTTGTCAAATTTGACGTGAATTCGACAAACTCTGCAAATTCGACAAGTTCAGCGACCTCAAAACAATTTCATTACGTCGACTTGTGACTTGCGTAGCATCGACTTGCGACTTGCGACTGTCGAACTTCGACAAATTGTCTCTCTGTTTTCCAGTCGACTATAATGGTTGAACTTCCGAAACTATTCTGAATTCTCTTGTAAATGAATGTAACAGGAAGGAACCCAAGCATCTTAGCACTCTCTATATAAGCATGTATAATATTGTAACATACATCTTATCGATCTTGTTTCCAGTAATAGAGAAATCAGTTCGCATTCCTGCATATTGTCTGTGTGTATTTGTGTTTATCTCCATAGTGTATTCCTACTTTTCTTATTCTCTTTCTTATTATGCCTCCGCCATAACATAGCCGACTCATTCAGTCGAATTGTTGTCCCCCTCGTGCTTCCTGGGCGCGTGTGGATCATTGGCATCATTGCTCATTTAGAGCTTCATCAGAGCGCATCAACTTTGTTCATGCTTAAGTTTTGAGTAGAAACTTCCAGAGAAGTTACCTGACTTATGCTGGTTCAAACACGCTCACAAACTCAACAATCCAAGAAGACACTACCTCTAGAAATGGCAGAAGAAATAGGCGATTGACATGCATTCGATGAGACACGGTAGCTCACAGAGAAAGCGCTGGCTCGACAATGAACTGAGATGTTCACCCAGTTCAATGAGATTCTCACATGATTTTCTTCGACTTCGGGAGCATTTCTAACGAGAACTAACTACAACAAAATCAACCCCTTCAAAGTGCAAATGAATTTGGACATAGCGAATCTAGAAGGCAATATTGACGCAAAATCCGTCAGCAATTGGGTACAACAATTGGAATCCTATTACTCTGTGAATCAACTCTCGGAAGCTGACAAGATCACCATTGCATCCCTAAATATGTCAACATCTGTGCATTGCTGGTGGGAGAACCTCTCGACAAAGATGGAGAAAATAGGATACCCCATCGACACATGGGAGAAATTTGTCGAATACGTACGGAAGGAGTTTTACTCACCCAAGTACCTTAAGTAGTAGTATAAGAAGCAGCAACAGTTAAGGAAATGGAAAGACCAGTCCGTACAAAGTTACACCGACAAGTTGTATCGACTCATGGCTAGACTTGGCATTCAAGAAGAAGAAAATTTGCTTGTTCTGAAGTACGTCAGCGGATTATCCCAGTACATTCAGTTGTATATGGAGTTTCTAACTGTCAATACATTCATGGATGCATTCCACTATGCTAGAAAACGCGAAACCAAGAAAAAGGGAAAAGCACACTTCGCGACAAAGCCGACATCAAGCTGACCACCCGACAAGAAGGCACCAACCAACTTCGACAAGTCGAAATCTTTTCAGCTGAATCCGGCAAATCCAAATCATGGCAAAAATCCTTTTCACAAAAGGGAACATAGCAAGCAACCTACCGGGAAATGGTGCGATTACCACCACCCATCTTGGCATGATACGTCTAAATGTAAATCTCGGAAGACATTTTTTGAAAAAGTGTTGACATCCAATGCGTTCGACAATACTGTGGTAGAATCTAACCCAGAAGCAATGAATTTTTTGACATTGACATCGACAACTCCAGCAACCTCGACTGTCGTCAACGAGGAGGAATGAGAGCACCTATTCCATACATAGATATGGTTTCAAAACAATCCATTGCATGTGATTGTGGACAATGGAAACCAGAAGAACTTTGTTTCTGAAGAACTTGAGAAGAAACTAGGTTTTGGGACCACTCCGCATCCTCAGCCTTACAACATTGGTTGGATGAAGGATGGACAAGAGCTAAGGATCCCTCGACAATGCAAAGTTTCCTACTTCATAAATCCTTTTGAAGATGAAGTACTTTTCGACGTGGCACCACTCTCCATAGCCGATGCCATGTTCGAGAAACCTTACCTATGGGATCGCCATGGAAGTTACCAGTCATGACCGCAGAAGGTGATTGTCAGAATTCAGAATCAGTGGTACATCATACTAGAACGACGACGTACACCAATGGCTACAATGATATCTGCTAAACAGACAAAGAAGCTCATCAAACATGCTCAGAAGTTCGCATTGATTATGATAAAGCTGCAACATTCTAGGAAGACTGCAACAACCAATCGAGTCACCGGCCAGTGCAGCTCTCGACAAAAGCAATAGATCGACAATATTCTTAATGAGTACCAGAACCTATTCCAAGTTCCAAACAGAGTACCTCTACATTTCCAAGTAAAACACTCTATTGAAATTGCTCCCAATTCTTCTTTTCCTAACGCATCTGTTTACAGAAGATACATTCTCAAAAATGAAGAGATTCGTAGAAAAATCCAATATTTGATCGACAAAGGTCATATCCAAACCAACTCCTCCCTTGTGGAAGTCCAGTCATCCTCATTCCAAAGAAAGACAGGACTTGGCGCATGTGCATCGACTACAGGGCACTAAAAAAAAATTCGATGAAGAATCAATACCCTTTGATGCGGATAGATGAGCTCATCGACTATTTGAAAGGTGTTAAATTTTTTACTAAGCTCAACCTCAAGTTGGGATATCATCAGATTCCAATCAAGCCCTTAAATGTATGGAAAAATGCTTTCAAGACCAAGGAAGGATTGTTTGAATGGTTATTCATGCCTTTTGGCTTAACCAATGCACCTGCGACCTTCATGCAATACATGGATAATATTCTTCGATCTTTCATCGGCAAATGGGTCATTTTCTATCTTGACGACATATTGATTTTCAGTTGATCATGGGAAGAACATGTCAAACAACTTCAACAAGTCCTCAACACTCTCCAGTAACATCGACTCTACTTGAACATGGACAAATGTTCCTTTGCGATGAACAACATCAAATATTTGGGATTTGTAATTGACTCTGGAGGCATTCACATCGACCCAAACAAAGTACAAATTCTCAAATATTGGCCCATTCCTCACAACAGTCAAGAACTAAGAATTTTTCTTGGTTTGGATAATTTCTATCGATGATTCATATTCGGCTTTAGTCACATAGCCTGGCCCTTGAATCAGTTGACGAAAGGAAGTGAGAAAACTGTCGTCAAATGGACACCAACACAACAAGCAGCTTTCGAGTAGCTCAAACACAAGATATGCACTGCACTGGTACTTGTGTTACTTGATTTGCATCATCCCTTTGAGATTGAGATGGACGCATCGGACTATTCCTTGGGCGCAGCGATCACTCAGTCTGGTCACCCAATCGCTTTTCATTCTGAAACTTTTAACAACACTATTAGAAGATATTTGACATACAAAAAAGAACTATATGCCATTGTGCAAGCTCTCAAGCAATGGAGGCATTACATCCTTGGAAAGGAAACAATCATCCTCACTCACCATAAGCCTCTACATTTCGCTCCGACCTAGTCAAAACTACAAACAATTTGACAACTCAAGTGGATCAATTACCTACAACAATTCCAGTTTGTAATTAAGTATCGGAAAGGTAAAGCTAACGTCGTCGCCAATTGTCTAAGAAGATCACCCATTACTCTCCTTTTTACAGTGATGAGTATGCAGGGATATTGTTAACAATCAAATTGACACCCTTGACTAAGTGAAGGAGCAACATATGTTTACCATTCACCCGCGATAGGAAGTCATGACACAAGTTCAGTCAAAGACGAATCCTCTCTGAGAAATGCATTAAAATGCATTAATTGTGTTTAAAACATCCTAAGTGGAGCAAAAATCCTAAAAACTATTCAAAAGTGGGTTTTCACTTGAAAATAATCAAAATGAGGAAAATGACTAATCCCACATTTAGAAGAGAAGCCTAAGGTCCATTTCCCAATGCTATATAAGAAAGGCATGGGAGGCATGGTAAAGAGAGAAAAAAAGAGCAAAGGCATGCTGAGGAGATTCTGAAGGAAGAAAAGAGCTCCAAGTCTTCAAAAGCAAGGATGAAGGAAGGAGAATTTATGGCAAGGGAGGAGGCACTCACACCAGGATTCCTGGTAATCATGTATCTTCTCCATTGTTTTAGCATGAATTGATTCAAGTTTCTGGCATTTAAGATTTTTTTATGCTTATCATACATGATTTTAATTCCTAAATGATTTTAGATCTTAATGAGTTTTAATGAATGAATCTAGATCTATAGATGCTTGTAATAATCTTTTCATTTCTGACGTAGAGACTCACCACCTCTTAGCAAGATAGTTAAACTAGTGTAGACACAACCCTGCACTAAATACTGTTATCATATTGGCGACCATATTTGCAAAAGTTTGATTCCTTTTGAAAACATTTGAAAAAGTTTTACATAGTGAGTTACAAATATTTTTCAATTGATTTAAAAAGAATTGGTGAAAGAGTCATTTTCAAACTTATGCAAAATGCAAAGTTTTGGTTTCAAATTTGTTTTTTTCTCTTTAGATTAAGAAAAAATAAAAATATAAAAATAAATAAATAAAACAATTTTTTAATATACTTGGATTCAAATTGGTTTAAAGAGTACCCAAAACATGTTAAAGGCATATGCGAATTTGCATGGTCAACCAATTTTGAAAGTTCTTGGTGAAACCATTTTGGTAAATGCATTTTGGTGAAGGATTTTTGCTAATTTTGAAAACATATTAGATTTGAAATTTGAATGAACGAATTTTGAAATCATATTAAAGTTGAAATTTGAATGAATGAATTTTGAAATCATATTAAATTTGAAATTTGAATGAATGAACTTTGAAATCATATTAAATTTGAAATTTGAATAAGTGAAACTTGAGCGCCAAAACAACCTATGACTCTTTTTAAAAATGTTCCAAAAACTCATTTCCAAAATGTTTGAAAACGTTTGCATATTTAGGGTCAAATCTTTACTTTTTGACTAAAAAGAATCCAAAAAATTTGCAAAATTTCTTACATAGTTTGAGTTACAATTTTTTTACATTGTTTTAAAATGAATTAGTTTATTTTTTCCTTTTGAAATTTTTTTAAAAAGGTTGCAAAAGTTTTGATTAACTTGGGATGTATTTGGAGTTATATGCCTTTGAAAAGGTTTTGAACAAGTTTTGTTTATGTTGGGGCTAAAATATTTCCCATTAGATTTAAAAGAATTTCAAAGTTGTTGCAAAAGGTTTTGCATTATCGGATTCAAATTTTTATTAAAAAAAATTCTAACATTTTGCATAAGTTGTTGTTTTGGAGTTGAAATTCTTTTCATAACTTGCATGCACAATTAGAAAAGGTTGCACTCCTAGAGTTCCATTTTTTTGAAATCTATTGTGTATAAGGCATGTTTGAAAGAAACTTGTGAACCTCTAACTCTCCTTTAAGTTAGCAGATTCATCGAATTGAAAGGTAGAGTAGTGAGCATCTTGCATTGCATGGTTCATTTTGTTTTCGAGTCGAAACACCACCAATTTCACTTCCACTCCTGAGAGTAAGCAAACTTCCACTAAAATTTGGCGCTTAATCTAAAATTGACCAGCTTTTGATTTTCATATCACCAACAATTTTAGGTTAGTTCCTTTGATTAGGTTTGGAGAGTTAACACTCCTAGGATGAAAAACTTTGAAACTAGCATTGATTAAAGAGAGTAAATCCACTAGTCGCAAAAAACGCTTGTCAGGAAAGCACTTCTGAAACATGCGTCAAGCACGAGGTCAATCTGGATCAGTAAGGGTGGTTCCCCCTTCTTGCTTATTTAGTGGGACATGAGCTTATCGAGGGGATTCTATGTTCAGTGACAAGTCCTCGGGGTGACATCATTGTTTCTAGAGTTTCTGGTAATGAGAGTTGTCCTCGACTTACAACTGTCCGCCCGACCATCGATTGTGAAGTGGTAACTTTAGTGGCTATTCTTAGGAGATCACATAGGCTGTTGTGAGTGGGACACACTTACAATACTTAAGACAGACTTTGCAACTTTTACTCCTTGGGAGGGTGAGTGGTCAGGAACCAACACTTGTACCCTTGGCGATTAAAGTTTATTGTAACTGTTTCTCACACCTTCACTCCTAGCAATTGTATGAGGACATGAAATCCCTCAGTATCTACTAGTTTCAGAAGATCCTACTATCCATATTTTCACTAAGCTTCGGTTCTTTGGAAAAGTAAGTTTGCTTGCTTGAAATCTCTAGGGAATTTTTACTATGTGGACACTTTTCATTTTTTTCGAGTCTAGACTTCCTTAGGATTGTTTGATTCAAACTATCATTTTAAACACATCCTTTTATAAACTTCTTAGAAGTGGCTACTCTCCCGATCCGCCAGTCACAGCGGCAACGAGGTGAGTCACCAAAAATTGAAGGCACTGCTACATTGCAGAGACAGACACAAAAACCACATTCTAATGACTTGGAATCAAAACTAATTTTCAACTCAATTAACATTGCTGGAGAAGAACAACATCAAATCAACACTGAGAATTCATCATCACATCACGAACGGAATACATACATATTTGATAATCTTAATCTAGTTGAAATTGAAACATTGAAACATCACACACATGCTCATGAAATTCCTCCTTTGATGAGTCTTTTAGAACCAGTTGCACTTACTATCCGTGAGTCACTGGGTGATATCAAACCCCTTTCTGAAAGTTTGAATGACATGCACAAATAAACAAGGGACCCCCATGGCTTTCTCAAACATTGGTTTTTCATATGGATCAGCTATTCAGGGTCAACACACACAAGGAGTAAACTAGAGTCCTCATGGTATACAAAACACTTGTCCAAATTCTACTTTCGGGAGCAACCCTTCACCATGGAATGGTAATGTTCCTGGCGGAAGCAATCAACCATGGAACATTTATGCCAATTGGGGATATGCTCCTCAAATTAGTGGAAATGCCCCGGGGGGTTATCCTCCAATTTATCCTATAACAATGACTAGCGGAAATCCACCTATCAAACCCATTTCGCCATGGAGTGGGGAGGTTTCAGGAAGTATCCAATCTTCTTGGGGCCCACCTTCACAAGCAAGATATCAACCTTGGAATGCTTATCTAAACCAATAAAAAATTCAATGGAGTGGTCTGATTCCAGCTAGTAACCAATCTAATTGGGGCCCACCCCCGCAAGGGGGAAATCCACTCATGAATCCCAACCAGCAATGGAGTGGTAATGTTCCACCAAGTCAAAAATATCAATGGAACATACCCCTGCAAGGGCACAATCCACCTATTAATACTATCCCGTAATGGAATGGTAATGTTCCACCAAGTCATCAATCTCAATGGAACAAACCCCCACAAGGGGGAAATCCATACATGCAACCAAATTCACAATGGACTAGGCAATATTCAGCAAGTAACCAACCTTTTTGGATTCCACCTCCGCAAGGAGGCAGTCAACCTTGGAATGATTTTCAATACCAAGTTCAACTGCCATGGTATGGTTGGGATCTAGGAAATAACCAATCTTCTTGGACCCCACCTCCGCAAGGAGGCAATCCACCCAATGGTCATGGTTCAGGAAGTATCCAAACTTCTTGGGGTCAACCTACGCAAAAGGGAAACCCACCTTAGAATTCTAATCACACCCAAGGATCACATCAGTGGAGTGGTCAAGTTCTAGAAAGTAACCAATCTTTTGGGAACCAACCTGCAAGACCTGCATTTGATCCAGCTAGGTTGCCACATGAACCTCATGTCAATGGTATGATGGATTCCGTCAACCATTTTGAACAGATTACCCCACATTTGGGACAAGTTTCTATTTAGAATTCACAACCCACAGCTGGCCAGGCAATGCAAGAACCTGCTAATCCTTCCAACAATTCTAACATCCTCACAGTCTCATCCATAGACCTTAGAGGAAAGAAGAAGAAGTACAAGAGTAAGAAAAATGCTAACTCTGGGAAGGGAGATGCACCAACTATGCTTCAATGCGGTGGGAAACAACAACCCACTATTTTGACACCGGTACCCCCTCCAGGGGGCAACCAGCCAACCCCCCCGCAAGGGGGAAATGATCCTAATGCCAATGTCTTCATGTGTGATCCTGAGATGAACATTCAAACCAGACTTGATTCTTATGATGTCTCTCCTAGTACACCAAATCAGTCGGAATCACAACCAGATGGTTATCTCTACATTGAGAAACCAACCATAGACTTAGTACCACATCCCCCCAAAGGTGTTCTACGTAGAACAATGCATAATCCCAACACGCGAGCTGCTTAGAACAGTAATGTTCTTGAGGACCTAGCTCAAGTACCATGTGCCATGTCGGCCTTGGAGGTATTGCAATGTCGTTCTGTGCCAAGAAAGGAACTATTGTCCACCATTTGTGTTGTTGATCCATCCGATGAGACTTTGATCACATCAGACATAGACCATTCAATATGTAGGATCCTTCCTGAATTTGCTTTGCAGATTAAAGTAACGTCCCATGGTAAGAACATATGTCTAACCATTGTAGATGAAGGGACCTCAGCTTGTGTGATGTCATTTCCATTTTGGAAAGCATTTGGATCACCTCTATCTGTCGTAGAAGTTTCAAACCCAGCTACTCAAATAGCTTCGGTAGATTCGGATCAAAATATTCCCTTGATGGAGGAATATGATTTAGTTACTTGGCCCATTTGGGCTGTGAGATCTCCCAGCTCACATGACCTCTTGGATTACATTTTATCATCAAATGAAGATATCCCTGAAGTTGTAAACATTTGGTTGTACCCACCTAAGATCATCTTTTGTGGGGCCACTGGGAGCATAATTGATATAAATCTACCCAAGTATAGGAGCATGATCTGCATGTTCCTCGATCTTATCTAGTATATTTGGAAACTTGCTTATAGGTTTAGGCCATCCCTTTGTGAAGATGCATTTGAACCTTTTGCAACCCAAACTTACCATAGGGTCGAACTTGTTGGAAATTGGTGGGTCAACCCTTCATATCTGTATTTTCCACCATTCCGACAGCAGAGCCTACCGAACATGGGACACCCTATTCAGCACCCTATTGCCATTTTGGTGCCCATGCTACGTTATTCTCATAGGCTCGAGTGCCCTATTAGTCCCATCATGACTTGGAGTTTAAGACCACATATTTCTCTTTCATACATCTCTGACCATATCCTGAGGGGCTCCCAATTTTTTGTCATTTTACATAAGCTTGCATGAAAATATCCACTTGAACATCCATGCAAAATGCTTTGTTGCTTATTGCTTATGTTACTCATTTTCCTGTATAGTCACTTTCTGTTACAAGATGCCTATAAACCATTGCTTTTGTATATTTGACCCATACCCATGGAGGAAACATCTGTAAGAGTGTACATCACTAGCTCATCCCTTGTTTGCAATATGGATCTTTGCCTTGGCTTGACCCATGCCCTTGACCTTTAGGCGCATGCCTTTGAGACACTCTTTTCCTCTAATGTATCATAGCATGCTTTATACTTTTTCAAGCTAATAAATGAAAAAGGTTAAAAAAAAATAAAATTGGAAAACACAAAAATCCAAAAAGGGAGAGACTTGAATCACTTCATATTATAAACTCTGAAGAAAACGGAAACAGTCAGTCCTTGTCACCCTTGAAAATGACACATAATATTGCATCCGCGATCAGTACACCATCTGCATTTTCCTTAGGAAACTATACCAGTATTTTGAACAGATCTCCACCAATGGGTTATCCTTCCCGTCACCAATGGAGCTTTTGTTAATGCATTTGGCATTAGCGTATTTCATTAAGGTCGGTTACTCAAAGTCCTATGTTTCCAAGTGTCCATTCTGCGTCGTGTTATATGTTCAAGGGAAGTCCAAACCGAGTCGGCCATTCCTCAAATATTCCTGACCAATCATGTCGGCCTTCCTTGTGTCAGTATACAGTGTTGGATCTTGTAGTTCTATCAAATTATATCATACTATTGATCTTTGTTTCGTATCGGTTGATGTGGGATACATCAATTCCCTCCTTCCGATGGATCTATTCCTATCGACATCAAATCATCGTCTAGGACATGGATCTAGAAACCCAAGAGTATCTTAGATCTTGCAGTCATTAGTGGCAGGTTTCCTCGCAAATGACAGTAGGTATACATCAATGACCCCTGATTGTTTGATTCTACAAGTGTTCAAATTCAGAACATCTATTCACACTTGCTAGTTTGTACTCAGTACCTTTGATTCCATCATCATTATCAGTGGGTCTCTTCACATCTTTTAACGGTATACATCAATGACCGGTAATCAGATGGTGTTTTATTATGCTCGACATCAGATCACCTATTCGCATGATATAAAATCGTACTATCGTCAGTTTGTATTGAATACCTTGGGAAAAACAGTTGTATCACCCATCGATGCACTGCCCGAGCTGTGCAAGATTAGACTGCCATGTCAGAAGTTCAATAAAAACTTTGTTCTCGCACTCATCAAAGTGCATATTTACATTTTCAGAAAAAAAAAATAAAAAATAAAAAAAATAAAAAAAATTGCTTTTGACATGGATCCACTATGTATTGTCCGTGGCCATGCTTGTTTACTGCTGAGCATGGGTATGCCCGCCTCAGGAAGATATTATATATTTGAGAAATTGCTATGTTTTGCAGGTGTGATCCTCAATCCTGTGCCTATGAGTTTTCCTTCCCTCATCCTTGCTTTGAACGATAAAGAGTATCGATACAAAGAGTATCAGTACAAAGAGTATCAGTATAAAGAGTATTAGTATACCGAGTATAAATTTCAGTAATGTATTTCGGCCCTTAGCTCTGCTTCGGACCTCACACATTAGAGGGCATCTGTTAACAATCAAATTGACACCCTTAACTAAGTGAAGGAGCAAAATATGTTTACCATGCACCCGCAACAGGAAGTCATGACACAAGTTCAGTCAGAGACGAATCCTCTCTGAGAAATGCATTAAAATGCATTAATTGTGTTTAAAACATCCTAAGTGGAGAAAAACCCTAAAAACTATTCAAAAGTGGGTTTTCACTTGAAAATAATCAAAATGAGGAAAATGACTAATCCCACATTTAGAAGAGAAGCCTAAGGCCCATTTCCCAATGCTATATAAGAAAGGCGTGGGAGGCATGGTAAAGAGAGAAAAAAAGAGCAAAGGCATGCTAAGGAGATTCTGAAGGAAGAAAAGAGCTCCAAGTCTTCAAAAGCAAGGATGAAGGAAGGATAATTTATGGCAAGGGATGAGGCACTCACACCAGGATTCCTGGTAATCATGTATCTTCTCCATTGTTTTAGCATGAATTGATTCAAGTTTCTGCCATTTAAGAGTTTTTTATGCTTATCATGCATGATTTTAATTCCTAAATGATTTTAGATCTTAATGAGTTTTAATGAATGAATCTAGATCTATAGATGCTTGTAATAATCTTTTCATTTCTGACATAGAGACTCACCACCTCTTAGCAAGATAGTTAAACTAGTGTAGACACAACCCTGCACTAAATACTATTATTAGATATGACACCACTACTTGGCCTCAGTTGTATTAGGAAGACATCGAATTTTCACCAGTCTATCAACAAATGCAGGCTGACAAATCATCGATCGTCGACTATTTCATGAAAGATACCTTGCTATACAAGCTTGGACATATTTGTGTACCGACATGTGAGCATCGACAACAGCTCATTTAGGATGCACGCTACAACAAGACTGCAGGACATTTTGGAGTAGCAAAGACCCTTTCTATTCTCCATAAGTGTTTATTTTGGCCTTCATTTAAAAACGATGTCAATAAGTACATTCGATCATGCATGGTTTGTGCCATTACTAAACCGCCTAATCACCGACAAGGATTGTACACGCCTTTTCCAGTTCCTAATCAACCAGGGGAATCTATTTCTATGGACTACTCGACAGGATATCCTACTACCAAACATCAGCATGACACGATCTTATTAGTAGTCGACAAATTTTCCAAGATGGCCATTCTAATTCCATGCAAGAATACAACGACAGCGCAACAAACTGCTCAACTCTTATTTGCACATGTTTGGAAACACTTTGGTTTACCGACAACCATTATTTCCAATCGAGATGCCAGATTCGTCATCATATTTTGGAAGAATATTTGGAAGCAACTTGACATAAGACTCTCATTGTTGAAAAATTTCCATCCTCAGACAGATGGACAAACGGAAGTTGTGAATCACTTGGTAGTACAAATGCTTCACATGTACAACCACAAGCATCGATGAACATGGGATGACAGTCTTCCATACATATAGCACGGCTACAATCGTACTCAGCACAACTCTACGGGAAAGCATCCTTTTGAGATCTATTACGGATTTCAACCCTCGGTTCCTATCAACTTGATCAGCTCCTCGACACAGTCGACTGACACCGACTACAACCAACGGGAAGTTGAGAAAGCATTAAAGTTTCGAGATCAAATCTGTGACATCCAGCGACAAGCACATGAAATTTTGCAACGAGCAAACGTGAAAGATAATGCCTGACACAACAAGCATTGTATCCCTCATCCATTCCAAATTGGGGATAAGGTCTAGTTACATCTCAAGAAGGAACACTTCATTGGCCCATACAAGAAACTGAAACCTCTGTGATATGGGCCATACAGTATTCTTCAGCAGATTGGCGAAAATGCTTTCCAGCTCAACATTCCTGCATGCTTGGGTCTACATCCAGTATTCAACATGGATCTACTTCGACCATACCATGCACCACTGTTGGAACAGAATGACTTGCAGACAACAAAACCCAAAGACATCCATCTAGATGTTCAGGAGCCTCTTCCTTGCGACACCATTGTGGGAGGAAGAGTACGCCATACAAGGACGAACACAATTCCCTTGTTTTAGGTTGCTAAAGCTGGACATATCTCAGCACAAGGAAAATGGTACTCTGCTACTGAAATGACCAACAAGTTTCCTCACCTTCACGAGCAAACAATGGGGACCATTTTTTTCTTAAGGAAGGAGGTCTGATCCATTCCATTAGTTGGCATTGTTATCAAATGCTAACATCAACTGCGAAAAGTCATCGACTTCGACACAACTTTGGGAAGTTTTCAAATTTGACACGAATTCAACAAACTCCGCGACTTTGACAAGTTCAATGACCACAAAACATTTTCACAATGTCAACATGCAACATCGACTTGCGACTTGAGCAGCATCGACTTGCGACTTGCGACTGTTGAACTTCGACAGATTGTCTCTCTATCTTCCAATCGACTGTAACGATTGAACTTCCAAAACTGTTCTAACTTCTCTTGTAACTGAATGTAATGGGAAGGCACCCAAGCGTCTCATTACTCTCTATATAAACATGTTTAATATTGTAACATATATCTTATCGATCTTGTTTCCAGTAATAGAGAAATCAATTCGCATTCCTGCATATTGTCTATGTGTATTTGTGTTTATTTGTGTTTATTTGTGTAGTGTATTCCTGCTTTGCGTATTCTCTTTCTTATTATGCTTCCGCCATAATAGAGCCGACTCATTCAGTCAAACTATTGTCCCCCTCGTGCTTCCTGGGCATGTGTAGATCATCTCCATCCAGACATCACTGTCGACCTGTTTTGCAAATGGGGAATTGATTTCATGGAGTGTCGATTCCATTGATCTATCCAAGTTTTCTTGCAATTGTGTGGATAATAAGGACCTCCCTAAGGGATATTATTGGATTCTCTTGAATCTTGCACCTCCTAGGTGACACTATTGTATTTATCTGGGCCATTGAGCAATAAAAACTTGGTTTGGCACACTCTTGTCCATCTTGTTTGGTCTATCTCTCACCCCCTATTTTATTTCAAATTATTTCTTGTTATTTGTTTTTTTCAGTTCTAATCAAGAGTTTGCTTGGCCATTTGGGGTTTTAGTTATTGAATTCTCAAACACAACACCGGGTCCTTGCCGGAACATCAAGGATACTCTCACCGTGGGATGGTTTTCCACCTTTGTGGCTATTTTTCCCACAACATAATATTTTTCCAAGGCTAAGAATCACTTTTCCTCATAGATGAAACAATTCCTTTATTTCCCTCAAATCTATGCTACCATCAAAGGTAACTAGTGAACATATCTAGAAATCCTCATAGATGAATTGTATACAACTACTTGACACTTCTATTGAATCACAAAGACAGTAAGTTCTCGTAATGGAGCTCCCTCACAAGTTGCACATATAGAATCTACATATAGAATTTGTGGAAAAAGATGGAAGGCATCAGAGTATTTCAAGAGAAAAAAAAAATTGTTGATAAAGGTGATATTTATAACTTTGGTCTCATTTTATTAGAAGCCATTATTGGAATACCAATTTCTATGCAAAACTAAGAGACAAACATAGTACAAAATTCATTGAACTTCATTACTAATGAGGAAAGGAGAAGGCAAGGTGTACAAGAAATGTTGTAGAGTGTAAAGATTGACATGTTAGCAAGGTATATAGTTGTGGCTTCTTAAAGACTCCGACTGTAAAAGGGAATTTTCTTTGGTATCGATTGAGGTATACATGTCTCATTTATGGTATTAAATCCTTCACTTATGATCGAACACTATCACTTGAATTGAGCTTGACCATGCATCGGGTCTAGATGAGGCACAATTCACCATCAAGGTAATTTTTAGGGGCGAAATTTTGCCAATTGGCTATTTTTTGGGCTTTTTTTCAAAAAATAAATTCGCTATTTGGTCATTTTTAGTCTCTAATATCGCCTATATTTACATAAAATATGTTTTTTTATCATAATATTCGCCAAAAATTACAATTTTCAATAGTAAATTGTATGTTTAATATTTAACATTAGCCTACCTATCTATATATATGTTTTTTTCAATCCAAAATAATCGCCTATAATACTACACTTAAGCATACTATTAGAATCCTTAAAAAATACCCTGTTCACCATTAACCTTATATTCTGCTTATGCACAGGGAAATTGATGTTGTATATGTAGAATCAAGATCAATGTTGATGTAGAAAATGTGCATCAGGAAGCCTTAGTATCTAAGATTGGTATAAAACATAGCGATAAGTTAGAGTAGTTTATACAAGAGTTCCAAATTTGGAAAAGAGGAAAATGGCATCATATGCTGAAATCTCCATTGAAGTAGATTCCAAAAATCCACTCAAGAGCCGATGAAATTATAGGAGTGTGGTTTACTTGTGCAATAAAATTTTAAACTAAGAAAATGTTCCTTTCAATGTAGAGCCTACCTTGAATATGGACATCTACATGAGCAATTCAGAGGAAAATGCCACCAACCATAAAGTTACATGTTTAGTTTTTGTATAGAATCCTGTAATGAAAATGGGAAGATAAAAAAATAAGAATCACACAAATATTCAACATCTAATACCAACACGTTGAAGATAGTTTAGCTTAGAATAGGAGCATTCTAGGAAAGTAAGAGAGAAAATATATGGACAATTTCTTTGTCAAATAAGAGTTTGAAGGAGAAAAATTGTTGTATATACTTGGTTAAAGGGATCTTGGGAATGTATGGTTCAAAGATGAAGCATAGAATAACAAGGTAAAGATCTAGGGTTTAGCATGGACACCAGAGATATGAATATTTCAAGGAGATCCTGATAGTAGTGATCTCCTTTCAATATAGTCTCAAATTGTAGGGGACAAGCATCAAATTCTGAAGGAATAAGGGGTGGATAAATTATATGTGTAAGCATGATAATGCCCATTGTTCTTTACGACTCAAAGGTTTTAAAGGTATGTCCTACATATGACACCTTAACATAAAGTATTCTTTAATATTAATTTGTATTGAGTTTTTAATTTCTTATTGTGTTCATTGTGCAATTGGTTCCTTCTTAGTCATATTCAACATCTGCTCAAGTGTCGTGTTTCAAAAAACGGCATAGTATGTGTGACAATAGTTATATATTATACAACAACTTTCGATTATTTCACTACTAAAATTATTTATTTGGTTGGTAATAAAGAAAAAAGTAAAAATAGCAGCAAAGCTACTTATACCTGCCATTTGAAAATAATTTATAAGTAAGCTAAGAAAATAGTTTATAAGTAATTTAATTAATAATTGTATATAGTCCCAAAGTAAAAATTAAGATGGAAATAGTTTATAAATGTGGACAAACTCTTCTAGAAAAATTTATGATGGCAACGTGTTTTGGAGAGAGATATTAATTTATGAAACCCAACCATATTTCAAACATTGGAGGCAAGTATGTATTTATTGGTTATCATCTGGATTTTGCGTTGAAGTATTCAGATCAATTCAGCTTTGGTAGTTGAGAGTTTCAACTAGATTTTTTGAAAACAAGAATCATGTTAGCCCCACCTCTAGACTAGACAAACTCACTTACCCTTCATGAAATACGTTAAAGAAAAGTAAAATTAGGGGTAGATTTAAAAGAAAAGTAATGGAAATATCTAAAGAACGTGCGAGGCAGAGGAGAGACAATGCCTCGAAATTAAAATGAATGGTTTTTGTTACAATAATATTAAAGTAGGAAGAAGTCTTAATTAATTGTAGGTAGCGCGCTAATCGAGGCAAGTAAAAGTGGAGTGGAATTAGTTTGTTAATGAGAATTGCGGGTAAAAACTATATATTACTGATGGTAAAATTTGACTGGTACCTCATGTTGACTGCAAAGTTAAGATGTGGGGTAAAGGAGAAAGAAATGAACACGGGCATGTGAATGTGGCTCATGCACAGACGTGGAAGAAAACCTTAGCCTTCAGAAGGTCGTTTTAACACTAGAGCAATAGTAAAAAATAAAAAAATACGATCAAGCTATGAGCCTCAACGTCATCCGAGAGTCTATAGACAGAGTGTCCTGACACAATTATTATATATACCCAAAAACTATACAGGTATCCCAATTGGATTTTTTATAAATTTTAATTTTTTAATTTTAGAAAAGTCACATCTCAACAGGGCTTATTAGTCAAATCAAGTTTACTAGCCAATCAAAAATAAGAACAGCCAATAAAAAATAAGAATTATATAATTTATAAAATTTAAAATATATATATATATTTTTTTTGTTTTAAAATCAATTTAATAATTAAAATTTCTAAAACAATAGGAAACTATATAAAAATTTCAGAAATGAAAATTTGTAAATTAATTAAAAGTCAAATGCAAACTGATTGCTATATACTTGTCTTTAGCAGGTATAATAATCTTAAAGTGATGCATATAAATCCATGGCATCTTCAAGTTACCATTCGTGGAAATGAAGAACTTGAAACTTTGCTACACATGTTCTTAGAAGAAAAAAAAGGTTACTTGGTTGCATTTTTTAGCATAAAGGATCAATTTTTGTAGGTTGGAGGATGTAGGCATTTGTCATAAAATACCAACATTCACTAGAAAACTACTATCTCATCATGTATTCGGGTGTGCACACTAGACAGTAAGATTTTTTTCCATCATGATTTGACAACTTATGATTTTATCATGGAAACCTTGGTGATAGGGGCACACTACAAATGCTAAGGTTCCATTGGATTTTTTCTGGGAGATGAGAAGTAAAATACCTTTAGTCTATGGTATCCCGCGAAAATGGATTAGGTGCTACTAATAATTGATTAAATATTTATGAATGATTGAAAATTGTGGAATATATATTCTAAATATTGTGCATGTGTTATATTTTCTACATCACTACCCACCTTCTACCATAGGTTTGGGGGTTGGCCCCCAAATGAAGGGGATACAGAGTTTTGGGTTGTTTTTTTCGCTCTTTTTTTGTTGTTTTTTGTCAATGGTTTATGACCCATTGTAATCTAATTCTGGTTTGGTAATTAGGGATTCAAAGATTGGTGAATTCCTATATATTGTATAGTAAACAATTAAATTAATACAATGAAAAAAGTAATGAAGAGAGCGATGAATCTCTAAGTTAATCTAGTTTTTCCCTTCGGGGTTTCTAGGGTAAATTTCTATGTACTATGTGTGAATTCCATCGTTTACTTTTTGTGTTTCTTAAGAATTGTATGCATTGTTACACTTAATTAGGTTTAGAAAATTCATTTGGAATCAGAGCGAGGTTTGGATTGAGGGGGATTCCTTTGTTGTTGAGGGTTTAGCTCAATTCTTGTGTCTATAATAAACCTGGTTTTTATGGAAGTTCTAGAGGGGTGATTCTTTTGCTGAAAGAATGGTGAGCATTTGTAGAGTGGAAATTGAAAATTTTAGTCGACAAAATTTTGAGTTGTTGAAGCTCAAGATGAAGGATCTTCTAGTAGACAAGGGAAAATGGGGGGTTGTCAATTCAAGTACAAAACCTACTGCTATGTCAAAAGAAGATTGGGATAAGTTGGATAGAAAAGTGAGGAGTATGATTCGTCTTTGTCTCTCAGATTCGGTACTATTGAATGTCTCTGGAGAAGACACTACAAAGAAGTTGTGGGAAAATTTAGGGAATCTATATCAGTCAAAGTCCCTGGTATATAAATTGTTTCTATGAAAGAAACTATCTAGGGATGGAAGATGGTGTCTCTGTAATAGAGCATCTAAATGGTTTCAATACTCTAGTAAGTCAAATAAGCTCGGTTCTGATAATAAGATGGAGAAAGAAGAGAAGTGCATTACCTTGTTCTGTTCTCTACCAGAATCTTTGGATAATCTAGTTGTAGCAACAGGTAGTCCTAACCGGTCTACATTGAAGTTTTAGGATGTAGTTGCATCCTTGTTATTAGAGGAAATGAGGAGAAAATCATGTAAAAGCAAAGCACTAATGCCTTATCAGTGATAGGTCATCCCAAATATTGGAAAAAAAATCTATAGGGGGGGGTCTAAATCTAGGGGAAGATCTAAATCTCTGAGAGAATCTTTGAAGAAAGTATGTTGGAAATGCGATAAGGTTGGGCATTATAAGAATAATTGTAGATCAAAAATTGTTAAAAGAGGTAAAGGGTTAGAGGATACTCTGTCCATAGAAGGAAATTCCTCAAAAGGAGGGGATGTGTACTTGGATTCTACAAGTACACAATTAGGAAGTGATGATTTGTTGATCGACTTAGGTTCTCCCTTTCAAATAACTCCTCACGAGGAGTGGTTCTATGAGTATGAAAGGTATAATGGAGGGGATGTCCTCCTAGGAGATGATTTTCTAGCCAAAATCATAAGGCATAGAAGAGTGAAGTTACTGTTGAAGGATGGATGGATTAGAACCCTTCCTGGTGTTTTGCACATTCTAGATCTTGCTAGAAACATGATATATATTAGCACAATGAGTGATGTAGGTGCAAATACTATATTCAAAAAATACAAATGTGATACCGTTCGAGGATCAATGATTTTTATGAGGGGAGTTCAGTGTGGAACTTTGTACAAGTTGTTGGGAAACACCCTCATTGATGGGTGTAACAACACCATTGTTCCTAAGATTAAAAGTGAATAAACTAAAGAACCCGATGTCTCTAGAGGAGATATTATGATGTGGCATTGAAGGTTGGGTCATATTGGAGAGGATGGCCTTCAAGCATTGCAAGGTAAATGTATGGTTGAAGGTATTTCTAATTACAAACTAGATTTTGATTTTCGTGAGCATTGTTTATATGGGAAGCATAATCAAGTGAAGTTCCCTTCTACTTCTATAACGGAAAAGGAGATCCTATACTTAATACACAGTGATATATTTGACCCTATACATGTTCCATCATTGGGAGGATCTATATATTATATGTCATTTATAGATGATTTCTTGATGAATATGTGGATGTATTTCCTAAAAAGGAAATCTAATCTTTTTCAGTAAATTCAAGGCTCGTGTGGAAAACCAAATAAGAAGAAAAATAAAATGGTTGAGAAATAACAATGGAGGTGAATTATGTGTCAAAGATTTTGATCATCTCTGCAAACTGTGTGGCATAACATGGAAAAATACAACTCGGTATACACCCCAATAGAACGGGGTCTCAGAAAGGATGAATAGGTCACTAATGGAGAAGGTAGGAGTATGCTTAGTGGTGCAGGGCTAGCACAAGAATGATGGGCTAAAGCTATTGGAACTGCATGTTATCTAAAGAATTGATCACCCACATCAGCATTGGTCGACAAGACTTCGCATGGGGTATGGTTTGGTAAGAATCCTTTTGTTGAACATTTTAGATTTTTTGAGTGTAATGCTTTTGTGCATGTTCCTAAGGAGAAAAGGAGCAAGATGGATAATAAACCAGAGAAATGTATATTTATTGGAAACAAAGATGGAACGAAAGGTTACAAATTGTGGAATCCTATAACAAGGAAAACAATGTACAGTGGAGATGTTGTCTTCAGAGAAGTTGAGAGCACTTCCAGGAATGAACATGAATCAAAAGAAAAAGGACCAGATAAAATGGAGTTTGAGATCAAGGATGAAGGTTATGATCCAAATGAGGAGGAAGAGTTATCTAAATCAGATTATGAGGTGAAACCAAAGACTCCAGTTTTGAGGAGGTCTAACCATGTCAGGAGGCCAGCCAAAAGGTATACTCCACCTAATTTTTGTTTTGGTTTTGTTCTATATGCTATTAATGATGAACCTAGATTTTTTCAAGAGGTAGTTAGTTCTAGAGAGTTCAAACTATGGAAGAAGGACATGGGAGAAGAAATGGAATCCTTGGAGAAAAATGAGGCCTGGGATTGGGTCGAATTCTATAATGGAAGGAAACCCATTGGTAGAAAATGGGTGTTCAAAAAGAAATTGAATGCAGTAGGAAAAGTCAAGAAGTACAAGGCTTGATTGGTAGAAAACGGTTATTCACAGGTATAGGGAATTGAATTTGGTGAGATATTTTCCCCTTTTGCAAAATTGATTTCCATTATATTTCTATTGTCACTTGTTGCAACATTTGATCTAGAGGTAGAACAAATGGATATATAAACAATGTTCTTACATGGGGAGCGAGAAGAAGAAATCTACATCAAGCAACTTGAACGATTTACAATAAAGGGTAAGAAGGAGTTGGTTTTCAAGCTGAAGAAGTCCATTTATGGTATAAAGTAGTCTCTAAGGATGGTGTACCAAAATTTCAACACATACATATTGGGATTAGGATTTGTGAGAAGCAAAGTTGATCACTGTGTCTATTGCAAGCATGTTGAAAAATATTTTGTGTATGTAGTGTTGCATGTCGATGACATGTTTTTGGTTGGAAACACCATAGAGGTTATCAAGGAGGTGAAATCACATCTATCCTCCAAGTTCGACATGAAGGATATCGATGCTTCTAGTTTCATATTGGGGATGGAGATCAAAATAAATAGTCTAGAAAGGGATTTCTGGTTGAACCAGAGAAAATATGTTGAGACAATATTACACGAGTTTAATATGCAGGAATGTAAACCAGTAAAAGTTCTTATTCTTGTAGGTGTAAGCCTATCTGTAGAACAATGTCCTAATATTGAAGAAGAACAAGAAGCTATGTCTTGTGTTCCTTAAGATAGTTCATTTGGAAGTTTGATGTATTCCACGGTATGCACTAGACTAGACATTGCACATGTAGTGGGAGTTTTGGGCAAGTATATGTCAAAATTGGGAAAGGAGCATCTGACAAATGTAAAGAGGGTGTTCATGTATTTGCGTGGAACTACGGATAGTTCAATATGTTATCAAGGAAGAGACAGACATGACAGAGTGTTGAATGCACATGGATTTATTGATGTTAATTGGGCTGGAGATCTGTATCATAGAATATATACAAGTGGGTAGGTGTTTAATCTATTTGGAAGTGCTATCAGTTGGATGAGTAAGAAATAGGTTATAGTGGCATTGTCAACTGCAAAATTTGAATATACGACAACCACTCATGCAAGTAAAGAGGTTGTATGGTTATAGAGTTTGTGTTTAGAAATTGGGTTTGAACAACAAGTTGTGAGGTTAGATTGCACATTTAAAGTGCAATATTCTTGGCCAAGAACATTGCTTATTACTAAAGAGAGAAGCATATTGGTGTGTAGTATTACTTTGTAAGAGGCATGGTTGAAGGCAAGAAGGTTTTTTTGGAGAAATTCGACACTTTGGAGAATGTTGTAGTTTCTATGAAAAAATATTTAAGCATTGAGAAGTTTTCTTGGTGTAGAGAAGCAATGGGCATTTGTGCCCTGGATTGCTGATTTGGTAAAATCATGTACTCCCTTATATACAGAGAAAAAAAAATTGGGAGAATTTTGCATATGTGTTATAATCTCTACATGACTACCCACCTTCTATCAGGGGTTTAGGGGATAGCCCCTGAATGAAGGGGGTCAAGGGTTTTGGGTTGTTTTGCGCTCCATTTTTTTTATTGTTTTTGACCCATTGTAATATAACTCTTGTTTGGTAATTAGGGTTTCATAGGTTGGTGAATGCCTATGTATTTATTGTAAATGGTTGAATTAATACAATGAAAAAAACAAAGAGAGCAATGAAGCTCTAAGTTAACTAGTTTTTCCCTTTGGGGTTTCCAAGGTAAATTTATGTGTACTGTGTGTGAATTCCATTGTTTACTTTTTGTATTGCTTAAAAACTCTATGCATTGTTACACTTAATCAAGTTTAGAACTTTCACTAACAAATATTGGGTTAGTGACTATCAACCATTAGAATAGATAAAATTTAATCCAAAATTCGACACCATTATATATGTTTTATTAAGATATCTAATGTGCAAAATACGTCAAAATGGATTGGATAATACATAGCTCACCATTCGAAGGCATTTTCAACAACACCCACCTCTTCCAGCTTGCATTTATGCATAGCTAAAACAAAGATGGAATTCCCAAAAGAACACCACTGTGGTAGTGGCCTTATGTTAATTTTCCAAAATTTGGCTTCTCACATACTGTAATGATCTTTGATTATCTATTTCCCTTTGACCATTTCTGTTAAAATATGTCCCGGATGTATTAAAAGATGGCCCGGGTGTATTTCCCTTTGACCACTTAATAGTAAATTGATTATATTAAAAAGTATGTTTTTTTTTCAACAATTTTATGAAGATCCTGATATTCAATAAAGGTGTCATGAAAAATATATTTTTATAATATGAGATTTCTTTTCTTAATAGATTTATTTGATGATCTATACATTTTATTAAAGTCAAAGGTAATAACTTGAAGACATGTTTCACACTCTTCCCACTTCATATATATATATATATATGATTAATTAATTTCATAGATTATGGGAGAGAATTCTACATGTTATGATTACATGAATGAATCGAGACCAACTCACGCTAAGAGTGCGGGTGCAATTTAGAGAATATGTCGGTAAACTAAGCATTACGATGACATGGCATATCATCGTGTGCTTATTTAATCATCCACAATGGCTAATAGTTTGCCAATGGGATGGAAGTCCTATCACATAATAAAGCTACTAACCATACTATTCAAAAAGTAACACAATCTACTAACCAACCCAAGTTAGAAAGTTTGATCATAATTTATATCTACACAAATATTTTTTTATATTAAAATTAACTTATGATTTATTACCATATAATTATACATCAACATAGTTGTAATTATGATTATAAATAACTTTTAATTTTATTATAATAATAAAAATAAAGTTATTATTTTTACTTCAATGTTAAATTAATATATGAGATAGTTTGTACGTAAAATGATAAAGTTTTTCCATATAATAATCTAACTATTTAATATAATAATAATATTAAATTGATATATGAGATAGTTTGTTTGTAAAGTGATAAACCTTTTCTATGCAATAATCTAACTATTTAATATAACAAGTGTTACGGGGTGGCGATGTCCCTGTTGTAAGTTTTGTCAAAATTGCTAGTATTTGGGTGCTTTAACAAATTGGTAAAATAATGATAAAAAGGTAGGGTGCTACCTATTTGACTATATTTATACATCATATGCATATGCTGACGGGTGATGCTTTGACCAATATGCACATAAAGTTTTGTAGGTCTGCAGTGAGTGACTGAAGTGACACAACATAGAAGTTACTTGACACAACATAGAAGTTACTTGTTATGTTGGCTATTCCTGAGAGTAAAGGCATGCAAACAGTTAATATAGGTAGTTGAGCTTATTGTTGCATATGGGGTATAAAAAGTTCTGAAAACGAAATGTTGGTTGCGTCGCTATTACCCAATGACTTTCCCACGAAGTCCCTTTAGTTTTGCATGAATTCCTTTTAGCCGAAGGTTGTGTCGTAATGCTATTACCCGATTAAATATTTTGCACGAAATCCCTTTAGCCGAAGTTTGCGTCCCAATGCTATTATCGGATTAAATCTTTTGCACGAAGTCCCTTTAGCTGAAGCTTGTGTCTACTTCAATTTCAGGAAGTAATTGTAACATAAAATGATAAGCAACCTATTACCTTTGTTGCAAATTCAGTAAGAGATTACAAAAGGACAAACATGATTGCTCCAATTAAAGAAACTGAACGAATCAAAACGAACATTTAGTAAATAAATGTAGTGAACATATAATTATTATCATAGTGACATAGTTGAGCAGTTTTATAATTAAAAAATAAATTTAGTAAGTATGAAGTAATAAACATATAATATTTAAGATATATATTTTTAAACAAATCTCACACATACTTATATTTGTTATCTATTTAAATTAATTTAATAACCAAAATACATCTCTTTTTATCTTACTTTAATGACCAAAGGATACCTCCTTTAACCCTATTCAATCCGCTTAATCATTGTCCAAAAATTATTGCTTTAAAAGAAATATTTTTCATAACTATTACAATCTTACTTTAATGACCAAAGGATACCTCCTTTAACCCTATTCAATCCGCTTAATCATTGTCCAAAAATTATTGCTTTAAAAGAAATATTTTTCATAACTATTACAATGTTATAATTCATTGAAATCTTTTGTATATATTTAAATGTCATTATGCATGTAACAAATATAGTTTATACGTAGGAAGTAGGCTTGGCTAATACATAAATGAAATGATAAATATTTTCAAATTTAAAAGTTTAGCGTATTTTCAGCCAATGAAGGAAGGCTCGGCATAGCCCATTATTACCAACAATAGCGGGTTGGTCAATCCCAGGCAACCGACCGGTCGCACATTGCTCAACTCCGCCCTTCAAGTTTCATTCAAAAATACAAGAGGAAGATCAAAAGTATAACAGAATTTGGACTTCAGGGTTGGCCAAGGCCACCCTCATTACATTTAAGCCTGCTAAAAGGCAATATTTGATTTTAGGCTTCTACCAATGGAGATCTACATTGAACCGGCATACTTTTAAAATTGAAGGCAACATTTGTGGAGGTAGCAGAGCTAAACCATTTCCTTCAACAGCATACATACATCAATTAAATTGGTCATCATATCGTGTGAAGTACACAATAGTTACACACAAACCCCAAATTGAACACATGAAGAAATAGTAATTAAAAATTGTTTAACTTCACAATTGTCATGTAAAATATGGCTTAAGCATGAGGATCGGTAAACATTCACTTTTTAACAAACAAGGAACGCCACCATTACCAGTACATTTGGCCTTGCAATAATGCAAGGTGCTGATAGAGTTGGATGCTTGGACTGTGGGATCACATGCAGTGCGCGAAGAATGATGCAGTGCATGCAGTGCTTCATGTTGCTTGAAGTTGCACATGGCAGCAACGAATGTTTCTTTCTGGGCTATCTCAACACCACCAATCTTTCATGTGAAAAGAAATAACGATGAAGTTGAACCAGGTTTTCAAATATTTATGCCATCATTTAAAACAAGAATTCTTGAGCACTGCCATTGTAAAGAATGCCTAGAATGCCTAACTGTTGTTGAAAAAATATTTGGGAAAGGCTCGTTTCAGACGTGGGTTGCTGGAAATCTGAATTTCTTCATGCCCAATCATCCTGCAATGGTTAGCGTATGCACACAATGGGAAAGTTGATGAAGCCTTGAAGCTCTTCAGACCGGGTCGCTGGAAATCTGAATTTTTTCATGCCCAGTTGTCCTACAATGGTTAGCGTATGCACACAATGGGAAAGTTGATGAAGCCTTGAAGCTCTGACGGAAAATGCCCATGCAGAACACAGTCTCTTGGTCTGCAATCATTGCAGGATATGTGCAAAATGCAGGTGCCTGTGTTGTCAGTTCAGAGTTACACGGATCCACTTTTGTATTGGTCATCGCTGTGTTATCATCTCATCATGGATCTACGATTGTGTCTAGTATCCATGATTGTGTTCAGTCGGTCTTTACTATAATGGATCTGCAATGTATTGGTTGGCAGCCATGTTTTGTGTTGTATGAGACTTGTGGTTCTCAGGTCATTTCTGTAGCAACTCCTTCCAACCAGCAAGTCCTTGCCATTTTTCTTACTACAAAGCATTTCACCTGTCTCATTCTGTCAGCTTCATGCTTTGGGGGGCATTCTGTTACACCAAAATGTCGTCACCCTTGTGCAAGTGTCACAAGTGTTGCAAGTGTCATCGTCCTAGCCTAGTGTTGTCACCATGACCATTGCAAGTATCGTCATTATGACCAAGTGTCGTCATCATGACCATTGTAATAATGTCGTCATCTTGACCATTGTGTAAACTCTTTTCTATTTTACCTAAACCCATTTTAGAGTAAAAACACATCCCTGAAGTTTCCCATGACTGGAGGGCTTAACTGACCTACTTTTCAAGGTCGTCGCAGTCTGCCCTTGTGCAACATGCGACGACGCAGGTTGTCCTAATCAAACCTGCAATGATGCCAGTTATTTGGATAAAAGAGTATCTTCGAGCCCATTCTCGAAGATGAGTGATGTGGAGGCCTATCCCTAGGCTCTAGGTGAGGTCGCATTTTGGTTCCTAACCTAATGGGAAGATCCCTTAACCATCCCCCCCTAATCCTCAACCTACCCTATCTCTTTAGCCCTATATAAACACCCGCTCTCTCCATGGGAGGGGGGAAGGTCTATGGTACCCTTATGCTGATAGGATCCATACTGGTGATTGGGAAGCTTGTACCATCTTGGAGACTTGGCTTGGACATGTTGGATGGAGGATGCGATGTTGAGGCTTTGGTTGTAGCTTCATCCTTTCTATGTATTCCCACCTTTTTATACAGTTAATATAATCTCTTTCCATAAATGTTGTCTCGTTGATAATGTTTAGAACTTTCTTCCTCAACTGTTAGTTTAGATCAGTTATTGTTTAGATATCTTGTACTGTTTGTATTGTTTCCATATTGTCTCGACAGGTCTTGCAGTTGGAGATCTGAAGACCACGAGACTTGGAGCAACAACAAGGAGAAGGATCCGCAATCTGAAAGGTACGATATCTAAGTACTCGACCTGTAACTAGATCTAGGAAATGAGTTTCGTATTCTGTACTATTTGTTCTAGACTCGCATTGAGCTAGGGAGATCTTGCTTGCGTCCGCTCGATTGGATTCTCTGATAGTAGTTTGTTAATATGATCTATGAATTGGAGATGAGCAACCAATAATCCGACTCGATAAGCCCAATAATATCCAGGAAAATAAAACGTGAATGCATTACAGATGGTGATTGAAATTGCAAATGGATTTTTTGGTAAACTTGAGTGGGAAATTACATATACAATTGTGTTGAATGGTTGAGGATTGCGTTGTTGAACGGCCAAGGCAACTCAGCCCTGAGCTCAAGTGCATCAAGAGTTGGCAACAATAGGTAGAAGCTGTAGTTCCCGATCATTCTCCATAGAAGGATGATATACTTGACAACACAGGTATGATGTCATTCTTCTCTCTCTGAATCTGAATTCGTATCATTTTTTTTTTAAAGAGTTTGTTTCTTTTCAGGAAGGCTCTGTCAATTAAATTCAAACTCAAGTTGTTCCCTATCATATCCATAATCCCGATTCATCTCTGGATCTGTTGTTGGCTTTAGTATTTCAAATAAATCATTTGTCAAATTGAAGATTTGGATGTAAGCAGTAATAAGTGCAAAGCATTTCGTTTTTCTCCAAAGCCGGCTCATTTAGGGATTTTGAAATGAAAGTCATTATGATCGTAACTTGCCTTCAAAAGATAATAATTGAGCAAGGATTGAATCGGGTATCATCACCTAGTGACCGTGTTATCCAGAAGCAAAGTCGTGGTGTAATTTCAGCGGTTAATGGTTTCATTCATTATTTATTTTATGGTTTAAATAAGCTTGATTCACCATAAATTATCAGAAATATCTTTTTCTGAGTATGAGTAGGTGAGGATTATAGAGCTTCATTCGGTCAGTCCATTTTTTCTCTTTTACCTCGGCTCTCTATTAGTTTCCTTTTTTTGGTCAGTTCTTTTTAATAAGCCATGGAGGAGGACGTGGGTTACCTATTAGTGCCATGTCTTCTTACTTATTATTTTTCATCTCTATATTATCCCTTTCAGGTTAAGCTCGATTATGAGGTTTTCATCTACTAGCAGTTAGATTAAAGATGGTATTCATATGCATTGTATGTTCTCCTTGAAACGGTCGGTGACTTCTGTATCTTTATTGTTAGACGACGTTATGGAAAATAGCTCGTGCCCAGCTAGCTGATACTCATTTGAAAACGCTTAAGTTTTGATAGGGATGTCGGTGATGGTTGGATTTATGGAACATACCGGTTTAACCCTTTTAGTATTAATTGATGTATTATTCATTAGGGTTTTGAGTTTGAATATAGGCTTTCATAAAACGAACAATGAGTTTTTGTTAAAAACGTTTAATACTTAATTAACTTTAATTCTGTCAGCATCTTATATTCAGAGAATTTAATCTACCAGTTAAAAATAATTTGTTATATAGCTCAACAGCTAGGGTAACTCCTGTACTTGGCCACTTGTTTTTATTTTATAATTTTTATTATTATCTTATCTCTGGCCACTAGAAATTAATTGCATTAAATCTTCGGTTGTAGTCTTTGCAAAACAAACAAACAAACAAAACACTTAGTGAATTATTGTGACGTCATCAATTTTTAATCATTTGATCATAGTTGAATACCATGCCATTCCTTGTACTTGTTTTCACAGCAAGTGGTTGATCCATATTACTAGTCTTAAACTGTAGCGGTGCACTTAACAGTGACGTAACTTCTATTTTGCAACTCTTGCCCGTATGTACGATATATGTTTATGGTAGGACTCTTAAGCATATTATTGCTTAGAATATTTTAAATAGCTTGATGGTCTCCTTTTTCCACACCATTAATACTCCCTGGAATCACTCTCTTAGAATATTTTAAAGATCTTGATAGCATTTTTTTAGAAGTGAATAAGATGAAGCAGGTGATTGAAAATCAATGTAAAGTCTTGATTGTAGTAAATTGTTTGGTATCTCCTGAGTACTGTGATTAGCATGGTCATACAACCCAACAATGCTCCAAGTATTTTACTATTCCCCTTGGTTCGCATGCACTGCTGCTCTAAAAAAATTAAAGCTTTAGGATTGATGTTTGTAAAGATTTAGAGTTTGCATGATGCTTTTAAGGAAATTAGTTGACTCTTTTAGGTTGGAATTGGATGTATCAATTTCACCAATCCTTTGATGGAAACGGTGCTTGGTTGCAAGAATCTTCACACAAATTTTCAAGGTGGAAAACCAAAATGCAAATCACCCAAACCCTCACAGGAATTACAAAAGACTCTCCTTCTTGCCAGCAATCATCTCATGGGCCATTTGGCACAATAGGAACAAAATTATTTTTGAGAACGAGACTCCCAACTTGGTGGGTACACACAACGGCATTATTTTGGTTATCAAGAATCGGTGCAAGGAGTTGGTACAGAAGAACAAAATAATTGACGGTCCTTTCGTCTTTGATTACCACAGACTGGTTGCATTTTTTGATGGAGCTGCATGTGATGGGTATTGTGCTGTTGGTGGAGTACTTTTCCTTAATAAGGATCATTACTATACACTCAGATTAAATGGTGGGAAGGGCACTAATACAAAATCAGAATTATTAGCGCTATGGTGTGTGCTTATTGTTTCAAACACTTTTGGACTCCGGGAATTGAAAGTATTTGGTGACTCAAGAGTTACAATTAAATGGGCACAAGGGGAGTATAATTTAAGTATTTCTTCATTATATCAGTGGTATTGCAGAACTAGGGAGAAGATTCAACTCTTCAATGAGATTACCTTTGAACATATTTATAGACAACATAACTCATTGGCAGATTCGCTTTCAAAGGAAGCTTATGATGGGGATGAAGGAGTCATCCATTGGGACGAATTTCTGGATTCACAAGCAGTTGAGAGTGGCTTTGTCATAATTTTTTATATTTAAAATTCTGTTTTGAAGTATTGTAGACTGGGCTCTAGTATCATGTTTTGAGGACTATTTTATTTAGGACATGATTTCAACTTCAATGTCTTTTGGAACATAAGTCATTTTTTAGACTTATTTGGTTGTACTATTTGATTCTCTAATTGAATATCAATAATATGGTTTTTTTCGCTGAATAAAAACCTTGAATATAACACCAACATGGTTTATATAATGTACTTATTAAAATTGATGATTATTGTACATTTGTTGTCAAATATTCAACATTGACAACATGTTGGAGGTACATGTCTAATTCATACATTAAAGTTAGTACGTAAATCATTTGCGAAATTTTGAACCTATTTCACTAAATGTTGGGTATTGCATGGACTAATTAATTCATGAATATGGAACTTCGAGTAGCTTGGATTAGAGTAATTAGAGTCTCTTACCACCCTACACCTCCTTAATGCTAATTGAAATCACTCAATATAGTTATCATATGAGAGTCATGATATGAAGGGATAATTCCAAGGATTTTAGGATAATGTCAATAATTTCAACATTAATTTTAATATACAGTCTACATTAGGTAATGCTTTTTTTATCTAACTGCCATGTGTCAACTTATAATGACTTTAGCGTATTGATAGAATAGATTATGTATTAGTACATATAGCAATATACACATGGTGTTTGGAATTCGCACAATTTTCATTGTGAGTATCTTGAGTCCACATTCATTTGCAAGGCTTTCTAAATGCCATCTAAATGAAAATAACATTAATATCCTTAATTTTTTATAGTTCTTAATCCATGATGTCTTAGATTGTAAATAAAACATTGATTGATTTAGAGTCATGAAATGGAATTGGCATGAAGTATGTCCCCCACATATGCATGCCATATTTTTGTTTTAATTATGTGATTGAGGCTAGTTCAAATTTGGAGTACGATTTTGTTCTTCTATAGTATAGAGATTTCCCAACTTTAGTGGAGGAACATTATTGTATTTGGGTTAGAATGTTGGTCCCCACTCTTCCCACAATTTTCATTGTGAGTATCTTGAGGCCACATTCATTTGCAAGGCTTTCTAAAGGCCATCTAAATGAAAATAACATTAATATCCTTAATTTTTTTATAGTTCCTAATCCATGATGTCTTAGATTGTAAATAACACATTGATTGATTTACATTCATGAAATGGAATTGGCATGAAGTATGTCCCCCACATATGCATGCCATATTTTTATTTTTAAAGTATGTTCCCCACATATGCATGCCATATTTTTATTTTTATTATGTGCTTGAGGCTTGTTCAAATTTGGAGTACGATTTTGTTCTTAGAATGTTGGTCCCAACTCTAGTGGAGGAACATTATTGTATTTGGGTTAGAATGTTGGTCAAGTTGTTTATGCTATGGTGTTATGTTAAAATACAAAGGTGTAGTCAATTGCATCATATTCACGATTGATTGATAAAGTTATTATACATTAACACATTGTTGTTTTTGCTATGGTGTTATGTTAAAATACAAAGGTGTAGTCAATTGCATCATATTCACGATTGATTGATAAAGTTATTATACATTAACATATTAATGTGTTTGTGTACAATGTATGATGTAGGTACAAGTTTTGTAATTGTCGGTTGAGTCATGGGGGTAGTTTCCTTGTGTGAAATGAGTGAAGTAGTTAAACAACCAAATGAGTGAAGTAGTTAAACAACCAAGTGTGTAGTAACATAAACATTGGGAAAGTACTTTTCCAATTATGACATTATTTTCTTGTAAATGTTATATGTTGGCTATATAAATACTTGGAATTTATTTATCAGTAGTATAGATTCATTTTAATCTTAGATTTATTAAGCAACGAGATGGATTAAAAAAAAAATATGTAAAGATTTTGATTTTTAAAAGATCTTTTGAATTAAGATGAATCTCTCTCTATAGAGAGAGAAAGGGGTTGTTCCTTTTATATATATATATATATATATATATATATAACAATAACAACAAGATGGATTGAAAAATATATATGCAAAGCTTTTGGTTGTTAAGATCTTTTGAATTAAGATGGAGAGAAGCAATATAAGAATGGTAAATTATTCTTATAATTTATTTAAATCTATGAACAATTACATAGAGAAAAATAGAAACGAAATCTATCTCTATAAATTCATCTAAATGTACTTGTACCTTCAACAACAATTAGAAGCTAACAAATTGAAATTCATGTAAAAGGGCTTTCTAAGGATCAATGATGCCTTACATGAAAGATCCCTTAATGTGCTAGCATCCCCTCTAGACATCCAAATATTATGAATATCCATACTTCCATGATCCTTTGTATTTCCTTTACACGACTCTCAACATTTTCAACAGATTGTAGGTGACTGTGGATCTTTTAATTGATGCACATATATAAATAACACACCGGTGCGCCTATAAAGTTTTTGGTGCACCGGTTACGATATATGAAAATATAATGTAGCTTGTTTCCCATATTATTTTTTAAAGAATGAAGACATGTATTGATAATTTGTATTCTTCACTCAATTGCATGGGAAAAAAGAGCAATAAATCAAATGGTCGATTCTTCAAATTCTAACTCATTCAAAGTTCAATTTCTCCGTTGTCGTCACTGATATGTGCATATTTATTTTTATTTATTATATATTTAAATTTATGTAATCTTTTCATGTGCATTTGAATAATTATGCATTTCCTTTTGCAGGATTGTGATTCCGGATCAAGTTTGGATGTACATGATATTATACCACTCCCAAAAAGACGTAAGGCCTTATCTAGAGAAACATACTATAGGAATATGGTAAATGAAAATGGAAGGCCACTTTATCCTGCCAATTGTAGCATGCCATCATCCAGTAACCTTCCTAGACCAATGGTACTTCATCGTGAACTATATATCTTTTATGACACCCCAGTAGTATGTAGTTGTTCAAAATGTAAAGGGTTGAAGGTGAACCCTAGATGAGTCACATTGTCCCATTATATTAATGACAAACTACCCAAATTTAATGGTTTGATACCCCCCACTACGGTCAAGATCCAATAGGTGAAATAGAAAATACACGTAGGAAGATTTACATATCCTCATTCTTTGAAAATTTCGAAGCCAATTCAACCATGTTTTTCCCTAAATTGACCAACCTGTCTCCTTTTGTTGATCCATGTCAGTGCAAATTTACTTCGACCAGGGTTCACACAGTTAAACACCAATAAAACCCCGTGATACCAGCCTGAAAGCGTCCATTCCTTTCAGCAATTCTTGCGATGCAAATGAGGTCTCACTCAAAGTATCTATGGGAACTACAAGAACCAAGTTTCTGCAGTAGCGAAGGGGTGTGATAATAACCCAACAACCATAACATCCTTAACTTTGACAGAGAGATTTAATTAACACTTCGCATAATTGCATACATTTAACAATTTAATTGATTATGATAGATATTCATTCATATACCATTCATAAACATGAATCATCAATAATTTAGCAATATGTAGCACATAACAATAAACATAACACATCAGTAGAGAAAACATACAAATTAGAAACCATATGTAATGTGGAAACCCAAATGAGAGAAAACCACGGAAGTGCTTTCTTTATTCATGAATTGCAGTCAGATAAGCACTTCATGTTTTACAATGACTTACATATTTCTCCTTCTTTTACAATGGATCTATGCACACAACCTACATATCATGCGACTCTTCTCCTCATTGCATTCAATATCTTCGACATACAAAATAGAGCTCACCCCAAAATATTGAACATCCGCTAGGTAGCTAATTCACTAACAGTCCCAAATTTCCCAACCCTTTACATATTTATAGGGCACACACATCCTACCCCACTCCCACTACTCAACTACTCAAGTACTCCACTCATAAATGTAAGTGGATGAAACTCCTAACTAAATTACTTAACTCTTCTCATGACATAGTTGAAATTCCCAATTCCCTGGAATCTCGGCCATTACGGCGGAGTTGACTCCTCTTCGACGAACCACTTCGTCTTGGCCCTTTCCACACAAAACTTTATCCGAAAACTTTACGTGGCCCAATAGGATCCCAACACTCACATGTGGCTCGTCCCTGATCCACTTCATGATTGTTCTAATGGGGTCCTAGACTTCTCCTGAAATTGTGCAAACTTCTGCATCAGTTCTTGGATTGCCTGTAGAACTTCATCCCATTGTTGGCATACTTCTTGCACCAGCTCCCTGGTTAGGTTAAAATTTGTTTGTTATTCACCCCATTCAACTGCTTCCTGCACTTTGCTACTCGCATTACTGATGATTTGCAAGACTTGCTATGCTTCACCCTATAGCTCCTCAACCAATTCAATTATGTGCGGCTATGCGACTCTTTGTTGGTTAACTTCTTGTTTGTAAGTTTTGAACATGTTATAGAGAAGCAATGCATACAAATTATTTTAATAAAAATAGAGATTACACCACAACATTCACACATAATACACAATGATTTACCATGGAAACCCTTAGCCAGGAAAACCAACAAAACTTAGAGTCACACCTCTTATTTTCTCAAATTAATCATTAACCACTCACAATACAATATAGGTATTCTGTAGCATCCAAAACCCTAATCCGTTAACCTGGATTAGAAAATAGACTCCAATCCCTTAACCAAGATTAAATTACATATTTTTATAAAGAACCCAAAAATAGCCCAAATTTTTTTCCAGCTCGCTTCGCTCGTGAACTCACTTCGCGGAAGGGGAGGACGTCGGCATGCACCCCCCTCCCCGACACACACCTGCAAAGAATATAACACATACTCAACATTCTCCCACTTGTTTGTTTCTTTTCATATAAGGGGTACAATATTTTATTGAATCAACAATCCAGGGCACAAATGCCCATTGCTCCTTTACACCAAGAGAACTTCTCATTGCTCACAGATTTTGTCAACGAATCTACAACATTCTTCAACGTGTTGAATTTATCCAATAACACCTTCTTTCTTTCAACCATGTCTCTTAGAAATTGAAATTGCACATTAATGTGCTTCTTTCTTGAGTGATAAGCAGGGTTCGTCACAATCTAACCTTACATCTTGTTGTTCAAACCCAGTGTCTAAACACAATCTGTGCAACCATAAAGCCTCTTTACTTGCATGAGTGGATGCCATGTATTCATATTCTGTAGTTGATAGTGCCAGTACAACTTGTCTCTTACTCATCCAACTGATAGCACCCCCAAATAGGTTAAATACATACACACTTGTAGATATTCTATGATCCAGATCTCCAGTCTAGTCAGCATCAACAAATCCATGTACACTCAACACTCTATCCTGTCCAGTTCTTCCTTGGTAATAGATTGCACTATATGTTGTTCCACGCAAATACTTGAACACCCTCTTCACAATTGTCCAGTGATCCTTTCCTATTTTTGACATATACCTGGTCAAAACTCCCATTGCATGGTCAATGTCTGATCTAGTGCATACCATGGAATACATCAAACTTCCAACTGCACTAGCATAAGGAACATGTGAAATGTATTCTTTTGTTTTTCTTCAGTCTCGAGACATTGTTTCGTAGATACTCTCACACCTATAGGAATAAGAACTTTTACTGGTGTACATTCCTACATATTAAACATGTGCAATATTTTTTCCACATATTTTCTCTGGTTTAGCCAGAGTTTCCTTTCTACACGGTTTCTCTTTATCTCCATCCCCAAGATGAAATTAGCAGCATCGAGATCCTTCATGTAAAACTTGGAGGATAGATGCACTTTTACCTCCTTGATAACCTTCATATTGTTTCCAACCAATAACAAGTCATCCACATACAATACTACATAAAAGAAAATGTTCCCCAACATGATTGCAGTGGACATAGTGATCAGTTTCGCTTCTCACAAATCCTAGTCCCAATATGTATGTGTCAAAATTCTGGTACCACATTCTTGGAGATTGTTTTAGACCATAAAGGGACTTCTTCACCTTGCACACAAGCTCCTTCTTACCCTTTAATGTAAATCCTTCAGGTTGCTTCATGTATATTTCTTCTTCCAGGTGCCCATGTAGGAATGTTGTCTTCACATCCATCTGCTCTAATTCAAGATCAAAAGAAACAACAATAGCAAGAAGGGATCTAATAGAAGTTAATTTTTCAATAGGAGAAAATATTTCACCAAAATCAATTTCCTCTACTTGAGAATATCCCTTTGCTACCAAGCAGGCTTTGTACTTCTCCACTTTACCTTCTGCATTCAGCTTGTTTTTAAACAACCATTTGCTTCCAACAGATTTTATTCCATCTGGTAATTGAACTAAATCCCAAGCTTCATTTTTTTCCAAGGCGTCCATGTATTCAACCATGGAATTCTTCCAGAGATCGCTATCCTCTGAATCAATATCTTCCTTCACATTTCTAGGATCATCATCAATAATAGATAAAGCAAAATTAGACCAAAAATTAGGAGGGGAATACCTTTCTAGTTTCCTTCTTTCATGAGATGATCTCCTCAAAACTGGTGTATGAGGTTCTTCTTCTTCTGATTCAAATTCTTCTGTTGAGTCAGATTCTTCATCTTCTAACTCAACCTTTATTTTCTCTGGTTCATTTTCCATTGGGGTCACTTCTTATTTGGGGACTTCTTTGATCTCTCTAAAGACAACATCTCGATTGTAAACAGTCTTATAGGATTCTAAAGCTTATAAATTTTTAGACCATCTTTATAACCAATAAAGATAATTTTTTTAGCTTTATTACCTAACTTACTCATTTTCTCCTTTGGAACATGTACATAATCATCACAACCAAAAAAATTTAGGTGTTTAATAGAGGGTTTATTTTCATTCCATACCTCATCTGAAGTTTTTTCAACCAAGGCTGATGTGGGTGATCAACTTACCAAGTAACATGCATTATCCACTACCTCTTCCCATAATTCTTTTCCTATCCCAACACTGTTGAGCATGCTCTTTTCCTTTTCCATCAACGTCCTATTCATCATTTCTGCAAATCCATTCTGTTGAGGTGTGTATGGAGTAGTATTCTACCTTGCTATATCGCACTTCTTACAGAATTCCTCGAATTCATTCTCGTAGAACTCCCCACCGTTATATGTTCTCAACACCTTTATTTTCTTTTCTACCTGATTCTCTACAAGAGCCTTAAATTCTTTAAAGTTAGCAAATACTTCATATTTCTTTCGAAAGAAATAAATCCATTTGTTCCTTGAGAAATCATCTATAAATGAAACATGATACACAGATCTACCTAATGATGGAACATGAACAGGTCCAAACACATAATTGTGTATTAACTCTAAAATTTCCTTTGCTCTTGTAGCACCAGATGAAAATCTTACCCAATTATGTTTTCCATATATGCCATGTTCACAGAAGTCAAAATCTAGAATGCAATCAGACATACCTTCAACCATACCTTTATTTTGTAATGCTCGAAGTCCATTTTCATTGATATGCCTCAATATTTGATGCCATAGAATTGTCTTTTCGCCTAATGCAATCAAGGTTCTATCTTTTGTATCTCCTCCCTCAGGCACAACATAAATGTTACATTCATCGATGATGGTGCTTCCCAATAGTCTATATAGATTTACCCTCCAAACTCCACTCATTAAAACCATTGATCCTTGAACCATTTTTCATTTTCCATTTCCACACACAGTCTGTACACCTGCAACATCCATCTTTCCAACAGATATCAATTTTCTTACTAGATTTGGAATGTGTAGTACTCTAGGGAGAGTTCTAATCATTCCATCCTCTAGATTCAACTTAACTCTTATACGTCCAATGATATTGGTTGGTGAATCATATCCCAAGAACACCTCTCCTCCATTGTAACTTTCATATTCACAAAACCACTCCCTATGAGGGGTCACATGACACGACGTACCTAAGTCAATCAACATTATATAACAATATGAACGATTTCCTGTAGACGCTAGGTATACATCCCCTCCTCCTCTTGAGGTGGACTTCGCCTCTACAGAAGGGGTATCCTCATATCCCTTTGCTTTCTCAACATTTTTAGATCTGCAATCATTTTTATAGTGCATAACTTTACTGCATTTCCAACACTTCCTTATAAATTTTCCTGGGGGTTTAGATCTACCCTTAGATTTAGATCTCCCCGCAGATCCCTTATTTTTATTTTTCTCCCGGGGGAGAACTCTCACAGATAAGGCATCCATTCTATGATTATTCATGGCTTTCAAACTCATCTCTTCTGACAACAGGGATGATACTATTTCATCAAATTTTAATTTTTCTTGACTAGCACTACGTATTGCCATAATTAGGTTATCCCAAGAATCTGGGAAGGAACACAATAATGTAATACATTTATCTTCTTCAACCATTTTAATTCCAATAGAGAGGTTATTTGACTTACCAGAGTGTTGTATACATTTAGATGCTTTGACATTGTGTCATTTTCATCCATTCTGATGCGATACAGTTTCTTTTGCATAAACAACTTGTTTTCCATGGATTTTGATTGATACAACTAGATATAATATATTAAATAACATCATTTAACACAAAGAAACACTTATATTTGGAACTGAAGCTGCCCCAAGCAACTGGCTAAGTGAGAACAAATTTCCACCCAACCTTAGGTCTCTGTCCATCCTGTACTCTTTCATCTCAAATACCACCCCAGAACTGAGTTGTGTATCCACTAAGGAGGGCTAATGGGATCTCTCACAATCAAGGTCTCATCCCAATGCTAAGGCAACCTACAATCGGGTTTATCAAGCAATCCAAGGAACAAGGGGGATACTGCTAAGCTAGTGATATCTACCACATAGTTGCATGCATCTCATACCACTCAGCAAGCATGACACCCACATTACTTACCTCACTCAACACAAGGAAGGCCCTCTTCTTTGTTGCACAGTCCCTCAAGGCCCCTTCCATCCAGTGCTATTTAGTGTTGGCATAGAAAGGTTCAGCTACCGTTTATCATGAGATTACAGCCTTCACTAGGTTTATCAAGTAGACCCAAACCTAAGTGACCTCTTCTCTCTGCTATACAAGCAATTCTTCATAGGGTCGTTCCCTAAAATCTTCCCTGCAAATTCGTTCTTCTGCAATCGATCCTAAGGGATTCTTATCGGTTCTCTAGGTCATTTAAGCTCTGCATTTTATCCCATGACCCGATCTATGGCTATCCCAACCAGTTCCATTCTTGCACCGAGTTTCCATGGCGTTCTCGACTTTGCACCTTCGGATTACACAGGAAATCGCGATTTTTACTTGTTTTCTTCCCGGCTGGACTCTGTAGGTGCATGAATATCTTGGGTTCTTGGTCAATCCATTGTTAGAAAAAAGGATGGGATAATTCCCAAGTGTGGAGTGTATTAAGGGACAAGTAACACATAGGGCCATACCCTCCATATGGATTCGCGTGTTGCCCCATACTCCATCAAATTCATGGGTCTGGTTTTCTCACCTACCCTCTTACAGTTGCATTAATGACAACATGGGGAGTCAAATGGATTCACAGTTGAACATGTGGCAGCATGGGAACCAATCTCATAACCCCCTCACCTCTCCCTAATGGATACACATGGCCCCTTCTCATTGGTTGCCTCCTTAGCTAGCTTATTGGGTATTTTATGGCATTAATTAATAATTACATCATTTACAAATATTCATGGCTTAACAACTCATAGATAATAAAACTATCAAATACTTTCCTATGCAATTAAAGCATGAACATCCACTAGTGGGGCCTTGGCCTTGATATCCACACTAGGGAAAACACACACATATCATATATATAATATTTACATAGAGGCCAATAAACCATAAGGGTCAAAATGGGGTATTACAACTCCCTCTCCCTTAAAATAACACCGTCCTCGGTGTTCTCAAAACTGAACAAAAATGGGAATGCCTCTTTCATGGCATCCTCCAGCTCCCATGTGGCCTCTTCGGGACTAAGGTTCTTTCATTGCACCTTTACTTGCCCTATGGTCTTGTTCCAGAGAAAAGTGACCTTCTTGTCGAGGATGCATATAGGCTCCAATTGGAACTCTCCCTCTGGTTCCACCTGTATCACATTCCAATCAATTATGTGATTAGGATCATGTACATATTTCTTAAGCAAGGAGACATGGAAAAAATTATGAGATTTCATGTTAGCAGGAAATGCAATCCTATATGCGACTGGTTCTATCCTATTAAGGAATTCAAATGGCCCACAATATCTTGGTGCCAACTTGGCACGACTTCCCAACTTCATGGAACTCTTCCTTGGTTTCACTCTCAAGTAGACATAATCCCCAATCTGAAATTCCTGCATAACTCTTCTTCCTGTCCTATGTTTCCTTCAAATTCTTCCCAATCTTAACAATCTCTTGCTCCATCTCCTTGATCATTTTTGGTCCAAGCACTACCCTGTTCACTGGGATGTCCCAACTCATTGGAGTTCTGCATCCTTTTCCATACAACACTTCAAAATAACTCATCTTCAATGATGCTTGATGTCCATTGTTGTATGCAAACTCTACCAAATGTAGATAGTCTTCCCACTTGGATGGCTTGTCCATCACATACATCCTCAACATGTCTTCAAGAATCTAATTTACTCTCTCAGTATGACCATCGGTTTGAGGATGATAGGTTGTGCTAAACTTCAACTGAGTTCCTAATTCTTGGAACAATCCCTTCCAAAAAGTAGATGTGAACTTTGTGTCACGATCTGAAATTGGGAAACCCATGCAATCTGAATTTATCTCTCATGCATATATTTGCAATGTCATTGGCCTTTTGATTGGACTTTACTGGAATGAAATGATCTACCTTTGATAGCTTTTCCACCACTACCATGATTGAATCATGCTTCTTCATTGTCATTGGAAAACCTGTTATAAAATCCATAGAGATCACTTCCCACTTCCATTATGGAATGGGAAATGGATGCAACAATCCTGCTGGATGTTGATTCTATACCTTGACTTGTTGGCACTTTTGACACCTAGTAATGTACTCAACTATGTATTTCTTCATACCATGCCAAAAGTATTGTTTCCTCGTTGCTGTTATAGTTTTTTGATATCCTGGGTGTCGAGAATATGGCCTTTGATGTATCTCATCCATCACAAGCTTCTTCAAATATGCACTATCTAGAATTTACAGTCTGGTACCCTGATATATGAGAACATCATCATCACCCAGCTGATATCTTGCACATGCTTCATCCACATTACCCTGCTGCAATTTATCCTTGACTTGAAGGTAATCTTCATCACTTATTTGAGCTTATAGAATCCTTTCCTTCAAATATGATTTACACACACTTACTGCTGCAATATGGAATTTTATGTTGAGTGCATCAACAACCTTATTCTCCTTTCCTTTGACATGCTTAATCTCCAAATCAAACTCACAAAGAAAATTCATCCACCTAGTTTGTATAACATTCAGATTTGTTTGGTCAGACAAATATTTTAGACTCATGTGATCAGTACTGAGTTCAAATCTTCTTCCCAAGATATAATGTCTCCATCTCTTGAGGGCATGAACTATGGTTTCCAGCTCTAAATCATGTGTGGCATAGTTCCTTTCATGCTCTTTTAACTTTCTTGACTCATAGCAGATTACAAACCCTTCTTGCATGATCACTCCGCCGAGCCCTTCAATGTAAGCATCTGTTCATACCACAAAGTCTTTCTTTGGATATGCAATATTCAGAACAGGAGCACTAGTGAGCAATTCCTTTAGCTACTGAAAACTTTTCTCACATTTTTCAGACCATACAAATCTGATATTTTTCCTTTGCAATGAAGTGATTGTGTGAGCTATCTTGGAGAATCCTCCAATGAATATTTTGTATTATCCCGCAAGACCCATAAAATATCTAACATCTGTTGCATTCCTTGGAGTAGGCCAATCCATTATGGCCTCAATATTCTCTGGATCTACTGCAATTCCTTCTACTGATATAATATGACCCAAATACTGTACTTTTTGTTGGTAGTTACACTTACTCAGCTTTGCATACAACTAGTCCTCTCTAAGGACTTGTAACACCATTCTTAAATGCTCATTATGTTCTTCTTCATTCTTTGAATACACAAGAATTTCATCTAAGAATACAATCACAAACTTATTCAAATATTTGTTGAAGACACTATTCATGAGACACATGAATGTAGCAGATACATTGGTAAGACTAAATGGCACCCCTGTGAATTCATAATGGCCATACCTATTCCTGAAGGATTTCTTATGAATGTATTCTCCCTTAATCCTCACTTGATGGTACCCATACCTCAAGTCAATCTTTGAAAACACTCTAGCTTCCTTCATTTGGCCAAACAAGTCATCAATCCTAGGTAATTGATACTTGTTCTTAACTGTCACCTTATTGAGATGTCTGTAATCAATACACAGTCTCAATGCCCCATCCTTCTTCTTGAAAAATAACATAGGTGCACCCCAAGGAGATACACTAGGTCAGATATATTCTTTATCCATTAATTCTTGCAGCTGCATCTTCAATTCTACCAATTCTGGTGTGCTCATTCTATAGGGAGCCTTGGAAATTGGTGCTGCCCCTAGAACAAGGTTAATGGAAAATGCAATGTCTCTCTTGGGTGGAATCCCTTGCACTTCATCTGGGATTACATCCTGGAACTCTTGTAAAAGCTGAAAGTCTTCTAACATGGGCCCTTTATCTTCTGTTGAATCTGATATACGCAGTAGATATAATTGGCAACCATTTTTATAGAACTTTCTCAGCTGTAAGGATGAAATCTTCCTTACTGAAACTTGCTTAGGAATTCCTTTCACCAACCTTGGCCTTCCTTCATCATCAATGTATTCAAGTGATTTCTCATAAAAATCTAACTTGGCTCTGTGTTCTTCCAACCAACCCATGCCAATTAGGGCATCATATGATCCTAGTGGTAAGACATTTAATTTTGCATGTGTGAGGAGTCCATTCAATTCTATGGGGCAATCCTTCACTACCTCACTTACCTTCCTCTTGGTACCTATGGCTAATTGAACTAACCAATCCTTACCATGCTTTACTTTACCAAGAGAACAAATTTCAACTACCTCAGGAGACACATAACTATGAGTAGACCTTGGATCAATCAAAACATAAATAGATTTATTAGCAATCTTACCTTCAATATCCACCACTGTTGATTGATGTTCTGCTTGGTGATCATCCAGTGATGCATAAATCCTAGTTATTTCCCTTTCCATATCTCCCACTGTAGTTTCTCCTTCCATGTTATGCAATCGCCTTGGATTTTCCTTCCAATGTGGGCAATATTTAAGCATATGGTTTCCTTTGCATCCCCAACATTGGAGTGGCCCTTTTGGTGTCTTTTATGCTGCTATAGCTGGCTTGAATTCTCTTCTTGCTTGTTGGTCCCGTGGAAATCTTATGGGTTGATTTCTAAATGGTGGTTTGAATTCACTTTTCGTTTTTTCAAACCTTCCTCTTGGATTACCTTTCCATGTTGGTTGCATCTTTGGTTTACCTTTAATCTTCTCATAACAATGCTCTTCCATTCTAATGGCTTCATCCAAGCTTGGTGGATTTACAAACTCTATCCTATCTCTGTAATTATGTGGTAGACTACCAAGGAAACATTGTGTTTTTCACTCTTTCATCCTTAATGTAGTCTACATACCTCATTAGCTCCAAGAACTTGTGGACATGCTCATCCATGGTATTCTGCCCTAATCTGAGTTCATTGAACTCTTTTCTTTTGTTATCATAATACCTAGCTGATAGGTGTTTCTCCTTGAAGTATCTTTTAACCCTTTCCCAATCGATTCTTCTTTCACTAATTCCTTTTCCTTGCATGATGTGTTCCCACCAAATTGAAGTTGTTACACTAAGGTTATATATGAAAAACCTAGCCTTTTCATTCTATGAATACTCGTGCATTATGAAGTACTTTTTAATTCCAAGAAGACATGCCTCTGCTTCTTGACCTTCTTTGCTTTCACAATCAAAAGTGGGAGGCCTTGTCTTCCTAAATTCACCCTATGGGATACCTTTGTGCCTCTTTTTTCTCTTAATTCTAATGGAAGTATGTCTTGGGATTCCCTGGAAGTCATCTGATCTGCTGGAGGAAAACGTAGGAGAGGGCATTCTGTGTTTTCTGTTCACAGAATCCCTTATAGGGCTTGGTGTTCTTCTCCTAGAATGAACCCTAGAGTGAATTTCTGCATTTCTTTCCTCTCGGCCTTCGTTGCTTGGGTTAGACCCACCATTTATTCTCTAATGCATGTCTTTGAGGCTTTGCAAGATGGCCACATTGAGCTGGTGTTGCTCTTCCTATGCTTTCATCATCTGCTTGTTAAAGCTTACAATGGTCTTGGCCAAGTTTGGGTGCATCACTTGTGCCCTTATTCTATCAGAATCGGCCTCTGTATGTGCTTCTTTCAAGTTCTCACCCAACACATCGTCCTCTGGTTCAAATGGATCGTGTGCATCGTTGAAGGTGACCATTCTCCCACCTTTCTGTGCGTTTCCATGCTGTACGTTTCAAGGATTAACTGCTGCAACCAATGTGCATAACAGAGGCATCTATTAGACATTACAAGCATGTAAATAAACTCTAGCATATCCATTCAAATATGGAATTACTCATTGGTCAATCAATTAATCAATAAATGTTCATCAAAACCACTCCATGGCGCATTTCTTGACCGTAATTTCATGCACGGCTCGTCCCTAATAGCTCCCAGTGCTGAAACTGAAGCTTTGTTACCACTTTTTCATGCTCCCACACCTCCCTGGTGGCCTTCAGAGGTCATGGGAGACCCTCTGATTTCTTTTTTTTCCTCCAAATTATTCCAAATCCACACACAGCCGCAATGGAAGTCGATCCCCAGTCCACATTTTGTAATCCGCAATCCCCATTATAGGATTTTGAATGCGGAATCCCTAAAATAACCCCTCCGACAATTTCTCCTTTCTCATCCCGCAATACACATTGCGGAATGCAGGAATGCGGAAGCCCAAATTCAATCCTCCAGAAAATTTCTCCTTCCGCATTACGGAATGCGGTAATGCGAAAGTCCAATTCCAATCCTCTGGAAAGTTTCTCCTTCCGCATTCTGCAATCCACATTGCAGAATGAGGGAATGCGGAAGTCCAATTCCAATCCTCCAGAAAATTTCTCCTTCCTCACTCCTCAATCCGCATTGCAGAATGCAGGAATGCGGAATTCCAATTCCAACGTTATTTTCCAATGTCCGCACCCGCAATCTGCATTGTGGATGCAGAACTGCGAAAGCACCTCCTCTGCTCCTGCAAACTTTCCAGGGGCATATCTCCCTCATCCTTAGTCCAAATGGGACAAGGTTGGTACCATTGGAAAGATATTGGAGCGCTCTATCCAATGGTGCAATCCCCACCCCATCTGAGCATTCCAACCATTCCAAATTCCAAACTGAAATTCTTCTCATAACTCCACCTAAGTGCCTTTATCCTTCTGCCAGGAATTATGTCTCCTTCCTGCCATGAATTCTCCCGTCACCTGGCCACATAGAGGTTCTGAAACACATCAGGGTTTATCCCCTTTCTTCCCAAGAACAGGTGAATTCAAGCCATCCCTTTGAAGGTTGAATACAATGCATGATAAGCATATCTAATGGACTAAACTAGTTAACATACCAACAACCTGCAGGGGTTAGCCATGTCAGATTGGCAGTTGAAAGTATGTAATAAATGCGGTGTCCAATGCCGCAAATATGGAATGGGTGCCACTTTCTAGGTTTACGTACCATTTTAATGTTCTTCTAGTGAGGGTACGTTGGAATAGCCAAAGCATCACGGGGCCATCCACTATGCTGTTAGATGAACACCATAAGTGGAAAGACATAATGTGGTTGGCGGGATCGTCTCCCTATTTACCTTCGAATTTGGGAATATCTAAAGGAAGCATGTCTGGCATAGCCGGCCATGTTGTGTCATGAGTGATGGGGTCATTTGTTAGTTTGGCCAAATCAGGTCGATTTAAACTAGCCATAAATGGTAAGGTATGGATGACAGGTCTTTCCATTTTGTTTGGGGTGTGATTTCCATGAGGGGAAGACCCAAGTGGTGTTGTAAACAACGAATGAAATACTATGAGTGAGGATAGGTCAAAGGTATCCGAGGGATCTCCTTGGGGAGAATCCAGTGGGGTACTACTTCCAATGGGGGAAGAAGTGGTGTAATTAATAGATTCTCCGAGGTGAGAAAATATACCTAGCAAGGCATGTCCTCGACCAGATGTTCCTATCAATTCTTCCTGGGAACGACCCCATCTTGAATTCCCTCCATGTGTAATACAGGGGGGGGGTGTAATGACACCCCTCAAGAGAGGGGATAGGCCTTGCAATATACGAGACTATCTTAGGATGTTGTTTTGTTCCTCAATGGTGAAGGATTTGTGTCAAATGAGAGTGATAGTGGAATAAACACAATTGAACAAATGCAAAAATATGCCAACCACAATAGATGCAAAATGGTGCGATAAGTGAGTGATATGTGCAATATTGGTTTTAGTTCATGAGTTCCCACATGTAGGTTCTTTTTATTACGATTTAGTGAACTTGCAGTTAAAAAGAAAATAAATGTAAATTCCCTAGAAGACCTAACGTACTTCCTCTCAAATGTAACTAGGCCTCCCAAAATCACAATTGATGGTGATAATGGTATCCATGCACCAATCAACTAGTTGAGGTAACACAGAGCTATTTCTATCAGTGATGGAGCCAATGATCCAATCAAGAAGACTTGGAAACACCTCCCAACGAAAATAGCTAACTTCAAGAGTCAAATGCACTCACAATTGCTCCTTGGTGATATCCTAAGTTGGGCCACTAAGTTACCTTGCATCAAGTGTGGATCAATGGTTCGGCCTATACGGTATAGTGTCGTCTCACTAAAACAAGTTGAGTGGATTGTAGGGGAGAGCAGGGCAGTTATACCTCAATGTTCACCTCCTTAGTCACGACGCACTTCTAGAGTCTGGGTTCTCTTTTAACACTTGCTTATAGAAGGATTTTGTAAGTACCCTAAAGGACAACAATTATATGTTTCAAAATATTCTTAATGGAACTAGACTGGTGGGAATTAATGGATGACTAGCCCAATCAATCCTACCTAACTAAAATGTTCTTTTGTGACCTCATGTGGAGGATTTTAGTTGGTTAAGACAATTACAATGTTGATTTTAAAGGGTTTGTATGTTTCACTTATGGAGTGTAAGAGTGGTATTTCACAATCCCTACCTTTCTAATTCACCAAGCTCACATGAAGTGCGAGGTGAAGAGCATACTTGGATTGGGAGAGTTTTTAGGCCTCTTATTGTGTGCTAGTGGAGAAAACACATGTGATCAAAGAAAAAACAAATTATTTCGTTGGAAAATTAACTAAAAGAGTATATTGAGCAATATGTATTTTTAACTCTAAGAGATGTTCATGGCGCTTTGCAAAATAAAATAAAAATAGACAAGTGTGCAGTGGAGGTATTTCACACTTCTCACCCTTTTTCTGATTCACCAAGATCACATGAAGTGCAAGGTGAAGAGCATACATTGGGAGACAAGTGTCTTTATGTACTTGATTGTGTGCAAAAATTGTTTTCTATAGTAGCAATACTACTAAAAACAACATGTCGATTGATGCATAAACAAGAAATGGTCTTACATACTAGTGACAACAATGGGGCCCATTGAAAGCCTCATAGTTGTTTACCTAGCTAAGTTTCAAGAGAGATGTTCTCTTTAATTCCTAATATTGGTCTAGGTGCACTAATTACTAAAAAATTAAGTAATTGGGTCAATTAGCCTTAATTTAAGTTCACTAGTAAGCAACACTTGGGATGCCAAACTAAGCTATGCAGATAAAAAGAAAATAATCAATAGTAGCATGGCTAAATCACACTTTTTCATGCGTACAACACGGATAAATACAAAACAGATGCACGGGTAGTGCAAGTAATGCACTAACCTTCTGCATGGTCGCAATGAGCGGTGTAGCATAGGTTGAGAACTGATAACCTGCGCGTACGTGCGACTGTCATAGTCGATTCCACACTATCAGTGCGACAAAGACATCAGGAACCGCGAGGCTGCGGGAAACAATTTCCTATGGCCGTGATGGGGCCAAATTATGGAAGTAAGAGGTGGAATACTTACTCTCCTGCAAGTGAAAAACACCCAAAATTAGATACTTAGCATAGAACAACCTACAAGGATTAGCCCCTTGCCAAGTGGAAAAGTGTACTTGTGCAATTTTTTCCACAATAGTTCTAATGGAAACCATACTTATTTTTGTTCATTTCATTTTGCTCCTTTTTGTGGTGGTTGGTATTCCTCCAAGTGATCCTGCAAGAGATTGTTAGTGTAGTTCACATCCAAACTTGAAAATATTGATGAAAATAAAATGAAAGAGTTGGGGGGAAGATGCAAACTTCAACAACAACCAAAGATATGCTAAACCACTCTTGTACTTCTTAATGGAATAGTTTTACAACACCTAGGAGGTGAAGGTTTTGAGGGAAGCCAACAATATCCCTTAGGAAGGATTTTCTTGTCCAAACTAAATTCTAAGTAGATGGAAGAACAATGGAGAGAGATACTTTCCCCTTGATGGTAGGTGGCAAGCAAGATTGGAAATGATCACAATGGTAGGAAATGGTGGGCTCTGAGGAAGATCCAACTCAAATCCAACAACATAACCTTCCTCTAATTTATCTCTACCAAATGCATGACAATGGCTTCCTTTTATAGGCCAAGAGGTGGCCAATAAACCACTAGATCCAAATGTGAACTCTCCTCCTTTATGATCCAGTTCCAAGGTACACAAGGGGGATAATTAATGCCACCAAGTGTGTGAGGAGCCAAATTCTGATCCTTGGGTAGGATTGAGCTTTTAATGCACCATTGGGCATGAGTGGTCGTTCCGTTTTGACAGTAGCATGACTATCGAATGAAAATATGCACAAGTGTAGTGCCAGAATTGTTCAGGTAACTTGCGTTATAGCATGGGTCAACTATGTAATATCTGCGCTACCCTTTTTTTTACTGTTTCTTGGCACTTGTGGACTCATGCTGTGTTTTGTATTTGTTGAGGATTCCTATGGCGAGATGCATTCTTTATGTTGATGAAGTTTTACTGGATGAATCCCCGACATTAGAGGAAATTTGAGGTCTAAAATGCACCTCCTAAGGAAAATAATAAAATAATAGTTGAAATAATGAAATAATAGTTGAAATAATGAAATAATAGTTTAAACAATAAAAAAAATTTATTAATTTTGTAGGAAGAAAGAAAAAAACTACTTTTTTTGTTCATATTTTCAATATATCTCCCTGTGTTTTTACTCAAATTTCGAGCGGGGACTTTTTTTCAAGTATTGTTTTTTTTTTGGTGGGGGGGGCAGCAGGGTCCATCAAAAGTATGCATTGAGGGTAATCCTTGGATGTGGAATTTAATTCCGCATCCAACGAGTGCTCCCACTCGAAATTTGAGTAAAAACACAGGGAGATATGTTGAAAATACGAACAAAAAAAGTAGTTTTTTTTATGACAAATATCTCAAGTCAACCATTATGGTTGACACATTTTATTGAAATTCTATTGGTTCTTGAATTCCAACTCATCAAGAACTTATGGTTGGATCGTTTTCTTATATGATGGATTGTTTTCTTATAAGTCCCATTTTAGACCTCAAATTTACTTTAATGAATGTCGCATGTGTGCGATTGTTAGGCATTAACAATGATCCTCTAACTACCGACTTCCGCGATTGATAGAAAATTCGAAAAAGTTGGGATTCCGGATTTGGGAGTGAAATTAAAACTAAAATAATGGATTCCCCGACTTCCAACTAAACTGTTTCTTGACTTGATTAAGTGAATTGGAAGTGCAGAAGGTTCAATTTATTTCATATTTTATTCCAAGATTATTATTAAGTAATCTTTGAAATAAATTAAACAAACAAACTAAGTGCTTTCAAGAAAACTAGACTTAGTGGATAAAATAAAATTTCAATGGGGGCCCCCATCTTGTCTAAACAAGATGGGATCTGTTTTTGCTACAACACTAGGTGTAGTATTCCTCTGGTTCCACCCAAGCAACATAATCAACCAAGAGTATTGGAATGGATTAAATTTATCTAACACGTCCTAGCAGTCACTAAGGAGTTCATTGAGCAGGAAGGTGGCCTATATCATCTACACCCCCTGGACACATTGCTCTGCAATTGCAATCACCATCATAGGGACCTAATTAGGTCGACACTTCCTGAGCAGCTTACTTTCCCGTGCCTTTGCTATGAAGTGCACTACTTGGTCATTAATCGAAGCAATTTCATAGCCATGCTTGTCTTTCATTAGATTGTATTTCGATGTCTTTCGATTCACCAACTCCCTGTTTTTCTCTTTCCCTAAAAAAATGTGGCGGGGTCAAGTCCTTCCTTCAACAACCTGGTGATTTCCACTATTAGGTTCGAATCCAAGGAAATCTTCTTGTTGAGACACAAGAACCCTCCATGCACACACAAGAGAAACTATTTCACACATGAATTGACCTCTGATGATCACCAAAAGTGTGGTATATATATCAGTGACAACACACCTGACTGTTGTAACCCAAGGGCCCATGGCATAGGCTCTAGAAAAGTAGTCTGGCTCATAGGCTCCAGAACTGGCTCCATTTACTTGGTCAGTGTGAATTCAGGAAATTTATTCAAGTCATGATCCACATATGATAGCTTGGAAATCTTTCCCATCACACCTCCTTTGATGATAATTCCCTTGGGAATCTTAGGAAGCACCATAGAGTACTTCACATTTCTCTCGATATTTACTAGCCTCGCACTTGGTTTTCTTTGTGGCACATAAGGCGGCATCAACGATGTTGATCCAAGTCCAGAACCAGATGCCTCCTGATCATTTCTCTACTTTGAACTTGTCTCATTGGCTTCCCGCCTCACAGATGATCTCTTCTTCTTTGGCGGTTCCATTGGAACATAGATCAACATGATTTCTAGTTTCTCTTCCATGATTGGATCAGACACGCTAGCAAAAACTTATGGAACTGATATTTTTTCAACACTGACAAAGGACATGGATGCTTCCATTTCTACAAACTGATATTTGAATTTATTCAACACTCTATAGCTCTCAGCTCTCTGCTATCAACTCTCTCAATGCACTCAATCGCTTGGGAAACAATAGAGTGTCCCTCCAGTTCTTTTTGGATTTTAACACTGTCCTTCAATCTATCCTTTCAGTGTTGTTTCCCAAGAAATTGAGTATATCAAACCAAATCCTGAGCAATGATTATCCTTTCCAGTGGCAATCTTATTCAGATATGCGTGTCTTTGCGTCATTTAATGCAAGATATCGCCACCTTTCATGCAATTAAAATAGAATTTAATGAACATTCAAGCAATTGCGACACAACCTCAACCTCGATGGAAATATGGATTATGTACAAATCACTACTACAACTAAATAAAATTCGACAAGTTGAACTTCGACTAACCATACTATAACAAACTGTACTTCAACAATAACTTGGCTTTGACAAAAAAATAACTTAGGGTTTCCTATCTATCTATCTATATCTATATCTATATCTATATCTATATATATATATATATATATACAGACATATGTACAAGTATATTTAATGCAAGAAGGCATGGATGTCCCTATAAGGTTTCAGTCGGCTTCCATTGATCAATCCCTTGAGGATTTCTCCATGCATATTTTGTAATTGCACAACACCTCCTTCTGTGATATATTTAATGACATATGGCCCCAACTAGTGTGTTCTCATCTTACCTGGATGCTTGAGAAACTTGTTGTCATATAGGAGCTCCAGATCTCCTCTACGAAACTACTTCCTTGCGATGTTCTAATCATGCCATGCCTTTTCTCGATATTTTTGGACTTGTTATTGAAAACTTGCTATGGACCTATGTTCTTCCAACTGTAGTAGTTGTGACAATCGTTCTTCGACGGTACCAGTGTCTGACATACCCGTGAATGCAGAAACCCTTAAACTTAGAATTATTTATTATGTTGGCATAACAACTTCCTAACCGTACACCAATTTGAATGGTGTATGGACCATGACCCATGAAATTCTTACACATGTTCCTATACACCCAAAAAAATGCGGGGATCCTTCATTCCCAATCATCAAAATTCACATTACAGACCTTTATCAATGCATGTTTCGATATCTTTTTGAATGATTTGATAGTCCCATTAGATTGTGGATGATATGCAGTGCTTTTCCGGTGATGAATTTGAAATTCCTAAGTAAGTACCTCAATAATTTTGTTAACAAAGTGAGATCCTTGATCACTCAGTAAAACTCACGGACAGCCAAATCTAGCGATTACATTATGAAACAAGAACTTCGGAGCAGTTGTATCACTATAATCCTTCACTAGTTCATCTTTATCCCACTTATTTAAGTAGTTTGTCACAGTAATAATATAGCATGCTCCTGACCTCTTTGTAGGGGGATTAATTGGTCCTATGAATTCAACAACCCATTTCTCAAAATCCTACAAAGTAACATGTGGTACTAATGGAATTTCATCCCTTCTAGATTGCTTCCTCGTTCTTTGACAAATATCACAAGATCGACAATACTCTTTAGCGTCCTTATGAAGTGTAGGCCACTAGAGTCCTGCTTGTCATATATTCTCGGTGGTGGATTTTCCTGCATAGTGGCCTCCTGCAACCCCTTCATCAGGTTCGGCCAAAACCATTGGTCGCTAATGTTTCATAACAAATTTCCTCAGTACTTCGTCGTGTCCTAGCTTATATAACTAACTAGCTATCAACTGATAATCTGCTACTTTTACAACCAAGTGTTTCTTTTGATTGACAGATAACCCTATTGATTTCATTCTTGTGTCCAAAAAGGTTACAATGTCTTCAAAATATTCACCTACATGTTGACTGAAAATAACTACGCATCTAGGAGGTTATCATCCAAATTGATCGGTTCTTCTCATGTTTCTAGCCTCAACAGATGGTCAGGTCCTGCATTTAACCTTCCTAGTTTAACTATGATTTCAAAATCATATTTTTGAAATAATAAGAGCCATCTGCAAATTCTCCCCCCAACACTAGCTTGTTAACTAGGTACCTTAATGTAGAATGATCAGTAAACATCTTAAGTTGACCCCCTAATAGGTAATGCCTGAACTTATGTAGCACATAAACCATGGCTAACCCTTCTCTTTTTTGCATAGTTTAATTCTTCTCTGCAGTGCATAACTTCCTACTAGCAAAATCAATTGGATGATCAGTAAACCCCTCTCCTAGTTGAGCCAAAACGCATCCATTGCGATGGATGAGGCATCGACATGAACATGAAATTATTTCTTCCAATCAGGAAACACAAGAATAGGTATAGTTACCATCTTTTCTTTCAATGTGTCAAAGCTCTACAAAAATTCTTAATTCCATTGAAATTTAGTATCCTTCTTCAAGAACTTCTCCATTTGCGTTGTAATCTGTGCATATCCCGTAATAAACTTCATGTAGTATCTCATGTGTCCTAGAGTTCTCAATTGTCGCATTGATGTTGGTGGTGGTAATTCAACAATAATAGTGATCTTTGCACGATCTACTAACAGACCCTATTTGCAGACTACATGGCCAATCAATATGCCAAATGGCGAACAAAAAATACATTTCTTCAGATTCAAACGGATATCTGATACTATCTACAATGCTCTAACATCAATCTCAAATTTTCAATGTGATTCTTCATCAATCCATAAACTATCCATGGAATCAAAATATACCTCCAGGAATTTATGGATGAACTCTTTAAAAGCTGCGACCACGACTCTGGAAAATATAGCTAATGCATTCTTAAGACCAAAGGGCATCACTGTGTACTAGTAATAACCCCATTTAGTTGCAAATGTGGTCTTGTTTCAATCCTCCTTAGCAATCATAATTTGATGATACCCCGAAAATCCATCTGTGAATTAATAAGCCTCATATCCTCCCACATTCTCTAGTACTTCATTTGTAAAAGGTGTCGGGAATGGATCATGAAAACAAGCATAATTCAAATTCCTTAAATCTACACAAATTCATATTTCACATGTCTTCTTATCTTGAACGACTGTCAGGCTAATCCATTCAAACTCTTCGATAGGTTCAATGATTCCTACATCAAGCATTATATCGAGCTCTGCTCTCACCTTTTCCTTATATTTGGGATTCAATATATGCAGTCCCTATTTAACTGGATTTGCATCAGGTTTTAATGGTATTTGTCATTTCTCCCAGATCACCAATAATACAATTCATCTCAAAAAACTTTGTAGGGAACAAATATTGATATTCATGTAGTAGGTTAGTAAGATTTCCTACATTCTCATCCTCCCAGTTGTTATCACTCAATATTTTCTTGGGTTATGGCAGGAAAGACCATGAGGTAACTGTTGCAAACCAATCTTTAGTGGATGGAAACTAGCCTTTCCAACCACAAAGAGGGATCTCTCTTTAGTGCTTCCAGCAATGGGATATAGCTTGAATGGGCTGGGATATTGGTAAAAGTGGTGGCTAGACCTTCAAACAATGAATTAAAGGAATTCTTTCGTTTGGCTGGAGTTAAGAACGGGAGGACAGTTAGGCACGGAAACAACTTTGGTGGGTTTACTGTCCCCAATGACAAATTCAGACCACAATTGCAGAGGCAAGAGGCAAGGTAGTGTAAGTTTTAAACCTCAACAGTGTAGTAAAAAATCATACAGATTCTTAAGCATTAACAAAAAATACACAATGGCACACGCATAACACAGATATTTTCACCTGGAAACCCTTAACCGGGAAAAACCAGCAAAACTTAGAGCCGCACAACTCCTTTCATTATATGTTTTCTCAACCATTTACAAAACAATATATGGTATTTCACAGCATCTAAAACCCTAATTCGTTTACCCAAAATTAGGTTACAACCTTAATCCCTTTACCGGGATTAGATAGAATACAATGGGCCGAAATCGCCAAAAAAAAAAAAGATATAACATAGCCACCACCATCGTGGTGTACGCGCAGCCACCATGTGAAGAGATATAACACACCCAACAGGTAGATGGGGTTCTTTCAAGTCGAAATGATCAATAGGTGAAGGAAGAAAAAGGGGACAAGTTCCATTACAAGGTCAAAGCATTTACAAATGAATTCTAACCTGCAACTTCAAGAGGAAAGTGGTGGAATACCTAGTCATATGCATCTGGAGAATGTGGGCATGAATTCCAGACCATGTATTCTTGATCTTTAGGCACTGCAGAAGTAAACAATCAATGGAAATACAAAGCAAGAATACGTACACAGGAAATAACAGACATCAGAACACACATCACAGGAATCTCAAGCTCCAGAATCGGGTCTCCTCATTGAATTAAGAGGCCGAGTTCAAACACAGGTTCAGAGCAGTAATATCTCTGAAACAAAAAATTCCAACCCTTTGGTACTCTTTGGAACCTTCCCTTATAGGATTACAGAGCATCAAAATATCCTAATTAGTTCAGAACAAACTCGGACTGGTAATGATGAGGCCGCTTGAGCTGGGCCGCCTGAATCAACAGCCTCTGATTCTGTCATGCATGGAGGAAGGGAATCATTTGCGCTAGCGGTGCACCATTGGGCCACGAAAGCCACCTACTCGTCCTTTTGATCAGGCTGTTTTAGGTTGATTAGGATAGGCAACTGAAATAGACCCCTTCGTAGTTCTCAAGTGCACCATTTTTCTGTGAAAATATTCATTCCCTGCAGCTGCGATTTGTTCTACAAAACTTCTTTCGATCCGAAATTTCCTTTCCGCAATCCAAAATCCGTAGTGCGGACTGTAGTATTCGGAACTCCCACTTGGTGCCTTCTGAAAACTGACCTTTATGCAATCCGCAATCCACAATGCGCGATGTGGGATTCAAAAGATCAATTTTATGCATGCTGGAAAATTGCCTTTCTGTAACCCGCAATCCGCAGTACGGGATGTGGGATTTGGAAACTTGCTTTTTGCATTCCTGGAAAATAACCTTTCCGCAATCTGCAATGTGGAATGTGGGATTCAGAAACGCATTTTTTCACCCCCTTGGAAAATGGCCTTCCGCAATCCGCAATGCAGAATGAGGGATTCAGAAACTTACTTTTTCGCCCCTGGAAGGTTGCTTTTCCGCAATCCGCAGTCTGCAATGTGGATTGCGGGAATCGAAAACCCTGCTTTTTATATCCTCGGAAAATTTTTGTTCTGCAATCCGCAATGCCGGATGCGGAACTCGGAAACCCGCTTACGGAACACATTTTCAACCATCGATCTGATCCCGCCATTCAATCATGGTCATCGAATCTTTTTTGGTTGCAGAAGAATCCCTTATTGCTATTTTTTTCTACAGAAGAGCTCTATTGCCTTGTTTTTTCTTGTTTTCTTGTTGCGGCTCAGTCATTTAGCTTGGATTTGCTTGACACTTAGATATTTTTGGGTTTCTTGACTCTTTATTTGGTGTTACCGACCGATGGGTGACCTTGGGGATTTGGTGGGGGCTTTCCTTTACCTTCCTTGGTGGAAACCACAATAGGTGTTAACAACAGCTCCAACCGGGGATGTTATCCTCCCTGCGAGGTAGCAATAACATGTAGACTAGTGGCCCTTACTCTCCTCCTCTTTTTTCTTCTTCGTATCACAAAAAATGAAACATGACTAACGGAAAATAAAAAATGACAATGTACAGTGGGGGTGGGTCAGCGGACTTGCTTTTGTACTTGTAATAATGCTTCAAGAACCGTCCGTTGACAGATCCCTTTTCGACTGGTTCATCATCTTCTTCCTACGGAAAGAAAGCATTATTCCAATGGTAGGTGGTGTTTGTATAGGGACCCTGCCAAAGGTTATCAAACTTTTGGGCCTGGTCTTCTCTTCTATCATCCCATTTTAATTCCAAATCTCCTACTTGGAAATCATTCGCCTTGGTTTTTCTATCAAACGTCTTCTTGATCTGGTTCTGAGCTTTCGTGGCTTCATCCTATACCGCTTCTCTCATTTTTTTCACTTCCACCAACTATTTAGCTCTCCTCAGTTCAGGGTTTGGCTCTTCTTCTTTCTCCTGCAGCAGCCTCATTACAGGTCCTCTGAGGGAATCAGGGAATACTACCTCTGTTCCATATACTAGTTTTAAAGGAGAAGTTTCGATGGATTTTTTAGAGGTGATCCTATCGGCCCACAGGGCAGAGGTCAGCTTGGTGTGCCAAGCCCTTTTATTTTCTTGCAACAACTTCTTGATTATCCTCACCAGGATTTTGTTGGAAGATTCCGCCAATCCATTTCCCTGGGGATAGTAAGCAATAGAATGGCTCAATTTGATGTGGAACTTGTCACAGAATTTGATCGTATTCTTGGATTTGAAATCCTGTTCCTTATCGGTGATTATCTTAATAGGGCACCCAAAACTAGACATGATATTCTCCTCCAGAAACTTGATGATGACTATATCTATGGTTTGCTTGGTGGGTACTACTTCGATCCATTTGGTGAAATAATCAGTGGCAGTCAATATCCACCTGTGATGTCCCCAGGAGTTGGGGAAAATTTCTCCAATGAAGTCAAGCCCCCACTGCTGGAAAGGGGATTCCACCGATATTGGTTTCAAAGGCAATGACAAGAGCTTTCTCTTTCCTTCAAAAACTTGGCATTCATGGAAGCTGGCTATTTCCTCATAAGCATCCTTGAACATAGTAGGCCAATAGAATCCTGCCCTAAGAATTTTTTTAACAGTGGCCTTCCAGTAATGATGTCCTCTGCAGACACCTGTGTGCAACTCTTTTAGGGTCACTTGGGCCTCCTCTTCCACTATGCAATTCAAGAGGACACCTCCAGGGTATTTCCAATAAAGACAACCACCCAGTATGCAATACTTCGCAACCTTCACCCAGATTTGCTTTTTCCCATCTCAGGGGGTGCTTGCAAGTTCTGCAAAACATATACAACATCAGAATACCAAGGAGAGGACAAGAATTTTTTTGATACTTGAGGTAGTGGATCTTGGGAATTTCCTTCCTACATGTGCGACAATAGGTTAATACTCATTGAATCCCAATTTGACTCAACCATGATTCTGGCCAGCCCTTTCCCTTTAATAATATTTGTAGGTTTGATCTCTAGGTCATATTCCAGTAGCGTAGCTATCCACCTTGCCCTTCTACCTTCTATATTTGGTTGGGTCAATATATCTTTCACAGCATCATTAGGAACATAAGCTACAACATGGGAATGTAGAACATAAACCCTGAAATCCTTCAGAGTTTTGATCATGGCATAGGCTTGCGTCTCCATAGTGTTGTATTTGAGCTCAACATCTATGAGAGACCTGGTAAAGAAAGTTATGGGTTGCTCATCTCCTTCCTGATTTTCTGTAAAATCACACCTGCTATGGAGTGCTCTAAGGCGAAGGAGAACATAAGAAATTCCTTGTCGAAATCTGGGTTGATCAGTACAGGTGATTCAACAATTTCTCTTTTTATATCTTCAAATGATTGCCTAGACTCGGCAGTCCACCTGACCTGAGTGTCTTTCTTAAGCATGCGGGTAATTGGCCTCATGATTTCTGCAAAATTGGGAATAAATCTCCTTATGAAATTCACTATGCCTAGAAAGGATTGGATTTCCTTTTTACTCCTGGGGAGTTCAATATTCTGTATTGCATCCATTATGTCTGGGTCAATTTTGATCCCATCTTTGGATATTATGTGGACTAGCAGCTTTCCCTCTTGCATGGCAAAATTTGACTATTTGGGGTTCAAGGAGATTCCAAATTTTCTGCATTTGATGAACACTTGGTGCAAATGCTTTAGATGTTCTGCATCAGATTTAGAGTATACAGTGATGTCATCCATGTAGACAACCACAAATTTATCTTTCTCTCCTGCAAAAGCTATGTCCATAGCTCTTTGGAAGGTGGATCTTGCATTCAACAGAACGAAGGGCATCTTAGCATACATGAAGGTTCCCAAGGTGTGGTAAAGGCTATCTTTCTCTTATCTTCTGGCTGCACCTTAATCTGATTGTACCCTGAAAATCCATCCATCATGGACATTCTTGATGCCCCTACAACCTTCTGTAAAATGTGGTCCATTTTGGGTAGAAGATAGTTGTCCTTTAGGGACACCTTGTTGAGATTCTTGAAGTCAATACATAGTCTGATCTCACTGTTCTTTTTCCTCACTGGGACTATGTTAGCCACCCAATTCGAAAAACTCAAAGAGACTATGATTTTGGCCTCATACAACCTCTTTACCTATTTTTCTATCAGCGGGAGTAGTATGGGATTCATCCTTCTCAGCTTCTTCCTAAATGGCTTCTCCCTTGTCTTGATTGGAATGGTATGCTAGATGATGGTTGTGCCATATTCTTTCAGATCATCGCAGCACCATCCAAACACATTAGAAAACTTTCTCATTAAGTCCGTATAGTCCTTTTTGTACCTATGGCAAAATATTTCGATAGTTTGACCATTTTGGGCTCTTCCTCGCTCCCAATGTTACAGTCTTATATTTCCTTTGGGTTTGGAGCCACTTTTTTATCCCTGGCCACATCATTTTCTTCGAACAGTCTTTCTAGTGGAACGAATCCTTTGGGTATGTAGTTGCTTGTTAGCTTCAAAATATCTTTGCCTCCCAAATTAGTTTTGAGCTCTGGAGGATCAGGCTCCCACTGCTCCAGTTCACAATCCTCTTGATCAATCTAGATATTGGAAAATTCCCTAGTCATCTCCATAAATTTATTTATCTACTGGTCATCTTCAAATATCTGTCAATTCTTTGTATTGTCCAGGACAGAGGGTCTATGCCTTATATTAATCATGTGAGTCCTAGTAGGATAGGCAGGGAGTTGAAACCTGCTAGCGGAGTTGGATAGAATGTCAGCTATTTCATTTTGCTCCCTGGGAATGAAATAAATATGATTCTCTATGAATAAATTTTCAAACAAATCCCACACCGCATTTCTGTAAGACCTCAACCTGGGGTGTTTCACCTCATAGTTGTCGTTCACTTGTTGGATTACTAGCTCTGCATCTCCATAGACCTTGATCGTCTTAGCTTTCAGTCCTTTGAGTATATTCAAGCCCAATAGCAGAGCTTCATATTCTACCACATTATTTGAACAGTCAAACATTAGTTTGGAAGTATGAAATCTGGCGCATGCATTTCCCTCGTCTGGAGGTATGATCCATATTCCTGCTCCAACTCCTTCGTTATTTACAGCTCCATCAAATCTCATGACCCAGTGATCTTCTTTTTGGAGGGTGACCATGGCCTCTATTTCAAACTCTGATTTCTCATTACTTCTCTCTTCCATCTGTTTCCCATCATTCTCTGTGTTGGTCAATTTTTCAGGGCATTGCACCCCATTCCCACCATTAGCTTTAACATCTGGTTCAAGTAACTTGGCAACTTTCACACTTTCTTCTTCTGAACCTGGATCATAGCAGAGAATGGAGGAACCCACATCTATGTCTATGGAAAATATGGGGTGTTTATCCGGCATGTCCTTGTTTCTTACTACGTACGATAACCTGTGTTCCCTGTACAACCTTCTTCTTTCCCCGAAGACAGGGATGGTGGCATAAGACATGTCCATTTGCATGGTTCCCTTTAACTTTGTTGTCCACGACCTAAACAACAACATCCAAAAATTAGGTGGAATATTAGACACTACCACGTCCATGATCATATTCTTCTGAGGTATCTGAGTTAGTGAGACCATGTCACGTCCCCATTGACCCCCTTAGGCCACGAGAGACTCTGATACAATTTTTTTTCTTCCTAATCCAATTGAATACACCCACACAGTCAGAATAGCTATGATCTGCAATCCACAACTGCAAATCCACAATCCACAATCTGCAATTGTGGATGCGGAAGTGCAAAAATTCACAACCGAAAAATTACCTTTCCACAATCCGCAATCCGCAATTCCACAATCTGCGGATGCAGAAGTGCGGATCGTCAAATTTCAACCTCCCAAAAGGTCACTTCTGCAATTGCGAATGCGGAAGTGCGAAAGTCCAAAACGTAACTTCAACTTCTATGTTTCTGCAATCCGCATTGCTGATGCGGGCATGCGGAACCACACCCCTACAATGGTAACTTCCCACACAAATTCTGAGGGGCATAACTCCCTCATCCTTGGCCCAAATGAGACAAGGTCGGTAATGTTGGAAATCTCTTGGATATCTCTATCCAGGGGTGAAATCCCTGCCCCATCTGAGTACTCATACCATGTTAAATTTCCCACTGAAGTTTTGTCCATAACTTCACTTAAAAGACTTAATCCTTCTTCCTGCCATGATATTCCCTTCCACATGACCCATAGAGGGGTTCTGAAACAATCCATGGCCTTCCCCTCCTTCCCAAGGATCAAATGTGATCATACAACTCATTCACAGGGTCAGTCAATCGTATTATATCATGTAAAATGCATAAATATTTATCTAACAAATACCTCTATCATATGCAAGAATTATAATGCATTAAACTCATGCAATACCATGATATACATATAACAATGAACTCATCCCCTTACTCAGGCCTACACATGACTTCCTGTCAATCAAATTCATATAAACATGCATTTCACAATTCCATAATTGAACATAAGCAACCATTTCATAACAATGAAACATCATCATTTAACATAACAAGAAGTACTTATATTTCAATTGAAGCTGCCAAGCAACTGGCTAAGTGAGAGAAACGTTCCATCCAACCTTAGATCTTTTTCCAGCCTATACTCTTTCTGCTGAGAGATCACCCCTAAGCTGGGATGTTTATCCATTGAGGAGGGCTATCAGGTTCTCTCGCAGTCAGGGTTCCATCCCAATGCTAAGCCAATATGTAGTTGGGTTTATCAAGCATTCAAGGCACCTACCCATGCTAAGCCAACCTACAATGGGTTTATCAATAATTTAGGGACATACAGGTCATGCTAAGCCAACTTCCAGTTGGGTTTATCAAGAATTCAGGGACATACAGGTCATGATAAGCCAACTTCCAGTTGGGTTTATCAAGCATACCAACAACAGGGTCATGCCAAGCCATCCTGCAGTTGGGTTTATCAATCATACCAGACTAGTTGATCATGATACGCCAACCTATAGTGGTTTTATCAGGCATACCAAGCGATACAATCATGCCAAGCCAGCATACCATGGGGTTTATCAAACATATCAGACAAGTTGATTATGCTAATCCAATCGGTAGTGGGTTTATCAGGAGAATAGGGACAACAAGGGAGGCATTTCTAATACAATGAGATCAACCACAGAGCTGCAGGCATCTCAACACTCAGCAAACCTGGGACCCACATTACCTACCACATCCAACACAAGGAAGACTCTCTTCTGTTGGGTATGTTATATCTCTTCACATGGTCGCTGCGTGTACAACACGATCCCTACGGCACCTTCGATTCGCCTGCGCCGGGCGCGTCCGGAGGGGGGGGGTTTAGAGGGGGGGGTAGCCCGACAGGGCCCACCCCCTTCGTTTTGGACCGTTAGGTTCCGAAACGACACGGAGGGGGCCGTTAGGCCCCCGGAGTCCGCGCGGAGCGCAAAATTTTTTTTGGGTTGCTTTTTGCTTTTTCGCGATTTTCGACCCATTGTACTCTATCTAATTCCGGTAAAAGGAATTAGGGTTGTAACCTAATTCGGGTAAACGAATTAGGGTTTTAGATGCTGCAGAATACCATTTATTGTATTGTACATGTAAAATAAACATATAATGAGAAAGGAGCTATGCGGCTCTAAGTTTTGCTGGTTTTTTCCCGGTTAAGGGTTTCCAGGTGAAAATCTCTGTGTAATGTGTGTGCCATTGTGTATTTTCTGTAAATGCTTAAGAATCGATATATGTTTGTACTTCACTGTTAAGGTTTAAAACTTACATTTGGTATCAGAGCAATTTTGGGTTCAGAGGGACGCCTTTGTTTCCAGGGGTTTGGCTCGATCTTGGATTTGTGATAAACCTGGTTTCAGTGGGAGCTTTGCAGCGGTGATTTATTCTTTGTTTAAAGAATGGCGAGCAGTTCTAGATTCGAGATTGAGAAATTTAATGGTCATAGCTTTGAGCTATGGAAGCTCAAGATGGAAGATCTTCTGGTAGATAGAGAACAATGGATCGCAGTAGATCCAGGTACCATGCCCTCTGGTGCGGTAAAAGAAGAATGGGAAAAGCTGGAAAGGAAAGCAAGGAGCACTATTCGTCTTTGCCTTGCAGATTCGGTATTGGTGAACGTATCTGGAGAAGACACTGCAAAGAAGCTATGGGATAAACTGGGAAGTCTGTATCAGTCAAAGTCCCTGGTAAATAAGTTATTTCTGCAAAAGAAATTGTACCTTCTGAGGATGACTGATGGAGACTCTGTTTCAGAGCATCTAAACGCCTTCAATACTCTGGTAAGTCAGTTGACATCTGTTGGTATTAAACTTGATGATGATGAAAAGTGTATTAGTCTGTTGTGCTCTTTGCCAGATTCATGGGATAATCTGGTCATAGCTATTGGGAGTAATGCAACCACACTAAACTTCGATGATGTGGTTGCATCCCTACTATCGGAGGAAATGAGGCGGAAATCCATAGATAGTTCAGCCAAGGATGCCTTATTTGTAAGAGGTCGCCCTGGAGACAGATCTAAAAATAAGTCTTCAGGTGGTAGATCTAAATCTAGAGGGAGATCTAAATCTCCAGGACCTTCTGTAAGAAAATGCTGGAAGTGCGGAAAAGCTGGGCATTACAAGAAGGATTGTAAATCGAAAATTACTGATAAAAGTAGAGGACCTAATGACGCTCCATCCGCAGATGGGAAAGAATCTACAGAGGAAGGAGGAGATGTGTATCTGGCATCTTCAAGTACACATGCAGAGCATGATTCGTGGTTGATTGACTCAGGTGCGTCTTATCATATGACTCCCCACAGGGAGTGGTTTTCTGAATACGAAAAGTATGATGGAGGAGATGTATTTCTGGGAGACAACTCGGTAGCGAAAATCATAGGTCGAGGAAAGGTCAAGCTACTGCTCAAAGATGGAAGGGTTAAAACTCTTCCCGGGGTTCTGCACATTCCAAAGTTGGCTAGAAACGTTATATCTGTAAGTAAAATGGATGATGCAGGTGTGAAAACTCTATTTGAAAAGAACACATGCAAAATGGTTCGAGAGTCATTGGTGTTGATGAGGGGAGTTCGGATTGGAACTCTATACAAGTTGTTGGGAAGCACCTTCAAAAATGGATGTAACAGCACTATTGTTTCTGAGGGTAAAAATGAAGGAGACAGAGTCCTTACTGTCTCTAGTGAGAAGACATCGCTATGGCATCGAAGGCTGGGACATATTGGAGAAAAGGGTCTTCGACTATTACAAGGTAAAAGTATGGCTGAAGGCATGTCTGATTTCACATTAGATTTTGATTTCTGTGAACATTGCTTATATGGTAAACAGAATCGAGTAAGATTCTCATCTGGTGTTGTAAGAGCTAAAGGAATCTTAGAGTTAATACACAGTGATGTTTTTGGACCTGTGCCTGTTCCATCACTTGGTAAATCTGTGTATTATGTTTCATTTATAGATGATTTCTCAAGGAAAACTTGGATTTATTTCCTGCGTAAGAAATCTGAGGTTTTTAATAGATTCAAAGAATTTAAGGCTCTTGTAGAGAATCAAACTGAGAAGAAAATAAAAGTACTCAGAACAGATAACGGTGGAGAATTCTGTGAAAGTGAATTTGAGGAGTTCTGTAAAACGTGTGGAATAGCAAGGCAAAAGACTACTCCATACACACCTCAACAGAATGGGGTTGCAGAAAGGATGAACAGGACATTGATGGAAAAGGCAAGGAGTATGCTCAGTGGTGCAGGGCTAGCACAACAATTCTGGGCAGAAGCTGTTGACACTGCGTGTTACCTAGTGAATAGGACACCCACATCAGCGTTGGTTGACAAGACACCTCATGAGGTTTGGACTGGTAAGAAACCCTCTCTCTCTCATCTCAGAGTGTTTGGGTGTGATGCTTTTGTACATGTTCCAAAGGAGAAAAGGAGCAAGTTGGATAATAAGGCGGAAAAATGTATCTTCATTGGTTACAAGGATGGAGTGAAAGGTTACAAGCTGTGGAACCCAGTAAAAAGGCAAACAGTTTACAGTCGAGATGTGATCTTCAGAGAAGTTGAAAGCACTTCCAGGATTGAGGATGTACCAAAGGAAAAGGATTCAGAGAAGCTACACTTTGATATCAAGGATGAAAGAGGTGACTCTTTTGAGGAACCAGATTCGTCTGAATCAGATGAGGAGGCAGAATCGTCTGAATCAGATGAAGAGGCGGATCCACAGACTCCGGTATTGAGGAGATCTGACCGAGAAAGAAGGCAAGTTGAAAGGTACAGTCCCCCTGATTTTCGTTCTAATTTTGTGTTATCTATTACTGATGATGATCCTAGAACTGCTAAAGAGGCAATGGATTCAGAAGATAGTAAACTATGGAAGAAGGCCATGATAGAAGAAATGGATGCCTTGGACAAAAATGAGGCATGGGATCTGGTTGAGTTGCCAGAAGGAAGAAAGCCTATTGGAAGCAAATGGGTATTCAAGAAGAAGTTAAATGTAGCAGGTAAAGTGGAGAAGTACAAGGCTCGACTAGTTGCGAAAGGTTACTCCCAAATTGAGGGCATCGATTTTGGTGAGATTTTTTCACCTGTTGCAAAATTGACTTCTATTAGATTCCTTTTATCTATTTCTGCTGCTTTTGATCTTGAAGTAGAACAGATGGATGTAAAGACGGCTTTCCTACATGGAAATCTTAATGAAGAGATCTATATGAAGCAACCAGAACGGTTTGTGGTGAAAGGAAGAAAGGAGCTTGTCTGTAAGCTGAAAAAGTCTCTCTACGGTTTGAAACAATCTCCCAGAATGTGGTATCAAAAATTTGATACTTATATACTGGGACTTGGTTTCTCAAGAAGCAAAGCTGATCACTGTGTTTATTTTAAGCTAATTGGTGATCATTTTATTTATGTAATATTGTATGTTGATGATATGTTGCTAATTGGAAACAACAAAGAAATCATCAAGGATGTCAAGAATCAGCTGTCATCTGAATTTGACATGAAAGATCTTGGTGCTGCAAATTTCATTTTGGGCATGGAAATAAAAAGAGATCGTGAAAACAGGAAACTCTGGTTAAATCAGAGGAAATATGTTGAAACGATATTGAAGAGATTTAATATGCAGGAAAGCAAACCAGTGAAGGTGCCCATTCCTGTAGGTGTAAGGTTATCTGCAGAACAGTGTCCCACTACACAAGAAGAGGTAGAGGACATGTCTCATGTTCCATATGCTAGTGCAGTTGGCAGTCTGATGTATGCCATGGTCTGTACTAGACCAGATATAGCCCATGCAGTGGGAGTTTTGAGTAGATACATGTCAAAACCAGGAAAGGAACATTGGACTGCAGTAAAAAGGGTCTTCAGGTATTTGCGTGGCACTACAGATTCTGCAATCTGCTACCAAGGAAGACCCGGTCTAAACAGAGAGATAGATATACAAGGATTTGCTGATGCTGACTGGGCTGGAGATCTTGATCACAGAAGATCTACAAGTGGCTACGTTTTTAATCTATTTGGAGGAGCAATCAGTTGGATGAGTAGAAGACAAGCTGTAGTTGCACTCTCAACTACAGAAGCTGAATACATGGCAGCTACCCATGCAAGTAAGGAAGCTGTATGGTTGCAAAGATTGTGTTCAGGTATTGGTTTTGTTCAGAATGCAGTAAAAATTGGTTGTGATAGCTCAAGTGCAATATTTCTGGCAAAGAACCCTGCTTATCACTCGAGGACAAAGCACATTGATGTGCAGTACCATTTCGTCAGAGACATGGTTGAACAGAACAAAGTGTTGCTGGAAAAGGTTGACACTTTGGTAAATGTTGCAGACTCTTTGACAAAGTCTGTGAGTACTCAGAAGTTCTCTTGGTGCAAAGAGAACATGGGCATTGTTGCCCTGAATTGTTGAAGTCATAAATTTCTCCTGTATGTGAAGAGAACAACAAGTGGGAGAATGTTGGGTATGTTATATCTCTTCACATGGTCGCTGCGTGTACAACACGATCCCTACGGCACCTTCGATTCGCCTGCGCCGGGCGCGTCCGGAGGGGGGGGGTTTAGAGGGGGGGGTAGCCCGACAGGGCCCACCCCCTTCGTTTCGGACCGTTAGGTTCCGAAACGACACGGAGGGGGCCGTTAGGCCCCCGGAGTCCGCGCGGAGCGCAAAATTTTTTTGGGTTGCTTTTTGCTTTTTCGCGATTTTCGACCCATTGTACTCTATCTAATTCCGGTAAAAGGAATTAGGGTTGTAACCTAATTCGGGTAAACGAATTAGGGTTTTAGATGCTGCAGAATACCATTTATTGTATTGTACATGTAAAATAAACATATAATGAGAAAGGAGCTATGCGGCTCTAAGTTTTGCTGGTTTTTTCCCGGTTAAGGGTTTCCAGGTGAAAATCTCTGTGTAATGTGTGTGCCATTGTGTATTTTCTGTAAATGCTTAAGAATCGATATATGTTTGTACTTCACTGTTAAGGTTTAAAACTTACATCTTCTCTACTGCACAGTCCCTCATGGCCTCTTCCCTTCCAGTGCTATTCCAAGATGGGCATAGAAAGGTCCAGTCGCTAGTTCTATGAGATTTCAGCCTTCATTGGGTTTATCAAGCAACCCAACCTTCTTCCACAGTTCAACAAGCTCACTCGTTTTAGACTTGCGGACAGGGCTCTGTTCCACAATCTACTCTCTGCGATCCAATTCCTAGGTTCTCACGATTTCTCTACACTGTTCAAGCTTGCAGTTTCCTCACGGCTTCTTGCCACTCTATCCCTGGTTGAATGGATTCAAACACACATTTCTCATAGATAAAAACTCTCTGGTATTTCTATTACACAGGGAAAACACGAATATCTTCAGGATTATACGACTGGTTCTGAGTCTGCGGGTATGTCTGGACAAGTTTTCCCTTGATGGATCGATGGATCGTGAATGACAGGTGCATGTATCGATGAATAATGAATGTTTACTCCCACGAATGGGTAGTCAAATAGGTTCTGTCCCTTCTTAGCGATTGAGTGCCTTTCCGGACAAGAAACCAGATTCATGCCCTTCCATACGAAATCCCAGTCGTGCTCCATACTCCATCGGCTTCAGCAACAAGTTTCTTAACCACCCTCTGCAACCGCATTAATGTCAACAGGTATTTCAAACGGGTTCACATTCGGACATGTGGCAACATGGGAAACCAATCCCATAACCCACTCACCTCTCCCTAGTGGATACACGTGGTCCCTTCTCATTAGTTGCCTCCTTAGCCAGCTTCTTGGTTATTTTATTCATGAATAATAATTACATCATTTACATTTCTTCATGGCTTAACAACCCATGAATAATCAAACTGTCAAATACTGGACCCCTGAATAGATGGTGTTGTGGAGCCCTCTTTGGCACTGGTCAGATTCTAATTGACCTAGGACATCATCTTATTTCAGGTAAGACCGTTCATGTTCATCTTTATTCAAATAGAACTGGGGTTTGATATGATCAAAGAGATGGATTTGGTATTCAGCATGCCTATCTTCCTCTTCTTCATCTATGAAATTCTCAGCAAAAGGTGGTCTGATTGGTTGATTCTCAGGGTTTCTAGGGTCTCTTGGCTCTCTAGGTCTTCCTTGTGTGGCAGGGGGCCTTCTGATATTTTTATTTCAAGCTTGAGGCTCTTGTTTTTCTTGGGCAGGAGACCTATTGTCAAGGGATATCCTATCCACCAGTATTTCCATATTTCTCATCATCTACTCAAATTTGGCATCCGTGGATTGGGATGTGGAAGGTTGCACTGCTTCATTGCATCTCTTTTTCTTGGCTTCAGTTATGTGCTTCATTTGACCCGAGGCCATCAAGTTGGCTTCCACTTCTAATGCATCTTTCAGCATGAGAGAAAATTCATTGTCAAAACAGTTGGAAAAATGAAGCTTGGATGCCCCCACATGAGGTTTTATGTCCATAGAGATAGAATTGTACACTCTCAGGAACCTGGATGAGAATTCTTGGACAGTCTCAACATTTGTTTTCTTTGTACTTTCGTATTGAGTGAGAATCTGGAGAGGATTTTGTTTATCCTTCCATCTGGCTAGGAAAGTTTCTTAAAATATTTCATAAGTAGCAATTCGTCTATTCAGAAGGGCCTTAAACCATTTATTCACTTCCCCTGCAAGGATTTGGGCAAACAACCTCATCTTAACATCATCTTCATCCACCTCTTCTAGGTCCGTGAAATCATTGAGTTGGTCTATATGTTGTTGTGTAGAAACTTTTCCCTCCCCATCGAATCTCATGAGGCGTTGGGCGTAGCCCACCGGTAGGTCATCGAGATTGGATGGGAGGGCTAATGGGGCATATCGGGAAGCCATGGATCTTGGGTTTTTCTTAGAAGTAGAGATATTTTTAGAAGCACCAGGAAGAGTACTCAGTACGTGGGTACTTTGTCCAGTAGCTTTAGCGATGGGAAACAGACCACTAGTTTCTTCCTGGGTTTGTAAATTTTCCCACAAAGCGCTCAGGAAATGGGTCTGGAATCCTCAATGGTCGAACAAGGATTCTCTTAGATCAATCTCAGACCTAGATCTGAATGGGGAAGACCCAATCCTTAAACTTGAAGGGACACTTTTTATAGTGTGCGCCTCTTTTTTTGGCAAAGAAAAGGACCGAGTTAATGGATAAATACTTGTTTGTTCTTTCTTTTCTTTCTCGATGACCTTCTCCGGGTCTGAAGTAACCTTTGGTAGCTCGGGATCTAGATGAATTCTGGTACGTATCCTCCTAGGAGCCAGACTTCCTCCTAGGAGCTCACTAATTTGGAAGATGGACTCGCCACGAGAATGATACACGATCCTCTTTGCGTCTGACTACTGTTCACCCTCAGTAATCAACTCTGATCTAATACAAATTTAAGTAAGCTCGATCTCCTGTGGAATCGCCTATTTAAAATTTGGAGTCGCTAAGGAAAAGGATACAACCTTGGAACCTCAGACTCTCTGTTTTCCTCAGAGGTTTGATTTGATACTGTGAAAACCAGAGATTCTCTCCAGTGGAGTCGCCAGAATGTTATCACTCAATATTTTCCTGGGTTGTGGCAGGAAATACCATGAGGTAACTGTTGCAAACCAATCTTTAGTGGATGTAAAATAGCCTTTCCAACCATAGAGAGGGATCTCTCTTTAGTGCTTCCAGCAACGGGATATAGCTTGAATGGGCCGAGATATTGGTAAAAGTGGTGGCTAGACCTTCAAACAATGAATTAAAGGAATTCTTTTGTTTGGTTGGAGTTAAGAACAGGAGGACAGTTGGGCATGGAGTCAAATTCGGTGGGTTTACTATCCCCAATGACAAATTCGGACCACAATTGCAGAGGAAAGAGGCAAGGTATATGGGGTTCTTTCAAGTTGAAATGATCAACAGGTGAAGGAAGAAAAAGGGTAAAAGTTCCATTACAAGGTCAGAGCATTTACAAATGAATTCTAACCCGCAAATTCAAGAGGAAAGGGGTGGAATACCTAGTCATATGCATATGGAGCATGTGGGCATGAATTCCAAACCATGTAGTCTTGATATTTAGGTACTGTAGAAGTAAACAATCAATGGAAATACAAAGCGAGAATACATACACAGGAAATAACAGACATCAAAACACACATCACAGGAATCTAAAGCTCCAGAATCTGGTCTCCTCATTAAATTAAGAGGCTGAGTTCAAACACAGGAGAAGAGCAGTAATCTCTCTTAAACAAAAAATTCCAACCCTTTGGTCCTCTTCGGAACCTTCCCTTATAGGCTTATCGATCATCAAAATATCCTAACTAATTTAGAACAAACTCGGACTAGAAATGATGAGGCCGCTCGAGTTGGGCCGCCAGAATCAACAACCTCTGATTCTGTCTTGCGTGGAGGAAGGGAATCATTTGCGCTGGTGGTGCACCATTGGGCCATGGAAGTCGCATGCTCGTCCTTTTGATGAGGCCGTTTTAAGTTCATTAGGACAGGCAACTGAAACAAACCCGTTCGTCGTTCTCAAGCGCGCCATTTTTCTGTGAAAATATTCATTCCCTGCAGATGCGATTTGTTCTTCAAAACTTCTTTTGATCCACAATCTACAATCCACAGTGCAGATTGCGGGATTCGGAACTCCTACTTGGTGCCTTCTGAAAACTGACCTTTCCGCAATCTGCAATCCTCAATGCGGGATGCGGGATGCGGGATTCAGCAACTCAATTTTATGCATACTGTAAAATTACCTTTCCGCAATGCAGGATGCGGGATTCAGAAACTTGCTTTTTGCATTCCTGAAAAATGACCTTTCCACAATCCGGAATCCGCAATGCGGAATGTGGGATTTGGAAACTCACTTTTTTTCCCCCTTGGAAAATGGCCTTTCCACAATCTACAATCTGCAATGCGGAATGCAGGATTCGGAAACTTACTTTTTCGCCTCCTGGAAGGTTGGTTTTCTGCAATCCGCAATGCGGATTGCGGGAATCGAAAACCCTGCTTTTTATATCATTGAAAAATTGTTGTTCCACAATCCGCAATGCGGGATGTAGAACTCGGAAACCCGCTTGTGGAACGCATTTTAAACCGCTGATATGATCCCGCCAATCAATCATGGTCGTCGAATATTCTTTGGTTGCGGAAGAATCCCTTATTGCTAGTTTTTTTTCTGCGGAAGAGCCCTATTGCCTTGTTTTTTCTTGTTTTCTTGCTGCAAATCGGTCATTTAGCTTGGATTTGCTTGACACTTAGCTATTTTTGGGTTTGATGACTCTTTATTTGGTGTTACTAGTTGATGGGTGAACTTGGGGATTTGGTGGGGGATTTCCTTTACCTTTGCTGGTGGAAACCATAATAGGTGTTAACACCAGTAATCACCAATATTAGCATCTTAGGATTTTCACTTGAACCAATATTTACCTTCTTTGTCTTTAACGGCTGCAAGAATTTATCAGTCTTGATCTTAGGGGCCTCCAACTCCTGACTTCCTTCCATTGTTTGGATATTCACATTCCTCATATCATCATCTGGATCATCAAAAATATTATAACATTCCATTTCCTGCTCAAGTGTCGCAGTCCACTATGGCAAGTTGGAAAGTTGCGTTGGTATTTCTTCATAAATTTTGGCCTTAATTATTTGCAGATATTCATCTATTGATGGGTTTTCATCTTCATAATTGAATGTCTTCCTGAAATTGATAGCCATATTTTCCCAATTTGTTGTACCTTGTCGAAGTTCCAGCGTTGTATACCAACTTCACAGTATAATATCCAAAGTATGAATGAACATATGGGCCCACTCTTGTTTTTCTATATGTTCCCATTCTATTGTACATAATTCCAAATGATCTATTGTACTAGTTAACCCATTATACTTCTCTTGCTTATAATATATGCCTTCTCCAAATCAGACTTCCAACAAATTTTTACACTGCGACCAATTTTGTATCTTTTCCTTATGAGTAGACCACCACCTGGTTGGAGTAGCTTTCAATGCCACGTCTAAAGCTAATATTCTTTGTTGTTCAGGTACCCTTATTTCAAAATCAGAAATGAAAACACTTAAATTAGGTAACCTCTCATAAGTAGGCAGATCGCATACCTCTTTAACAACCCAGTGAAGTAATCTGGTAACATGAGCACATCTTCTTGTAGACACTTCATGTAGTGAGTTCTGCCAATTTTTTAATGATTCCCCTGAGTCTGAAGAACGGGAACTAACACTTCTGCAACTCAAGGTACCATCCACAATTGGATTAACATAGTCATCCATTCTTGAAGTGACCTTATAGATATTGTCTAAATATTCAATAGTATATTCCTCTCGAACAAGTTCGGCATACCTTGGCCCATCCAAAGGATCCAATGGTGCAACAACTCTCATATCCCCTCCTTCAAACGTCGTCAACCTTTTCTTAAGATTTATAATTGTTTGGTTCTCAATTGCCCAATCAATACCAAGAAATTCTGGATATGGGTTGGTTTCATATACAATTTATATCACTTCGAAGTCGTCATAGCTTCGTAGACCATCAATGTCAATAGGGACACCCACCATTCTGCTTGCAATTGGACAAGAGACCATATCAACTTAGGATTTCCCATAGTTTCCCATCTTTGATTAGTTATTTCATTGACATATGAACCATAGATCTAAAATAATGAAATCCATGTCGAAATCCCCAATCTATGGATTAATTCACAACTCCCTTCATGTTCTTATCCTCTTTTGCAAATTATTTAAAACATTTTCTTGAGGAGTATCTTTTTCTGATTCATCAACGAAATTCTACAATTCCTTTAAAGAAGTTTCACCTTAGTACTAATTCAAGACAACTTTTCAAAAAGTTCTTCAATGTACTTACCTTTCCTGAGCTTCTCTTTGGAACTAATTGGTCGAAGCAGACTGGCATATCATATACAAGAACTTCATCAAAGTCGGGAGATGTAGATGTCAAAGGTCCCCTCTGGGTTGTAGTAAATTAATTCCTTGCATCCATAAACATCTAATTTTCCTTTTGAACATCAAATGGTACTATCCATTGTATAGCTAGTATGATTTTAGGAACATGCGGGTCAGTAAATAATTCTCTATCATCTCCTATCGCAGCTCCTCTTCGTGTCACAACAACGACAATCGAGTGCTCTTGTCGGGGTTCGACTAATATCTTTTGGACATTTTGGTTCTGGTTCTAATTTCGATTCTGATTTTCCTTAGCTTGCCACTTCGCTATGAATTGTTGGAAATATTCAATAGTATGGTTCAATGATTGACAATATGTACACATAGAGCAGGGATTCAGAAAATCCCTGGAAAAATGTCCTGGCATACCACAGTTGTACCATATTACTTGGGATCTACCTCAAGAAAGTCCTCCTCGTCTCCATCCATGGAAACTTGCTCTTGGTTTAATGAACTACGCACTTCTCCCTTCTCCTTGTTCCTCACCTTTCATTTGATAAGCATCTGCAGTTCTTTCCATGAGTAGTTGATATGCTCAACAATCCTTCTCATCAGGGCCAACTGACTGGCAAAATTTACAAAACAGGTTTTGTAGGGTACTTACAATTTTCTGTAATGAGTACAATTATTCTAGGTGATGCCCCCTAGTATGATAGATCCTACACCAAATTATATCCCCAATATTCAATGGATTAGGATCTCTGACAGTGATATTGTCTTGGAAGGTCGTGCACTGATCTTTCGAATGACCCTCCTCCTTACAGCTTGTACACCAAACATCTTCTCTTTTGTCCTTTCCTTTCTTGATGTCTTGGATTTGTATTGACAGGTTTTCCAGCTATGACTGGATTTGAGCCATACCCATTCCAGTATCTCCAATGGGCGAGGCCTCTAACTTAATAGTAAACTCAAGGGTCTCAGTCTACGACACAATATTTTGCTGCATCAAGGGAACTTTGATATGTGGTAGTAAAGCATCTATAAACCACTTCTTATGTTGGACATCGGTAATATGAAAAATTCCATGGGCCATCAATGTCCCAAATAGATTCATTTGTTGATTGCTTCATCTCTTTGAGTTTAGTAATACACTATGACTCAGATTTTGGCTTCTTGAATTCAGTTTTTAAGGAATCTCTAATTTCTGCCAGAGTATTCAGTGGTTTTCCAGTAGCTACCTTTGAGAACTTATTGAACCAATCCAAAACATGACCCCTAAAGGTAATAATCATTTGTGTCAATTGTACATTATCATCTTGCACTTTCTTAATAGTCCAGACTGCATCACATAAAAACCAATGATGTTATGGCTCCTCTGACCCATTTCCGTGGAATATTGGTTGTTTCATATCATCCCCAACCATTCTGCTTCTTAGAGGTATTGATTGAGTTTTTATTACAGGACCAACACTTACAGTAGGAGTGTTCGTCGAAGTACTATTGTGGCTACTACTACTATTACTCGCTTGAATCAACTGCAATGGGATAGTATTTCTTACCTCGGTTTTGGAGATGCGTACGAGGTCACAGGTATTTCGTAGCATTTGGTCTGATCTTGTTCAACAAGATTGTCCTCAGAAGCAGGTTGATCTTCTTCTTCTTCATTTTCTTCTCTAGCAAAAGATTCATCTTCGAGCTATGGTACTGGTTCGTAGATATTTCCTTCAGTCACACGGAAACCCCTTCCTTTTGTCACAGTTATCCTCCTCTTACTTGAATGAAATATTCTTCCACTCCATAGTAGACCACACTCTTCATCTGTTTCAGTGTCTCCTTACCTTTTCATATAAACTCACTTCTCACAACATACTCTCATACCATCCACCATCAACATCCTGAACCACCACGCACTAGTGATTTACTCGTCAGATTCGATTCTTAAAACCCCCTTTTCACAAAGCATCATTTTAATTGACAACTTTAAATATTTCAGGTACTTACCTCGCAGTCCTTGGAAGAACTCCCTTTCAACAGTGCTATAGTATTTTATGGTGTCTACAGCAAATTCTGTAATATACCCTTCTAATATGCTATCTAACTAGAAATCAACAACGCGATATATTTTATTATCAATACCTTTAAGGGTTCGAATTAACTCAGGTTTCCAAACCTTAGGCTCACGTCCTTGGAAATTTGTCTTTTGCTCAGTTAACCTTTCCAAACATTCATGCAATAGAATAGGAAACTCTCCAAAGATTACTTCATGAATGTTTGAGAAAACATACTCACCCAACCATGTTTTGTCGTCCAATCGGGAATGCTTGTTCTGATATTTAGCAAATTCTCTCAGCTTCTTATCTACCCAATCCTAGATCTCGAGCTTAGTAGGATTCCACATATGCCACATGCCCCTTCGACACAAATCTCGTTCCTGACAATATAACCATTTGTTGGCGTAGATCTACTTCGACTAGGGTTCAGATAGTTAAACACCAACAAAACCCCATGATACCAACCCGAAAGGGTCTATCCCTTTTGGAAACACCTGCAACGCATATGAGGTATAAATCGAAGTATCTATGGGAGTTGCAGGAACCAAGTTTCTGCAATAGCGAAGGGGTGCGATAATAACCCAATAACCATAACATCGTTGACTTCAACACAAATCTTTACTTAACACTTCGCATAAATTGCTTACATTTAACATTTTAATTAACTATGATAGATATTCCTTCATATACCATTCATACCCATGGATCATCAATCATTCAACAATATGTGGCACATGACAATAAACATAACACATCATCACATAAAACATACACATTAGACACCAGATGTAACGTGGAAACCCAAATGGGAGAAAACCATGAAAAATCTTTCTTTATTCATGAGTCGCAGTCAAATAAGCACTTCATGTTTTACAATGACTTACATATTCCTCCTTCTTTTACAATGTATATGCACACACAGCCTGGAGATCATGTGACTCTTCTCCTCATAGCAGTCGTTATCTTCGACATACAAAACAAAGCTCACCCCAAACGAAAAAAACATATGCTAGGTATCTAATTCACTAACAGTCCCAAAATTCCCAACCCTTTACATATTTATATGGCGTACACAACCTGCCCCACTCCCACTACTCAACTACTCAGCTATTCCACTCATAAATGTAAGTGGACAAAACTCCTAACTAAGTTACTTAACTCCGCCCATGACATAGTCAAAATGCCCAATTCCCTGGAATCTCGGCCACTACGTCGGAGTTGACTCCTCTTCACCGGACCACTTCGTCTTGTCCCTTTCCACACCAAAATTTGCAAAACTTTACCCCAAAACTTTTCGTGTCCCAACAAGCCAACTCAGAATTCTAGTGAGCCAATGTATGATATCAATACTACCCAAATCATATCCACAAGGAGATCCAAAAAGTTGTATGAGCTAAGAGAAAAATTGTCCAAGTATAGACAAAGGTTGTTTCAATTATTGGAGGGTAGCAATAAATTCTCTCTTCCCATCCATCTGCAAATTAAATACAAAACCAATTAAAATTGTTCTTTGTATGGCGCTTTCCTGTCTTCCCTTCCCGTGCTCGATGTTGGGACCGAATTATCCATTATTGCTAACAATTACATAATCATAGAGTCTAAAATAGATGCTACAAATATTGGGTTGTTTATTCTTTCACATGTGTTTGTTCCTTCCAAACAATTAGTATCCCTTATGCCATTGTGTAGTCCTCTTTATAATCGATATGATTACATGAATATTGTCAAATACAAACATAGTATTTCCTTGTATATTATGTGCATGAATTTTTTTTTGCTTTAGAAGAATTTAACAGGAAGAACTTGTTATATATCGATGGTTTTCCACACACTCATGGGAACATTGCAAGGTTCATAAATAGTTGCAGGTTCTCATTGTTCAGTGCAAATTGTTCATTTGAGGAACACTCCAATGAAAAAGATTTCTTTATGAAAAAGAAGGCATCCGGATTTGTTGGTGTCCATGCAATATGTAGTTTGTCTCTTGGTGACAAGTTGTTAATAAACTATGAATTTCATAGACCACCAAATGCTAGTAAAAAATGACTTGCATTGGGGTTTCCTTTAGACGTCCCCTCGGGGCCTAAGAAAAATATCATTGAATAATTGTGTTTTTGGATTTTCAATGGAATTAATGTTAAAGTATTGCTTAATTCCACATTTGTTTTATAAATTGGTTGATTGCATGTTCTATTGGAAAAAATTCTATGTTTCTAATAAATGTTTGGTATAATGTTTCAACATGCTAAATCCATTCTTTTTACGAATATCAGGATTTAATGTTCGATATTTTTGCAACCAAGATTCCGATGATGATCAACATGTCTACCATCTACCGTTGCACCCCAATATGATGTCAAATCGAGAGAATGTCGCTAAACAGGTAGATCTTGGATATGAAGGATACAAATCATGGTTGAATCAACCACCTATCCAATTCCCACTACATCCCGAGTCACCAATTCAAAACACTTATAGTAACACTGGTCCTTCATAGGTTGGAGATGAAAACAATGATATAGAGGTTGGTATGGATGATTTCTTATAGGATACCCATGTCATGGAGGGAATGTTGTTAAATTCATTCCAATAATATGACCTAGGGAAGGGTGCTAATATTGTTGATGCCTTCTTTGAAATCCTGAAAAATGCTTCCACCACCCCTCTCTTTGGGCATGGATCAAGGTCTACCCAACTAGGGACAACAATGTTGTTGTAAAACCTAAAATCAATGTAGGGTATGTTGGACGCATGCTTTTGGGCACTACTGAGATAACTAACCATTAATTCCCCATTAAATCAACGATGAAAGAGATTTATTTCATGCTTAGTGGCAATGTACATTTGTATTTTCCACTAATTGCAGGTTAATCAAAGAAACAGTACTTCCAGTGAATAACATCATTCTAGACAACTACGAAGAGGTAAATTAATTATTGAAAAAGTTGGGTGTTGAGTACATATCATGTCATGCTTGTCCAAATGATTATCTTTTATATAGAGGCAAATACAAGGACAAAGAGAATATATGTCCTAAATGTGGGAATGACAGGTACTATATATTTAAAAAAAGGGGTAAGGAACATGGACCTCCTAATAATATATTGAGGCACATGCCTATAATCCCAAGGATTCAAAGGCCTTTTCATTGCAAAGAATTAGCCATGTTACTAGGGTGGCATGCCTCACACAGAAGTGAATCGGGAGTTGTGCAGATTCCTGCAGATTCAATAGCCATGAAGAATATAGAGGGTATATGGCCTGATAAATTCAAGGATGAAGTACGAAGCCCTCGATTGAGCATAGCCATGGATGGAGTTAACCTGTATTCCCTCCAAAACACCAATTATTATGTTTAGCTAGTGGTATTGATCAACAACAATATCCCTCCATGGTTTTCCGTGAAGAATGAACATCTTAAGTTGGCTCTTATAGTTCCTGATAGAAGATAGGTGAATAATATGGATGTCTACCTCCAACCATTGATCAATGAATTCAAGCCATTATGGGAAATGATACATGTATACAATGTATCAAGACCCATCTCGATGGAGAGGTCTTTTACATTGTATGGCATATGTGCATACACCATGCATGATTATCCAGGACTAGGAATTTGCTTTGGTAAGCATGTTGATTAATGTGGTTATATACATAATGTTATTTGACAAACCATTGATGGGCTGAATTGACCTATCATCAACATAAGAGAAGCAACCCGATCTAAGGTTCTTAAAGCAGACCCTAAGTTGTTTGGTGTAATTGCTTCTAATGGGTATGTGGACCCCATTGCCACTGAAAGTGTTGCTCCCTAACATGAAGCTTTGTCATTACAATTTCTCTAAACCCTAAATGCAATTTTAATCTAAATGAAATTGAATCTAATGATTCTAATCTAAATGCAGTTTAGTAGCTACAAAAAACACTACTTAAACTATTTAAACTATAATCCTATCCCATGGGAGCATAATTGAAAGGGATATTAATCAATGAATAGGTGGACTGATATCTTTGCTTGCATAGTTTGGATCTAAAGGAACCTGAACAAAGATCCCAAGAATTATTGGTGCCCAAACTTTGTAACCCAAAAATTCACTTCGAGATATCAGCAAACCCTATCATAATTTGATTCAAAAGTCGTTGGCCATAAGGCTACCTTCTTTTTTCCACGTGTCGTGTTGATATTCAATCAACAGAGCCAACGATAGTGTAACTGGAGTTTCTTTTTCTCATCCAATGGCGTGCTACCTTTAACGATCTCTCTTCAAACTGCAACAGAGAATTTTGCATGAGAAGCAGAATTATATCATTGCGTTGATATTCTGTCACCATCAACCAAACAATATTAAACATCAATAAAATGCCTTTAGAAAACCCAATGATTATGTTGTGTTACAAGGAATTTTTTCACAAAAGAATTGAAGTGAATTGTAATTTTAAATACATTAATATTCGCTTACATTGATGCATACTAAGAATCTCCTATTATAGTTCATTATTCAAGGAAGGTCATGTACGTTTACATAAATGGTGAAATGCCCTAATATGTCATCCTTAAATAACTAGCCAGAATTCAATATACATAATCATTAATCCAACCATGTAAACCCAAGTATTTGATATTATTTTGACACTCAACTTTTCAGGTATTTTGATAAAATATATATATAACTTTCATGATTAACTAAAGTACATGGAAATTTAAGTAAAAATATTAATGATGTACTTTTAGGTTTTATGAATAAACATTTTTGTCATTAAATTGTTTTTCTTAGTTGTAATGAGTTCAATTAGAATAATGATTTAAAGAGAAAATTAATGATAATTTTTATGATTAACTAAAGTACATGGAAATTTAAGTAAAAATATTAATAATGTACTTTTAGGTTTTATGAATAAACATTTTGGTCATTAAATTGTTTTTCTTAGTAGTAGTGAGTTCAATTAGAATAATGATTTAAAGAGAAAATTAATGAAATTCAATTATGAGTAAGAAAATATAAATTTATTTTAATGAAAACAAGAATCTCACAAAAATAGGATATTTGACTCAAATTGAAAACCACCTCGTCTTTAATATTTGATAAATATTTTTTTGAGACGCAAAAATAATGCATATGGAAAAATCTTATTTGAATTGACTTTATTTTACCAAAGGATGAAAAATTATAAAAATGCATTATTTTTAAACAAAAGTTAAGGCTCATAAAAATAATAATCCACTCAATTGGAAAATCGTCTCTATTCTTTGAAGTATATGATTTTAAGATGCAACTGAATTCTATGTAAATAAGCCTTGAATGAATTGTTTTATCTTTTCCAACAAGTACAAAAATTACAAACATAATATATTTTTTAATGGAAGATCAATGCTCGTAAAATTTTGGTAGAATACTCAAATCTAGAAACATTAGCTTGATTACATTCTTGAACATATATTCTTTCAATACGTGGATAAAAAATTAACATTGAGTATTTAATTAAATTACCGCAATCCGTCAAAGTGCTCAGAAATTCATTTATGCACCAAATATCAAAGCTTGGCAAGAGTGTCGAAACATGTTAACCCAATTTTTGCAAATGAAGGAAAGGAATTAACTCTAATAAGTTCAATATAAATCATGCAAGTGTTGTTGAACAACCAAGAATCCAAAAGATTCAAATGGCATAGATAAGCCAAACCACCAAATCTTTAGTTCATGAAAGATAAGTCGAAAGAGTTAACAAGTAGTGTGGAAAATCAAGGATCTAGGAAAAGAGACCATCAAATCATTTCAAATCAAGCATACAAAATCAAAGGAAACTCTAAAAATATGTGGGATAAAAAGAAGGAGCCTTGTGTTTACCCAAAACATCGCAACCAAGTGTTCTTTTACACAAATGTGTTGGATAAGGATTGGTGGTCCGTACTAAGACATAATCCAAGATCAAAACATCTTCTTGAGAACAACAATGTTATCATGCCAAGTGAGAAAGATAATATAGATGGTGGCAATGAATAGTGATATGTGCATGTTTTATTTTGACATTTATGTTATGGTCATATTTTATACTAATAAAAGTGTGTTTCAATTATATCTTCATTTTTTTTAACTGTAACAGATTGACTTGTATTAAAAAATAAGTTGCGTCCGAACTGTATAGTTAGGAAGAGTACAAAACAAAGAGGAAGATAATTCTATCTGCCCAAATTCAAAAATTTCAGCATCTCGTTATTTTTTCCATAGTTTCCTAATTTTGTTCTTGACTACTGCAGATCCTTATAAAACTATTACAGCAAAATTGACATTTGCAAAACATGATTTAGATAAAAATATGGTAATTAGAAAAACCCAAAGGTCTTGACATTTGACGTGCTGCAATTGCTTGGTTGGTGCCTATTTTTATTCACATAAGTTGGGCCTTATTCTTGTTCACCAAGGTTCGTCATGTTTAGGCCCCTCATACGTCTCTGAAGATCCCACTGAAGAAGTCACCCTGTGCTCAATTCTTCTCACTTTAGGTGCCAATTCCTTTTTCATCCGACGAACCTCCTCCTAGAGCTCCCTGATTTGTTCACCTTTCTCTCGCCCTCTTCCTCATAAGAAATGGAACTCCATCTCTAGCATGGAATTCTTAGTCTTCAAACGGTCCAATTGGGAACTAGAAACCTCATATTGCTGGATGGCCTCCCTTATTTCTATATTAGTCCCTCTTTCTAGATATTGCTTCCATTCGTCTAGTCTGCTTCGTAGGAAAACCACCATTTTCACCAGTTCTTCTATCTACTTTTCATGCCAGTGGGGAGGAATCATGGATTGAGATCTGGAGCTGGCCATTGTAACTCCATATCTACCAACTACAGTTCCATGAACTGATACACCCATGACTAGCCAATTTTCTTTAGAGAACCAGACACAATTAATTAACCTCAGACGCTCATGCTCCTTTTTCATCCATAGGTCTTTCTCAATGAAAATGAAACATTCACTACCCCTTTTCACCACCATTTTTGGAAATTTCTCACGTTGCAAAGGAGATTTGAAAGGAATTTTACTTCATCTAGGGGGGTACAAGAATTAATCGTAAGCATGAGCTTCCTTGTGATAACATGAGTCTGCTCCGCCACCTTGTGTCATTGCAATTAATGGTATTAACACTTGTCATTTTATCTTGCATGAGAAAGGTATCAAATGAGAGGGATAACTTAGGGGATGTGGGTTAGATGAGTGTCCCCTCGAATTTTTCAAATTCCATGGCTAAGAGAGCAAGCAAGGTTAGCTTGTTTTTATGCCTCCTTGTTGTGCTTTCATTTGATATGGAAGTCTTGGAAAGAATCAAATTCCTCACTCCTTATGAGGACTCTAGCTATTAATATGCTTAAGTAGGGGTATTTGGGGGGAATTATATCTCCGTTAAAAAATATGAATTTTTTTAGTATTATGTTAAATGCTTCCTAGTTGATGATGGATTGGGTGTAAATGTTTTCATTTTCCTTACAACATATAAGTGTTAAATCCATTGTACTTTCTATTCAAATATGGCCCAACACAAACTAAATTACACTAGTTATGTTGAGGGCTTCTCCTAAGCCTTATTCAATAAAAATATCACATTCACTTATTTAAAATCCTTAATATTTACTCACTTATTAAATGTCATCTTAAATCCATTGTAATCATGATACAAGTACTCAACATTATTTCCTCTCTATTATTTTGGATGTAATAGTTGATAGTTTGTTTTCCCAAAGGAGGGTCATTTGTCATCGTGATCAATTACAACTGCTACCTGCAAATACTTGATAGTAAGTCCATGTGCATAGCTAAGCATGTATAGTATATTATTCAAATTTGTATATCCTACGTGCTCCACTTGATTTCAATAAAAATACTAGGATATCTATTGGAAAATTGAATCAATAGAATTCACAATATATAATGGATATTTGTATAGCCTCCTTGGTCTAGTACTTGAATTCTATAAAAATAATTCACAATATTAACAAAATATGGGTGAATATTCTCACAAAGTTGTTTTTTGAGGGGTTTGATAATAAATATTGTATATCAAAAGTACAAAAAAAATATATTATGAAATCCTTATTAAAATTTTGGATAGTAAGCCCATGTGCATCACTAAGGGCCTTTGGAATATTATTCAAAATTTGTATGTCCTCCTTGGTATACTTAAATGCAATAAAAAAAGAATATATGTTGGAAATTTGAATAAAAATCATTGACATTATATATTGTAAATTGTGAAATTCTAAGTCACAGTAGATCTAAAAAGCTGAGGATACCTCACAATGAAAGAATGAGTAGAAAATTTGAATAAGAGTGAAAACTGCAGTAAAAAAGAGCAGAAGAATAATAATGCAATAGAACTCAGATAGCAGCAGAAATATAATATCACATGTTCCAATTATAAGTATAACAAACAATGATGTTACAATGGAGAGAATTCGAATCATGCTGAAGAATTCGAACCTCAGTTGGTTTAGCATAGGGATTATCACCACTTGAGTGCTCCGAAAGACTCAAATTCAACTGAACTGAACCTAAACTCATCTAACTAAAGTCGCATTCAGTTAATTGACTAAGGAAGGTGCAATAGTGAGTCTATCATGCATGTCAGTCATAAAAGGGTGCATGAGGCCACAATTAGTGGCATCCAGAGATCTAACCCCCCACAAGAGTCAAATAACTCAGGTGGATTGCACTGGGACACTTAGTAGGTTCCTATAAAATAGGGATGTAACATCCCCTCCCGCAGACCCAATTCCTGGAAGGGAACATACTGCCAAATTCAAGGCTTTTATATAAACTCAGCCCATTCATTAAATTCACAGCAATTAAAATCAAATGTGTGCAGATGCAATTTAAAGCAAACATGCACAGCGGAATAACATCATCCACACACATTACATGATGCCATTCAATTTAACACAGCCAACAAATTAATACATTTGCAGAAGTAATTACACATAAGAAAATACTCACCTTGATGTAATGTTGTCCCAAACAACTAGCTATGTCATTGCAACGTTCCACCCAACCATAGGCTAGTTGTGTTCATCAATTCTCTCAACACAACTACCACCCTCGAGCTGGGCGTGATTCTTACAAGGAAAAGGGGACATTCAAGCTCATGCACAACCAAAGCAATAGATACCCATCTCAATCCCAGCACTCATTTACACACAGCAAACTCAAAACTGGGCATGGATACACATTTCCAACAATGGGATTTACAAACATGATGGCCATGGGTTTTCCCCAAATCGTGGCACACCAAAATGGACTATGGAAAGAGGAATTCAACCACATGGAGCAAACCTGATTTCTCCCACAGGTTATGAGCATTTCAAATTTCCCAAAACGGCCTCATTGAAACCCCAAATCGAGCTCCCTCTTCTTCCAGTAGCTCTGCAACACAAAAACGCCCTCTTCCCAACTGACCACAAGGAAACACAGCAAAAACATGGAGGAAAAATGCCCAGGTAGCTCCAAAAACGTGAGAGAGGCAAAACATCTTGATGGGTAATGGCTTGGGGAACAATTCATGGTTGTTTTCTTGCCAAGGAATCCAAACACGTTTTTCCATGAAGGGTGGCTTGCCCATACTCAAATTTGGACAGCCATACCTCTCCATTCCCAAGGCATTAACTACCTCAACCATCTCTTGGGAGAAATGAATGATTGGGTACAAAATTCAACATGGGTAGTTGAGGGTTTGATGGGTTATCTCATTGACACTTAGATTGACTTGATTGGCTCAAGGGTTTGAATGTTTTCCCTCCCAAATCCTTGTAAAATCATGCCCCCATCTCTTGTTGCATTGCATAGCTAGTTGTGGGTATTTTATTAAAATGCATAATTACATGATGTTTACAATTCCAATGTGCCTGGATAGGACATAAACCATATGCATCAATAAATCGATGGCGGGGCCTTGGCCTTGAGCTCCTCACCACGATTTCATAACAATATTACATTATTTACATTTTTAATGTAATAGGGTCAAGGTGGGTACGTTACAAGGGAACTGACTGAAGTGGAACTAAAATGATGCATGAAGGGATCAGAAGGTGGTATATGGATCTTGGATGACATATGCACACCACTAGGGGGGAAGTGACATCATCAACAACTAGGAAAAATAAATAATGCTAGGTAGGACAAGGATGGAGTATTGAAATATCCTAACAGCCCCCCTTAATCCATACTTTGCATCCTAGGACCTGGTTACTAAGACCAAAGGTCACCCATACAATCAAATAAATGATAAAATAAATAAAGAACTATCCATGAACCAAGGAAATGGGGAAAAACCTCATGGGAAAAATACCCCCCCTAAAAAATGAACAACAGTAGGGAACTCAAAGAACCTTCATGCTAAGCAAAGAAGGAAAAAACTTTCCTTAGTGAAATCCTTTGCAAAAATATTGGCAAGCTGATCCTCTGTAGGATAGAAATGCAAGTACTAGATCTGGATCTACTCCTCTGATGTGCCTCCCACTGTGTAGAAGTTGTATTTTCCAAAAAAAGTCTTTTAAGAACCCTTCTTGCTACTGGAGTGAATGGCTCATTGTGGTCCAAATCATGAACATTTGAGTACCTTTTGTCATACAACCGATATTGGTACTTGGTTGTAGATCTCCCATGGAAATTATCCTCAAGATATTGTGGATCAAACCCCACCATCATGTAGCACCTCTTTGAGAAGTGGATCTGCATGACATAGTGCAAGTTTTACATGATACAGAGATCTGGTGGTTCTATGGTCAGATGGATCCCCAACTTTGTTCGCAGCAGCTACAAGGAATTTGTGAGCCCATATTGGCCTTGGCCATGGATTGGGAGCATGCGTTGGATCTGGATTTGAATCTGAATCTCCTTGAAATTTATTCTGAACATCAAGATCTTGATCCTCATCTTCATTAGAAGAGGCATCACTCTGATCTTCATCATATTTTGATGGGGTAGGCAGAGAGTATGGAAAAAAATGTGAGAATTCATATGCCTTGGAGGCATGGTTTGCAAACCCGTTCACTATAATCTTCCTAGTATAGATCTCTGCAATCTCAACTGTGTCAGGATCAAAGGCCACTTTCTTTGGTGAACCTATGTGAGTCATATGATATATAGACAAAAAAATTGCTGACAAAGAAGGCACAAATAGAACATTTTTTAACTTACCATGCTCCATATGTATTGTTCCCTTCCCTTCAACTGAGATCTGAGAGTTGTCTCCCATGTGAATAATCGGACCATCTTTGATATCTAAAGAATAAAATGATTCTCTGGAGGAAACCATGTGGTTGGAGGCTCCTGAATCTCTGAGGAGGGCTTATGATTTTGAAAATCCAGCCTTCAGTGCATGGCATATCTCATGACCATCAGACTCACTTCCAAAATCAGTCTCTCTTGCACCTTTTGGGAGGGAAATGTTGTGTTGTTCAAGAATCTTGGTCAACTGATCTATCTGCTTCTTCATGCAATATATTTCTGTGTGGTTTCCTTTCTTGCAATAGGAACACTTGGATTTCTCAAATCCCTTATGTTTTTCCTTCTTATAGATGGAGGCTCCTTCTAATGGACTTGACTTGGCATTCAGCTTGGGTTCATATGGCCTCTTATCCTTTCCCTTGTGCGTCCCCTTCCCATTCGCACTTTTTTCTTTTCCATCCATAAGAGCTTGATATTTGGAGGCCTACAAGGCACTCATCTGTATCATCTTATCTTTTTCTTGGATGAGAGATTTAGTGAAAACATATAAGGAGGGCATCTTCCAACCAAGGATTGACATTCGCCCAGAATGGAAGGTAGATAACTCAAGACCTAGCTTGCTCAGAATGGATAGCACTATCTGCTCATCCTTCTTCGCAATGCCACACTACTTGCATTGCATAACCAAAGATTTGAATTTTGAAAAGAATTGTTGAATGGTATCGAAATTGCTCAGTTGAAGAGAAATCAACTCATTTTCCAGAATATGGCCTCTTAGCTCATCTTGTTTGTTGAAGAGGGTCTATAAATTCAACCATAACTCTCTTGGATTCTTCAATCCTTCGATGTGGAAGAGTAGATCTATGGAAATATGAATACACATGAAACCAAATGCTTCATCCAATCTATTCATATACTTGGTTTTCTCCACAGTTGTTGTTGGTTTGGGATCATTCCCCATTGTCACCATGTACAATGATTTGTTTCACAATACCATCTGCATATCATCCCTCCAATAAAGATAATTGAAGGGTGTCAGGATCCTAGGAGAGAGGATATTTCTAATTGTCCATTACAACTACTGGAGCGAATACAAGGTGAAATTGCTGCTACTGCAGAAAAATTGTTGCAACTATAGAAAACTACTGTAACTGCTGCAACTACATAAAACTGTTGTAACTGCTGCAACTGTTTCCGCACTAAAAAAATTTGAATAACCTGCAAAAAAATCTCAATAAGGAGGTATACTACTACTGATCATTTCTTTAGGACAGTAGGCACTTTTATTCGGATCCTTCACACCTGGATAGAACTCATTGGATTTCTCCAATGAATTCAATGCAATGGCACCAGGATTTGCTGTCGAAATCCAGATGCTTTTGGTGCACTACTGAAAGAAGCTGCTCAAAATATTTTATCTATGGATCTGATACCATGTGATATTCTAAGTCACAGCAGATGTAAATATATTAGGATACCTCACAAAGAAAGAATGAGCAGAAAATTTGAATAAGAGTGAAAACTACAGTTAAAAAGAGAAGAAGAAGAATAATGCAGCAGAACTCAAATAGGAGAAGAATAATATCACATGTTCCAATAATCAATATAATAAACAATGATGTTACAGTGGAGAGAATTCGAACCTCCGTTGGTCTAGCATAGGGATTATCACCACTAGAGTGCTCCGGAAGACTCAAAGTCAACTGAACTGAACCTAAACTCAGCTAAATGAAGTCACGGTCAGTTAATTGACTAAGTAGGGCGTAATAGTGAGTATGTCATGCATTCCAGTCAGAAAAGGGCACATGAGGCCATAATAAGTGGCATCCAGAGCTCTAACCCCCACAAGAGTCAGATAACTTAGGTGGACTGCACTGGAACACTCAGTAGGTTCCTATAAAATAGGGAATTGACTGAAGTGGCCCTAAAATGATGCATGCAGGGCTCAGAAGGTGGTAGATGGATCCTGGATGACATCTGCACACCATTAGGGGGAAAATGACATCATCAACAACTAGGAAAAATAAATAATGCTAGATAGGACACTGATGGAGTATTCAAATATCCTAACAGAAATATGCATATCGTCTTTGGTCTGTTAGATATCTATAAATTAAAATAATTCAATACAATATTAAGAAAATATGCGTGAATATTTGTATATCAAAGTTTCTTTTTGAGGTGTTGGTTTCCAATATATCTAACATAAAATTAGATTTATCTTTTACTAGAGTATACGGTTTCTTCTCTAGTGGAGTGAGAACATTATTTGTATGACTTAATCTCATAAAATCAATTGGTAGCCCATTTCCCTCATTTTTTATCATCAATATAGATGCCATGTATAATATAAATAATTCAAGTAGGACATTAAAATTTTATGGGATAACTTGTCAAATTTGTTGGTATTTATATAGTTGAATTAAAATTTGTGGAATTAAGGACATCAATATGTAATTTAAATATTTTATAATTTTGATATAAAATTTGCAAATTTAAAATGTCGTTGGTAAGTGTATATATTTTGATGCAAAAAAATATATACAATATTGATCAAAATTATTGTATATTTAGAATTCTTTAACCCTTGTGTTTTTGTTTGAATAGATGCAAAAATTTATAAAACATTATTTTATTTTGAATAAGAGGTGTAATGTTTTTTCAAAAAAATAAATCCAAAAAATTTACAAAATATACAAATTAAAATTAAAAGCAATAACTTCTATGACTATGACTAGAGACTTAATATACAACATAAGGCAATTCACATAATTTTTACTATTTTTTGTATGCTTCAGTCACATTGTAATCAAACAATCAACAAAAACTCGTATTCACAATTAAAAAATGCATGCCCATCAAAGCGTAGGGAGTACATGCCCCTGTGTGGCTCTTGTTAATAGAAGAGTGGAATTATAAAAATAGCATCCAATGTTGATAACTCATACTATTTGTAAATTTACCATGACAATACAATGACCAAATTATTCACTCTTCAACCCGTATGCTTTTTTATATGAAGAGAACATTTTTTATAGAAAAAGACAAAGTAAAAAATGGTAGAAAAAAATTGAAATCATTTGAAAGGAATTTCTTATTATTGTTCCACATAATATTCTGAATGAACATTAAATTCACACTTAAAAGTACATACATTCAAGCAACGTCGAACCCAAAATAAATTATGATTCAAAATTTATATAAATTTAGTACTGTAAATTTTAGACTATTTTAAGTAAAAAAAATAATTTTGTCGAAATAAACTATTAACATAGTAAAATCATATCTTCACCAGTCATCCATCTAACTAACTCAAATAAAAAAATAGTTAGCTATGATATAATGACATTAAATAATTATTGGATAAAAATGGCATTAAATGATCTTTAACTACAGTTAAGCATTATATTGCATATCCAATTTAGATCACTGAATGCATATCCAATTTAGATAATTGAATGCACACAATGCATTTTATAAATAAAACAACATCAACATAAATTGCTATGAAACAAGCATAGTATATATGAACAATAATATGAAAATCATAATATATGTCAATTATACATCTCAAGACAAATATAAAATTCAGGAATATACATGTGCTCAATAACTGTTATGAGCTAGTGGATCCACCACTGGAGCTAGAGGCATCAGTACCTCCTCTAGCAGATTTAGAGGCATCAATACCTCCTCCAACATATTTAGAGGCATAGGTACCTCCTCCGTGTACAAATGTAGAATAAGGAAGCTAAAATATATCTCCCTTAGGATCTATATAACCCAAGACACTCATCATATCCAAAAGATCAATGGGATGAGATGTACTAGGAGGTGGTGGTGGGTCGACTGGGTGAGGATGAGAGTGTGGTGGCTCAATTGGGTGAGGATGAGATGGTGGCGGGATGACTGGGTGAGGAGCATAGGTTGGTGGGTCGACTACATGAGTAGGAGAGGGTGGTTGGATGACCTATGGTGCGCCGATTGGGTGAATAGGAGAGGGTCGTCAGTCAACCTATGGTGGGTCGACTGGGTGAGCAGGAAAGGGTGCTCGAATGACCTGTGGTGTAGAAGAGGGTGGTTGGTAATATTTTGGTGTATGAGAGTGTGGTCAGTCGAACTATGGAGGAGGAGGAGGAGGAGGAGGAGGAGGAGGAGGTGGTGGATGATCACCACCCTCATCAAATGCATCAGAACTAGCACTCTTAGATGGCCACAACCTCTCTAATAGCTTGACCACACCCATGATATGACACATAAGTGATTTCATATTATGTGGGAATATCCCCCAAATAGGTGTTAATTTTTTGATAATTTCATTCAATATCATCTAGGATCACTAAGAGAATAACATGTACAGCATATCAATCATAAACACAAGAGACAATAGACACAAAGTTTCCTCGGGGAAAACCAAGAAGGTGAAAAACCCCGCAACTTCCTCGGAGATAGAATAAGCCACAAACCAAGATCACAATGATCAAACCCAAAGAGATGTCTCTAGCAAATACTCCTCCCCCTCCACTTGTGCGCCACTTTCTCTCTTAGCTATGCAAGCTTGAGAAGTGAGTGAATGAATAGAATGAGAGACACAACCTCTCTATTTATACACTGACTTGACCTACCAATAACCTAACAGGGCCGACTTGCTAATGAAGTCTAATAACCCAACCACATGACCTAACTAGGGCCAACCCCACACTGGTGGTCTAATAACCCATTAATACAAATGACAACACTTACAATGTAACTTGCGACACTTCCAATCAGAGGAATAATACATCTCTGTTGGATATACAATTAAGTAAATATGTAATATACAAGTGAATATCTTCCGAAGTTACAAATACATCAACACTCCCTCTTAACTAGGAAGGTATTCTCTAGACACAGGTCATCAATACATATTGGCTCAAGTCTTCAATTCTGGAGCTAGATCATCATCACTGGATCACGGAGCATCATCATCATCACTGTTGCTGCACTCGACATCTCGATCATTGGGCTATCTCTGAATTCTTGTCGTCATAGGAAGTTCTACAGAGCCATCCTTTTTTCATGTTGGTTGTAGGCCTAGCCTCCTGCAGGTTTTCATCATCACTGGCCATACTGTGGAATCCTCGGGACTTATTACGTGCGTCAACAAAACCTCGAAAGAGCATCCTAGCTTAGACTATAGGATCTCCCATGATCTTTTACATGTTGACTGTCACAAAACCTTAAAAGAGTGTCTTGAAACCTACAAGAACTCTAAAGAGAATCCCAGGACTGATTACGAGCTTACTACTCAACCTATCGGATCTCTAGGGATGATTACATGTGACCCCCAGCACAAAACCTTAAAAGAATGTCTTGCATCCTGCAGAACTCTAAAGAGCATCCCATGACTAATTACGAGCTTACTGCTCAACCTATCGGATCTCTAGGGATGATTACATGTGGTTAGGTAAAACCTTTAAAGAGTGTCTTGCAACCTGCAAGAACTCTAAAGAGCATCCTAGCACAGACTATAGGATCTCCAGGGATGATTACATGCCTCTAGTAGAAAAACCTTGAAAGAGCATCCTAGCTCAGACTATAGGATCTCCCAGTATCTTTTCTATGCTACATGCACAATCTATCCATGGCCACAGAGTATCAACCTAATACTCATGATCATACTGATCATCATCATATAGTACATCATCCTGATGCACATCATCATCGCATCCTGATCATCGTCACAGCATCGTCCTGATGCATATCATCTGGAGCATCGCCCTGATACTCGTCACATATGTTCATCCTGATCATCATCATAGCATCGTCCTGATGCATGTCATCTGGAGCATCGTTTTGATACTCGTCATCACACATGATCCACCTGATCATGTAAAGCATCCACCTGATGCATATGATCATCCTAATCAATGTCATGCAGAACATCATCCAGAGCATCGTCCTGATGCTCATCACCCAGCGCTTACATCCACAGCCATGGGAAGGACCCTCCTATCACCATGCTTGGAATGGCTCCTGCAAATGTGTCCCATCACTTCTTCCTCGAAGTATCTTCTATATGAAGAACACCAAGCCTCTCTCTGAAGTACTCAAACTTCACTCTGGCTAGTGGTTTAGTCAACACATCTGCAATCTGCTAATCTGTCGTAACATACAGGAGCTTCACTACTCCTCTCTACACCATATCCCTGATATAGTGATATTTGATCTCGATATGCTTCAACCTATCATGGAACATCGGGTTCTCTGAAAACTTCACACAACTCTGGTTGTCACAATAGATACAGGTAGCATCCAACGGGAGATCAAATAACTTAGACAGTAGCTTCCTAAGCCATACTGCCTCACAACTGGTCGAACAAGCTGCGACATACTCTGCTTCGGATGTACTCAGTGCTACGCAGTTCTACCTTCCCAATCTGAATCAACATAACCCTCTAGGTTAAACTTTTGATTCGCATCATACTTGACCCCATAATACATCATACCCTTTAGGTACCTCAGAATATGCTTCACTGCAATCAAGTGAACATGTCTAGGATCTGTTAGGAACTGGCTCAATGTGTTCACCGCAAAGCAAATATCTGGTCTCGTGTTCGTCAGGTACATCAAGGACCCAATCATCTAAGGATACATTGTGACATCAACTGACTCAGATGAAGCATCACTCAAGAGCTTAAGGTTTGATGCCATCGGTGTGGCTATGGCCTTGCAGTCCATCATCCCGAACTTCTTCAGGATTTCTACTGCATACTTCCCTTGTCCAAGGAAAATTCCATCTGCACTCTGCCACACCTCCATGCCTAGAAAGCAATGCATCATCCCTAACTCCTTCATCTCGAACTCAACAGTAAGCTTCCTCTTTGTTTCGGCAATCAACCCATCCTCACCCGTAACAAACAGGTCATCCACATACAATAGTAGTATCACTGGATTGCCTTCCTCAAGCTTGTAGTAAATGTTGGAATCCTCTTTACTCTTAGTAAAGCCCAAACTGGATAGAAAACTGTCTATCCTACTATACCAAGTCCTAGGAGCTTGCTTCAAGCCATACAAGGCTTTCTTGAATTTGCACACATATGACTCCCTGTCATGTGTCTCAAAACTAAGTGGCTTCTCCACATACACTTCCTCTTTGACTACACCATTCAAGAAAGTTATCTTGACATCTATCTGGTGTATCTTCCACTTCATCACTGCAGCCAGAGCAAGTAATGTTCTGATGGAAGTGTATTTGGCTACAGGTGCAAAAGTCTCTTCATAATCTATTCCCTCTTTCTGGGAGAAGCCACGAGCTACAAACCTTGCCTTGTATTTATCTATGCTACCTTCTGCAGCATGCTTGATCTTATAGATCCACTTGGAAGTCACAACAGACTTCCCTTCTATTCTTGGGACCACATCCCAAATATCATTCTTCATGATTGATTGGTATTCCTCGACCATGGCATCCTTCCATTCTTTCTTTTCCGCTACCTCTTCATAACTGGAAGGTTCTTTGTTCATAATGTCACAGAGCAAGGAAACATAGCTAGTGTGTGACCTTGTCCTTTTCCTTTCTATGTGTTCCTCTTCTGGAATACCATACCTTTCTGCATCTTGGATGAGCTCTCTAGCCCATGCAGGTTTCCTCTTGTGAGAGATCTTCTCACGGGGTGGATCTACAGGTTCTTGTGGACCTTCAATTTCACGATCTTCTTCTAGAATTGCTTCATTCATAGTGGTGTCTTGAATTCTGGTTACCCTTGGTTCTTCATTGTCTTCAACAGGTGTCTTCCTTGATTTGATGTATGTTGAGTCTTCATCAAATGTTACATCCCTGCTAATGTCAATATTCTTGAACCCTGGAAAGTAGATTTTGTAAGCCTTCGAGCTTTCACTGTAACCCACAAATATTCTCTTCTTTCCTGAAGGATCTAGCTTTGTCCTCTTTTCCTTTGGAATGTGTGTGTATACAAGACAGCCAAATATCCTGAGATGGCTAACTTCAGGTTTCTTACCAGATAAAACTTCTTCTAGTGTCTTGCTATCAAGTATCTTATGAGGTGTTTTGTTCTGCACATATATAGTTATCCTAGCTGCTTCTGCCCATAGGTGCATAGGCAGATCCTGGTCATGAAGCATTGCCCGTGTTGCTTCCATGATAGTTCTATTCTTCCTTTCTGCAACTCCATTTGGTTGTGGATTGTAAGGAGTAGTCAACTCCCTCTTTATCCCTGAATCACTACATAACTTCTTGAAGTCACCTGAAGTGAATTCTCTGCCATTATCGGATCTGAAGGTCTTGATATTCTTATCAGTTTGATTTTCTATCAAGCCTTTGAATTCCTTAAACTTATCAAACACTTCGTCTTTATTCTTCAAGAAATAAACCCAAGTCTTCCTAGAGAAATCATCAATGAAGGAAACATAGTACACATACCCACTCAGAGAACTGGATGACATTGGACCGCATACATCGGAGTGGATAACTTCCAAGCTTCCTTTTGCTTTGCTTTCACTGCTTGGAAATGCCTTCTTTGTGTTCTTTCCTTTTGCACATCCTTTGCAAATACCTTCATGCTTTGACTGGATTTCAGGAAGACCTTCTACTGCTTTGCTTGCAATTGGCAGTGCTCTATAGTGCACATGAGCAAGCATTCTATTCCAAAGTTCACTTGGCTCCATGGACTCATGTACCATGGCATGTTCAGGTTGTCCCTTCAATTTGTACAATCCTCCCTCTTGCTCTCCAATCACCATTGCATCATCTAGTGTCTTACCCTTTGGCCACATGAGTACTTGGCCATCTATAAATGAAACTCTCATTACCTTTGCATCCAAAGATGATATGGAGAGAAGGTTATTCTTGAGTCCAGGTACATATAGAACATCTTGCATCTTCAAAGACTTCCCAGAGTCTAACTTGTAGGAGGCTTCACCACTTCCTTTTATGGGATATTGATAGTCATCCCCAAGTTTCACTTTATGGGGTGACTCATGTTCAGATAGTTCTACAAAGGATTCTTTAAATCCCGTCATGTGTTTGGAAGCCCCATTATCAATAATCCAATCATCACATCCATGTGAGATAGTACCTGTGAGAGCAGAGATCAGCACATATTCTTCCTCACTTGAAGAGTCTTCACTTTCTGCCCTTTTCTTCTTCTTGGGAGGTTCATCATCTTTAGCAGCATGAGCATGATATCTTTTCTTGTTTCTCTTCTTCTTGTTGATGCGATTGTTCATTTTGTTCTTGGGACAATCTGAAGCAAAGTGTCCTTTCTCATCACAAGTGAAGCATCGAACTTGAGAGAGATATTTCTTCTTATGATGGAAGTGAGAATGTTTCGTGTTGTTAGATTTCTCCCTCTTAAACTTACTTCCATTAGTGTGTGTTATGAGGGCTTGATCCTCACTTCCCATCTTTTCTTCTCGGGCCACAAGCCTAGCTTCTTCTTGTGAACATTCCTCCCAAAGTCTACTGAAAGAGATCAATTTCTTTCTTGCACAGATTCCTTGGATGAAGGAGTCCTATGACCTAGGTAGGCCATTCAATGTGGTCATGACAATTTATCCATTCTCCACTACTTCATCCATGGCTTCAAGTTGTTCCTTGATTTGAGAGACCTTAGTAAAGTAGGATTGGATGGTCTCTCCATTCTGGATCTTTACCCATTTCAATTGGTTCCACAGAGTCATCTTCCGATTTATATTCTTTCCTTCAAACAACTTGGTCAAAGAGTCAAACATCTCTTTAGGTGTCTTTAGGGAAGACACATGGGGAATGAGATGGTCTTTGATATAATAGGAAATGATTCTCTTGGATTTAACAAAGTTCTTCTTGTGTAAGGCCTTAGCCTCTTCTCCCTCTGGAACTGGAACCTCTTCACTTATGTAAGTGTCCAACTCATGCTCTTCTAGGATTAACCTAATCCTATACTTCCATGCTCAGAAGTTATCATCCCCTTCAAGCTTATCCTCAAGCTTGGTGTGGTGAGACATTTTAAAGAGTACTTCAAATGGAAATAGAATTTTTTAGGTCTTACCACTTGATTTGCTGAAAACTGGATTTGGAGCTGGATTAGGGTTTGTTAGAGAAACCCTAAAAATTAAAACTTTGAATTTCAAACTTCTGAAAGGATATAAAGATGCGTCTTGCTGAGTTGGTTAAGCCTGTATACTTTGATTTTGAGATCTAAAAAATTTGACCCCTCAAAATTGTCTTTGAAACTTCTGGATCTACTAGACAGGATCCCAAATTAGGGTTTGATCAAGCCCGGTCTTCTGCCCAACCAAAAATTTCGATCCAATGCTCTAAACTTCAATTTTCTTGAGGAGCATCCAGCCGTGGATTCAGATTCCAAAAATTCCAACTTTTTTCGAAACCCTAATTTCCCGCAACAGTGACGGGCCAAAAACTGAAAATGCTCAAAATTGAATTTTGTCTCGACAGAAAGATGCGCCCTTGCTAGGAGAGTCAATCTAGCCTCCTGCCTTTGATGATCTGTGGATAGAAACCCAAAAATTAAGAAGCCCTAGCTTCCGCAGCTGCACAGTGCCTTCTTCTTAGGTCAGCTCGGATACCATGTTAATTTTTCGATAATTTCATTCAATATTATCTAGGATCACTAAGAGAATAACATGTACAACATATCAATCATAAACACAAGAGACAATAGACACAGAGTTTCCTCGGGGAAAACCAAGAAGGTGAAAAACCCCGCAACTTCCTCAGAGATAGAATAAGCCACAAACCAAGATCACAATGATCAAACCCAAAGAGATGTCTCTAGCATATACTCCTCCTCCTCCACTTGTGCACCACTTTCTCTCTTAGCTATGCGAGCTTGAGAAGTGAGTGAATGAATAGAATGAGAGACACAACCTCTCTATTTATACACTGACTTGACCTCCTAATAACCTAACAGGTCTTACTTGCTAATGAAGTCTAATAACCCAACCACATGACCTGACTAGGGCCGACCCCACACTGGTGGTATAACAACCCATCAATACAAATGATGACACTTACAATGTAACTTGCGACACTTGCAAATACAAATGACGACACTTCCAATCAGAGGAATAATACATCTCTGTTGGATATACAATAAAGTACAAATGTAATATACAAGTGAATATCTTCCAAAGTTACAAATACATCAACAATAGGAACAAGGTTTGGGTCTCTCATGATCACGTTGGCTCCAATAAGGTGCACTCCATGTCGAGCTAATAACCCAAAGAACTAATCTTCCATCTCATGGTGGAATCAAGCATCAGACCTATGTTGTAGGAAAAGTATCTATAATTGTGGTTGATCCTCTGCCTCTACCTTGCTATCATTGGGTTGGGGAGGCACATCCCCAACCTAAGTGTCAATATCTACAAAATTGTAGATAACAATAATTAGACAATTTAATTAAACATTGTAAAGAAAATGTTGTAATAAATTACATATGCATTAAATTAGACAATAAAATGCAACTAAATTAATTAAAACATAAATCTAATTCTAGTGGCTCATCCATGGTAAATAGAATGTTGAGATATCCTCACCAATCCAACCCGACGTATGGGTATGGTACCATATCCAAGGTGTTATAATCCTCGCTGGCAAGAAAATCAAGTGACACCTGAGTGATCTTGCTATGGAAATTGGACTAGCTCCTCTTAGGCAACATATTCCCCCACATGCACATGCACACCTCGGTCATCGACCTAAGAGGATGGCTGAAGAATGAGGGATGAGTGACCAGAAACCTCTAAAAGAATTAGGAAAACAACTTTGAATCAAACTAGAAGGTTGTCCTTCCATCGAACATAATATGACAATGATCTAGAGCAAAGCAAAACTGCCGCAAAAAAATGGTAACCACCTGATGCATCTAGGTCTTTGCAGTAAAGAATCAACATAATATAATAATGGGAAACTAATGTGTTTCCCATGAGTCCTGACATGGGCCACTGTTTTGACCAAAATCAAGAGGCACCTAACCTCCTCTACATGAAAAGAAGATATAAGAGCTGGCCACAGGATACCTAGAAGTTACTAGGGATAGTGGCATCCTCACTAACATATCTCAATACATATGTCATATGAATAGTTGCTATAACTCTAGCTGGGACATTGTGGAAATGGGGAAAATCCTCCCCTCTTGGATAAACCTGTGACGAAGTATAAGTACTACTATATGGGCTAGAACCATAGACCAGGACCCACCCTAAAAGCCTACATTCATTGATGTCAATGACAGATCAACTGCATCACTAAGAATGACTCCTCAAAGACTAACATGATCTAAGATAGCCTCCTCATAAGAAATTTGGAGGCCAACATGATGTAAGATATGTCTAGTTTGTGGGTTAATAGGCTGAGGGAGAAAATCCATCTCCCTCTCTCTAATCTCTCACTCTTATACAACATTTTATTGGTCATGCCAATGTTGTTGGTCTTATTGATGCTCTCATCGCTCCTGTCTCTGACTAAACACATATAAATTTAGTAAAAAACATATAGATAGAGAGCTATATACATAAATAAAAAATTAATTTTTTTACTAAAGTGCGTTTACATTTATCAAAAGTAGAAAATATATTGTTTTTTCAAAAAAAAAATCAAATCTCCTCGGTGCACCCATAAAGCATTCATGCACCGTTATTGATACTTATGTAAACTAATTGCACCGATCATGGTGCTAGGAAACCAACCACGCATTGGAAATGATGCTTGCACATATTTAAAGCACATCATGGAAATAAAAACACTTTTTTTGTAAGTATAGAGCTGTTGATGCTTTCTATATTAGTACACATCGGTGTGTTTGTATATAAACAAAGCACTGATAAAAAAAAATATTAATATATTTGATGATTCTTATTATGAAAATGCACTGTCGACAGTGCGTCAATTTATGCACCGGTGCATCTGTGTATACATTGAGCACTGTCATGTTGTAAAAGATATTTCATGGTTTGGATGTTAAATTTATTAACATGTCTTGAAAATAATTTTAACGGTGCACCTTATGAAGAGGATTAACCAACCATTGATGGTGCATCCAAATATTTAAATAACACCTTGTATGTTTTAATATTTTTTTAAGTTGTGATTGGTGCTTATGTAATCTAATCACACCGCTAGTGGTACTAGAAAAACAAATATGCACTGAAAACGGTTGATCCAGGTGGATATCGGTGGCGGCCCACCTCTTCCAACTGGCTCAAAACAGTCTTCTGGCAATTTTGGAAAATTACTATTTTTAGCAGTTTTTCGGGTGCTGAACTTCCGGAGCCATTTTGAGGCCCTAAACGACCTTTTTTGGCAATTTGGGGGGCCAAATGGTTGCCTCCGGCATGCATTTGGCCTCAGTCGAAAGTTGTAAATCTCGGATAGACCTTTCCAACGGGCTACCGAGCGCCCCAAACGGAGATCGTATGCAAAAGTTACGACCCCGGGAAGTTGATGTACTAACTTACCCAAACGGGGCCCACATGACTTTATGACGGTTCATCTTCTAGGGTTAGGTTTTTGGATGTTTGGGATTCTTTCCCTCATGCTTATGATAAATAGGCCCTTTCGGCCTCTCTTTGTATTCATCTTGGCACGAATGAGCATAGCGGCCACATCTCTTCTCAGAGATAGCTACCACCATTCTAGCTAATGTATTTTACAGTCTGTTCTATTTCCACTATTTAATAGAATATGTGTTTACTGTATCACTTTGTATTTTGCAGTATATCTTTGTATATGATTCTGTATATGCTATCTTTTGTTTCGTTCCCACATAAATCCGGATCAACGGTGATTGAACATATTTAAAGCACACCGCAGAAATTTAAAAAACAATGTAAGTATATAACCCTCGGTGCTTTGTATATCAGTACGCATAGGTGCATCCATATATAAACAAAGCATTGATAAAAAAATAAAAAATTATTAATATATTTGACGGTGCTTATTATGAAAACTCTTGGTGCTTTGTATATCAGTATGCGCTAGTGTGTCCATATATAAACAAATTACTTATCTCAAACATTTTTTTATTACTGTATTTGACGGTGCTTATTATGAAAATGCATCATTGATAGTACGTCAATCTATACTTAGCACCAATGCGTTTGTGTATACTGTGAGCATCGGTATGTTGTATAGTGTATTACACGGTTTGGGTGTTAAATTTATTAATGTGTTTTGAAAATAATTACAATGATGCAAATTATGATCAAGAATGCATCATTGACGGTGCGTCAAATATTTAAATAGCACCATGCATGTTTTAATTTTTTTTTGGTTAAGCAATGAGTCAGATTTTATTCTCATGCACTGTGAATGGTGCGCCATGTTTATGGTCATGCACTGAGAATAGTGCATTAATTTATTTAAATCACACCATGTTTTTTTGAAAATTATTTGATTGATATGTTTAGCAGTGTATTTTGTTTTATGTTCATGGACTGTAAATGATGTGTACTGTTTGTGGGAATGCATTGCGAAAGGTGCACTAATTTTTTTAAAAGGCACCCATGGCCAGTGCACTTTTTTTTTGACACAGTGCATTGATCATCAAGGCCAGTGGGAGCTGAACCAAAATAGAACACCACAAAATTTTAATTTTGTTTGAAAATTTTGGCAAATTCAAGGAAATTTTTAATTTTTAATCCACTAAAACATCAAATGAGAAGGTAATAAACAAAATAATTGGGCTCTTGCTTGCTTGGAGGCATGGTTTCCATGTATAAAATAAAATACATTTTCCAACCTCATTGAAAAAATTCAACTCCTACGACCAATCAAATCGTGAGAGAAGTCCAACAAGGCGCACCAAGTATAGGGGGCGTGGGTGTGAGAAATCAACACCAATGCTTGGGTGGGCCATGGTGGTATTCGACACTGAGAAAAGGAGAAAATGACATTAATGTGCCATTTTTTTAATCCTATTCCAATGCACCCGATTTCATGACGCGTCGATCCACATTTTTAGGATACACACCGGTGCGTTTAGTGTAATACTAAGCATCGCTCTGTAATCTTAAAAAAAACAAATTGCTTTCACACATAATCTGGTGTGTTGTATCTTGTTCAACATTGATGTGTCTTTATAGGTGTTACACACCAGGGAGCCATAATGGTTAAATTAAAAACATGTTTTTCCAGTGCAGTGCATTGTAACGTTGCATGCACCGATGCGTCCATTTCATTTATACACACTGGACATGGATTGTAGAGAAAATAAATAAAAATATTTGTAAAAAATTCCATCAAAGTATTTTTATTTTGATGCTTTTGTAATGACACACACTGGTGCGTTTTGATAGATGTGGACCACCATACATTTTTTATAATATTTGGTTTTTGGTTGGTGCTTTTTAGTTTCGCCCACACCAGTGCGTCTGTTTTGTGATCATGCACCACCGATTTTGATGGGAACAAATTATATATTTTTCTAAAATTGCATCGAGAAATAATGTCTTCGACACTTATTCTTTTTTAATTGATGCGCACCGGTGCCCATTTTGTGTTGGTGCATTGGTATGTGTGAATAGTTGTGGAGCATTGTATTTTTTTTTAATAAAATTTTTTTTTTTAGCTTTTCGTTGGTGCTTTTTCACACCAACACACCCCGGTGCATCGGTTTCCAGATCATGCACCAACAAGTTTTGACAAGAAAAAAAAATATTTTTTTATTTCCATTGAGTTATATTGCTGTTGGTGTGCATAATAGTGTGGTGCATCGGTAAGTCGATGCTCTTACGATTTTGACGCACCAGTGCAACGTTTCTTAAAACACACCTATGTGTGTTTTTTTTATGTATTGGTGCACCAGATGAAAAGCTCCACCTGCTTGCCTCCACTATAAATGGATGAATAGATTTTTTTGTGCAAGGTCTACAAAAACTTCCGCTAGAAGGTGTTTTCCTTGTAGTATCTGCTCATGTCGGTACTTTGTGAATGATTTAATGCCTTACTTCCAATGGACATTTTCCTATTGAATCCACCTCATTTGTTCGAGAAACGATATTTGGAGACATTTATAATACCTTAGGGCTTGTAGTCATAAATGGAAAGTTCCCTTTCTATTAATAGTGGGAATACATCAATATCTCCCAATTAATAGATTTTACAAGTGTTCGATGCTAGCACATGTATTGTTTAAGTACCTTGACGCTCATTATCATTATAATTGGTGGGTTGTCTCATGTTTGTTAACAATATGCATCCATGAAAAATAATAAGATGTGTCTCGCATGTTTGACCTGAGATCAATTATTCACTTGTTGTAGACTCATACAAATCGATGGTTTGCATTGAAGACCTTGGGCCATAGTAGTGTTACATGATTATGCTGCTACCTAGAGTTGTGCAAGACCATACCACACAATTTATGACATTGGTACTTTGTGGAGAACAAACTGTGTACCCTTTTCATTTCTAGTTGTTCTCCTGATGTGCAGGTCCACTTTATATCTGGTTGTGATTATGATATATTTTTCACGTAGATGCACTATGTATATTTTTGGTGGCCATGATTCTACATTTTATATACTTCATGGATCCACTATGTACTTGATTTGGTGGCCATGCTTGTTTATAAATAAGAATGGGTATTTATGTCGTGGGGAAGAGAGTCATCTAATATTTTGGTCTTTGTTGCAGGTATTTTTCCAATCCAAAGTCTAATAAACTCCACCTTATCCCACTTGATAGCTTCATCCATTGTTGATAATGTGTTTCAGCCATCATCTTCCCTTATAACCTCATACATTAGGGGGCATTTGGTATATCATTGTTTGTAACCTTTGTGTCTTTTATGTCCACATGGCCATTGTAAAATTAGTCACAGCAGATCTAATGAACAAGTAAATCAATCACAACAGATGAACATAGAAAATATGGTGCAAAACTGTGCAAAACATGCAGCAGTGCTCTCTATCCCAGAAAGGGTGAATGAATTACAATACAAACTGTCACAATGACTGAGCAATTCAAATTGCCTAAGGAGGTCATTCGAATCACAGAAATGGAGTAGCTTGACTCTATCTAGAAGTCCTCATCAATCATCGGTGGTGCTCATCAATCACAACAACCAGTCATCCAGGTGTCAAACTGAGTCTAACTGAGTGTAATAAATGTAACTGAAGTGTGTAGCACTGATATAGGATCTGGAGGCTCAGTGGGGGCGCATGGGAGGCTAACTGAAGTCAGAACAAGTCACCTAATCAAACTGGAGGTCAAACGAAAGTGATACAGTCAGTCGGGAGTGAAACTAGCCTCAAATCAGGGAGAATCGGAGCTAACTGAATGTAACTGAAGTGGAACTGCAGTGGTAGGTGAACAAGTGCGGCCTTCTCTGGCAGTAGGTGAGAAGTGGGCGCCTTTCAGCTTAGGAGGGCTAAAACTCTGTGGTAGGTGGCTCCCGGGTGCTAGAAGAAGGTGGATAAGGTGCTGGAGGCATCAAACTGGTGACTGGGATGCATGCAAGTGCATGCAGGTGCATGCAAAACCCTAGATTCTGCATATCCTGAAATAGATCATGCAGGATCCTGAAATAGATGATGTATCCTGAAATAGATGATGTGGATATCCGAACACCCCCCCTCAAGCTAGACTATGATGTGCCAACTAAAATAATGTGGGGCCCTGGTAACTAAGACCAAAGGTCACCCCAATACAATAATCCAAAAAATGCTGAAAATAAACTAAGTGAGGAAAGAGGGAAAACCAGTGGGAAGAAAGCCCCCCCCTCAAGCTAAAGCATAAGAATGAATCAATCTGTCTCCACCATGATGGAACTCACCCCCAACAGTGAACGGAGGTAAGAGAACTTCTTCTCAGTGAAGCTCTTGGTGAAGATGTCTGCAATTTGCTCATCAGTAGGGCAATATTGCAGAATGATGGTGCGGTCATGCACCAACTGTCGAATGTAATGCATATGAATCTCAATGTGTTTGGTCCTCTGCCGCTGAACTGGATCTGTGGAGATCTTGATAGCACTTTGATTGTCACAAAATAGGACAGTCGAAGTAGTGCCACCAAAACCAAACTCGAAAAGAATACCCTGCAACCAAACTACCTGAATGCAGGCATTGACTGCCCCTCGATACTCTGCCTCTGCTGAAGAAAGTGCAATGGCTGCTTGCTTTTTGCTGGACCAGCAAATAGAACCATGACCAATCATGAAAACATAACCGGAAGTGGACTTCCGATCAATGCTATCACCTGCCCAATCTGAATCAGTAAAACCAATGAAATCTAGCTCAGAATCTGCAGCATAGTGTATGCCAAACTGTCTCGTACCTTGCACATACTGCAAGATCCGCTTGGCTGCTCGCCAATGAAGCTCATGTGGCTGCTACATATATCTTGACACGGCACTCACGGCATATGAGATATCAGGCCGTGAATGTGTCAAATAAAGTAGTGAACCAATCAACTGTCGATACATACTGCAATCTGCAAGCGGTGTGGAATCTCCCTCCTCAAGACTGATTCCTGAGAGGAATGGGAACGGGGCTGCCTTACATTCAGCCATATTAAACTTCAATAACAGGTCGGAAGCATATTTTTGCTGAGATATAGTGATCCCATCAAAATTTTGAGCTATCTCCAAGCCCAAAAAGTGACTCAGCAAGCCCAAATCGCTCATGTCAAAAGCTAGATTTAAGGCAGATTTTAGCTTGTTTATTGAAGTAAGTGTGCTACCAGTAATAAGCAGATCATCAACATAAAGTACAATAACCAACAAATTACCTTTAACTCGCTGAAGATAGACATTCGGATCAGATTTGCATCTTTGAAAATTCTGAGAAAGAAGGAAGGAGTCCATCTTTGCGTACCGAGCTCTTGGGGCCTGTTTTAACCCATACAAAGACTTCTTCAATCTACAAACCAATGATGGATCTGATGTATAACCCTCTGGCTGCTGCATATAGACCTCTTCAGCAAGGTCTCCATGTAAAAATGCACTCTTCACATCCATATGGTGCACTTCCCAGTGCTTGGATGCGGCAATAGCTAAAACAAGGCGGATGGAATCCATCTTTGCAACCGGTGCAAAGGTCTCTGTGTAGTCCACTCCTTGGACTTGGGAAAAACCTTTTGCCACCAACCTTGCTTTATATTTGCTGATAGTGCCATCAGCAGCAACTTTAGTACGGTAGACCCATTTACACTTCACTAATTTTCTTCCAGGTGGAAGAGAAACTAACTCCCATGTATTGTTCTTTTGAAGAGAACTGTACTCTTCATCCATGGCACTTTTCCATCTCGGATCTCGATGGGCTGAATAGTATGATGTAGGATCTGAACCAGCCATCAAATAACAAATCTCAGGAAGAAATGGATCAGCAATAGAAAGAGCCATACCTGCTCTTTGAAAGTCTCCTCTTGTTCGTCTCGGATCAGCAGGATTTCCAAGATTCGAACCAGCAGATTGTAGAGTGTTTTGGGCCCACTTTGGTAACTGAGGGGGATCATAATGGTCGAATTCCGAACCTGATATGTCATGATCATCATATGCTGCTACAATATCAGAAATATCAGAACTCATACCTTCATTATCGCTGCTCGAATCTTCTTCTGGTGAAGGCGGTGAATCGGCAGTTTTCTCCTCAACTAGTTGCAATTCTTGAAGCGGTTCTTCAAACTGCACACTGCGCTCTATAAATATCTTTTTAGATCTGATATCCATGAGTTTATATGCTTTTGATTCTTCCCCATATCCTATCAATATGCACTCGATACTTTGTGGATCCAAAGCTCGTCTCTTCTCAGAAGGAATTCTAGCCCATGCAGTAGAGCCAAAAACTCTCAAATTTGACACATCCGGTTTGTGACCAAAGAATGCTTCGAAAGGAGTCATACCTTTCACGGATGAATGTGGAACACGGTTCTGTATATATGCAGCAACATTGATTGCTTCAGCCCAAAGATTTGCAGCCAAACCTTTTGATTCAATCATGCATGTAGCCATCTCTTTCAGTGACCGGTTTTTCCTTTCCGCTACACCGTTCTGCTGGGGTGTGTAGGGAACTGTATGTTGGATCTTGATTCCGCTTTGGGCACAAAGTTGCAGCAACTCGGACTTGATATATTCACCACCATTATCAGATCTAAGAGCTTTGATCTTGCTCTCAGTGGTGGTCTCAACAGAAGCCTTAAAATCCTTGAATTTTCCAAGCACTTCTGACTTGTTTTTGAGAAAGAATACCCATGTAAAGCGGGAAAAATCGTCAATAAATGTCAAAACATACCTTGAACCATTTAATGACATATGGGGCAGCGGACCACTGATATCAGAATGGATCAATCCCAAAATAGTAGAGGCTCTGCTAGCCTTGCCGCGGTCGAATCTGTGCTCGGGGTGCTTCCCAATAATGCAACCGGTGCATATTCCCTTCGAGGAACGGAGTTGTGGAAGCCCATCTACCATGGATTTATTTGATAGCAGCAGCAAATACTTATAATTTAGATGTCCAAATCTTTCATGCCAAAGCCTACTAACCTCATTACCATGTGTGTGAAGAGCAGTGGGCTTTGCAAGCGGAATAAAGTGCGAAAACTCATAACATTTTGCAGTGTGGTTTGCCTTTCCAACCGCAACTAGTCTTCCACTTTTGATATCAGAAATTTCAACTGTATTAGGGCTGAATGTGACTTTCTTTGGATCACCAGTATGTGTCATTTGATACACAGAAAGGAGATTCGAAGCTAAGGAAGGCACATAGAGAACATTCTGAAAGCTTCCATGTTCTACATGAATCGTACCTTTGCCCTTTGAAGAAATTTTTGAGTCATCTCCCAAATGGATGGGGATGGAGCTGTTTGGATCGAATGAGGAAAAAGAATCAATATTTGCAGCCATATGATTTGATGCACCCGAATCTATCAAGAGAGTAGTGGGCTTCGAAACCGTTGCCATGAGTGCTTGTCCTCTTTCATGATCGTCATTCTGATCCTTCTTCCTTGCACCGTCAGGAAGGGTTATGTTGTTCTTTTCCAAAAGGAGGGCCATTTGATCTATAGTCTTCTTCATACATGAACTTTCGGGATGAAAGCCACGGTTACAATAAGTACATTTAGATTTTTGGTTACCTTCTTTGCCCTTTTGCTTGGATTTCGAACTGGATGGTGCATCCGTTTGCTTGCCTTTGTCTTTTTGCTTGTGAGGCTCGAATTTGGGCTTCTCCTTCTTTAGCTTTCCTTTACCATTCGAGATCTTGGGTCCTTGAACAAATAGGGCTGAATCTTTGGAGCTTATGGACCCCATTTGAATCAACTTGTCATGCTCTTTCGTAACGGACTCAATGAAGGCATTCAAGGTAGGCATCTTCCAATTCGGGGTAGTTAGCCGACCGGAATTGAAAGTGGAGACAAATACCGAATAATCTTTCCCAAGCTTGCTTAGAATGGAGAGGATCAACTGTTTATCCTCTTTGATAACACCACTGTTCTTCAATTGCAAGTTCAAGTTCTTGAATTTTGTGAAGAATTCATTGATGGTCTCGAAATTCTCAGGATTAAGGCCAATCAATTCATTCTCTAATTGAAAAGCCCTAAGCTCATCCTGCTTGCCGAATAGTGTTTCAAGTTGCTCCCATATGGCTTTTGGAGTCTTCAATCCGCTGAGATGGAAGTGAAGATCCTTGGAGATGGAGAGACAAAGAAGACCATAAGCTTCATCAAGCTTGTTGTAGTGTTTGGTTCGATCTGCCACATTGTTTGGCTCCAATTCAAGACCAATGGTGACTCGGTAGTAACCTTTTGAACGTAATATGATCTCCATATCATCTTTCCAATCAAAATAATTGAATGGGGTGAGGATAGGCTTTGAAGAAGAGTATTCCATTGCAAGGAGCGAGTCAACTGATGAAGAGGAAGCTTGCATGCAGACTATAGCGAATGCAATTGATGTAGGAAGGCTTGCATGCAGAAGATAGCGAGTGCACTTGGAGGAGACAATAAACCTACAAATCACATCAAACAACCACAATAAGGTCGAACAATCCACCCTTTGAGAGTTGCATCACACCTGGGATTGGATTTCAAGCAATGTTGAATAGGTCCAATGTATCAGATCCAGGAATTATGTGGTAACTCAAGCTTCTGGAGTGGTATTGGAATATTTTTCAAGCTTTGCATGCACAGGAGCGAATGCCCTTGAGATATCTCATGCCAAACTTATTGCAATTTTTAGCATTTCAGTAAAATCTTCTTGTATAAACACCTGTAGAAAAGAGATCTTGTTCCTGCAATGGCTCTGATACCATGTAAAATTAGTCACAGCAGATCTAATGAACAAGTAAATCAATCACAACAGATGAACATAGAAAATATGGTGCAAAACTGTGCAAAACATGCAGCAGTGCTCTCTATCCCAGAAAGGGTGAATGAATTACAATACAAACTGTCACAATGACTGAGCAATTCGAATTGCCTAAGGAGGTCATTCGAATCACAGAAATGGAGTAGCTTGACTCTATCTAGAAGTCCTCATCAATCATCGGTGGTGCTCATCAATCACAACAACCAGTCATCCAGGTGTCAAACTGAGTCTAACTGAGTGTAATAAATGTAACTGAAGTGTGTAGCACTGATATAGGATCTGGAGGCTCAGTGGGGGCGCATGGGAGGCTAACTGAAGTCAGAACAAGTCACCTAATCAAACTGGAGGTCAAACGGAAGTGATACAGTCAGTCGGAAGTGAAACTAGCCTCAAATCAGGGAGAATCGGAGCTAACTGAATGTAACTGAAGTGGAACTGCAGTGGTAGGTGAACAAGTGCGGCCTTCTCTGGCAGTAGGTGAGAAGTGGGCGCCTTTCAGCTTAGGAGGGCTAAAACTCTGTGGTAGGTGGCTCCCGGGTGCTAGAAGAAGGTGGATAAGGTGCTGGAGGCATCAAACTGGTGACTGGGATGCATGCAAGTGCATGCAGGTGCATGCAAAACCCTAGATTCTGCATATCCTGAAATAGATCATGCAGGATCCTGAAATAGATGATGTATCCTGAAATAGATGATGTGGATATCCGAACAGCCATCATATGGATCACTTTCAGTCATTGCTTAGCTCAAAAAATATTTTAAAATGTATTTTTTGCCACATCCACGTGGTCTCCTTTGAAGCAAGGCATGTACACACACCTTTCCTATGTGAAAGGCTCGTGGACCTTGAATAATATGCAAAAAGTTAATAAATGCATGTATTACACGCCCCTAAGTGGTTTCTAAGATATTTTTACACCTGTATCTCCATGAAACTATTTCCAACTACCATAACCAATTCATAAGAACTATAAAATGAGGCCCAATGTTGGAGAAAGCGAGCACTATCATGATACTACCCTTATGTTGGAATAGTTACGTATGATCATTTTTGGGTTTTTATGACATTATTGCCCCCATAAATCCTTAGTTCCTTGGTTGATCCATTTCGTTTGGATTTAATGTAAAATCTGAAAACCTAACCAAAGATTAGCGTTTGTTACACGTGACTATAGATGTAAGCCATGATGCCAACATTGCCAAGCTCAACAAAACATTTGTGACATTACCTTAGAAGCTTCAACGGCGTCACTCATGATTCATTTCTCTGAAAGCATTTTAAACAAGCAATATTCACACAATTTATGATGTTTTATTTTATTTTTTAATTTTTGAATGATGCTATAAGAAGTTAAAGTTCTCACTGATTTAGAATCTAAATTTTAAATTATATAAATTGATTTTAAACTAAGCAAATTTTAATTACTTATTAAAACATTATATTTTTTTTTATAAAATATCACTATAAAAAAATTATCATGCTACAAACAAGTGTGAGATCAATAAGAAAATGAAAGCGAATCTTATACCTCTAATTTATAAGATCACGATTGTCCAGAAAATTAATTATGATTAAGATTTCATACTTAAAATGAATTATGCTATAATGGCATTTTTATCATTATTTTCTTTTTTTAAGAATATGACAATAAGAAAATGAAAGCAAATCTTATACCTCTAATATATAAGATATGCAACACATTTGTCCATAAATAATTTTATGGTTAAGATTTCATACTTAAGATGAATTATGCTATAATGATATTTTTTATCATTATTTTCTTTTTTTAAGAATATCACTGATCAGCACGTGGCCAGGAAGCACGAGAGGGACAACAGTTTGACTGAATGAGTCGGCTCTGTTATGGCGGAAGCTGTAAGAAACAGAATGCGCAAAGTAGGAATACACTACACAGACAGAATACAAATGTACACAGACAATATGCAGGAATGTGAACTGATCTTCTATTACTGAATATAAGTTCAAGAATCGATTCTATGCTTGATGCATATTACAATAGTTTACATGCTTATATAGAGCGTGCGGAGACGCTTGGGTGCTTGCCCGTTACGTTTAGTTACAAAGAAGTTAGAACGGATCGACAGTTCAACCGTTACAGTCAACTGTAATACATAGAGACAGTCTGTCGAAATTCATTTGTCCATTGAATACATATGATAGTTTCCCCCATTTTTCTCTTTTTAAACTGGACCTTCTTCATCTTTTAACAAGTTGAAATAAGGGATAGAATTGCGCTCGATGGCATCTTCTTTGTAGAAGTTTAACGAGCCCAAAGAAGGAAACTCTGGTCAATCTTCATTTTTTAACGGGCTCAAACAAAAGAGAGAAGAATGGTCGAAAGGTGGTTCTTTTTCGTAAGATTAGTCCCCCAAGGCCGAAAAAGCATAAAACAATCCAAGAGAGAACTCTTCTAGCCAAAAGGGACTAGAGTATGCCTTTTACGTAATTATTCCACTCTGCCTGAAATAGGGATAAACCTATACGAGAATGGACAACCTTTCAAATCCTTTCCCAACTCCCTCAAGAAAATATTGCCAAGCAAGCTTGATTCCTACGGATAGACTAGACTTCCCTTAGGATTCCACAAGACCCAAGACAGATAGTAGGGGAAAATACCAATAGTTTCCAATAGATCTACCCTTTGATATTATCCATACCATAGAGAATTGGATGGTTGAGACTTACATTATTCCTGATGGTTATCCTTCATATATCCTCATTTGATGAATTCCCTAGAGACCTGAAGCTCCATCCTCTAAACACCTGCTACCTACACACAATGAGACCAAGAAAATACCTTTCAAAAACCTTCTCACTTATGCATAATATAGGATAAATCTAATCTAATCATTGCTCAATCATATTCAATATCAATAGTGTACACTCATGTATGTAACACAATGAATATAGGGGGAAACCATCCATATCTATATATATGAATGATAGCGAATCAATACATCAAGTGTTTACCTTGAATCATGATGATGAATAATCCTTGGTTCCTCGATCCATGCTTGTAATATCCCGATTTTGACCCTATTGCATTAAAATTATAAATGATGTAAATATCGTTATTAAATCGTGGTGAGGAGCTCAAGGCCAAGGCCCCACCATCGATTTAGTGTTTTATGTATTGACAATTAAAAAAATCGATGCCTATGGTTCTCGTGCTAACCAGGCACAATATAAATTAAGACATCATGTAAATACGCAATTTTAATAAAATACCCACAACTAGTTATGCAATGCAACAAGAGATGGGGGCATGATTTTTACAAGGAATAGGGACAGAAAATGTTCAAACCCTTGAGCCAATAGTGTCAATCCAAGTGTCAAGAAGAGAACTCATAAACCCTCAACTACCCACTTTGACTTATGAACCCAATCATTTAATTCTTCCAAGAGTTGGTTGAGGTAGTTAATGCATTGGGAATGGAGAGGTATGGCAGCCCAATTTCGTGTATGGGAAAGCCATCAATTTGGGAAATCGTATTTTGGATTCTTGGGCAAGAAAACAGCCACGAAATTGTGCTCAAGCCATTCTTCACCGATGTTCTTTGCTCCCTCACGCAGTCTGAGCTAGCTAGGGCGTTTTCCTTCACGTTTTCCATCATTTTCCTTCATTTTTCCATAGTTGGGAACTCGTTTTTTTGTTGCACAATGCCTGGGAGGAAGAGAGTCCAATTTCGGGTTTTATAGAGGTCGTTTTTGCCCCTTGAATGCCCATAAACGTTTTATGAAATCGATTTGCTCTCCCAGGGTTGATTCCCCATCTAACATTTTGTTTTTGGTTGCCCACGATTTCTGAAACTAATGGAAACCCCATCTTGGACATCCCACAGTCAAAACGTTTTCTACATGTCCAACACTTGTGTTTTGCTGTTATGTGCACCCTTGTTTTGAGTTGAATTTGTGAGTAAGAAATTAGGAATGGAAGAGAACCAGAATTGGCTTGATAAACTTAGTGAAGAGAGTAAACTCACAGAAAGATCAAAAGGGTTGGCTACTCTTCTACGCACACCTTGAAGAACACTAGAATGGAAGGTATGGCCCAAGGGACCGTGTAGTAGTGAATGGAATACTTTCAGTGTTGGGTGTGTAGGTATTGTGGAGACCAAGCTAGATAGATCTTGCAAAGGTATCCATAGCTTTGTGGTTGAGCTCACTAGCTTAGTAATTCATTCCCTTCCATTTCCTTAGCATCCTGATAAACCCAACTGTGGATTGGCTTGGCTAATTTTGGTGTATATTTGGCTATGTGTGATTTTGTTGTTCCATTTTTCCTTGTATAAATCATGCCCAGCTCGGGGGGTGGCGGTTGTGTTGAGAGATTGATGAGCACCACTGGCCTATGGTTGGGTAGAACGTTGCAGTTGCATAGCTAGTTGCTCAGGACTACTTTGTTTCAAGATAACTACTCTTTTGTGTTAATTCTATAATGTCTTTATTTGATGACTATCATGAATATGTTGAATGCATGATAGATGTGTAGTTGAATTTACTTCCGCTATGTTTCTTACATTTATACATCTGCATATGTCTTTTTATTTTCAATGAATTTTGTTAATGATCATGGGGCTAGATGCCCATCCTTAGCATCATGTTCTCTCCATCGCACTAGATCGATGAGAGGGGACGTGACAATGCTCCTCCTAGCCTATATCACCAAAGGGTGGTCTCTCTCAATGATGACTACTCAAGAAAGGAAGAGGCTCTCTCTAAATTTGAGTAGCATTTACTTGCTATTTCTCTCTTGATCCTTCTTACCCTTGGCATGTCCTCTATTTATAGCTTGATGGAGGAGGAGGAGAGAAAGGCTCTAGATCTATAGAAATTAGGAAACCTGAAACTGTTGTGAGTTCCCAAGCTCGTGCTGTGAAGGATACAACTCAGTCAATCATGATCTCGTTGGAAATCCCCAAAATCCAAGCTTACTTCAGGATCGTGACCTCAAAACTAGGCAACCTACATTCATATCGCAAGTTTCCAAGAGGAAATGTGCGATCCAGGGGCTAGATCGTAGGTGATTGATTGGAATCACGACCTTGGAGGTAAACTGGTGCAAACTTGAGGTGATCAAGCAAGCAGTGAAGGTAGAATGTGAGTGTCTTAGTCAAGGCATGCTAATAGAGCTAACACGAGGCTCAAAGGTGGCAAATACCATTATAAGAGATGCCCCCTAAAATTACTAGTAGCATTTTTGGTTTATTGAAATAATAAAATCATATCACCATTTGGAAATTATAAGTGCAAATCATAATAACCAAATCATATTACCGTTTGAAAAAACGAATTTTGAAGCATGCTTTTGTGAGGAGACATGTGTCAAGAATCTTTATATATAAGAACATTAAAATAAATCCAAAGCTACCTCAAGTCTTTATATACAAGTACATGAAATCCAAAGCTAGCCTCGTGCAAATCATTTCTACATAGAAGAGAAACAAGAACTAAAGGAAAACAAAGGTTTGCTGATGTGAATTATCTCAACTCAAAGGCCTTCACCATTTTAAGATATACAACGTTCATTATTAAATATTATAAATTATTAAATCATAAGATTCGATTTATGGCCTTGAAAAGGTGATAAGAAAAATATTATAAACTAGCAATTGCATCTTGGGGTGCAATAAAAGAACGTTGTATTGCAAGAGCTTAACTTGTGGATGGTTCTCCATATATAGTTCTAGTCACCTATTGTATGCCATGGATTTTCCATCAGATTGATAACAGTGCTCAGGATCTTATTTAGGCATAGATGAGCATTTAACAATCACTCATGTGAATTCTTTTCCAGTTAAACCGAACATGATCTCATGTCTAATGGTATTTTCCCATGAGCTGTGAGCACCAGTATGTGACTGGTAATGCTTCTCATCATCAACATGCAAATAATGGATTGTCAATGTAGTGGAATGCTCTTAACTAATGGAGCTAGCCTTTGACAAAATCAATAAAAAGTAGTTTATAATTTAACACGAATTGGTTTCTGGAGGGAAGATTTTCTTGCGTGTGTAGGAATAAACATGATTTGACTTAATACTCATGTGTGTTGTTCAAGTATAAATTGTTTTGTGTTCCTTACAGGAGAAGGTCAACCATCCCTTTGTAGAAAAGAGGCCCCCCAACCACTAATGTTTCCAACACACAAATCAACCTACTTCAAAGATTATTTGTAATCCTATACTTTTGCATCAACCAATGTTTCCATACCGGGAAACTATTTTGGCTCAGAGAACTTCGCCAACCCCCTTAATGCTCTCCAGCTTCACACAAGTCGGTGGCCTGGTTAAGCTTGTTCGTCCGCTTCAAGAAGAGTAGTAGGCAATTGAATGCAGATAAGTCGGTGGCTAAGTCGAAGGAAATTGAATGCAGGTAAGTCCGTGAGTCGGTGGATAAGACGATCGACGGATCAGCTGCTCCGAATCGTCAGTAAAGTGATCGGACGGTTCACAAGGAAGAAATCGTCAGATTCGATTCGGGAGTCTATTCCCACTTGTGAAACGCCTTACGGCGTAATTATTAAATCATAAGATTCGATTTATGGTTTTGAAAAGGTGATATGAAAAATATTATCCATTAGGAAATTATTCAAAATTATTAAATCTTAAGATTCGATCTTTTGGAAAAGTGATAAGCAAAATACTATCCATTAGTAAATTATTCAAATGGATTAGATTAAATAAAGTTGCTAAGTTTAAGGTTGAAAGGAGTAGGATTCTTTTTTGGGATGTGATAGGAGTTAAATAGCTGGACATAAACCTTTTATCTCGTTGGAGAGTTTCCTTATCCAGTAAATAAGTCATACATCAATTATAATGGGTTATTAAATATATCATACATCAATTGTATTATGTTATGGTAAAATTTCAATTTATAATATTTTATTTTCAATCATTAATTATAATTTGTTATAAATTTAAATTAAATTATTAATATGTTATTATGATATTATTATGGATACGGTAAAAATAATATTTTATTTTTAAACTATTCATTATAATTTGTCATAAGTTTAAATTAAATTATTATTATATTATTATGATAAGTTATCTTAAAATTTATTTTTAATAATTAGTACAGTTATTATTGGTGATCTACAAACTTTTACTTTTATCAAATATTTTTATCTTGCTTCTTTAAGTTGGACACTTATCATCATCCTTACCTCTTAAAAAATTGAACTCTTATCCAATCAAACTTCAAAATAGTCTTGTACCTTATTAAAATTTAAAGATTATTTATCTCATAAATAGGTCATACATCGATTATAATTTACTATATTATGTTATTGATATTTAATGTAAAGATTATTTATCTCATAAATAGGTCATACATCGATTATAATTTACTATATTATGTTATTGATATTTAATGGGATTATTTAAATTTACAACAATTACTCTTAAATCATAAATTATAATTTGTTTTAAATTTTAATTAAATTATTATTATAATTATGTTATTATTATGAGTTCAAAATTTGTTATATTATGTTAGTGTTATGAGTGGCATCATTTAAATTTATAATAATTACTAGTAAATCATTAATTATAATTAGTTTAAATTTAAATTAACTTAATATTATTATTATGAATTATGGTAAAATTTATTATAGTTTAATTGTTGCACAAAGATCCAGTATGGGGAGATGTTGTAACGTAACGTCATTATCAAAAATAAAAATAAAAAGTAATTGAAAGTAATCAAACCAACATAGATCCAGCTTAAACCACGATCCATCAAGCACCAAGAGGGATCCAATTTCTTGAAGTATAATTTTTCTTTTTAATTTAAACTCAAAAAATTTGATCTCTCTTGGTTGATAGAAGTAGTGAAAATAATAAAATTCATAAATTTTTCTTATTAAATATCACTATCCTATTTTTTGTTAAATTAATTTTTTAATAATTATCCTATTTCCTTACAATGAAGAACTCTTATTCAATAAAAACAATACAAATTCCTACATTAAACACTTGAATAAACCAAACAATGACAAACTTTATGAAAAAAAAACTTTATAATATTTTTTTTTTGCAGAAACAAAACCCTTAGAATACTTTTTAGCCAAGACCTATTATCTTCTTCTCATGTCTTCCTTCATCTAATCATTTCATAAAATATAAACAAAAAAAATTGGAAGTCGATCCCTGAACTTGTCAAATAGAGAACTTTTTTTTTTTCAAAGAAAAAGCCATATTCTGCATTCATAAAAAAAAACTGAGAATACATTCTACAAGTGCTACTACAAATGCTATACACGATTTTAAAGAAAATTTATGAGTCTCACTCTAAAATTCTATTCTATGTCAAACAGAGAACTTATCAGAGTCAATTACGCATAAACCCAATTAAAAAAGCCCACAGAAAACCATGTTTAACAGAAAATATAAGACGCTGAATGTACCAGAGTATATGAAGAATTATTAAATACACACAGAGCCCAGATATTTGAGCAAATAAACCGAATTACAAAAGCCACACAGAAAACCATGTTTAACAGAAATCAAGATGCTGAATGTACCAGAAAATAAAAATAAGAATGTTGAATGATTAAATACAGACAGAGCCCAGATATTTGAGCAAATAAATATACACAATTTATTGACACCAAAGACAGGCATACAGTTCTATTTTATCTCAAATGTACAGAGTAATTTAGCCATGAGCGAAGACTGGATCAGATTTTAAGCTTTTGCAGGGCTATGGAGGGTGTTTGTGGTGAATTGGAGAGGATAAAAGGGTGAGCCAAGAGCTGAGCAGCGGTCCATCTGTTGCGGGCATCCTTCTGCAGACAGCATGTGATGAAGCTCCGGAAATTCGCAGACGCAGTTGCAGGCGGAGACGGGGGATCCCCATAACAGATTGCGCACATCAAGGTCGGCCAGTCCGCTTTCTGCCCGGCTGCCAGAAACGGGAAACGCCCAATAAAACACTCCAGCAGACTCAACCCCAAGCTCCAAATATCGCTCGCGTACCCGTCGTAGCGTCCACCATAGGTGTCGGGGTCGAATCTCTCGGGGCTCATGTATGCACAGGTACCAACATACGTATTGCACGGATCCAATGTCTGAGACAGAATTGTGCTAACCCCGAAGTCTGCAATTTTTACTTCCTGCTTCCTGTTTATGAGCAGATTGGAGGGCTTTATGTCTCTGTGCACGATCTTGTGACGGTTCAGATACTTAAATCCCTCCAAGACCTGCTTCGCGACATCCGCCAGGAATCTTTCCGACATCATGTCGGATTTCCTCTGGTCCAGCGACCCTCCGTCCATGTACTCCAAAACGAAGTGGATTTCTTCCCCCTTTTCAAAGATTCCGTGGCATTTCACGACATACGGAGACTCCGTCTTCTTCAGAATTTCCATTTCTCGGATTATCTGCCGCCTCACAGTCTCGTCGTGATTGCCATGGATTACCTTCAGGGCGTAAATGGCTGAAGTCTTCTTGTGTCGGACCTTGTACACGATTCCACCGCTTCCATGGCCGATTTTCTGAATTCTTTCCAAGTCTGAGAGATCCGACACATCTTTAGATGCAGTACTCTGCGGAGGCAGAGGAAGCCGATAAAGCTGAGTCTGTTGGCGAGCAGGGATTGGGATATTCAACCGCGGATTTCTCCGACCCGACATTTTTGCTCAATGAATGCTTATTCTTTGATCAAACTTTCAATCTCCTCAGAATCTCAAGAACAAAATCACAAGTAGCAGCAAGCAAGAGACCTGGTAGAGTCCTTAGAAGACCACACAGCCAAAATCAAATCAGGTTGGACGCCCAAATAAAGCAGGGAAGAAATCTGTTGGAAGGGGCTGCGGCATCGACAAGAAGAATCCTGGAAAACGCAGATGATGTCGATATAAATGTAAGGCCATCACGTGAAATGGGTGACGTGGCAGGCTCATTGGTTCTTTTAAGTCTACAATCATCCGCACGTGCTTGAAAATATGAATAGGGGACCACCACCACACTTTAGCTCCGTAAAGCTCGGTCAAGTCGGCCCGACTGCTCTGCCGTCGGCGGCGCCGGGAAAGTTCCTTAGTTGATCCCTTTCGTTTGGATTTAATGTAAAATCTGAAATCCTAACCAAAGATTAGCGTTTGTTACACGTGACTATAGATGTAAGCCATGATGCCAATTGCCAACAAAACAAAACGTTTGTGACATTTCCTTAGAAGCTTCAACACGTCACTCATGATTCATTTCTCTCAAAGCATTTTAAACAAGCAATATTCACACAATTTATGATGTTTTTTATTTTATTTTATTTTATTAATGATGCTATAAGAAGTTAAAGTTGTTACTGATTTGGAATTTAAATTTTAAATTATATAAATAAAATAAAGAAATTTCAATTTTAGTCGTTTTAATTAATTTAATTTTTAATTTTTTAATAATGCTTAAAGTTGGCACGGATTTAAAATAGAAATTTTAAATTATATAAATTGATTTTAAACTAAATAATTTTTTATAAAAAATTTAATTACTTATTAAAATATTATATTTTTTTTATAAAATGTCACTATAAAAAAATTATCATGCTACACCCAAGTGTTTGTGTGTGAGATCAATAAGAAAATGAAAAATTATCATGCTACACCCAAGTGTTTGTGTGTGAGATCAATAAGAAAATGAAAGCAAATCTTATACCTCTAATTTATAAGATATGCAACACATTTGTCCAGAAAATTAATTATGATTAAGATTTCATAATTAAAATGAATTATACTATAATGATATTTTTTATATATATATTTTTTTAAGAATATGATAATAAGAAAATGAAAGCAAATCTTATACCTATATTATATAAGATATGCAACACATTTGTGCATAAATAATTTTATGGTTAAGATTTGATACTTAAGATGAATTATGCTATAATGACATTTTATTATTATTATTTTTTATCATTATATTATTATTTTCTTTCCTAAGAATATGACAAAATTAGGATTATTCTCCTTTTGTCTTTTTCAATTTCTTACAAAAGAATTCATTATTAATGTATTTAAAGAAGGAAGTGCAATATACTATTGTAATCTATCTTAAAGTGGGTTTGTCAAGAAATCAAATTGATTGAATTCTTTTTCTTTTTAATGGATAGTGATTTTGAATATTAAAAGGAGAGGGAAGAAACCCTCATCAAAACATTGAACTAACATAGGCCTGAGAATTAAAAACAATAATGAATTTTGTGTATTAAAATAAAAAAAGATTTGTCTAAGCATGAGTTTAACATATTTATATTAGTAGCTAAAAATTCTAACAAAGTGACCTAGCAACCACTTATATTGACAACACATAAAAACTAAATCAAAATTTCCATGGAACCTGATCTTCAATCTTTAGCATGGGCTAGTGAGAGGTGAATTCATCCACAGTTTCTTTTTCTTTCAGTTTCAATTGGAGCGCTCTCACTGCCTCCTCCATCTCAACAATTCTTGCCTCTAGCTTTGTGGTATGGGCCTATTGTTGTTCATAGTTTGCTCTAAAAATGGCCAACTAGTATTGCACATCTCCATGCTCTGCTACAGGGATTTGGTCTTCCTCATCCTGCCAAGCTTTCAATTAGCGACAATCACAGCTCCTCATTTCCTGACGCATAAGACACACATTTCATCTGAGCCGCTTATGACTCGCATACAATCCTATCATGATGTACCCTGCACAACAATCCTCTTTATTTTCCCAGCTATTGTTGTATATTTCATCATTGGACCAAAGCACAATACCTTTGTCGGGCTTGAACTTGCCTGTAGAATTCCTCCCACACTCAACTTAATTCCAAACTCTATAACTTCTATTTTGGTGCCCCGGAAATCGTGAATTTAAATACCTTAAACCACCTTGCTTTCTGATTGCTCCCCAAGGATCCACCTCATATGGAGAACTCCACCACATAATTCCCGAAATTAACTAGCCCTTCCACTTAAATTCACCACCCTTGACATACGAGTTTGCATGCACACTCATGATAACCACTAGGGACTTATGCTCATGAGAGGGTCAATAAACCATGAATGCAGCCTACATATAGCCCTTTTGAATTAATTGATCTCCCAACTTAATCACCTCGGTGAGTGAGAGATGGTACGAGCTTGTGGGTAGAATTATTGAGGAGATTGCATGACGCAACCCCCGTGATGATTCCAACTATATGGCTAAAGGATCGTGCTGGTAGGCCACGTGCTCCCTCATCCAACTATGTTTCTCAATGAAATTGTTCCCCCTTTGCTTGTGATGCAACATTTTTTTATTTCTCATTGAATCCAACCCCTCTCCTAGATCAAACCACAAGGTCAACTTGCTAGGGAATAGTTTCACGATCATACCTATCATTTGAGAAATGGATAGAGCCTTCAGGCCTACTGAGGCAAGATTTGCCAACTTATCCACCTTATCATTGTTTCCTCTGAGGACATGATAGAATTCCACTTCCTTTAATGCTTGAAGGTTTTTCCAAATTCTTTCTTGAATTCGGGCAATTTGATGCTCTTGAATGAGCTTCTTAAGATCATGGCATTTATCATAAGTCTCGAATCTCCGATAATGATGGCTTCATTGATTCGCATCTTGATGAGTAGTTTGGTCCCTTGTAGTAAAGCAAGAAGTTCTAGTATGTTGTTAATTTCTTTTCCGAGACTCCAAGAGAAGGTTTCATTCGTATTTCCTCCATGAAAAAAAAGGACCCCTACACCTGTCATCCCAGAAGTATAAATTTTTTATTACTTAATTATATGCAATGTATTATTTCCTTTAAATTAAATGATTAAAAAATTACACATTACATGGATCTAAATAACTTTATTTATTTATTTTTGTTGTTGTGTATGTACATTAGTTAATTTATATAGCAACATCTTGTCCATGTAATAGTTTAGTTGGCACAAAGAAGTGTACTATATAATATAGGGAGTTTGTTAAAAATGGACAAATTCGATCTTTCTTGTCTCACCTTTCTGGCCCATGATGAACTCATTTTTTTTAATTCTCTTTGGGACATTTTAAAATGGGTAAAATTCCTAAGGGAAACCATCAATTAGGTGGAATTAATTTAGACAACATTTAATTGCTTTTGGTAAAGTAAAGTTATGTTTTGATTCATTTATTTTTTGAGATTTAAATATTATAAGTATTTTTAAAATGGGTTAGAATTTATATTATCAAAGTTTTCATCAATTAGGTGGGAGTATAATTTTTTAGTAAAATTTTAGTAAATTTGAAAAAAAAAAATTAAGTTAATCCACTTTCTAACTTATTTTTATAATTCAATTTTTTTTATTAAATTAAAATTTAAAAAATAAAAATAAAATTAAACATTTAATATATAAAAAAAATAAAATAAAGTTCCATATTTATATGAAAACTATTTTTTATAAATTAAATAATTTATTAATTAATATATAAGTTCTTTTTTATAATAAAAAAATGCAACACAAGGACTTCTCTCCGAGTTCTGATGGGATCTGGTGCGATTGGCGACCTAATTAATATATAAGTTCATCTTAGCTTTAAATTTTATTTTTAATTCCTCTCCATACTTACTAAATATGAGATTGAAAGAGTTCCATATTATTTTATATTATATATTATTATATTATTTAATAGTAAGCATTTAATCTAAAACTTAATTCCTACTTAATAAATATTCTCAAACAAGCTCCATGTTATTTTATATTATTTATTATTATTTTTTTCAACAAATTATTTATTATATTATTTAATATAAGCATTTAACAAAAAAAACTCAGCCCTAAATTTTACTTTTGTATTCCTCTCCGTACTTAATAAATGTTACATTGAAAGAGATCTATATTATTTAATAGTATGCATTTATTAAAAAAATGTATAATCTCCCCACAAAATACACCTATTCCTCTGTCTCTAATGGTGTTGGAACATCATAGGCAATCTTTGCTCTCCCGCGAGGAGAAGTCTTGGTGTCTGAAAAGTAGGGCTACATGGATCGCCCTTGGAGATAAAAATACCAATTTTTTTCACAAATTTGTTGATAGTCGTCGGGTTCATAATTCCATTTGGTTGTTAAATAAAAAGAATGGTGAACTCATTAGTAGTCAGTCGGCATTACTTGTGGAGGCTGGTAAGCATTTTGAGGAATATTATTCTGACCCGGGAACTTATGGAGGCTGGTAAGCATTTTGAGGAATATTATTCTGACTCGGGAACTTGTGGGATAAGTGAACAGATTAAGGTTATAAGGGAGTTTCCTCATTTTTTCTCAGAGCAGGAGGGGACCGATGTCTTCAGACCAGTCACACTCTCAGAAGTTAAATTGGTTATTCATAAATTTGCTAGGGACAAAAGCCCTGGTCCAGATGGCTGGACTGCAGAACTATTCATAGAATTTTTTGACTTGATGGGGCCGGACTTGCTTGCCATGGTGGAAGACACACGTCTGACAGGTAAAATCCATGTGGTATTAAATTCAACTTCCATTGCTTTAATTCATAAGTCTTCGCCGCAGGCTTCCTTTGAAGATTTCAGGCCGATATCACTATGTAACTTGGTCTATAAACTTGTGGCGAAGATCATTGCAAATAGGATTAAGCCGGTTTTCTCCAGAGACATATCTAAAGAGCAATTTGGGTTTCTTGATAACCGTCAAATACTCGATGCAATCGGTCTTGCTCAAGAAGCCTTCCACAATATTAAAACTCGAAACAAAAAAGCCTTGATTATGCAGATGGATCTCACCAGGGCCTATGACATGGTTAATTGGGATTTCCTTCGTTTGGCTTTGATCCAAATTGGAATTCCCTGGCAAGCAATGAAATGGATCATGGGTTGTGTGTCTTCGATTCACTACTCTGTTCTGGTAAATGGAAGTCCGTCAAAATTCTTCTCGGCCTTGAGGGGGCTTTGTCAGGGCTTCCTGTTATCACCTTTACTTTTCCCGATAGTGATTGAAGGACCGAGTTGGCTCTTGCTCAAAGCAAAGGTAGCCAAGCTGATTTCAAGGGTGAAGATTACAAGGAATATTCATGTTACTCACCAGTTCTTTGTCGACGATGTGATGCTTTTCGGTAAGACATGTAAAAAAAAATGGGCATCCATTAAGGAAATCCTTGTGCTTTTTATTAAAACTATAGGTATGTTAATCAATGAGAACAAAACTACTATTTTGGAGCACAATATGGATGATACTTTGCGGATGGAGATCTCTACAATTTTCAATTATAGGATCAAGGCGTTAGTGGATGGCACTTTGTACTTGGGATACTTTATAAAACTAAACGCTTATAATAAACAGGATTGGTCCTGGTTATTAAAGCGTTTTGATAAGAGGATTCACAAATGGTGCTGGAGGTGGTTGTCTATTGGCAGTCGGTTAATATTGGTGAAATCAGTCCTTCAAAATTTGGGTGTGTTCTAGCTATCTTTGAGCAAGGTGCTGATGTCCATCCTATCATCTATGAGAAGGAAAATGCACAATTTTATTTGGTCAGGTCAAAAATCTCATAAGTTGCACTTGGCGGATTGGAGGAAGATGGCCACTCCTTATCAGTGGGGTGGCTGGTCCATAAAGAATATTTATTTCTTCTCATCAGCATTACTGTCAAAGAGTCTTTGGAGGGCTCTAATGGTTGAGGGGTCATGGGGCGAGGTGATCAATGATAAATATCTTAAAGGTCAGACGGTCCAGGGCAGGGATAATTTTAAGGACCCATACTTGTTTAAAAGTGTATAAACCTTGGCGAATCTTACCAATTCTCAAAATTTCAACTATAAAATATTTGGCGATATTTTTCTAAACTTATTTCAATTTCTAAGGATTTTATATAGTTTATATAATATTTTGGTGATTTTTAGAGTGAAAAAAGTTTACCCCATCAAAATTGGGCGAAATGGGGCTTCAAAAAATGCAAATTGGCGAATATTGTTTTGGAAAAAAAAATGGAAAAATAGCCCATGGGCTAAATTTCGCCCCTAAAATTATCCTTGGTCCAAGGATGGCTCAGGGAAGGGAGCCATAAATTGAAAGGGGTATCCAACTTCTGGGCAGGTCTATCTTCGACTTTACACATTCTGGCAGACTGGATTGGGTGGATACCGGGGAATGGAAGATTGATTCAGCTGGGATCCGATTCGATTATTGGTGGCCCGTCAAATTACAAGCTCTCTTTTGAATTAATTGCTTCACTCAGAGCTCGGGGCTATCTCTCCCTATATCATGCAGCCACATCGAATTTCTCTAACTCCCCTTTTTAAGCATGGGTTTCCGTAGAACAGATCGATCTGCATGGGTTATTGGCTGCTGAATGGAATGGCTATGTCTGTGATCTGCACAGGGGTTGTATCCATCTCACTATGGGTGTGGACAGCCTAGCATGGTCGCGAAACACTTCCATAGGGATACTGACGGCGAGATCGGCTTATGAAACTTTCTTTCCGGACAGGATTCCTTTCATTTGGTGGCATGGCTTACTGTGGCGTTGGAACATTCCGAAAAAAAGTAAAAGTATTCACGTGGTTGGCCCTGGAGGGTAAGCGACTTTTCTGGAATAATTTGCAGAAACGTGATTTTGTAGGGCCATGTATTTGTTGTTTATGCAAACAAGAGAAAGATGTGGACTTACATCTATTTTTTAACTGTGCCTTCAACACTTAGGTTTGGGCGGTGGTCCGTCTTTCATCGGATGGTTTTCCATCTTGGAAATATCGGCCCCTGTCAGATGTATTACATGGCTGTTATAAGTTCAACCATTGTGCTGCTGAGTTGGCTTGCCTTGTGTTGTGGGAAATTTGGAAGGCGAGGAATCTCGCTATTTTTTAAGATAAACATATTCAACCGAAATGGGTGGCGAGCAATGCGTTAGTGGCTCAGTATGAAGTGGGGGTAATCATGGCTATAATTGATGATAAGCTTCTTCCCATATGCAGGCCCATCTCTATTCTCACTTCGGCGTTCTATGGTAATTTTGATGGGGCCTCTTAGGGGTCAAGATTACTTTGTGGGGCGGGCGAGGTCATCACATTCAACCACGGTAATTTCTTTAATATCTGGATGAATTTTGGTCCGGGGACTAATACCAAAAGTGAAATATGTGCACTTTGGATTATCCTATATTTTGCGAGTGTGTGTAACCTTGAGCTACGGCAGATTGTGGGTGATTCTCAAGTTGTAATAAATTGGATTAACCATAATGGGCGTATCAATGTCATCGCGCTTTCTCCTTGGCATGACAAGATTAGGTCTTTACAACAACTTTTTCAGGGTATCCAGTTTATGCATGTCCCTCGTGCTGAGAATGGTCACGCGGACTCTCTCTCGAAGTGAGCTCTACATTCATTGGAAGGAACTCTGTTTTTTGAATTTTGGGATGTCAATATACTTCGGTTAGAGGAAATTTGGGGTCTAAAATGGGCCTTATAAGAAAACGTGTCATGGATGAGCGTGCGATGAGTAAGATATTTTAAACCAATAGAATTTTAGTACTTTGGTCAACTCACCTTGGTTAAGATTTTGAAAAGTTCATTTCGAAATATGATAAATATACTTGAAATAATAAATATAGAGTATTTTATATTATCACTACTTATAATTTCTTTAAAATATAAATCTCACATTAGTTAAAAAGATAGTGAAGCAATTTTGAAATAATAAATATATATTATTTTATATTATCACTACTTCTAAATTCTTTAAAATATAAATCTCATATTAATTAATATGATAGTGGAGTAATATTGAAATAATAAAAAAAATTATATAACTAATCTCTTAAAAATAAAAATAAATAAATTTAAAAAATGTCATAAATAAAATAAAAATAGGAGAGAGATAAAATAATATTTCACTATTTTTGCGATAAATTTTTTCTATGAACTTGAAATTTGACGTTTTTAGTATTGTTAGAAAGGTCTCGTCGATAGCTTTCCAATGGTACCAAAAACGTCAAATTCTGAGTTTGGAGGAGAAAGTTATCACAAAAATAGTGAAATATTATTTTATCTCTCTCCTATTTCAGAGGAGAAAGTTATTTTTGCGATAACTTTCTCCTCCGAACTTAGAATTTGACGTTTTTGGTACCATTGGAAAGGTTTCATCGAGACCTTGCCAACTGTACCAAAAACATCAAATTCTGAGTTTGGAGGAGAAAATTATCATAAAAATAGTGAAATGTTATTTTATCTCTCTCATATTTTTCTTTTATTTATGACACTTTTTTAAATTTATTTATTTTTATTTTTAAGAGATTAGTTATATAAATGTTTTTATTATTTCAAAATTACCATAGTAGCATTTTAAAAGACTTCAAAGTAGTGATCATATAAAATAAAAATAGTGATTGTTTATTTTTAGTATTATTGTAATTATATTTTCTCATTATAATTTTAGTTTTTTTTTAGTTTTAAATTTTATTAAATATATAAAAAGAAGTAGCGGTACATTTATTAAAAAATTTACCACTATATCATTTATTGTGTATGCATAAGAATCTAAACCTTTCATTATTATTTCCAACCATCATCTCTTAACTCTACACAAACCCAACATACTTGCCAACTACCATTAATGAGATATTATAGGTTGACCTTCACTAGATAACACCTTTAACTTAGTGTGACATGGCATATTTGTAGTGTGATGTGGCTTTTTTTATTATTTTCCTTAGGAGACCCATTTTAGACCCCAAATTTCCTCTAATGGGGCTGGAAGCTACTCCTTATTTTGATCCATGTTCTTTCCTCTAATTCAGTGGTTGTGCGTAGTGCTCTATCCTTTTGGTACTTCTTGGTTGGGGATTTTTCTTCTTGGCGATCCTTTTCTTGGTTAGTGTTTTTGGGCTCATTTGGTTGGGCTGGTTCTCCTCTATGAGGCTGGGGGCAACTTTGTATATGTGGGATTGTGTGTCTTGGCTCAGGTGTTTGGGCGTCTTTTTCTAGTCTAGTGGGATGGTTACGTGTTGTTCTTCCTCTTGCAGAGGGTTATTTTTTGTACTATATTTCATATACTTGTCAATAAAGTATAGTTACTTTTCTGATTGAAAAAAAAAGGTATCATCCCACTCTAGGTCACGCGACATGTCAATGATCATTACATCAGGCAAATCGAGCAGATAGCCATTGGTCGTGTGGTTTGTTCACATACTCATAAAGATGGAAGGCTTGCTCCATGTAGGCATTATAGCAAGGTTTGGAAAATTTGATCCGCTCGCATGAACCTACAACTCCTTGTCCAACTTTCCTCTGTAGAAGTCTATCATCATTCTGGCATTTATGGTCCTCTATTGGAATAACTAGCATTGGAAGGAAAAATCAAACAAAATAACTCTATAATTATTATAATATTGAGTTATCCCGCATTTATAATAGATAAAAATACTCCTTTTAACATTCATTATATAAAGAGGTAGAAAATCATTTATCCCACATGTATTTTTGGATGTTCTTCTTCCATACCTCTTGGTATATAACAGAGGCGAGGGGGAGCTTTTGGAGGTATCTTGTAAAGGCATTGCGATGTCTTGTAATACTCTGGGATAGCATATGTGAAATGGAGCTCAAGTTGTAATGTTGGAGATATTTTGAGGAATATCCATTTTTGTTCATGTTCTTTATTGCTTGATCAGATAGAAGGCTAGAATAGATCATGCTATGCATTTTTGTATTATTGTATTATTTTCTCATATTCTCAATATTCTAACGCCCTTCTCCAGTTCCTGTACTGGCCTCGATTGGGAAATGAGATGGTTGATGGTCATGCCTAGAAAGAGAAATCATTATCAATGCCCTCGCCTTCAACGCTTCCACCATTTGATCTCTCTTCAATTCTCGCGATGCTTCACCCATGCTCTCACTTCCCTTTTTCCCATTTTATTTGTTTACTTCCTAATTTGGCCTCGACCATGGTTCACTCCAAGTAGACCAAGCGGAAAACCCACCACCAGTCCTCACCGCTCCCACATACCTCGAGTCGTTCATGACTACGAGAAATCCATTGCATGTTTTAATAATATGGTCCATCCCACTGCTAGAAGTCACATCCTTGACATAGAAACTCGACTCCAAGGGCATTGCTGGAATCTGGCTCTGAGAAAATTGGTGGAGGAATTGGGGAATATGGTTGATAACTCGAGTTCCACTTGCACCAGGGAGACTCGGTATACCAAAACTCTTGGCTTATTTTTGTACACCAAAGCACTGCTAGGCCAAGCCATTATGGACTACACAGAGGACTGGTTTTAGGATGACTCTTAGGGAACCAGCTTGAATGTGTGGATGGACTACTTGGAAGGTTGGATTCGTCTTCTCACCTAGGTGCATGTGGATTCAAATGCTCGTCTTAATTCCAAGATCAATGCTTTGGCCCACGAATTAACTGGAAATACTTTTAGCCAATCACCAATGAATCCTTGTAACACTCAACTGGTTTTTCATTGCTCTTCATAGATGTTAGAGCTAGGAGAGACTTCAGGAGCAAAAAAAAAAGTCTAGGTGATGAGCAGCTCACTTCCCCTCCCATTTTAATTTCTGATGATGAATAGTTTTTGTCTGAGCTGTGTGCTCTTTGGGTCTTGTTTTGTTTATGTTCGGTGGATTTTGATCCTCTCTTAGTTTGGTTTTTATGGCCATAACCCCTAACCTGTGGGGAAACCTGTTAAATTCTAAAACTCTCTGTTATTTCTAGTATGATTAACTGATTGGCATGTGTCTCAATTCTGTGAAAATTGTGGGGTATCGATGTTCTCATCAAACATTCGACCTCTCTTCTAGCAGCCACTTGGCATCTTCTTTCTTGAAAAGTCTGCTAATTTTTTTAATAGAATTTTGAATTTATGAAAAAATGTATAATCAAAGTTTAATATATTTTCATTACTCAATATTTATGTTCTTCATTGATAATACATCTATCTAGTTTCAAGATATGGATTGATATATGATCAATCCTAGATGTCGTTTCCAAAAATATGTCTAACAAATAATTACCTAAAATAACATGTAAGTGTACTAAGTGTGTTTGGAACTGTAACCAAGACACATTTTGTTTTACCAAAACTAGTTAAACAATGTTGTTGTTGAATTTCAAAAGGCAACTTTAAAAGTGTTTAATGTGAGTTTTAAAACAACAATTATCATAAGTGAGGTGTAGTCTATAACATGGGGTGGGAGAGTTTATGTATCACATGTATGATAATTGAACCTCAAAAGATGACTTAAGTTAGCATGTATAATAATAAGAACTTAGAGGAAGTGACTTCATACAAATATCTCATAATCGATCTTCATGACAAGCTTAATTGGAACTATAGTATTGAGAAAATGATCAATAAAGGGTGGACGTAACAACCCCAATGCGGAAATTTTTAAAACTTTCTATTTTCTTAATGAAAACTAGTAATTTATGTAACTTCCTTAATAATGATGAAATACTTAACATTTTCATAACTTCCTTATTTTAAGTTTATAATATCTATTGAATAAATGTTCTCACTAAGTGTTACATACTTCATTGTTTGTGCCCAAGATATATATGTACTTTCTACATAAATTATTTGATTTTATTTGTACTTCCATAGAGCATATATCTTTTCATTCCGTAACCATATAATTCATGAATCACTATCCTTAGTAAATCTTAAAGAATTTAAACATGTAAGTATATATGACCCTATCTACAACATAAGGAAATCATTTATACTTTTGAACACACATATAATAGTTGCAATAGCAAGTAACGACATTATGATACAATTATGTATTGAATAACTCACAATATACATATACATATCTCTATATTTATTTATATATATATGACAACTACTTTCAATATAGTTTTACAATTACTATAGTTTAACATATAATAATTATAGTGTCAAAGGCAATCTTGAAATATAACTTTTTTAATGTACATAATTACAATCATTTTGATACCAGTCTAAAAACTTCACTAAATTGTATTAATCTCTTTCCAATGGTCCTCGGGAGTGCACGATATGGCACGTTTATGAGACCATAACTTTGGGTTTAAAAACAAATTACACTACTATACCACAACAACAAATGCATGATGGGAAACTGGGCAAAGATATAGCATTGGACTAATTGACTAGTTAAGTAAATCACATAGACTAAGGTTGAGGATTACCTTATTAGTCCCACCACGCAGGAAGTGCAAGGACTATAGAAATCGTTTTGGACAAATTCTATTATCCTGACACGGTTCCCATAGCATTATATCCTAAATTTTTTAGGATATATTCTATTCTGATCAATAAAGGAATTCAGAGCCTTATTTGGCCTCCAACCAAGGTTGGGCATTTTTTATTGTGTTTATAATGACCGCGTCCTTCCACTTGCCATGATAGCACCACTTATGCTTGCCACATCTGCCGCATGCGGCGTACTTGCCACAACCACAACCAGATAACTTCCTAGCTTTGAAGATCATGGAAGTTGGATAAGTTTTTGTTTACCTTTAAGGAGGTTCGTTTCAGTTCTATACTCTAGCCCGACCGAATCATTTGAAAACACAGACGAAGCATTAGAGATTTGAGACGTGCATAATTGTTATTTTTTGAGAAGAGGAAGAAGAGATGGAGGAGGGAAATGTGTTTGCATGTCACTCTACAGAGGCCTGGCGCTCCAAGCTGTAGGAGGCCGTCGATACTAAATGTCTGGTAGTTCTCTATTTTCCAGTGTTTACAAAGTTTCTGGGGGCTTTTTCTTTGAATTTAGCCCATGGATTATGTGTCTCTACTGTTGGAATTGAACCCTGGTTGGTTGTCCGTTTGTTTTATAAGGGGAATTTGTATTCTTTTGGTTTGCTATCTAAATATTGGTGACATAAATTTTCTTATTTAGATGTTTTTTTGTTTGTTAAATATCTATTGGGTGGAGATCATGGCAGTGAATTTGCAAAATGGGTTTTGCATGCTTGTTAGAGAAAAACTACTTGACATGGTGTGGGGAAGACACCAAAATTTCAATAATAATATAAGGAAAATCCATTGCAAGAATTTTGTATAAATCTAATCTGTTCTTTACAATATTTTTTAGTCTTGGATTAAAAAAATTGTTTTGTTGTGGTTTAGTGCTAGTGGGCTTCTGACCTAGGTTTGAGTCCTACTGATGAAGGGTCGCTTTAAAGCAGAAAAGAGACTCTACTGATGTAGACGATAATGAGTTTACAAAGGACGTTTAAGTTTTTTGGGAAAAATACTTTGTTGACGTGAAGTTTGATATATAAAGGGAATGGGATTTTGGAAAAATACTTTGTTGATGTGAAGTTTTATATATAAAGGTGATAGGGTTTTAGATAATGTACACAAGTAGTTGAATTTGTCAGAAGGTTGTTTAGATCTACAGTTACTTGAATTTGATGAAGGGTTACTGGGGTTGATAACGATGGATACAACATAGAGATCGGTGCTTAGTAGGTTGTGTGTGTCTGCGCACTATCTTTTGAAGGAAAAATGGCCTTGGGCCATGTAAGTCTTTAGGGCATCCCTAGATTGTGCATTGATTTTTGTTTATGATCTCTTATTCAGTGGCAAATTGGCAATAGCTAGGATATATCATGAGAATCAAATTTTTCAATAGGGTATTATGGCCAGCTATTGAGGTTGATTAGGAGTGGCTAGGAGGCCTCAGTCAAAGTGTGGTTTGAGGGCAGTATTGGATATTTTTTTTTGTAAGCTAGTGATAGAACCTTATATTGCCTTCACCAAAATGTATAGTTTGAAATCGGGCCTTCTCTTAATCGAGAAAACAAACCCCAAAATATAGTTTGAAATATAGGGCGGTATTGGATATTGAAACCCACACTTTGAAACATTATATTATGCTAGGAACCCATGTCAACCCTTCTCTTTACTTTGTTAGTATATTGTGGTTGGACACATATGCTTTGTAAGTCGTCCCGTAGTATTATATGTCCCATGGTTTTGACTCATAGTATTGGGCATAAACTTAGTATATAAGTGTGTGTTGAGGTCATTGAAGGCACCGTGAAGTTAATTATATTAAGCTTGCTCAAAGGAGGTTGCCCCCTCGAAGTGGCCCGTGATCAATATAAAAGTGATTCTGAGTTCTATTATTTCTGATATCTCGTGTATTTGCATTAATTAATTATTGCAGGTTCTTCACATCTGGTATCAGAGCACTTTCTTGGGCTCGCAAATTTTGCGAGCCCAAGAAAGTGCAATTTCTGCCAAAATTTTTTTCACATTTGTTGCAAGTTCGGATCTAGGAATAATCCCTATCCACTTAACTGTGGGAAGTACTTGGTCAGAAGCCCTAAAACTCATTGTGAGGAGTATCACAGGAACCCCAAAGTAGCTGGCCCATTGAGAGGACCTACCAGCGAAAAGGGCAACGATCCCTACCCGATTGACTAGTTCCCACCCGTGAGGTAAACCAAGAGCTGTCGTTTGTGGCAAAGCGGTTATCAGTTTTACCTGAACCGTGGAGTGAGGGGTACTGTCCCAATAAGCAAGCCGTCAGACAACATTGGTGTCCGAGTGAATCCCCTGAACCGATAGGAAGCCGCACATACCTAGGGTCCATATCTATTTTCAACTGAACTATTGCTGATCACTTCCGCTCTAGATCCAGCCGTTTCAGATCTATTTTGAAAGTCGTTCCAGATCCAACCGTTTTTCAATCCCTTTCGCACCATTGCATATCCATCTGTCGCGGATCCCTTTCGCGCCGCCGTTGCCGATCCATTTCTAAAAAAAAAAAAAAAATTATAAAATTCTGTTTTTCGGCCATATCTCCCTTGTTTCAACTCTATTTTCCCTTAAACTTCACTGACATTCCTGCAATCCCATTCTGCATATTTCATTCCTGAAGACCCTATCCCAAATTCCACTTCCCAAGACCAGAAATCCCACATTTGTCTATTTTTAGAGTTTGCCATAACTCCTTCAATTTTCACCCAAACGCCTTCAAAGTTTGCCACCATGTTCCTTTCCTAATTCTGCTTCTTTGTCCCTCTCTACCAAATTTTCTCATTCTTTCACTCGCTTATGAAATCCCCATTTTTTTCCTCCCCGTCCATCAGAAAGTGTCCAAATCCTAGTCAAACCCCAATTACCAATCCGAGTTTTTCCCAAATCCAAATTTTCCTTTACTAAATAAGCTTTTGTTTGTGGCTTTCTATCCATTTCCTTAAAAGAAAAAAAAAAAACTCCGGGTTGTGGTTGTCACCCGCACAGGAGCAAAAACCATGGAGGAAGTACTTGCAGCCATCCAAACCAAACTCCAAGATCTGGATGAAAAATTTCTCAGCCTCCATCTTCAACATTCAGCCATGAACAATAACCAACAGCCAGAATCTTTTGCAGCCATCGGGTTCTCTTCTTCCAACAATTTTTGTGGGCCGAAGCTTGATTTTCCTCACTTCAATGGTACTGATCCGACTGGATGGATATACCGAGCAGAACAATATTTCAGTCTACATAATACTTTTGATGTCTAGAAAGTTCCACTTGTATCCTTTCATTTGGAACAGGAAGCCCTTCAATGGTACTGTTGGTACATCAAAGCTCATCCCGAGCCAAACTGGATAGATTTTTGCCAACTCCTTTTGCCAGGATTTAGTCCTAATTTTTTTGACGACTTCACAGGAGCACTCACTAAACTTCACCAAACTGGCACAGTGAGAGAGTATCAGACGGAATTTGAGAAACTAGCCAATCACACAGAAGGATTGTCTGATGAATTCTACAGGAGTTGTTTTATCAGTGGTCTCAAGGATGAAATCCGCTCAAAGGTCAAAATGTTCTGTCCCAACACAATGATGGAAGTCCTAGGGTTGTCTAAGCTAGTCGAGGACAAGATCGTAGCTCAACAACGCTCCAAACCCACCTTTGTTCCCTTAAAAAATATGGGTTCCCAATGGCCTCCCATCAGGCCTGCTCCTTGACCAACTCCTATCAAGCATTCGTCTGAAATAGAGATGCAGGCACGCCGAGAAAAAAGGGCTTTGTTATAATTGTGATGAGAAATTCACTCGGGGACATAGATGTGTTCAACAAAAGCTCTATCTCTTGGATGTGGATTGTCCTCCTGCCTCTGAACTTGGTGAAGAAGCTTTAGATACAGTAGCTGATCAGGTTGACATTCAGCACCCGCCTATTGACACCCCATCTCAGGACGACCCACCCGAGATCTCTCTCCATGCTATAACTGGCGTCACCACCCCACAAACAATGCGGGTCAGGGGATACTTCAAGAATCTCCCTCTTACCATACTCATTGATTCTGGTAGCACTCATAACTTCATTGACCCTCGGATTGCCAAATAGGCTGATTGTTTTGTCCATCCTTGCTCCCACTTTGAAGTCATGGTTTCCAATGGGGGCACCTTACCTTGTAAGGGGAAGTGTCACAATGTGCGTATCTCTATGAAAGATTATAACCTGCGCTCTGACATGTTTGCCTTATCCTTAGGCGGATGTGATGTGGTTTTGGGCGTTCAATGGTTACGCACACTTGGCCCCATCTTCTGGGATTTTGCTGAACTTTGGATGCAATTTTCAATCAATGGGGCACAACACAAATTTATGGGCTTACAACCAAGGTCTCTTTGCATCATCAGTTCACATCGATTGGAAAAAATCCTTAAGAAGAATTCACATGGTGTCATCGCTCAGCTCCATTCCATTTAGATGCACCCATCAACAGTCTCCACTACTTCCTTGGATAGATATGCAGGTGTCTTTGTTGAACCAATGAGCTTGTTTCCTTCAAGAGACCTTTCTGGTAAGAATTTAGCCGCCTCTACCTCTCAGCAGGAAATGATGGCTATTTTGCATGCAGTACAAAAGTGGCAGCCATACCTATTAGGGAATTATTTCTGCATCAAGATTGATCTCTCGGGTTTGGAAAATTTCCTGGAACAATGGGTCTCCTCCCCAACACACCTGAAATGGGTTATCCCTATGCGATCACTTACAATAAGGGTAAGAACAATATGGTGGCAAATGCTCCTTCTCGCACAATTGATGACCCAGTTTTTCTTACAGCTATTTCTCTGCTTGTTCCAAATTGGTTGCAATATGTTCAATAGGGCTATCTCTTCTATGAGCTCCATGCTTCTTCATCAGCAGGGCACTCTGGGTTCTTCAAAATGTATGACCGGGAACAATGTAACTTCTTTTGGCAGGGACTGAAAATGACAATTCAATAGATGGTGGCTGACTGTGATACTTTCTAGGTCAACAAGGGTGAAACGACACTCCTTTTGGGACTGCTCAAACCCTTGCCCATCCCTACACAGATTTGGCCAACTATTTCTATGGATTTCTTATAAGCGCTCTAGTGGTACAATACCACATCTACAAGGACACCATATGAAGCAGTCTATGGACAGACACTGCCAGTTCTTCTTCCATACACCCTTAGCAGCTCTCCAGTTTAGGCAATTGACTCGGTTCTTCGAAACCGCGATCAGATTCTTCTCATTCTGCAGGACAATCTTCACATGGCCAGAATTCGACTGCAACAACAAGCCGATCGGCACCATTTTGAGTGCACTTTTCACATAGCTGATATGGTTCTTCTTCGTCTACAACCTTCCACACAATCCTCCCTGAAACTCCAAAGGCATCAGTGGCCCGAAATGCAACCCGAGGATGCTACCAGGGAACCACTCATTCAGATTCTGCATCAATTTCCCCAACCAAAGCTTTGAGGACAAAGCTTTTTCTAAGGGAGAGGGGATGTTAGGAACCCGTGTCAACCCTTCTCTTTACTTTGTTAGTATATTGTGGTTAGACACATATGCTTTGTAAGTCGTCCTGTAGTATTTGTTGATCCATAGTTTATATTAGCCCATGGTATTAACCCATAGTATTGGACACATATGCTTTGTAAGTCGTCCCATAATATTATATGTCCCATGGTTTTGACTCATAGTATTGGGCATCGACTTAGTATATAAGTGTGTGTTGAGGTCATTGAAGGCACCGTGAAGTTAATTGTATTGAGCTTGCTCAAAGGAGGTTGCCCCCTCGAAGTGGCCCATGATCAATATAAAAGTGATTCTGAGTTCTATTATTTCTGATATCTCATGTATTTGCATTAATTAATTATTGCAGGTTCTTCACATATTATAATCTGTTGTGCTGTGTTAGAAGGGCGTTCAATAGTCACAATGGAAAGCACATTCAAATTGATTGCGGGTTGCTTTAAGCTAGTTTCTAATTCACATGTATTTCCCAGTTCTTCTTGGCTTCATTGTCCTTCTTCATTCTACATGTATGTGCGTTGATCACCTTCAATCCATGAAAATTTTCAGTATTTGAAATCTGTTGCGCTGTGTTAGAAGGGCGTTCAATAGTCACAATGGAAAGCACATTCAAACTGATTGTGGGTTGCTTTAAGCAAGTTTCTAATTCATATGTATTTCCCAGTTTTTCTTGACTTCATTGTCCTCCTTCCTTCTGCAGTCCGACGACTTCACTATTCTCTACAGGCAGTCCGACGGATTTACTATTCTCTGCTGGAAATCCTCCTGGATCTGGCCCTAACTCTCCCCAAGATTGATAAATATTAGCTAGATTCATCTTTCTTCTAGAAATGAATCTCAGGTAGCTTTAGCTTCAGGGAGGTCAAAGTCAAGAGGGTAACAAATTTCACAAGAGGCTCTATCAACAGACCTCACATGTTGCAACTCATCTCATTCCTTTTCTGAACAAGTTAGACATGAATTACTGTGGCCTTACCTTCAGAAAAAAATACTAGCATCTTAAATATTACAGCTTTATCAAGACTAGCATGGTAAATTACAGGGATAATGAAGTTAGCATATTGTTGTATACAGACTTCACATGTCGCAACTCATCTCATTCATTTCCTGAGCAAGTTAGACATGAATTACTGTCGCTTTACCTTCAGAAAAAAAGACTAGCATCTTAAATATTATAGCTTTCTCAAGACTAGCATGGTAAATTACATGGATAATGAAGTTAGCATATTGTTGTATATACCAAAGCGACTCAACTTCTCAAATTTGCCATTTCCTATTTCCTATATAAAAAAATTTACTCTTATTACATATGTTTGGATTGACAGTTAATTCTTGTTTAGTTTGAATGATCATCGTGTAAACGAATAACGATTTTCCATTCAGTGTTTAGTACTTTGATACAAAACTATTTATTATATAATTCTAGAGGCCTGTTTAGAACTATATTTTTTTTAAATGAATCTTGTATGAACAAACATAATTCCTCATATTCCATTTTGGACGCACATAATTTTTCTATTTACAATTACTTATGTTTAGTATAGGTATGTCCTGTAGCATGTATAAATGCATTAATAGTACTTGTTCGATCTCTATTTACACATTGTATGAGCACTATCAATGTAAGTATTTACCTTTAACATAAAACTACAAATAGAGCACTCAAAAGTAACAAAGAGATACAAAATTCTCTCTTTAATATTTTGTTTAATTAGACTAGTGCCGATCTTTTGACATGCATAATTATAATCTCAATCAAGAGAATCATACAAGTAATGTCAATATATTATGTTATATGCCTAATTAGTCTTATAGTGGAAACACTAGTACATAGCTATACGTATCAGTATTGAGTAAGCATTAAATTAGTATATCATATATTGAAACCACAAGTACTCAAAGTAATGGTAACCAATTTAGCTGTACCTAATATGTTGACCTTAAAGCAGGTTCATAAGTAATAGATAGAATGACACAAGGTTATGACACTGGAGTGTGTTAGCTCTATATAAAGTTCATGGGCAAACAAGCAAGCGTGATACAAACATATTTTATTAACCATATTCATATATGTAAAAGATACCATGCTAATTTTATCTAATTAAATACGCTTGAAAACATTTCGGCCCACACAGAGTGTCATGTTCTATGTTAAATAGAGCATTTAAATGCAATATAAGGTGATATTCAAATAGAACATTCAAATGATATATCAAATACATATTCGAACAGAGTATCTGAATAACACATAAAACATCCTTTACTCTGTACATCCTATAGATATTATAGAATTTCGACAATACTCAAAACGAAAAATAAACTCAAAACAACAACACATGCCTCCATAATAAAATAATGAAATCATACTCAATACTCTTTCATAATGGCCTTGACCAAAAGCCTGAACAATGCCACCATGACTAAAAAAAACAGTTACCCTAATAATTTCCACCATTAAAACGATCAATATAATTTACCAAAAATACACTTACTTGGAATGATGTGGAAACATTACTTGGAGAATCAGTTCCTCCCAACCATAGAAGAGAGCAACACAAGCGCTAGCTCAAATCCACCCCCGTGTTAGATCACCACCATGCACACTGGAACAAAAAACACAACTTCCACGTAGCACTCTCTCTCAGAGTCTGTAACAAGCTTAGTGATGACCTTATGAAAGAGAGAAATAATCAACACATCCACTGTCAACACAATTTCTCCATGCACAACACATCGTCCCATGCTATCTCAGTGCACTAATATATAGCTTTTACCCAGGTCTTGTGTGTAATAAACCTAATTGGTTATTACAAATGTATTTTTATTAGATTAGGATAATTAATTATTAATTATTAAATGACATGTCTATTTATCAATAGACATGTCTATTCCCGTTAAGCCATATTTAATTCCGCTATTCCTATTGTAAACCATTATTCAATTATAAAATATATTTATTTATTAATTATGATAAATATGTAAGAATGAATCCTTACAAATGGTATTAGAGCTCTTGGTTCTCCAGTTTTCTCCATTCTTCCATTCATTTTTCATTCTTCTTCATTTCTCACACTCATTTCTTCTTCACATTTCATTCCCTCAACGATCTACCTTGCACTCCCCTCAGTGCTCCCCATCTGCATCACCCACGAACCACGTCCCATCCCTTTCATCTGCTCCATTTCTTCCACTCTCTATCCCTAATCGTTCCCACCTCCACTCTCTTACCCCCTACACTCCCAGCTTCCATGCCCACTTCACTCTCTTCCCTTAATTTCCTCCCGCCTTTGTATTACTCCCACACACACATTTGAACTCCACACAACCCGCTCACACCCAGTCTCCCTTGCTCCTCCCAACCCTACCCTCCCTTGCCTCATCTCCCGCAACTGGGCCTCCTATCCACATCTCACTCCCCACTCCACCAACGCACCTCCTATGCATCAGCATTTTTGTTGCACCCTCCAACACTCCACGCTTTCCTTTGTTCATCACCGCAACATTCCATCCTACCCCGCCCCTACCAGCGCAACTCCACCCCTACGCTCACTCCTCTTGCTTCTCCCTCTACTCCTACCCGCAAAACCCCCACCAGCCACCACCACTCCCCTTGCTGCTCCCATCCTTCCACACCGTCTCTCTCCTCCCTAGCCACGACTCTCCTCCCCAACCACCGCTCTCCTCCATGCCTCCGCTTTACTCCCTCACATATTTCCGTCCTCCCTGCGCTCTCTCACGCACATCACCCTCTCCACGTGCATCACATCCTTCGCTCTCCTTGAAAATATGCATAGGGGACCACCACCACACTTTAGCTCAGCAAAGCTCGGTCAAGTCGGCCCGACTGCTCGGCCGTCGACGACGCCGGGAAAGTTCCTTAGTTGATCCATTTCGTTTGGATTTAATGTAAAATCTGAAAACCTAACCAAAGATTAGCGTTTGTTACACGTGACTATAGATGTAAGCCATGAGGCCAACATTGCCAAGCTCAACAAAACATTTGTGACATTTCCTTAGAAGCTTCAACAACGTCACTCATGATTCATTTCTCTGAAAGCATTTTAAACAAGCAATATTCACACAATTTACGATGTTTTTATTTTTTAATTTTTTAATGATGCTATAAGAAATTAAAGTTGTCACTGATTTGGAATTTAAATTTTAAATTATATAAATAAAATAAAGAAATTTTAATTTTAGTCTTTTTAATTAATTTAATTTTTAATTTATTAATGATAATATAAAAAGTTAAAGTTGTCACTGATTTAGAATCTAAATAAATTAAATCTTTTAAACTTAGTAATTTTTTATAAAAAATTTACTTATTAAAAGATTATATTTTTTTATTATAAAATATCACTATATAAATTTTATCATGCTACATGTTAGACCTAAAGTTTGTTTGACTACAGGAAACAAAGCTTAGGCACCTCAAAAAAAAGTAATTGTTTTGGATTTTTTATGGATATCAAATGAAGATTGAAAAACAGGCTTTAAATGAATTAAAGACTATCTCTTATATCAACTGAAAATATCAAAAGATTAAAGATGGCTAAGGACAAAAAAAAATGAATGATAAAGATGGGATAGCCAGATTCAATTATTAAATGAACCAATATAGGACAACAGACAGTTCCAGTACTGAAGATCAATTGATATAAATTAGAAATCTAGAAAAACATTCTAAAAATCTATATAAAAATGATATTCATTCATGTACATAAACCATTACAGAGAAGACATCAAGGTAATAAGAAAATGTAAATATAACTTCAGACAGAAATGAAGAACATCAAAATCATAAGTATAATGAAACTAGCTCCCAATAGTCTGGTATATCATTCATGAAAATATATAAGATCCTCACATAAATATCATGCTATATGCAGATAACAAAATCACCACTCTTCACAACCATCCCGAGTGTCTCCGGCTTGAGACTTCTCCCTTTTCAAAATGTTACAATATGCATTATATAGATGGTGAGGTCGAAATCCTCCCTAGGAGGTTGAATTCTCTCCCAAATCCCCAAAGATAATAATCTGATACAAATAATTTCTGAAACTACCTGCCACAAAAATTGGGCCAGACTGCTGAAAACCGGGGCTTAGAGATGGACTCGGTTTTCCAAATATGTGACACCTGTGTATAAACCAAAAGAGGTTATTGTATATTTGTTTGTTGTGACCAAAACACTCTCTCAGTTCTTTGAGATCCATTTTCATTTGCCCAATATCTGCATTTCAAAAACATGTGTTAAACAGGAAAATTCTGAGATCCAAAAATTAGGGCTCAGAGATGGATTCGATTCTCCCAATCTGTGACACCTGTAGGAAAAATGAGAGAGGTTATTGTTCTTTGATGTGTTAGGAACAAAATCCTCCCCAGGTTTTCAAAATGATTTTCCATCCATTCATAATCGTCATTTGAAAATGATGACTATATCTTGAAGAGAAGCTGAGCACAATGTATATTGTTACTTCAAACGAAGAACCTTTCCTTCTGTAGATTCATCCCCTGGATACAAAACATAGCAAATCTTTGTAGTTTTCAAGGCCCCATGTCCACACGGTGTGAAGTCTTTTGATGAAACCCCTCCATCTTTACTAGGCAGAAAAAATAAGATTCTTTTTCTGACCTTGAGCTTTCATCTCTAATACTCAATTTTTTCAAATGGATACGAGATCATGGAACAACTAATAAATTTGTCAGTTGAAAAGCTATTGAAAGGTAAACCCAATCAAGCCACAAAGATTCAAGCAGGATATGTACTTGTTATGATTTTGCATAATCAATCAATGTATTAACACTTTGAAGAAGATCTCTCCACCTACAACCATTGAATGTTATTCATCGAGCTTGCACTCGAGTGTTTGATGTTTTATTGCTGGATATCTTTCATTGGCACCATCTGGACATTGGAACAATCATGGCTTTTTAGGCACGAACAAATTGGAGTCCTTCACTACATATGTGCTACCAAAATGTAAAAAATATTGTGTGACATATCTGGTACCAACATTGGCTCCTTCTGGGGATGGCATGCTCCCTGTGAACTGCCAAGAACAAGTAGACCTGTGCCTTCTCAGTTCTATCTCAGTGCCTTGTATCTATTGTGTTATGGAGTCCTTTAGATCTCAAATTTCTGCAATTTATTCAAAAACCTTGAAACCTCGTTCTTCAAACAACTTGGAGTATGCTATAAACTGAAATTATTCATTGTTAACCATAAATTACCATATGTGCTAACAGCAAAATTCTCACTGCAAACTAAAGGAAAGCATATGCTCGGAAAGTGAGCTTATTTCCTACACTACCCTACCTCTATCCAATCTTGCAACTTGCTCAAGTGAAATCATGCTTCCAATGAAACCAGGTTAAGAACTGAATTAGCAATTGAACTCTTGAAATATGCTTTAGTAAGATAAAGATTGAAAAATTTACGGGCATCTCATCATGAGTTTGAAACCCATATTTAGAGTTGAACAAACAAAAATGACTTGAGTTGAAAAACTCCTCCATATAGTCGGCTACAGGGTCATACCATTGTGTGCAATTTCTACCATACCACTATTTCAGTTTTGAAACATCAAACTTGTCTTTATTCTCAGAACACTTCTCAAGCTTGATATTAAAAGACAGCAAAAATGGGTTTTGAAAAGACAAGCTCTGTATTTTGACATCTAAAGCTTCAATCTCATTCTCAATATACTTGGCAAACTCTTCTAAAAAGATGATTTTAGATTCTGAGTTACATGAGCTTGACTTTAAATAGGAAGACAAACGGGAAGAAAAAATTTCATCTACTTCTTCACTGCTGCTCATATTATTCCATTCTTTGAAATTTTGAATGGAAAGAGATTCTGCCCTAAACTCTATCTTCTCCATCCATGTCTTCAAAAAGACAATCCAAAAATATGTTATTGATCTAATTGACCCAACAGACAAATATTCAACCCAACTTTTACACTTTCCTTGTAATGAATCATAGAATAGTCTAATGAAGACATCTTCATGTTTAACTCTGAGTAGCTCCGTAAATTCATGGAAATTGGATATATGATTCATAGTTAAACTCAGATCTTCTCCATTGAATTTAGGACCATTTCTCAACAAATATTCATTTGTAGGAAGAAGATTCGGAAAACCAGGGAGTTTTGTCAAATCTAGACATGCATACCTTGAAACAATAGAAGCAACATCTGAAGTCCTCATTAGTCCAATGAAACCATCAGTGAATCTTTGAAATCTAGATCTGCAGAAGTTGGAGTCGCTAGGTGAAGAATTTGCAGCCAATATTTATATGCTTATCACTTGTTCACCCTCAAATACTGGGACTGTTGCATATGAGAGGTAGAAGACTGAAATCTCTCTGAAGTAGAAGCCAACCTCTGCCTGGCTTCTCTTAGTAGCTTTTCTGGATCGGGAACACCTTTGAGCAATGGAGAAGTAGGATTTTCCCTGGTCCCAATTTGCTTTGGATCTAGAACTGGCTTTCTCTGAAACTTAGTGAATGACTGTAGCCTTCAAATATTTCCCAACTTTGTTCACTGTCAGAATTAGGAGAAAATATAAATTTCTCGGGAAAATTTTCAACTTCGATCCCCAGTATGGTCGCCAAAAGATGTTAGCCCTAAAGTTTGTTTGACTACAAGAAAACAAAGCTTAGGCACCTCAAAAGAAAGTAATTGTTTTGGATTTTTTATGGATAACAAATGAAGATCGAAAAGCAGGCTTTAAATGAATCTAACACTCTCTCTTATATCAACTGAAAACATTAGAAGATTAAAGATGGGTAAGGACAAAAAAAAAATAATGAATGATAAAGATGGGATAAGTAGAATCAATTATCAAATGAACCAATACAGGACAACATACAGTTCTAGTACTGAAGATCAACTGATATAAATTAGAAATCTAGAAAACATTCTAAAAATCTATTTAAAAATGATATTCATTCATGTACATAAACCATTATAGAGAAGACATCAAGGTAATAAGAAAATGTAAATATAACTTCAGACAAAAATGAAGAACATCAAAATCATAAGTATAATGAAACTAGCTCCCAATAGTTTGGTATATCATTCATGAAAATATATAAGATCCTCACATAAATATCATGCTATATGCAGATAGCAAAATCACCACTCTTCACGACCATCCAAAGTGTCTCCGGCTTGAGACTTCTCCCTGTTCAAAATGTTACAATATGCATTATATAGATGGTGAGGTCGAAATCGTCCCTAGGAGGTTGAATTCTCTCCCAAATCCCCAAAGATAATAATCTGATACAAATAATTTCTGAAACTGTCTGCCACAAAAATTGGGCCAAACTGCTGAAAACTAGGGCATAGAGATGGACTCGGTTCTCCAAATCTGTCACACCTATGTATAAACCAAAAGATAATAATCTGATAAGAATCCTCCCTAGGATTATGAATTCTCCCTAGGAGGTTGAATTCTCTCCCAAATCCCCAAAGATAATAATCTGATACAAATAATTTCTGAAACTGCCTGCCACAAAAATTGGGCCAAACTGCTGAAAAATGGGCATAGAGATGGACTCGGTTCTCCAAATCTGTCACACCTATGTCTATTGGTTTGTTGTGAGCAAAAAATTCTCTCAGTTCTTTGATATCCGTTTTCATTTGCCCGAGATCTGCATTTCAAAAACATGTGTTAAACAGGGAAATTCTGAGATCCAAAAATTAGAGCTCGGAGATGGATTCGATTCTCCCAATATGTGATGCTTGTAGGAAAACTGAGAGAGGTTATTGTTATTTGACGTGTTAGGAACAAAATCCTCCTCTAGTTTTTCAAAATGATTTTCCAGCCATTCATAATTGTCATTTGAAAATGATGACTATATCTTGAAGAGAAGCTGAGCACAATGTCTATTGTTACTTCAAACAAAGAACCTTTCCTTCTGTAGATTCATCCCCTGGATACAAACCATAGAAAATATTTGCAGTTGTCAAGGCCCCATGTCCACATGGTGTGAAGTCTTTTGATGAAACCCCTCCATCTTTTCCAGGTAGAAAAAATAAGATTCGTTTTTCTGACCTTGAGGTTTCATCTCTAATACTCAATTTTTTCAGATGGATACAAGATCATGCAACAACTAATAAATTTGTTAGTTGAAAAGCTATTGAAAGGTAAACCCAATCAAGCCACAAATATTCAAGCAGGATATGTACTTGTTATGATTTTGCATAATCAATCAATGTATTAACACTTTGAAGAAGATCTCTACACCTACAACCATTGAATGTTATTCATCGAGCTTGCACTCAAGTGTTTGATTTTTTGTTGCTAGATATCTTTCATTGGCACCATCTTGACATTGGAACAATCATGGATTTTTTGTCCTGAACAAATTGGAGTCCTTCACTACATATGCACTACCAGAATGTAAAAAATATTGTGTGACATATCTGGTACCAACATCGGCTCCTTCTGGGGATGGCATGCTCCCTGCGAACTGCCAAGAACAAGTAGACCTGTGCCTTCTCCATTCTATCTTAGTGCCTTGTATCTATTGGGCTATGGAGTCCTTCAAATCTCAAATTTCTGCAATTTATTCAAAAACCTTGAAACCCCGTTCTTCAAACAACTTGGAGTATGCTATAAACTGAAATTATTCACTGTAAACCATAAACCATATGTGTTGACAGGAAACTTCTCACTGCAAACTAAAGGAAATCATATGCTCGGAAAGTGAGCTTATTTCCTACACTACCCTACCTCTAACCAATCTTGCAACTTGGTCAAGTGAAATCATGCTTCCAATGAAACCAGGTTAAGAAATGACTTAGCAATTGAACTCTTGAAATATACTTCAGTAAGATAAGGATTGAAAAGTTTACATGCATCTCATCATGAGTCTGAAACCCATATTTAGAGTTGAACAAACAAAAATGACTTGAGTTGAAAAACTCCTCCATATAGTCGTCTACTTGGTCATACCACTATATGCAATTTCCACCATACCACTGTTTCAGTTTTGCAACATCAAACTTGTCTTTATTCTCAGAACACTTCTCAAGCTTGATATTAAAAGATGGCAGAAATGGGTTTTGAAAAGACAAGCTCTGTATTTTGACATCTAAAGCTTCAATCTCGTTCTCAATATACTTGGCAAACTCTTCTAAAAAGATGATTTTAGATTCTGAGTTACATGAGCTTGACTTTAAATAGGAAGACAAACGGGAAGAAATTTTTTTATCTACTTCTTCACTGCTGCTCATATTATTCCATTCTTTGAAATTTTGAATGGAAAGAGCCTAAACTCTATCTTCTCCATCCATGTCTTCAAAAAGACAATCCGAAAATCTATTATTGATCTAATTGACCCAACAGACAAATCTTCAACCCAACTTTTACACTTTATTAGGGGCTAGTGAGAGGTGGATTCATCCACAGTTTCTTTTTCTTTCAGCTTCAATTTGAGTGCTCTCACTGCCTCCTCTAGCTCAGCAATTCTTGCCTCTAGCTTTGTGGTATGGGCCTGTTGTTGTTCATAGTTTGCTCTAAGAATGTCCAACTAGTATTGCACATCTCCATGCACTACTACTTAGATTTGGTAATCCTCATCCTACCAAGCTTCCAATTAGCGACAATTAGGGCTCCTCATTTCTTGACGCAGAAGACACACATTTCATCTAAGCCGCCTATGACTCACATATAGTCTTATCATGTCGTTCCTTGCACAACAATCCTCTTCATTTTCCCATCTATTGCTATATATTTCATCATTGGACAAAGAATTGGACCAAAGCACAATACCTTTGTTAAGCTTGAACTTGCATGTAGAATTCATCCCACACTTAGACTAATTCCAAAGTCTGTAACTTCTATTTTGGTTCCCTAAAAATCGCAAATTTAAATACCTTAAACCACCTTGCGTTATGATTGCTCCCTAAGGATCCACCTCATATGGAGGACTCCACGACATAATTCCCGAAATGAACTAGCCCTTCCACTTAAATTGGCCACCCTTGACATATGAGTTTGCATGCACACTCATGATAACCACTAGGGACTTATGCTCATGAGAGGGAAAATAAACCATGAATGCAACCTCCATATAGCCCTTTTGAATTAATTGATCTCTCAACTTAGTCACCCCGACGAGTGAGAGATGGTACGAGCTTGTGGGTAGAATTATTGAGGAGATTGCATGATAAAACCCCTGTGATGATTCCAACTGTCTGGCTAAAGGATCGTGCTGGTAGGGCACGTGCCCTCTCATCTGACTTCCTTTCTCGATGAAATCACCCCCCCTTTGCTTGTGATGCAACATCTTTTTATTTCTCATTGAATCCAACCCCTCTCCTAGATCAAACCACAAGGTCAACCAGCTAGGGAATAGTTTCACGATCACACCTATCATTTGAGAAATGGATAGAGCCTTCAGGCCTGGCAAAGGCACGATTTTCCAACTTATCCACCTTATCATTGTTTCCTCTGAGTACATGATAGAATTCCAATTCCTTCAATGCTTGAAGGTTTTTCCAAATTCTTTCTTGAATTCGAGCAATTTGATGTCCTTGAATGAGCTTCTTAAGATCATGGCATTTATCATAAGTCTCGAATCTCTGATAATGATGGATTCATTGATTCACATCATCTTGATGAGTAGTTTGGTCCCTTGTAGTAAAGCCATAAGTCGATTATGTTGTTAGTTTCTTTTTCGAGACTCCAAGAGAAGGTTTCATTCGTATTTCCTCCAAGATAAAAAAGGACCCTCGCACCTGTCGTACCAGAAGTATAATTTTTTTATTACTTAATTATATGCTATGTATTATTTCCTTTAAATTAAATGATTAAAAAGTTACACATTATATGGATCTAAATTGTTGTTGTTATAGCTATGTGAGGCATCCTCACTAGGCCAACCGACCTACAGATGTAAAACAAAGATTAAATGTATTTTAAATTGCAAAAGGACAAGTCGGCCCCGTAAGGGAATTTTACAAAACAAAAGTAATGTATAAATAGAAGTGATGGCTCCCTCATTTCATCATTCAACTCAAGCAAGTTCGCTCAAGTGGAGTAGTTCACATTTTCTGGGTGCTAGAAGACAAGTGTAGCTAATTTCTTGGGAATTGACTCATTTTGTACTTGTATATTCTTTGTACTAAATCTCATAGTCAGAAAGGGTTGTTGGGTTTTTCCCGAGTTTGAGTTTCCTCAGGGTAAAGTGTTGTGTCTATATTTCATGTGCATGGTTGTTCTTTCAATGATCCTTTTATTGCCTACATATTGAAATTATGCTGCTATAAGTAAAAACATTAACATGGTATCAGAGCTATGCTGAAAGTGGCTATTGCCAGGAACTAGGGTTTGTATTTTCTTCAACTTCCAACCATCAAATTGGTTCGATCTTACCTTCATTGAGATCGCCTCAGCAAGATGATTTTTTCTGTGCAATCAAATTTTCATTCTGATAATTTTCATTTTTGACCTAATTTTCGAGAATTAGGGTTTTCTGGTTCTCAGTGTTCTGACCACAGATCAGGAAGAAAAGAAGGTCCATTCAACTCACCCTAGGAGGGAAAATTCATCTATGGAAGTGGTTTTCTCAAAATCCAAAATTCATTTTTGACCTAGCTCCTGCTAGGGTTTCTGCAGATCTAGCACCTAGTCAAAATCTCAATCATCAAGGTTGAAGATAGGTTTGATGGAGCTTCAAATTACTACTCATGGAAGTCTAGAGTGCTTATTGCTCTAGAAGAAAATGAACTACTAAACTTTTCTACAGAAGGAGTGTCAGAACTAGTAGAAGATTCATAGAAGAATCAATGGAAGAAGAATGATGCCAAGGCAAGGAGGATACTAATAGATTTAGTTAAGGATCATTTGATTCCTCAAATTTCTCAAAAGAAGACAGTAAAGGCAATGTTTGAATCATTGAAGAAATTGTTTGAGAAAAAAAACATTAATAGGGATCTTTCCCGAAGGAAACAACTCTCTAGCATCAAGATGTCTAGATCAAACACCATAGCTTCATACTTCGTGAAGATCACAGAGATAAAAGATAAATTGGAAACAATTGGTGAAATTATTGCAGACGAAGAGTTGGCCATGATAACCTTGAATGGTCTCCCTAAATCTTGGTAACCTTTCATCCGAAGCATATCGAGAAGATCAGAACTACCAAATTTTGAAATGCTATGGGTAAACTGCACACATGAAGAAACCAAACTTGTGGTTAGAGGAAAAATACAAGACCCTCATGAAGAAGATCAAGCCCTCATTACACATACCAAGAAGAAAGGAAAGAGGAACTTTGGACGAAAAGACAAATTCAGAAGATCAAGTCCTAATCTTGATCAAAAGGAAGAAGAAGGACATGTCGAAGGTTCAATGTTATAAGTGCATAAATTTTGGTCACTACAAGAACTAGTGCAATTCACAGAAGAGGAAAGAACATGCCTCTGCAGCTAATGTAGATAAAGAAACTCAACCAAAGAAATCGAAGAAGACAAAAGAATTCTTCTTCATCTCAGCTTTATCAGGTACTATTCCTACTGATAATAATGTTTGATTGTTAGATAGTGGCGTTTCTAAATATATGATAGTTTATAAGGAGTTTTTCTCAAACCTAGATGAGAGAGAATCACATCTAAGAGTGGTCCTTGGAGACGATGCTAGATATACAGTAAAAGGAATTGGGACAACCTCCTTTCAGTTAGATTCTAGTGATTCTTTGCATTTGCGAGAAGTATTATATGTGCTAGGAATGAAAATAAATCATGTCTCTATCTCAACACTAGAAGAAAAGGGTTATAAAGTTGCATTCTCAGATGGGAAGGTTCTTGCATGGCACAATAATTCCACTATCGATTCTGCAAGAATAATTGGTGTTCGTGAAGAAATTTTATACATATTGACGAAACAACCAGTTCAGGATCTAGTACACGACTCTACCAGTTTGAGTGAGCTATGACATAGGATACTAGCTCACGTACACTATAGAGCTCTTCCTCCTCTTAGGAATATGGTTATAGGACTTCCCGAACTCCAAGTGGAACAAAATGGCATCTGCAAAGGATGTGCACTTGGAAAGAATGACAAGGTGTCGTTTCCTAATACTGACACCAGGTCCAAAGGAATATTAGAATTGGTACACTCAGACTTGTGTGGACCTATTTCAATTACATCATTGGGAGGATTTTTGTACTATGTGACCTTCATAGATGATTACTCCCGGAAGACATTGATCTATTTCTTAAATTCCAAAGAATTCGAAGAAGTTCTGAACAAGTTCAAAGAATTCAAGGCTCGGGTTGAGAACCTATCCGGGAAGAGGATAAAGATTCTAAGGTCCGATAAGGGAGGACAGTACACCTCCCAGAATTCAGTAATTTCTGTAAGGAAGCAAGAATCAAGAAGGAATATACAATTCCTTACAACCCTAAAAAAATGGGGTTGCAGAAAGGAAGAACAAATCTATATTGAGGCAGTCAAAGCCATGATCCATGACCAAAATCTACCGATGTTTTTATGGGTAGAGGCCTCCAACACTGTAGTATATGTTCAAAACATAAAGCCACATAGAATCACTAAAGAATATGACTCCAGAAGAGGCCTTCATAGGTGTGAAGCTAGAAGTTGGTCATCTACGCATATTTGGATGTCCAATATACATTTGCGTACCTAAGGAAAAGAGAACAAAGCTAGAAACCTTAGGAAAGAAGGGTACATTTGTTGGGTATAATGAAACCTCAAAGGCATACTGAATCTACATCCCAGGTTAGAGACAAATTGAAATTAGCAGGGATGTTTCCTTCAAAGAGGATAGTTCCTTCAGAAAGGCTAGGAGATCATCCTAAGACAATGAGGAGAAAGAAGCTCCAGCAGAAATAGAGTCATTACCCCATCCCTCTTCAGAAGTTCAGAGGGAGCCGATAGATCCAGTAGGTTCTGTAGATCTGATGGATCTAGTTGATCTAGTAGAGCCCACATATGTTCCTAGAGATCTTGCTATTGGAAGGAAGATGCATATTTGGTAGTGATAGACTTTAGAGGATGCAGAAAAGCATGCTGCTCCCCTAGGTACATTCAGGGAGAGAAAGAAAGCTCGAAAATATTTAGGCTACGTAGCAGTGATGTCCCACATTATTGATTCTGAGCCCTCCAGTTATAAGGAGGCTTCCAACCAGCAAGTTTGGAAAAATGCTATGATGGAAGAATATCAATCCATCATCAAGAATGACATATGGGAAGTTGTGCCGAAACCTGAAGGGAAGTCAGTTGTGACTTCCAAGTGGATCTACAAGATTAAACATGCAGCAGATGGGAGCATTGATAAGCACAAAGTGAGAATTGTGGCTAGAGGATTCTGGTTTTCTCATTGCAACATTTCTTGTGCTTGCTTTTGGATGTTGCAGATCTAATCTCGAAACTTCAAGGCTTTGTCAACTTCCCGCTGGTTGTAGTCGGTGTCGAAGTTCGACTGTGTCGAGGAGATGATTAGGTCGATAGGCGCTGACGATTGAAATCCGTAACATATCTCAAATGGACTCTTTCCCGTAGAGTTGTGATTAGAACAATTGTAGTTTTTCTATATGTATGGAATACTTTCATCCCATGTGAGTTGATGCTTGTGGTTGTACATGCGAATCAGTTGTACTACCAAGAGATTCACAAATTTTGTCTATCCGTCGGTTTGAGGATGGAAAGCTGTCGATAATGAGAGTCATGTGTCTAGATGTTTCCAGAGAGTCTTCCAAAAGATGTTGACGAATCTGCAATCTCAGTCGGAAGTAATGGTTGTTGGTAAACCAAATTGATTTCAAACATGTGCGAAGAAGAGCTGAGCAGTCTATTGCGCTATCGTGGTCTTCTTGAATGGAATGAGAATGGACATCTTGGAAAATCTGTCGAATACTACTAAGATCGCATCATGTTTATGTTTGGTAGTAGGATATTCATCAATTAGTCCATATAAATAGATTCCCATCTTCGAATAGGAACTGACAGAGGTGTGTACAATCCCTGTCGTCAATTAGGTGGTTTAGCAATGGCACAAACCACGCATGATCGAATGTACTTGTTGACGTCGGTTTTAAGTGTAGGACAAAAGAAATACTTCTGGAGAATAGAAAGTGTCTTTTGTACTCCAAAGTTTCTTGCAGTATTTCTCTAGTGCGTGTCCAAAATGAGTTGTTGTCGATGCTCACCGGTCGGTACACAAAGTTGTCCAATCTTGTATAGTAAGGTGTCTTTCAGGAAATAGTTGGAGGTTGACAAATTGTCAGTCTGAATTTGTCCATAGACTGGTGAAAATTTGATGTCGTTCTGATACAATTGAGGCCAAGTGGTTGTGTTGTATCCCTGGATAGTCATCACTGTGAAAAGGAGAGTAATGGGTGGTCGACTTAGACAATCATCGGTGGCGTTAGCTTTATCTTTTTGATACTTAATTACCAAATGGAATTGTTGTAGGTAATTAATCCACTTGAGTTGTCGAGTTGTTTGTAGTTTCGACTGGGTTGGAGCAAATTGAAGAGGCTTATGGTCATTGAGGATGACTGTTTCCTTGCCAAGGATGTAATGCCTCCATTGCTTGATGTTACACCTAAATCTTGCTACCCTAAGACTCAGTGTAAACATCCCTGAAGTTCCTATGAATAAGAAATCAACTTGGAAGAGATACTGACCTATTTCTATTGGGTTTAGTAAGGTCATCACAGGTCACCTTAGTGCAGCATTGGACGTCGCAGGTTTTCCTACTGCAGCCTACGACGATGTCAATTAAATGGATAAAAGGGCATCTTTGAGCCATTTCTTGAAGGTGTGTGATGTGGATCTCTATCCCTAACCTATAGGGGGAGCTGGCATTCGGTTCCCTACCCCTTTGGGAGGATCCCTTAACCCTCTCCCACTATATCTCAACCTACCCTATCCTCTTAGTCCTATATATATGAAGCTCATTCCCATTCCAAAAGGAGGAATTCTATAGCACTTGCATGCTGGTGAAATTAGCTTAGGAGATCTCTACTAATCTCTTGGGAGACCTATACTTCCTTTGGAGGCTTTGGCATTGGCTTGCTGGAGGAAGATTGCGACGTTAAGCTTTGGTTGTAATCATCTCTGTTTTGTACTTCCCTCTTTTAATATAGTAATATAAACTCTTTCCACCAAATGTTGTTGTATTAATAATGTTTGTGTAGTTTACTTGCTTAACCATTTACTTAGATCTGTTACTGTTTAGATGCATTTTATTGTTTGTATTGTTCTGTATGCCTTGACAAGTCTTGCAGCTGAGATATGATGACCGTGGAGCTTGGAACAACATCAAGGAGAAAGATCTATAAGCTAGAGGTAAGACATCTGATCACTCAATCTTTAACTAGATCTAGGAAAGTAGTTTCATATTCTGTCTCACTTGTTCTAGATTCACATTGAACTAGGGAGATCATGCCTTAAGTTCGCTTTCGGTAGATTGTCCGATAACACTTGAGAGCTTGCACAATGGAGTACAGTTCTTTTTCATACATCGACTATCTTTTAACTGTGTTGTTAAAATTTTCAGAATGAAAAGCGATTGGGTGACTAGACTGAGTGATCACTATGCCCAAGGCATAGTTTGATGTGTCTATCCCAATCTCAAAGGGCTGATGCAAATTAGGTAACAAAAGTACTGGTGCAGTGCAAAGCTTATGTTTGAGATGTTCAAAAGATTCTTGTTGTGTTGGTGTCCATTTGAAGACAGTTTTCCCATTTCCTTTCGTCAACTGATTCAAGGGCCAGGCTATGTGACTAAAACCGAGTATGAATTGTCGATAGAAATTCACCAAACCAAGAAAACTTCTTAGTTCTTGAATGCTTTGAGGAATGGACCAATATTTGAGGATCTATACTTTTTCTGGATCGACGTGAATGCTCGTAGAGTCAATTACATACCCCAAATATTTGATGTTGTTCATAGAAAAGGTACACTTGTCCATGTTCAAGTAAAGTCGATGTTGCTGGAGAGTGTCGAGGACTTGTCGAAGCTGTCCGACATGTTCTTTCCATGATCAACTAAAAATCAATATGTCGTCAAGATAGAAAATGACCCATTTGCCGATGAAAGGTCGAAGAATGTTGTCCATGTATCACATGAAGGTCTCAGGTGCATTGGTTAAGTTGAAAGGCATGACTAACCATTCAAACAATCCTTCCTTGGTATTAAAATCAGTTTTCCACACATCTGAGGGCTCGATTGGAATCTGATGATATCCCAACTTGAGGTCGATCTTAGTAAAGAATTTAACACCTTTAAGACAGTCGACGAGCTCGTCTATCTGTAATAGAGGGTAGCGATTCTTTACCAAAATTTTGTTGAGTGACCTGTAGTCGATGCACATGCGCTAAGTCCCCTCTTTCTTTGGAACGAGGATGAATGGACTTCCACAAGGAGAGGAGCTGGGTCGAATATGAACTTTGTCGATCAAATCTTGGATCTGTCTACGAATCTCTTCATTTTCGAGAATGTATCTTCTGCAAACAAATGCGTTAGGAAAAAAAGAACCATGAGCAATTTCAATGGAGTGTTTTACCTAGAAATGTCAAGGTACTCCGTCTGACTCTTGGAATAAACTCCGATACTTGTCGAGAATGTTGTCAATCAACTGCTTCTATCGGGAGCTGCACTGGTTGGTGAGTCAACTTGTTGCTGCAGTCTTCCTAGAATGTTGCAGTTTGATCATGATTAATGCGAACTTTTGAGCATGAATGATGAGCTTATTTGTCTGTTTAGCAAATATCATTGATACCGTTGGTGTAGGTCGTCGCTCTGGTATGTCGTACCATCGATTTTGAATTTTGACAATCACCTTTTGCAGTTGTGACTAGTAACTTCCATGGCGATCCCATAGGTAAGGTTTCCCAAACAAGGCGTCAACTATAGAGAGTGGTGCCACGTCGCAGAGTACTTCATCTTCAAAAGGCTTTATGAAGTAGGTGAGCTTGCATTTTCGGGTGATCCGTAGTTCCTGTCCATCCTTCATCCAACCGATGTTGTAATGCAGAGGATGTAGAGTGGTAACAAGACCTAGTTTCTTCATGAGATCTTCATAAATGAAGTTATTCTGGCTACCGTTATCCACAATTAGATGTAATGGGTTGTATTAAACCCATATCCATGTATGGAACATGTGCTATTGTTTCTCCTCGTCTATGATAGTCGAGACTACTGGAGTTGTTGATGTCGATGTCAGAAGGGTCATTGCGTCTAGATTAGATTCTTCCACCGTCTTGTCGAATGCGTCGAATGTCAACACTTTTTCCAAAAATGTCTTCCGAGCTTTTCATTCAGATGTATCATTCCAAGATGAGTGGTGGTAATCAAACCATTTCCCGTTAGGCAGTTGTTTGCTACGTTCCATTTTTTGAGGATTTTCACTGTGATCTGGATTTAACGGGGTCGACTAAGAATATTTCGACTTGTCGAAGACGGCTAGTGCTTTCTTGTCGGGTGGTCGTCCTGATGTTGGCTTTGTCACGAAGCATGCTTTTCCTTTTTGCTTAGTTTCAATTTTGTTGGCATAGTGGAATGAATCCACAAGCATATTGACTATCAAAAATTCCATCTCTTGCTGAATGTACTGGGACAATCCATTGATGTACTTCAGAACAAGCAATTTCTCTTCTTCTTGGACGCCAAGTCTATCCATGAGTTAATAGAACTCGTCGGTGTAACTCTGTACTGATTGGTCTTTCCATTTCCTTAGCTATTGCCACTTCTTATACTGCTGTTCAAGGTACTTAGGTGGGTAAAATTCCTTTTGGACGTATTCGTCAAATTTATCCCATGTGTCGATGGGGTCTCCAATTTTCTCTATCTTTGTCGATAGGTTCTCCCACTAGCAGTGCACAAATGTCGACATTTTTAAGGATGCAATGGTGATCTTTTCATCTTCTGAGAGTTGATTCACAGAGTAATAGGATTCCAATTATTGTACCTAATTTTCGATGGATTCTGCGTCAATCTTTCCTTCTATATTCGGTATGTCCAAATTCATTTTCACTTTGAAGGGGCTAATTTTGTCGGAGTTAATTCTCATCGTAAATCCTTCGGATGTCGAAGCAAATCGCGTGAGAATTTCATTGAACTGGGTGAACATTTCAGTCCATTGTCAAGTCAGCGCTTTCTCAATAAGTTGTGTTGTTTCATCGGATGCATGTCTATTGTCTGTTTCTCCTGCCATTTAAGGAGGTAGTGTCTGCTTGGATTGCTGAGATTGTGAGTGTGTTTGAATAGGCATAAGTTGGTAACTTCGCTGAAAGTGCCTACGCAAAATTAAGCACGAACAAAGCTGAGAGCTCTGATACCAATGATCCGCACGTGGCCAGGAAGCACGAGGGGGACAACAACTCGACTGAATGAGATGACTCTATTGTGGTGGAAGCATAAGAAATAGATTAAGCCCCTCTACGCTGATAAACACAGATACACAAACAATATGTAGGAATGCAAACTGATCTTATCTATTACTGGATATAGGTTCATGACTTGTATATTACAATATTATACATGCTTATATAGAGAGTGCTGAGATGCTTGGGTGCCTGCCCATTACGTTCAGTTACAAAAGAACTTAGAACAGTTCATAATTTCAACCGTTACAGTCGACTTGAAGACAGAGAGACATTCTGTCGTAGTTCGACAATTGCAAGTCGCAAGTCAACGCTGCATGTCAATGTCATGAAACTGTTTGAGGTTGCTGAACTTGTCGAAGCTGTTGAGTTTGTCGAATTCGGAACTTGTTGAAGTTGTGTCGAAGTCGATGACTTGTTGAAGTTGTGTCGAAGTTAGCATCCAACAATAATGCCATATGCGATGTGGATCACTTTATGATTAGTATCAATTACATAGACCTTGGAATATTGATTTTACTTCTAACACCGATATAAAGAAAACAAAATTTTATACACAAGGGTTAACACGAGTGACCTCAAAATCTGTCAAAAACATCCGATATAGTTTAGTATATGTATGCTATATAAAAAAAATGGTTTTAGTATTCTTAAGAATAAAATTTTTGGTTTTTTCTAGCGTTTATGACTCTATTGAATTGGTATGTTTTTTTTTTTAAAATTTGTGGAGTGTTATAAGTTTCGTATAGTTTCTAGTATTAGCTATCAATGTTCTAGTCTTGTTTCTAACTGGTATAAGTATTTTTGAGGGATGACTGTGTTAATCTTATATTGCTGAGAAGGACATATAATAGGAGTTGTCTAGACTTATGGACTGGCTTGCGTAGTCACTTTTTGGATGCATAGTTCTGAAAATTAGTTTATAATTATCAGTTTTTGCATGTACTTTGAACAAATTAATTTTGAATTTTATTGAAAAACAAGTTAATGGTTTTTACTATGTAAGAAAAATAAAGAATAAGGTAATTTTGTATTAATAATAAATAAAAACCAAATATTTAGGTGGTCATTAAATTAAAAAGAAAAAATCAACTCGAAAAGAAATTTTCCCCTAATATATTATTATATGTTTTTTAATATTTTACTTGCAGATAGGAATTATACACCAGGGAAATTCTTAGAGGCGAAATTTCGCCAATTAGCTATTTTTGGGTATTTTTTCAAAAAATAAATTCGCTATTTGGTCATTTTTACTCTCTAATATCGTCTATATTTACATAAAGTATTTTTTTTTATTATAATATTCACCAAAATTTACAAGCCTAAGGAGTAAATTGTATGTTTCATATTTAATATTCGCCTACCTTTCTATATATATGTTTTTTCTAATTCAAAATAATCACCTGAAATACTATACTTAAATATACTATTAAAATCCTTTAAAAATACCATGTTACACATGCTTCAACTAACCACTACACAACTTTTACATTTCTAATCCATTATACAATGGATATACACAAAGTCATTCAATTTGTTTCACCGCAACAATTTAATCAACCATGGATCGAATGCAATCACTTTTTTTATTCGACAAAATCTTTAAAGATATAATTTGCTTATATATAAAACTTAAATTATTTTTAAATTTTTTATGAGTCTTTTATAAAAATATTATAAAATAATAATCTTTTTATTATAAAATAACCTTACTCTTACATAATGATCAAATTTGATATAATATACCCCTTTACATATACATATGATCAAAGATGATATAGAAAGAAAAGGAGAGTGCGTTATAATGTTAAAATATTTTAGATATATGACATGTTTCACTTTTGAAATGGATTAGGGCCATAAGGGCATTTCTTTATCTTAGTTTTCTTTTTTTCTTTTTGGAGTATGTCCAAATTAGGACTCATAAGGATTTATCTTATTAATTTTTTACATAGATTCATTAACTTTAATGAGATAAAAAAAGTGTAATATATAATTTAGTTAAAATGAGATAAGGAAGTATAATATATAATTTAGTTGAAAGGGATGTGTTATGTTGGTAGTTAATGTTATCGAATTAAAAATAAGAAATAAAAAAATAAATATTTAATAGTATAGATTTATTTTGAACGTAGATTTATCAAGTATTTAAAGTTATCTAATTTTTTGAGATGTCATTTTTGCAAGTATCTAAAGACATTCAAGTATCTAGAGACAACTAATTATCTAGAGATATCCAAGTATCAAGTATCCAGAGACATCTAATTTCTATGGTAGAAATTTCTTCCTATGAAGAGGAAGAAAAACTCAAGGACAATTATAAGGCTCCTTAGAACCTAATCCAAGACACAAAGAAACAAATGGTTGCTATATCTCCTAGATCTAGCATACATATGCAAGCACAAATAAAAGGAAAGCGGATGAAGGTAGATGTCTTACCTCATCCAAGACGGTTGTCCTCGCTGTTATTTGTTGCTCCAACTCCTTGCTTGATGATCCAAGTAAGTGAACCTATAGACAAAGGAAAAGAGACAATCTAATTTCCTAGACTAGCATGTTAGGCTAAATCTATTTACTTAAACAAGTAACAAATTGAGACATTCCAATATGAAATACACAATCTGGGAGAATAGACAAAGTTATCTATTAGAAATCCAAAGAGGAAATAGTACAATGTAACATTATACCTGAGTTCATTCTGACAGCATCTCCTCCAACATATTCTAACAAGCCACCTTTGAGAACCTTGAGAACATAAGGATATCCTCACTAGCAATTCTGCAACTATAGTTTACACTTAGTCTCTATGTCTCTAATCCCCAAAACCAAAGAGAAATGGTCTTTAAGTAGTGTGAGGAAGCCCAACCAACATGGAGAAGGATTCGGATAATGAGAGGAGGATGTGGATCCAAGTAGGATAAAGTGGATCACATGATATTCACCTTTCCTTCAAGGGAAAAACATAATGAAACTCGAAATTATGATGGAATCCTTGAGATAGGAGATCCCTAGATCCATGGAAAAATATCCTCAATAATATTTTGCACCTTCAGAATTGAGAAAAATGCAAAAAATTTGTAATTACCGTGCCCAAGGAATTGAGCAAAACGTGAAAATGTTGTAATTTTCACGCCTCCATAACTAAGCAGGGCACATAAATTCCCCTTTTGATGGCTTAAGGAGGTTTGATGAAGTGGCATTCAACCCCATTATGTTAACTTAACTTCTACAACTTGCATGGGGAGTAAATACACCATGTGATGATGGGTCTAACATGCCTAAGAGGTTGTGAAACTTCATGATTTCCATGGTGCTAAAGCATGCACAATCAAAGATGAGAAAATGAGGTATACCAATCAAGCTTGGAAGAATATATGCATTCAATTGATTATGTTCTTCCTAGGCTCTAATCATCCTCTCATTGTCTGCTCTGCAACTCTGCAGTTACACCCTTAGGCTCCTCATGGTTTTTGCAATGCCTAGGGGAGTTGCTTGGTTTCTTCTACCATTGGATTCTTCCTCTGCATTCTCAACCTGTATATTCTCTCCCATTGCATCTTCCTTATCTTCATAAGGATCTTGTGCATCATCCAAGACCAAATATTTCCCAACTGCACTAGACTGGATGCTAACCCTTGATAGTCACTGATATGATTTTGAATCTACAAAAGTGTTTGTATAAACACATTTGTTAGCTACATTATATTCTCATAAAATTAGAAAATAATTTTTCATGCATTTTGGAAAAATCCATATTGTCAATTTCTGTTAAATTATAGAATCACCCCTTCATAATCCACAATTTTCCCAATTTCATACTCTTCCAGCAACCATGGTTGAAGTCAAGAACCAACTTTGTAGATTAAAAAAAAAAAAACCGGGGTTAAAGGGGATTCCCCCCTTGCATCCCCCGCTGCTGCAGGGTGGGTCAAGGGTGTTTTTTTTAAGTCTTTCCATTCTGTGCAATCTAACGCATAAGACCAACTACATTTTTTGATTCCTGGAACCCAAAATTTGGATTTAGAAACTACTACTTTTCCATTGATTCACACTATTCAAATGCCACCTACATCTCCTTTCCACTTATCAGACATAAGTTGTTTCAAGCTCTATAGAAAGTGGTTTCCTAAAACTACTTTTACGAGCCTAGATGCATGAGAGGGCGACACATCATAGGGTGGTTTTCCTTTCAGGCTTAGGACAATTCATTAACCTTCATGCATCTTCATGGGCCTAAAGCGCTGTCATATGTTGATGAAATATGAACAATATTCCAAGAATGACATGATTGGAGTGGGTCCCATCCTTTTTGACATCTTTGTACACCCTGTCTAGACCCCAAGTCACATCACCACATGTTAGAACAAAAGTGGTTTCATGCTCTATGAGAGTTAGTTTCCCAAAACTGCTTTTATGATCCTGAATGCATGAGCAACTAACACGTTGATGGGGTGGTTTCCCTTTAAGGCGTGTGCTAATTACTTTAAACTCCATGCATATTTGCGATCTTGAAGCATTGTGAGCTGTTGATCTCCACCACTGTGCGACGGTCAGATCTCCACTGAATTTGGACTCCATCACATGTGGGAACAATGCATGTGGATACGATGTGGCTAGTCCACATCACACCCTTTTTCCACATGCCCCCTACACATTGGACCTCCTGCCCACATGGCTCCTCCACGTCAGCCATCCACCTAGCATGGGTGGGGCCCAACTAAAATTTTCCAAATTTTTATAATTTTGTATCTATGTAAAATTTTAAAATTGAAATAAGGGGGATTATTTCAAAAATAATTTGAAATTACTTTTGTCCCCTCATTCGTCAATTAACATAACCCGATTTTTATAGAACTAGTTTTGACTTATGCCTGTAAATCTAGATTTTTGGCCCATACAGCTCTGTTATTGCAACCAGAAGCTCTACTACCACTCTGTAACATTCCCTTCACCCAATCCGATCAACGGGAGGGGACATTAACTAAATAAAAGCTTCCAAATTTTTCCCTAAAACCATATTACGAATTCATAATATGTAAAATATGTGTGTAGATGCATAATAGAAATACACAACAAAAATAAAATAGATCCACACACACACTATATGCATATACATGCATAATAATCACATGAAATTACTAAAAATGTTTCAAATCCAAATACATGAGAATACTTATCTTTACCCAACGTAGACCCAATCAATTGACTGTATAAGAGCGATTTTCCACCAAATTGTAGGAACCATATCCAACATATACTCTTTCTACTAAGAGGCCACCCCCAAGTCGAGTTATAAGGCCACCAGGGCAACGGAATCACCTACAATATTCTCTCTATTATCCCATAGACCATTATGTACTTTGTACTTAGCCAAGTGCTCATATAGAGTTCTACAGGGGTCTCACTTAGTTATCACAGCCTTGGCCCCAACAATACCTTCCCCACACAACACCCTTTTGGGATCAGGCATCCCCTTCATCGATCCACATTTCTCTTGGATGATCCATCTTTCCAAGTGCTTCCTATGTGTGCATAGAAGGAGTCCAATATGATATGTGTTGTTGGAGAACCACCTGTATCCTTAATTCGTGGCTTCTCAAGCACTTGTGAGCAACAAAACTCAATGGTTAAGGGTTCCTAGCTTACCCAACCTATTCTCTCACCTACAACCATCTATTTTCCCTTCCAAATCTGCAGTGCTGCCTCTAATTTTGAATTTCTAGGTTACATTGTATGGTAAAATGGTCATGAAAAACCACATGGAGCTCTGCATAGTGTATATTTGCATGAAATAATGATAGAATGAGGCTTGACTCCAAGGGATATGAGATAATGGTGAAAATACAATTGACATAGCTTCTGACCATAGAAGAAAGGACTCATGGAAGCTGTAGATTGACTTCTGGAATTTGACAGAACTGTCACAAAATTCTAGTTAGCCCATGCTTCAATAACTGCATGACGTGAATTTTCCCACCAGCCTCACACATGCATTCAATGATTGGGTTTAATAGCCAAAAGGAGGTAATTGGCTTATTCAAATCACATGGAAGAATTTTGGATGAGTTCCAAGGTTGATACTTGGAAGCAAACGATTTAGTTTCCCATAGGCCCCGATTTCCTCTTCCCCTCTGGTGGAATCATAGCCCCTCTAGTGCTCTTTACACAACCATCGGACCATTTTATTATTTATTCACATAATATTTACATATATTTCGAGTTAGCGTGACAAGGCAACCATACAGTCCAAATAACAATATTTACATCATACATGCCTTGTCATTCACTAGTCGGGCCTTGGCCTTTAGCTCTGCACTAGGAATCCATACTATCATATTTACATTATTTACATAATTTTGATTAATATATTCCAATTCAAAACTAGGTGTATTACACATGCAGGGATGTTAGGAACCCATGTCTTTATGTTTGTGTTTTTCTACCCATCCCCCCTCCCCCCCCACCCAATAAAAAAAACCTAGTTATGGTTGTCACCCGCGCAGGAGCACACACCATGGAGGAAGCACTTGCAGCCATCCAAACCAAACTCCAGGATTTGGATGAAAAATTTCTTGGCCTCCATCTTGAGCATTCAGCCATGAACAAAAAACAACAACCCGTGTCTTCATCAGACAATGGGTTCTCTTCTTCCAGCAATTTCTGTGGTCCGAAGCTTGATTTTCCTCGCTTCAATGGTACTGATCCAACTGGATGGATCTATCGTGTAGAATAGTATTTCAATCTTCATAATACTTTTGATGTCACCAAAGTTCCACTTTCATCCTTTCATTTGGAACATGAAGCTCTTCAATGGTACCGTTGGTACATCAAGGCTCATGAAGAGCCAAAATGGCCAGATTTTTGTCAGCTCCTTTTGCAACGATTTGGCCCTAGTGATTTTGATGACTTCACCGGAGCCCTCACTAAACTTCGCCAAATTGGCAATGTGAGAGAGTATCAGACAGGATTTGAGAAACTAGCCAACCACACAGAAGGCTTGTCTGAGGAATTCTACAGGAGTTGTTTTATCAGTGGTCTTTAAGGATGAAATCCGCTCATAGGTTAAAATGTTCTGTCCCAACACAATGATGGAAGCTCTAGGGTTGGCTAAGTTGTAAGAAGAAAAGATTGCAGCCCAACAACACTCCAAACCCACTTTTTTTCCCTTCCAAAATATGGGTTCTCAACGACCTCCTGTTCCGCTAGCTCCTCGACCAACTCCTATCACGCATTTGTCCGAAATAGAGATGCAGGCATGCAGAGAAAAAGGGCTTTGTTATAATTGTGATGAGAAATTCACTTAGGGACATAAATGTGTTTAGCAAAAGCTCCATCTCTTGGATATGGATTCTCTCTGCCTGCCTCTAAAATTGGTGAAGAAGATGATGAGGTCGACATTCAAGAGCCGCCTATTGACCCCCCCTCTCAGGACGACCAACCAGAGATATCTCTCAATGCTTTATCCGACGTCATCACCCCCCAAACAATGTGGGTCAAGGGTTACTTCAAGAAGCTTCCTCTTACAATACTCATTGATTCTGGCAGCACACATAACTTCATTGATCCTTTGATCTCCAAACAGGCTGATTGTTTTATCCATCCTTGCCCCAACTTTGAAGTCATGGTTTCCAATGGGGGCACCTTACCTTGCAAGGGAAAGTGTCACAATGTGCATATCTCTCTGGAAGATTATAACCTGTGCTCCGACATGTTTTCCTTGTCCTTAGGCAGATGTGATGTGGTTTTGGGAATTTAATGGTTATGCACACTTGGCCCCATCTTATGGGATTTTGTTGAACTTTGGATGCAGTTTTTCGTCAATGGGACACAACAAAAATTTACGGGCTTACAACCAGGGTCTCTCTGCATCATCAGTTCACATCCCTTGGAAAAGATCCTTAAGAGGGATTCATATGGTGTCATCGCTCAGTTCCATTCCATTTAGATGCACCCACCAACGGCCTCCACTACTTCCTTGGATAGATATGCAGGTGTCTTTGCTGCACTAGTGGGCTTGCAGCCTTCATGAGACCTTTTCGGTAAGCATTTAGCCGCATCTACATCTCAAAAGGACATGATGGCTATTTTGCAAGCAGTACCAAAGTGGAAGCCATCCCTATTAGGGAATTATTTCTGCCTCAAGACTGATCTCCTAAGTTTGGAAAATTTCCTGGAACAACGGGTCTCCTCCCCAGCACACCTGAAATGGGTTATCCACCTAATGAGTTATGACTATGTGATCGCTTACCAGAAGGGTAAGGACAATATGGTGGGAGATGCTCCTTCTTGCACATTTGATGACCCAGTTTCTCTTACAGCTATTTCTCTGCTTGTTCCAAATTGGTTGCAATCTGTTCAACAAGGCTATCTCTTCTATGAACTCCATGCTTCTTCATCGGCAGGGCACTCTGGGTTCCTCCAAACATATGACTGGGAACAATGTAACTTCTTTTGGCAGGGATTGAAAATGAGAATTCAACGGATGGTGGTTGACTGTGATACTTCCCAGGTCAACACGGGTGAAACGACACTCCTTTCGGAATTGCTCGAACCCTTGCCCATCCCTACACAGATTTGGACAACTATTTCTACGGATTTCCTAGAAGCACTCCAGTGGTATAGTACCACATCTAGAAGGAAACCATATGAAGTAGTCTCTAGATAGGCATCGCCATTTCTTTTTCCATACACCTTCAGCAGCTCCCCAGTTCAGGAAATTGACTCGATTCTTCGAAACCGTGATCAGATTCTTCTCATTTTGCAAGACAATCTTCGCATGGCAAGAATTCGATTGAAACAACAAGCCGATCAACACCATTCTGAGTGCACTTTTCACGTAGTCAATATGGTTCTTCTTCGTCTACAACCTTCCACACAATCCTCCCTGAAATTCAAAAGGCGTTAGTGGATCAACATGCAACCCGAGGATGCTACAGGGGAACCACTCCTTCAGATTCTGCTTCAATTTCCACATCTCAAGCTTTGAGGACAAAGTTTTTTCTAAGGGGGCAGGGATGTTAGGAACCCATGTCTTTACTTTATTGGTATATTGTTGTTGGATGCATATGCTTTGTAAGTCGTCCCATAGTATTTGTTGATCCACAGTTTGTGTTATTGTTGTTTGGCGCATATGCTTTGTAAGTCGCCCATAGTATTGTTGATCCATAGTTTGTATTGGCCCATGGTTTTGACCCATAGCATTGGCACCTAGACTTAGTATATAAGTATGTGTTGAGGCCTATGAAGGCACCGTGAATTTATTTGTATTGATCTTGCTCAAAGGAGGTTTCCCCCTCGAAGTGGCCTGTGATCAATAAAAGTGATTCTGAGTTTTGTCAATTCTGCTATTTCGCATATTATTATTAAGTAATTGTTGCAGGTTCTCCACACGCGCATGCATGTGGGCATGTGTGCACACACACATGCACGCATGTTCATGCACACACACATGCGCGCATGTGCATGCACACACACATGCACATGTGCGGTATGCACACACAGACGCATGCATGTACATGCACACACACATGCACATAGTGAAATTTGGAAAAATATTATGTCAAGATCGAAGAAGAAAGTACCCAATGTTTATGGTACTATGTGCTTGCATGTTTTACTACTTCACTCATTGCATGTAGGAAATTTAAGCATGGTTACATAGATTAAACATTCTCCCAATATCATCCTCATCCTTAAACTTAATCCTTTACATTATATAAATCACCTAACAATAAGAAGGTGCATGCAAAGCTTTGCCAAGACCTTTGTATTTCTACTCAACCTGGCTTGGTTGAATCCCAATTTTCTTATTCTTCCTTTACTAGGTGGCACTATCCTACTACCACCTCTTCCTTAGTTGTCTCGACTCCATCTCACTTTCAATCTCTCCTTCTTGCATCCTTCTTTGTGTCCAATGGTCTTGTCGCTACATGGTACCACTTCCTTTGGTTCTATTAGTTGATATTGTGCCATTCTGTCCTTCCTGTTGTTGCAGCCAAAACCCAAAACTTGCAAAACTAAAAATGAGGGGCCCAACAAGCCCCGACCACACTTGTTGGTCCTTTCCCTATGGTCAATTCCTTCCAACCTTTCTTGACATGAAATATATTCATCTTCTTTCTCCATAGAGGGCATGTCCTTTTGAAGCAAGAGGCCCAACTTAGGGTCCAATTCCAAAACTTTGGCTCACAATTTGGTGAATTCTTTGAGCTTCTTGGACCACTTGCTGACTAGGATGTTAATCCTACAAGATATAAATTAGCCAAGATAGGGTCTAGCATGTGTGGTTGAGTGTCTTGAATATCTACCCACTCCGATTGTATGTTCTATTGCATCTATTGTAAGGAGTGTTGGAATATTCTCACCATCATTTTTTATATTTGCATGCATTCTGCATGCATCCAATCATCAATATGGTAGGCTACCCAACACCTAGAGCTTATTTTCATCCCCTTGGAGCTTGTTTTTATCCCTCAGTATCCCTCCTACCTACCTAGTGCGCCTTGTTTTCCTCACCTGGATGAAAAATGCGCCCTACTACACACCCTTGGATTCCAACAATCAGTTCTTGCATTGATTGCACAGTTTATGCATTAATTGCTCAGTTTAACTGCCTGTAGCTTCCTGTTGTCTATATTGAAGTGCCACTTGACTACTGACAGTCTCTCATGCACCCACCTTGGAGTCTCCTTCCCTTGATTAGTGCCACATGCATTAGTTGGACTTAGTTAGACTCATTTGATTGACATTTGACTATTTGTGACTACTACCATTGATTGGGTGATGTCTCTAATGCTGTCCAAGCCACACATTGAGGAGAATTCAAATGAACTTATGTGTATTCGAATTCATTTGATTGTATTGAGTTAGTATTTAGTTTCACAGTGCCAGCTTATAGTTGATGTATGATTATACTACAGATTTGACCATTTCTAAGTTTATGAGTGAATATTGATTCAATTCTTCTTCTTCTTCTCTACAATTCTTGAGTGAGATTTGTGAGATTTACTCTAGCTGTGTGATTTATCCTGTAAAATATCACAAGGAGGTGATATGAGTTATGGAAGTCTATCTAAGATATTGCAACTAGGAACGAACTACTCTACTTGTGTGGTAGATTTGGTTGAGTTCCCCATCCACCTTTTGTATGTCCCTCGATTTTTTATCCCAAACTAAGGGATCAACAATCTACTCAACCTCCCACTGGTGCTTGTTAATTTTTTCCTTAATGGATTAATTGAATTACTTGCATTGTTTAATAGTTTGTATCCAAATTTGATTCATAACCACAGTCTCTTGGGATTGGTTGGCTACTTCTTGTAATTTTTCTTGAATAGATTTTGTGACAGTTGTTGCAGGCTTCAAACTTTGCAACATTTGGGTAATCTTTTGTTGCTCCATCAAGCATTATGTATCCCATGTCATATTCATCTATTTATTCTTCTTCTGTATTTGTCAGACCACTTGCATCAATGAGTCCACTATGTGTGGGAATGGGGCATCAATTGAAAGGTCTTCAATATATGGGTCCCCTTCTTGAATTGTTGGCCACATGACCATGAATTGGTTCCTAATCGATTCAACCCAGTCTTATAGCTTTATTTTTTCTGCAGGGATCCTATGTTTCATTAATGGCATCATCAAGATGAATATGTAGAATCAGGTTATCTATGCTCATTTGACAGAGGTATCATTCTTAGGGTTATCGTGTTCCCTATTTCATTCCATGAAATTAAATGTTGCCTAAGAAAATCTTCAATTTGGACTTGGCTTATGTCAAATGAATGAGAAACATGGGAATGTAGTATTTTCAGCATGTCCATCTTGGACATAGTTTGTGGCATGCTTGGGGTGGTTTGTTGTTTGTTGGTGACATTAGTAAGATCAATTTCCTTTGGTGCATTTCACTTCATGTGTTTCCACTCCGATACCTCTAGATAATGGTACTAGACAATGTCAAAGTTTCTTTGGCATTCTTCCTTGATTAGTAACTAATATTGTGGGTCTTGAGCCAACTAAGAAATGATAAATATGGTTGTGCCTGCATCAGGTTGATTTTTTTATCTGTAGGTTGATGGTATTATTTATGTTTGTTCATTACCAATTTATGGCGTAATATATTCTATTTGTTCATCTATTTATTTTTCTTTTATATCCGCTTCTTCTTTATTCTTTATTCCGTTATTATCAGCCAATTGGTTCACCTCACTAGAAAGGTCTACCTGGGACCTTGATCATGCTCTCCTGTAGTCACTTGTGTATTCTAGAAAATTTGTTCATGTTGCAACTCCATCTTTGTAATTCATTTATTTGTAGGTGTATTTGTCCACTATTACTCCTATTGCTGAGGTTTCTTTCCTCTGGTCATGTCCTATGAGACCAGTATGATTTTTTTCCAATTGGACACATGCTAGGTGGTTCTTCCTAGGTGAGGTCTATAACATCTCCTTGTGCTAGGTATTGAATATATAAAAGTGGGACATTATAACATATCGGGTGGAGAGTTTACCGATGGTGGTGGAAGGGTGGCCCTCACTTCTAGTGAGAACTTTGTTGAAGGTTGCATAGAGTGCATCCTTGGATTCTTTGTGATTGTCCCTAATCATTTCTATTGACTTGGTAACCCGTATTTGGACTTCCTTTGATGTACAGGTTTTCTTATAAGTGTTAACAATATTGGGGAACTCCGTCAGGGTTACATTAGTGGTATTCTTAGTTGTCGTGGGTGGTGTATCTATTTAATGGCTTAGTTGGATGATTATATAAGTTCCAAGTACTTTCTCATGGTAACAAAAATGATCAAGAATAGAGGTTGCAGTAGTACTAGGTGAAATATTAGATGGGGCACCAACAACTTGTCCAAGAGTAGGGGCACTAGCACCACCATCATGAGTAGAAGCACTAATAGTAGATGCAAGTGTCATACTCCCTATGCTTGGGGCATCCAATCTCAAGAAAAAACTATAAATAAAATAACTTTATGTTAGGTACTAGAATTCATTAAAATTAATATGGTGTATGCTTTTGGCCTGTGATTCACCCCTTTTTCCACCCTTTTATATCACTTTGACATCACCTTGGGTTCCTTTCCACTCCATTTTGTCACTGCTTAGCTTACAAACATATATTTTGATCTAAAGGTACAACCTTGTTGAATACTGCAGTGTTTCGAGCAATAACATAAGTGTTTGAGTGGTTTTCATACTTGATTTCAAGATTACTTATTGTATGTATTAATATGTGCATAGATAGGTTGGACCCATGATGTCGAAGGATCATTGCTAACTACCTTCATGCACACTTAGAGATTGTCCTGTCCCATTTTGGGTGTGTTGTTACATGCATGTTGTTACTTGTATGTTGTTATTCATGAACATTGCAAAGATGTCATGATTTTGGAATGCTTGAGTATTTGGTCTTCAATCGATGCTCAAGAATAGTACGAGATAAGAGCCAATAGAGCTATACTAGGTCATCATAAGAGCACAAGATCATCTAGTGTTATCTATGGATGAAACTACATAAAATCATTCTATTTTTCCACAGTTGTTATAACATCATGATCATTTGAAATAACTTTGCTTTGTATTTCTACAAACAACCTTGAGAATATATACGATTCTCAAGATGTTCAGGTAATCTATTCTGGAAAAGATTATCATCTAGAGATTTGTATAAGAGAATTGAGCTCTCTCGGGTTCAGGGGTTGTCGATTATTGTTCAGGACAAAGAATATTCAGACTTATTGTACCATTTTCCTTTTCATAATATATACATGTTGGATCTTGTGCTTTGAGCTTTAATTTGTGAGTAATTAGCAGCCTTGGTTAGAGAAGGAAGGCCCCCCTTCACTGACTAGGAGTTTCCCCTGCAGTTCGTTATTTTCATAGAAAGATTGATTGCAACCTATTAATTCTATTATCATTGTCAATGATTATTGTTTGTTGGATAGTTGGTTATACATGCTATTACTTGCAGAGTTCTAGTGATAGATGATTAGTTTGTTATTGCACAACTTGGTTGATGTCTATTTGAGCTACTATTATTAAGATTGGTTTCCTGTCAATATTATTAATTCCTAGACCAGAAGTTTGATCATTGATTGCATGTGATTGGATTTACCTACAATATATAACATCTTTAATCTTTACGACATAAGTATTCTCTTGGAAGTTGATTTAATTGATGTTGAAATGGTTGAGTTTTGTAATTAATATTTTCCTTTAGGGTTGTGTGGATGAGTGTGGATTATTTTTCAGATCTAGTAAGGTCTCTTTTACAACAGTATGATCTCTATTTCCATGAATAGTCACGTCCTCAGAGTAGAAGTGTGGTTCTCCTTTATTTTCAACAAAGTGGTGAATTATTAGATTTTATGAAGAATTGAGTGAATGAATTCCTTTTAGTCTTAGTGGATTTGAATGCTACTGTATCACATTAGTTGCATATGCATTTAGTTCTTCTTACTAGCACTAGAAGGAAATTGTGTCCTGCATATACTTGTGTGTAGTCTTGAAATAAAAATATGTTCCTGGATTGACATTTAATGTGAGTACTAGTTTGGTGTCTTAGCAGAGCATTATTCATGGTGTTTTCCATGGTAATATGAACATGGTATTCCAAGCAAGACTTTTTAAAATGATACTATTTGAACCAAATTAAGGAACAAGGTAATTATGTTTTACAATTTATGGTTGTCATTTATTGAATATTGTGTCTGAATTATCATTATCATTAGCTTTATCTTATTTATGAATATTTTTCTAATTAGCATACTATGTTGTAAATGTACATTGATCATGGGAAATGTATTGATAAAGTGCATGTAATCTAATATACTATTCATATATATATTTTGATCAATGTTTACCGATGTTCTAATCCATCTTAACTTTGATTGTTTGTAGGATTCCACATCACATAGTCATGGCCATCACAATGATAACTATTGTGATGATCCTAACCCTTTCTATTCTATTGTAGAAAGGTTAGGTTTTAGGAAGAAGAATTTAAAATTTTGATGGTTGATACTTATGAAAAAGTATAGAAAGACAAACATACTTGATTGGAAAAATCAATAAGTACATTTATGAAAATTTGAAAATTGATTCAATCACCTGCTTTAATGTATAAACCATATGATTATTGATGAATTAAAGTACCTAACATAAAGTTATTTTATTTATAGGTTTTCTTGAGATTGGATGCCACAAGGATAGGGAGTAGGACAATTGAAATTTGCATCTATTGTTGGTGCCTTTACTCATGGTGGTGATGCTAGTGCCCCTACTCAGGGTATGTTGTTGATGCCTAGTCTACTATTTCACCTAGTACTATTCCAACCTCTACTCTTGTTCCTTTTTATAACCCTAATAAAGTACTTGGAACTAGGATAGTTGTCCAATTGAGCCACTAAATAGCACCTAAATAGGTATTCCACCCATAACAACTAAGAAAACCACTAGTGTAACCCCGAAGAAGTTCGCTGATATTGTTACCACCTACAAGAAAACATGGACGTCAAAGGAAGTCCAAAGAGGGGTTACCAATTTAGTATAAATGCTTAGGTACAATCAGAAAGAATCCCATGATCCAATCTCCGCAAACTTCAACAAATTCCTCAATAGAAGTTAGGGCCAACCTTTTTCCATCATCGATAAACACTCCACCCAATATATCGCAATGTCCCACTTTTATATATTCAGTACCTAGCACAAGGAGAGGTCATAGACCTCACCTAAGAAGAACTATCTAGATTTCCTTCAGTTGGAACAAAAACCATAATGGTCTCAGAGAACATGACTAGAGGATAGAAACCTCAGGAATAGGAGAAATAGTGGACAAAGCCACCTACTATGAAACAAATTACAAAGACAAAATCACAATAGGAACCAATTTTATAGAAGATACAACTGATTGTAGGATAGGATGATCAAGATCCTAGGAGGACCTTGCTAGTGACGTGAACCAATCAAATGATGATAAGGGAATAAAGAATAAAGAAGAAGGAGATAAAAAATAACAATAAATAGATGAAAAATGGAATATATGCCACCAAAAATAGTTAATGAATAGGCACAACCAATACTATCAACCTCGAGATCAAAAAATAAACAAGGTGTAGCACCGCCATATTTCTCATTTCCTAGTTGGGTCAAGACAAACAATAGTAGTTACTAGTCATGTAATAATGTCAAAGGAAATTTTACATTTCCTAGTACCATTTTCTAGAGGTAAAGGAGTGGATACACATGAAGGTCAATGCACTAAAGGAAACCGATCTTACTGATGCGTCTAACAAACAACAAACCACCCCAAGCATGCCACAATCTCTAGCAAGGATGGACACAATGATAATATTGTATTCCATATTTCTCAGTCATTTAACATAATCCAGGTTCAAACCGAAGATTTTCTATGGCAACATTTAATTTTATGGAATGAAATAGGGAACAAGATAACCCTAGTAGAATGACCTCTATGAAATGAGCATAGAGAACATGATTCTACATATTCATCTTGATGACTCCAGTAATGAAACATAGGATCCATGCAGAGAAAAGGAAGCTATAAGACTAGGTTAAATCAATTAGGGACCAATTCATTCTCAGGTGGCCAACAATTCAAGAAGAGGACCCATTTATTGAATAAATTCCAATTGATGCCCCATTCCAACACATATTGGACTAGTTGTTGCAAGTGGTCCAAAAAATTAAGAAGGGGAATGAATAAATGAACATGAAATGGGATACATACTTCTTGGTGGAGAAACACAATATGAACCGGATGTTGTAAAGTTTGAATCCTAAAACAACCCTCATAAAATGTGTTCAGGAACAATTATAGGAAATAGCCAACCAATCCCAAGAGGTTGTGGTTAGGACTCAAAATTGGATGCAGACAATTAAACAATACAAGCACCTCAATGATCCATTTAGGAAAAAAATAACAAGTTCCAATAGGATACTAAGTAGAATGTTCATCCCCTAGTTTGGGAGGAAACTTTGAGGGACCTACAAAAGGTGGATGAGGAACTCAACCAACTCTACCACATAAGTAGATTAGTTTATTCCTAGTTGCAATATCCTAGATCGAAACAATCAGAGTTGGTAGAGATTGAAGAAACTCAACCATGCACACTAGATCCTGTCTTGGCTAATGTCTATCTTGTAGGATTAAACATCCTAGTTAGCAAGTGGTCCAAGCAGGTCAAATAATTCACCAAATTTTGAGCTAACGTTTTGGAAGTGGTCCCTAAGTTGGGTCCCTTGTTTCAAAAGGACATACTCTCTAGGGTGAAAGAAGATGAAGAAGTCGTGTCAAGAAAAGTTGGTAGGAGTTGACTAGATGGAAAAGACTAACAATTATGGTTCGGGTTTGTTAGGACCCTCTTTTTTTTTTTTTTCAAAGTTTTGGGTTTTGTTCGGGACAATGAAAATGATAGAATGACACAAGAATAACTAGTAGAGCCAAAGTAAGTGGTACCATGTAGCAACAAGACCATTGGACACAAAGAAGGATGCAAGTAGGATATATTGAAAGTAGAAAGGATTCGAGACAATTGAGGAATAGGTGGGAATAGGAGAGCGCCACTTGGTAAAGGAAGTGAATAAGAAAATTGGGATTCAATCAGGCCAGGTTAAGTGGAAATACAAAGGTGTTGGCCAATTTTTGCATGCACCTTCTTATCGTTAGGTGGTTTATATAATGTAAAGGATTAATCTTGAGGATGATGATGATAGTTGGAGAATGTTTAATCTATATAACCAATTGTAATAGTTCGCAATGTACTAGATTTTTTTGCCCAGTAATGAAATAAGAACCCCCCTTAAAAAAATGATTACCCTTTGTATATATGGTGATGTTGTGTGTGTGTGTGTGTGTATGTCATAGTGTTTGTTACGGAGAAAAACTTCCTATGGCTCGGGGTATACCACAATAGACAGATGACTACTTGAAATCAACTCAATTCTCAATACAATGCTATATAAATGAAAATGCTAAGATGTGGATAAATGACCAACCTTAAACTGGATGTTCGAAGTAGATCCCTGTTGAGCTTTCCAATCTCTACACTTGAACCTGCAGCTTAGTCTCAACAACAAATGCAAGCAAGTGCATATAATATGTGAAAGATATTAGCATAAACAATAGCATGGTTCATGATATAATAAACAAATGTACCCAATGTTAATTAACCATTCACAACATCAATTGGACGAGAAAATGAGTATTTCTATTAATGAAACAAGAAGTACATGATACAACCTCTTGCCAACAACTCATCTGAACCGAGAACTAGGTCCCTCCACTTGTGTCTCCACCACTTCAATCCCCCATGCAATGACTAACTAAAACTATGAAGGAGTTTGGTAGGTGAACATAATAGGTTCACAACAACTAGGATCAATGGATTTAGACTCAATCTATGGCAAAAATCCAATAGAGTTTCGATGCTCTCTCTTTCTCCTCCTTCCATGTACCATAAGAGCTCAATATATAGCCTTCCAAAGGTAGGTGAAACGTCGAATCGAGTTGTTTCGGGATACATGGAGGGCCAAAGGTCACCCTAAGACCGCTTTTTGGAGTTAAAAGTGAGTTTTTTTATTAAAATTACCATTTAACTCGATGTACGTGGGCTGTAGTGGGACAGCCTACGCATGCACAACTTGTAGCAAAGCAGCTCGCGTATAGGAACACAAATAGGGAAAACTGGGTTCCTGAAGGGAAAGAAGTGGTTTTGAGTCTATGAAATGAATATCTGAGGCCAAATAGTATAAATGCTCACAGGGTGGCAAAATACGCTGTAATAGTGTTCAATAATGTGCTCAAATTTGTTTAAAATATATAATGAATAGTTGGTATGAATGTATTATTTGGTGTTCTATTGGTTGGGTTAATGGTGTTGCGACATTCTGGTTAATTGATGGGAAATACTAAGATAACCTAGGTAATGGTTAGTCATGACAATCATGTTTCTCAAGCCTCGTAATTTCTCCAGTCCTGGAATTGCACTTCGGGTGAGACCTTCCCTCTACGAGGGATTCAATATTCTGACTCATAGACTACAATAGACCCCTCTTCTTGTTGGACACTTATATAGACCCTCGTTTGAAATTGAGCCTATATATACCCATAGTTTCCATTTTTGTTTTTCTTGATATTTTGGATACTCATTTGGAAGGAATTTTAGTACCCTTAATTTTTGAACAATTCCTAATCTCAAGGTCTAATACAAGAATTATAGATAATGCAAATTACTAGACTGCATTCATGAAATGGAATTAGCATGAAGTATTTCCCCACATACTAGATGTATGACACTAGGAATTCCAAACATTTTTTTATTATACCTATGTACATGAGGCTAGTTCAAATTAGGATTAGGATTTTGTTGTTGTATAACATAGATATTTCATAGGTATTTGGAGGAACATTATTGTATTTGGTTTTAGGATGTTGGTTAGTTTGTTGACATTAAAGTCTTATGCTAAACTACAAAGGTGGAATTAATTGCATTGGATTAATGGTTGATAGAGTAAGTTTCTATGCACAAAAAAATTGAGTGGGATTATGTACAATCATTGTACTATGGATTACATATGTACAAGTGCAATTGAGCTATGTGTAATTTTCCTACCTACAATGAGTGAAGTAGTAAAACAAGCACACACATAGTACCATAAACATTGGGTAATTTCTTCTTCGATTTTGACATTATCATTTTACAAATTTCACTTAGCACACACACACACACATATTGTTTATTACTAGCATAGATTCATCTTAATCCTAGATTTATTAGGTACAACCAAATGAATTGAAAAATATATATATATAAACATTTTGGTGCTTAAAATATTTTTAGATTAAAATCAATTTACACTAATTTATTTTTTATTTCTTTTATACCATTTTTTTAAATTTTCTTCTTTTGACACGAGAAGTGGGACATAAATTTATTTTCATTTTAATTTATGCACGTGACATATCTTTTCCACCACATGTTGTAAAATGTATCATATTTATGATGATTTTTATTATAAAACACATGTTAAACCATTTTCAAATTTGTCTTTTGAAGTTAAATAACAACTTTGTTTTGTCTAGTTTTCATGAAATAGAACATCTACATTTCCTCAATTCTAAACTTAGTTGGTACACCAACAATTTATGCACTTACACGAGTTATTGGTATGCTAATTTAGGTAAATGCAAGTTAAGTTTGAGACATTTTTGGAAATGACATCTAAGGTTAATTTTATCTCAACCTATATATTAAACTAATATTGATTTTATCTCAACATATATCTTAAATTATTGATGATTTTGTTTCAACCTTTATCTTAAACTAATATTGATTTTATCTCAACCTATATCTTAAACTATGATTGATTTTGTCTCAACCTATATCTTAAACTTAAGTTAATGTGTTAACATTTAAGATTACGATGATCTATATATTAAATAATAATAAATTATCACATTTATAAATAGTGATTATTTTATATTTTAAATATTTAATATTTAATTTTTATATTTTTAATTCATAACATTACACACCAACATAAAATATCCCTTTCAACTAAATTATATAATGTACTTCCTCTAGTCTCATTTCAACTAAATTATATATTACGCTTTTTATCTCATTAATGTTAATGAATCTATGTAAAAAATTGCTAAGACAAAACCACGAGAACCCTAATTTGAACATATTCCCAAAAAGAAAAAAGAAAACTATGATAAAGAAATTGCCCTTATGGCCATAATCCATTTCAAAAGTGAAACATGCCATATATCTTAACAGTTTCTAAAAGGGGTATATTATATCATATTTGATCATCGTGTAAAAGGAGTAAGTTTATTTTATAATAAAAGGATTGTTAGTTTACAATATTTTTATAAAAATATAATTAAAATTTAAAAATAATTTAAGTTTCTTATAACTCAAGTTTTTTATATAAGCAAATTATGTCTAAAGATTTTGTCAAATAAAAAATTGATTGCATTGGATCCATTTCTGCCCAAGCAAATTGAATGAGATTATGTACAACCATTGTATAATGCATTATAAATGTAAAAGCTGTGTAGCGGTTTGTCAAACCATGTTTGGAAAAAAATTCTTCGATTTAATATTTATTTATTTTATTTAGTGATAATATAAATATTTGTTTTTTATTAATTATTAATATAGATTTATTTTAATTTTGGATTATTATATATCAAGGGGTTAAAAAATAGATATGTGAAAATCTTTGTTTGTTTAAATTTTTTTATGGTTAAAATCAATTTACATTATTTTTTTTATAAATATTTATTTTTTATTTTTTTTAATATATAAAATTGAATATTTATTTATTTATATTTAAATTTATGATGATGATGGTTACTAATGTTCACTAAGATCAATTTTGTTTTTTATTTTTTGTTTGTTTGTTGGAAAAGTTTTAAGAAAAACATTTCTAGATCATTATAGTTGTGGTGAGTAAAAAGGTTAGGAAGGTCATTATTGTAACAAATATTTTTAAATTGTGTTTTAATGTAGGTCTATGGAGGACATTTTATGTGAAAGTGATTTTCAACTTCAACCCTCTTAGTATCACAAAGATGACAAATTCTTTCATCCCACGGCATTTTAAGAGTTGTACAACACTTTATTTCACTATGGAGCTCATGAGAGTTTGTTCTTACTTTAGGAATGTTAATTTTTTTGTTTACTGGTTAAAATGTATTTTTTGTATTCGAGAGTAAGGTTGATCACCTCCTTATAATATCTTAATTTTCTCTTATCTTCTAATAATTCTGACTTACTTAACTTCTAACCCACGCACACTTCGGATCTTCTGATATTAGTTTCGTTGTGCGTTGTTTTCGTATGTAAACAAATTACTATCATTGTGCTGTATACATCACTTGACTTCTCATTCCTCTCAATTCTACACTTATGATTATGTCTTACATCATGTACTATGTGCTTTTTTATTCTGCAGTCTACGCCAAGATATGCTTTGTCGATTTGCTACTGCGCAATTGCACTCACCAACTAATACTGTGCTTTCAATTGATAGTTTGTTGCTCTGAGATAAAGCATCAATAACAGATGGAATTGTGCACTTACTAATGTGTCTATTCTGTTTAAGTGCCACACTCTTTTAGACAATATGTGATATGTTGTGCATCAAATGATTTATCCTTTCAGTTTAACGCACTTGTGTCAGATCATCTTCATCATGACGCGCTTGCCGGATCCTACTGTTGCTCCGCCATTGCGCATCAGATGGACTTCTCAACTTCGCACACTTAACTTCAGTCTTTGTGCATCAGCTTGACATCTTTGCATCACCTGATATACTTTGGTTCTGTCTCTGCGCTTCTGTCTTATTTATAACATCTGTGACTATCTATATGTTTATATGTAATTTCATCATTTAATATTCATCATGTTGTGCATACTTCAATAGTTCTTCCTTTCAGTATTTGTGCAATTGTCACAGATCTATAGCATCATTCTGCGCACCATCAGTTGTATCATTCCTATGTCTATGCGCACTTGGATCCTCGCTAGATCATGTTGTTATGTCCTCAAGCCCTTGATGCCCCGAATATAAATCTATATTTTCCAATTGAAGTTCTACAATCTCGCCATTGATCTTACTTAAAATTCCAAACTTTCATCTCTATTTATACATGTCCTACAGGGATTGTATGTCCACAAATTGGTTGTAGCATGCCTTCTTCCATACTTCACGGATTGTGCTTTTTCCACTTGTCATCATATGTGCTGCTGATGTGTTATCCTGTGTGGGTCTTGCACATTCATGATCCATGACTTGGTGGGACTTACACCTTAGTGGTGTACTTCTTGCACTCTTGATGTACCATTGCTTTGAGGTATGTGCTCATCCTTGCTCTTCAACTTGATGAGTCTTTGACCTTTGTCGTACCATCCCTTATGGGTATTGTGCATTGTTGTATCAATGCTCTACAGAATTGTGCATGAACAAACTTCAACTGCTGCACCCTTCTTGGAACTTGTGCACCCTTTACTAATTGAAATCATCTTATGATTATCAATACTTGCGCGCTTTCAGGATTGTCCAAGCATAATCTATTTGTACTCCCGATCCTTGAACAAGCAATGCTTGCACATTCCAAGATATTCTTTCAACATGCTTTCACACTTGTACCTTTGGTTAACCAACTCCTTGGTCGATGCTTGTGCACATGTTCCTTTGTCCAACCAATTCTTTGACTGCTACCTTGAGTGGCTATGACTTGGTGGACTTGACTTCTGCGCTGGTACCACATGTAGTAGGATACATTGCTTATGTGCTTCTTTGAACTGGATCTGCATGATGTTCCTTCCTTATGTGCTTCTTTGTCATGTCCCCAATTTTGGCTCATTTAGTTCTCATGGGTAAAGGGGAAAAAATAACCCCTAAGGAGATAAATTTATTTCATCTTTGTATACTTAGAATAAAATTTATCCTAAGTCTAGTAATAACAATAATTTTATTTTATTTTATGAATAATTATTCCTAAATATTGAGAAAGTGGGCCAAGAGGGTGCCCTCATGAGGATAAGGTTGCTAAAATAGAACTGGAGGAAAGAAAATAACAAAAGAGGAAAAGCAGGGAAGGTGTAAGGAGATGTCAAAAGCAGAAATGTGGAAACATCTAGAAAAAGCTAAGGAGGGCACAGTTTCTAAAAGGGAGCTCAATTTACAAAGCAGGAAACATATTGAGACAAAGGGGGCACAGTTTCTAAAGGAAAGAAAAGCATGTAAGGAAAAATCAAGGCAAGTATATCCACTCATAGGTGGCCCATGTGGAAGGGTTCTCACAGGTCACCAAGATATTCAACTTGCTCAACAGGTCACCCTAAAATTCCATAAAAGAATGATTCCAATTCCAATTCACATCTTTTGACCATTTTGTAATTGAATGTGAGAGCTTTAGCTTCTCTTGTTGAGTGATGTGTCTCAACCTTGCTTTAGGTGATGCTCCCCTTAGCCATTATTGTTCCAGTATCTCTTCCACTCTCTCTTAAAAGTATTGAAGACTATTGTACAACCATTGAATATCATCTTGCGGCCACGTATATTTTGATGTGTAGGTCATGGATTCCATTCAAGCTGATTTGAGAGTCAGAAGAATGAATATCAAGCATCCAATTCGAAATCTCTACTCATTCCCTTCATTCAGTGGGAACAATGTGGAAGGTCCGAAATGGATCTTCTCGGTTCAACACTTCTGAGAACTTCTGGGTTGTGATAATTGTTCCATTGCTTCCAGAGGGTTGTTTCCAGTAAGAAACTCCTTTTTTCTTGTTGAAAAAGGTGTTGGAATGACCAAGATAGAACCATTCTCACCAGAGCCAAGGTTTCAATGTTAAGGAGCGCATTTGTGAAGTTTCAATTGATGAATATGCCCCTGAGAAGATCATGAAGTTCAATGAGACCTCATATACAGATATTAAACCTTTTATCAGTCATATATTAGATCCATTGCATAACTCCATCTTCTCCTCCTCCTCCCATACTATTTCTCTCAGTGTGTAAGAATTCTCTAACATTGGAGATTTCCTGGAGTTCTGAATGTAATAATTTATATAATATCTGCTCAGGACCTACATCTTAGACCTGATTCTATTAATTAACTTTTATCAGAACCCTCACATGCTTCATAATTGATTTTTGTAAGACTTTAAGGAAATTTGGAACAAGTAATTCAAAGACTAGCTCATTATGCACTTTTATTTAACTAGTTTTACCATTTCTGCAATTCATGACTAAGTATGAATATGTTTTATGATATGAAGGTCATTTGAGGACCCTAAGACACTAATGAAGCTATTCCAACCCTTTTCCCAAGGATTCGAATATTCCTAAGCCTATTTGGAAGAGCTTGGAAATCCACTAGTTGAGTAGTCCTAACTAGCGCCCTTGACTCTTTTTCTCCCAAACACCCCCAGATCCTCCCAAATTATCAGAATATTTTGTCCACTTCCTTATTAGAGTGCTAAGGACTGATATTCACCATTTGGTTGCATTCAATTGTAAATACTAAGTTTAGTTTGCATATGCTGGTGTGCCTAGGAAGCATTGGAGTAGACTTCAGCTTGGCTGATGCTCGAAACATAAATGGCCCCAGTACTTTGTGCATAGGAATCAGAGTTGGCCCTGTCCTTGAAATGTTTTTTTTTCTTCACACATCCCCATACATTTGGCAGAACCTTAATATCCCAAATCCTTAATCCTGGAGTCATTTAATTGTGCCTTCGACCAGTTCTTTTCTAACTAGTTTTGTAACTAGTTTTATGCTTGTCAAAATTGTGTTTTAAAGATTAAAATTTTGCATAATCTCAACTCCAACATGATCATGGATATTAAAGTGGTATCAGAGCACTTTCCTTGGCTCATCCTATGGAAATTAATTCTCATTGGAAGATATCTCATAAGTGTTTTCAAGTTGCAATTGTGGAAGCAGTGACAGACATGGAATATGAATGCTTTGAGTTGTATGAGGAAGAAGAAATTATTTACATTGATGGAGGATTACCCAGATATGAGGATGGTTAAATTTTTAACCATATGTATATATACCAATGGGTTGAACCATCGATGGAAAAACCTAAGAAATATTTGATAGAAATGATAACTGCAATTGAAAACTTGCCCCACCACTACCAGGAGTATCTAGCCTTAGGGAAAGAGATTGGTAAGGCCATTTATTTCAAAGATTTTTTTTACTGTAGATTTGGATTTGAGATCAAGGATGTATATTTGGACTCAATAAAGAGTAGAAAACCACCCATGGAGAAACCAAGTTGTTCTACCTCCGTGAGTAAAGAAGAAGGAAGAAAAAATCAGCCAACTGCATCTTCTAGCATCATGAGATTGTTTGGGTTTTCTTCAATCAGATCTTCCAAAGGAGGTAAGCATGAATAATCCATCACCAGTTCTGCTAAGGATTGGAAAATTATGGACCAGAGAGTAGCTACTAATGTGTGCTAAGAAGAGGAATCTACTAATGGTTTCTCAAATTCTGAAAAAGCATCTACTGATGGATGTTGTGAAGAGGTACCTATTGATGGGTGCCTAATTTTTGAGGAGACATCTTTTGATGGATGTCCATCTCTCTATGTGGGTGACATAGAGGTACCATTTGACGAGATTGCTGCAAGTTCAATTTTACCTAATACTAAAGAAGATGAAGTCCTTGCTGTCGAAGAAGAAGTCACAGGATCGATCTCACTATCACCACATGAGCTTGAAGAGATTGATCCATTGGGAGATGATGAGGAGGTTGATTCTCAACCTTTCCCTCTTGAAAGGCCACTCAAGATGAATGAAAGAAGTATCAAGGAGGATTTATACATTCTCCATGACAAACATGTTTCAGTGTCACAATCTTGTTGGAGATCTGCTTCATTGGAAGATTCATCTTTCCTTGAAGCCATGGAGAATATTCAGAGAGCAATGTCCACAATCCAAGGTAAATTTTCAGATATGCTTTCTGACATAAATTATTTACATGAGCTTGTGCATATGTTTCATGGAGCACACTTGAAGGATGATGAAGAGATCTACAAGAACAATGATGAAATGATGGCCACCCAAGATTCTTTGAGAAGCACTCAAAGTTCCCTCTTAGAATCCATGAACCAGATAGAGCAACTTCATCAAAAGTTGCAAATATCACTCATACCAGTCAGCCAGTATCCTAGGATTGGTTGTATTTAGAGTTATATGGATGAACCTCATGAAATGGTGGTTCATGAGGTACATGTTGACATACATGTGCTTGAGGAAATTTTAGATGCAGATGAAGAGTTCCAAGCAGATATAGTTTCCCATAATGAAATTGAGCTTCTTCCTGGAGTGAGCCATTCATCCATTGAGGAATCAAAAGAGCTCATGTTTGGTGGAATGCATATATTAGTTTGGTGGATGAGGTTTGCATAGAGGATATTTTGGTCCATGATAACACATTAGACCCTTCTACTTCTTCCATGACATTTGAGGATGAAGTTTGGGTTAATAATTTTTTTTTGATGGTGCTTGAAAAGTAGCAGAAGGATCCCACATTTAGTTCAGTTTATTTAATGGAAAAACCATTTCCTACCTAGCAGATGCAGAGGCATCTCATGCCTATGTTTGAAGCCACATCCCATAAATATGCAGGAGGATCCCATTTGACTTCATTAAGTGTGACACAACATGGTTGCAAGCATCCTTTGACCAGTGGCAGAAAGTTGAGCCATTGGAAATTTTCACATGGGGAAGCATCTTGCTTTCCACTTGGACCTTTGGTTCGGAATGTCTCTTGTTTTCCTATTTGGGAGAAAAGACACATGAGTAATAGTCATGCTTTAATTAATGGAGAGTTATTTGATACATTTTACACCTTCAGTGAGCAGCATGGGAATCCATGGAATGTTGATGGTGCCTACCCTTTTGGTGATTGGACATGGGAGCTTCACCCTTGTCATTTGGACAAAAATGTTTTGATATTTGGTACTTGTGTGCATTGGGCACATGGATTACAATATGATTTACATGTGCTTGGAGAGTTTGGAGTTAAGCAAGATGAAGGCCAAGAACTTGTTCATTTCCAGAAAGATTATAAGTTTCCTCATGGAGGAAGCTACATAATTTTGGAGGAGACACATGATTTCCTTCCGGTGGAGCCAACCACAAGATTGATGGATGATGGTTTCCAATATTTGGTTCACTTTCCTTCACCCCATATACATATGGGAGCCAACACACATAGGGATGAATTTTGGGTAAGAGGATTTTTCCTATGGGTGCCACATGAGGAGTAGGAGGCTCCCACATATTCCATTAATGACTTCAAATTCAATCCATGTGGCTTGACAAGTGTACCATTCCCTTTACAACTTGATGAGCAGCAACAAAGACATCTATCTAATGTCTCCATCATGCATAATGTTGCACTCAATTGGAGTGTTTTTTCATCCATTGATTGGGTGAATGGATACATATTGGAGCTAAGCACCCCCAAGGGTGAGTTTTCTCGCTGCATCAACGGAGAGTTGAATGACACATCATATTTTTTTTCCGAGAAGTTGCAAGGGAATCTATGCTTTTTGGATGATGCCTTGAAGACATGGGATTTTCACTTATGTCAATTTGCTAGCGGAGATATGAGTCTATGTGTTGGTTTGCATATGGAGCATAGGGAGTTCCATACTTAGCTGGAGGGACTCTTTGAGGTACAATTTTGCATTGGAACTGATAAAATTTCAGTATGGTGGAGTAACCTAGACATCCTCCATGATGATATTCTCTTCATGCTAATATTGATGTTTGGAAGAATGCAACTGAGACAGTGGGACCCTGTAATTATTTGGAATGACAGTTTTCCACAAGTCACCATGCCATTGGGATACGTGCAACATAAAAAATGGGATCCATGCAACATAAACAATGGGATCCATGCATTCTTCTCAGTTATCTTAGTTGGGTTGAAAATTTTGTTAAAAAGGATTTAGTCATTGGTAGAATGACTATAATTAGAGTGGTGCAGCAGAAACATGGTGGACTTTTGGCTAGAGTGGAAGTTGGTTTCTTGCTTGAGGACAAGCAAGCTTGGGATGGGAGGATTGTCATGTCCCCAATTTTGGTTCATTTAGTTCTTATGGGTGAAGGGGAAAAAATAACCCCTAAGGAGATAAATTTATTTCATCTTTGTATACTTAGAATACAAATTATCCTAAGTCTATTTTAAAAAATAATTTTATTTAATTTTAATTATTTTTATGAATAATTATTCCTAAATATTGAAAAAGTGGGCCAAGAGGGTGCCCTCATGAGGATAAGGTTGCTAAAATACAACTGGAGGCAAGAAAATAGCAAAAGAGGAAACGTAGGGAAGGTGTAAGAAGATGCCAAAAGCAAAAAAATGGAAACATCTATAAAACGCTAAGGAGGGCGTGGTTTCTAAAAGGGAGCTCAATTTACAAAGAAGGAAACATTAATAAAGTAGGAAACATATTGAGACAAAGGGGGCGCAGTTTATAAAGGAAAGAAAATCTTGTAATGCAAAAGCAAGGCAAGATATCCACTCATGGGTGGCCCATGTGGAAGGGTTCTCACAGGTCACCAAGCTATTCAACTTGCTCAACAGGTCACCCTAAAATTCTATAAGAGAATGATTCCAACTCCAATTCACATCTTTTGACCATTTTGTAATTGAATGTGAGAGCTTTAGCTTCTCTTGTTGAGTGATGTGCCTCAACCTTGCTTTAGGTGATGCTCCCCTTAGCCATTATTGTTCTAGTATCTCTTCCACTCTATATTACATGTATTGAATACTATTGTACAACCATTGAATATCATCTTGAAGCCACGTATATTTTGATGTGCAAGTCCTAAAGTCCATTCAAGCTGATTTGAGAGTCAGAAGAATGAATATCAAGCATCCAATGTGAAATATCTACTCATTCCCTTCATTCAGTGAGAACAATGTGGAAGGGCCAAAATGGATCTTTTGGGTTTAGAAATTATGAGCACTTATGGGTTTTGAGACCTATTCCATTGCATCCATAGGGTCATTTCCAGTAATAAATGACTTTTTTCTTGTTGAAAAAGGTGTCAGAATGACCAAGATACAACCATTCTCACCAGAGCCAAGGTTTCAATGTTAAGGAGCGCACGTGTGAAGTTTCAGTTGAGGAATGCACCCCTGAGCAGCTCATGAAGTTAAGTGAGACATCATATACATACATCATACCTTTTATCAGTCATATATCAGATCCATTGCAAAAATTCATCTTCTTCTCCTCCTCCCATACTCTTTCTCTCAGTGTGTAAGAATTCTCTAGCATTAGAGACTCCCTGAAGTTCTGAATGTAATAATTTATCTAATATCTGCTCAAGAAATCCATTTTCAACCTTCTTATTTTTATTAAATTTTATCAGAACCCTCACATGATTCAGAACTTGTTTTTGTAAGCCTTTAAGGCAATTTGGAACAAGTAATTCAAAGACTAGCTCATTATGCACTTTTATTTAACTAGTTTTACCATATCCGCAATTCATGACTAAGTATGAGTCATTTTTCTGATATGAAGGTCATTTTAGGATCCTAAGACACTAATGAAGCTATTCCAACCATTTTCCCGAGGATTCAAATATTCGTAAGCCTATTTGGAAGAGCTTGGAAATCCACTAATTGAGCAGTCCTAACTAGCGCCCTTGGCTCTTTTGCTCCCAAACACTCCTAGATCCTCCCAAATTATCATAATATTTTGTCCACTTCCTATTTAGAGTTCTAAGTACTGATATTCACCATATTCACCATTTGGTTGCATTCAGTTGTAAACAATGAGTTTAGTTTGCATATGCTGGTGCGCCCATGAAGCATTGGAGTAGACTTCAGCCTGGATGATGCTCGAAACATAAATGGCATTAGTAATTTTTTCATAGGAATTCGTGTTAGCCATGTCCTTTACATGTTTTTTTGCTGCACACATCCCCATACATTTGGCAGAACCTTAATATCCCAAATCCTTAATCCTGGAGTAATTTAGTTGTGCCCTCGACCAGTTCTTTTCTAACTAGTTTTTTGCTTGTCAAAATTGTGTTGCAAAGCTTAAAAATTTGCATAATCTCAACTCCAACATGATCATGGATATTACCTTCTTCATACTAATCATGCATGATGTATCCTTAGACACACATGTTCAGACTGGATGCAACTTCTATATATACTTATTCACACTAGCATCCATGTCTTTCACCATCTTGTGCATATACTTCTTCAAAGTGGATTCCATATACTTATTTAAGCTGGCATAGGAATGATGTATCCACTTTGACATCAGTCAATATCAATGACTCAAACTGAATCAATTGAAATCCTCTTTGACATTAGTTGACATCAATGACAACCAAAGTTCAACAATCTCTCCCTTTGGCATTGATGTCAACACCTTATGAAGCTCTGTATGATATTCTCTGAACTGTATGCTTCATTTGAACTTAGTCTCATTGCTCCCCGTGTGTATATGCTCCCCCTGAGTACTTTGTGCTTTTGAATTTTGTGCTTCCTACTGTTAGAACGTCTTCTACTTTCAACAACTTCTACATAGACAACATGTACCATCATCTTCATGCCATTTCTCCAAATGATCTACTTCACACTCTTTCACATCTACGATGTACTTCACGCTCTTTCACATCTGATGTATCTTCATAGTATATTGTATCTTCAATAGTCTACTTTATGCTCTTTCACATCTTCTATATCAGCTTCGTACATACTCTTCAATTGTTTTTGTGTTGGTTCTTCTCTGCTAATGTTCATCTAGCTTTATGCATTTCTCCTAGATGTTCTGTCAGCTTCATGCTTTCCCCCCCCTTTGAAATCAATTGAAAAGAGGTGCAATTACTTGCACAATGTAGTTTCTGATTTTGTTTTACTTTGTGCCGACCTCTATCTCAACTATTTTCAGGGACGACTCCCCTTGTATTCATGCTTCATTTCTTTGTTGTTATTTTGCAATGATATCCCTTCATAATTATCTTTGATTTCTTTCTTGATATAGATGTTACATTATTCCATCTTGATCTCTTGTTCCTATCACCATACTCCATCATTCTTTGTTCAATGATTCATGAAGATTTTCTTTCGTGCCAACTTCGTAGTACCAAAATCAGTCCTTTACTAGTTTTGCAATATATTTTATGCGCCTAACTACTTCATTTATCACATTTACTGCACTGTCTCCTTGCCTTGTCACATTTATTATTGCCACATCCCTTTCCAAGACAATCAAAGATTTGGCACATTTATCCATTCATTGGCCAACTCGACATAAAAGCGGTCATGACACACAATTCATGTGGCAATATGACATGTCACTTCCGTACTTAGACCTTTAGGGGCAACATTATCCATCGCATGGTGTAATGAATTGAATTTCCACCTTTTTGTACTGTTTCCAAAATTCATTAATTCTAGAATTTAGTTTTGGTAACTCCACCACCTTCTTCGGCTTGCTCGATATTGAATGCATATCTCATCAAATTAATTTCATGCATGCGAAAGTATTCCATCCAACTCTATAAGAGTTCCATGAAAAATGCTTGGTTCATCACTGTTATCACCTCTGCAATCCTGTGTCGTGTTGGTTCTTTTCCTTCCTATCGATGGCCTCCTTCTATTACACAATGAGCAATTCACTTGAGAATGTATGCCTTGTTGTTTAGAATTATCAAACTGGGTTCACATGCTTGAGAGTCTATATGGCTGCATGGCAACGCCGGATGGAGAATGTTGAGTACCAATACCAGTATGCTCAGCCACAGGTGTACCTCATTAAGTTTTAGCAAATGACCTGCTGAGTCATAGGGTTGACAATCTGGAGCACCAGCAACAACTGATCTTAGATGAATTGTCCCTACTTTGGCCTCAACATGATGAACCATCATCATAAAAAATTATGTAGCTTCTTCCCGTGCATCCTTCTTTGGAGTGTATTGCTCTGGTGCTGGTGGATTTGGAGCTTCGTCTTATGAACCAACTAGACATAGCAATTGACCTCGAGTTGCGATTGTAGAATTCCTTGGCACGTTTCAATTTTTCCATACATACTCATCTTCTTGTATACGCCATTTTTGGCGTCGACACAAAGTCTTGAATCATGCATTTTGTAATCATACCCATTTTTGAATATCATGAAAAGATCAATTTTGCGCAGTCACATGTCTTTCAACAATGTTTGTTTCTTCATTCAACGATTTTTCTTTTTGCATCTTTATTACTAAATTCAAACAAATACTATGTTCTATATTGTATCACTTGCAAGACAACTCATTAGTAACTTAATGCATGCATCTATCTATACTTTTCTGTGACATTACCAACTTAACATAAAACTGCGTGCAACCATAATGAATTATGTGACATTCTAACAACACACCTAACTAACATCCCCTTGAATTCCTTAAGATACATCATGTTGAACTCAAGGGTCTCACTTAATCCTTATAGGATTATTTAGAGAGGCAGCAATTGCTTATTGCATTAGATGCACCTAGATTGTCTACATTTTCTACACACTTCTGAGGAGATTTCCTTACCCAAGTCTTGTTGTGCACACTTCTGTTTTGATTATGCACCAGATATTTTTTACTGCAGTCCTTTTGAATGCAATTTCCTTTGTGCAATAAATCTTCATCTGGATAGTTTACTGCTTTTCAACAGTACATGGCCTTATGTCCAAAACCATCACATGCATAGCATCTCACAGTTTGACAATATTTTGCAATATGACCAAAATGATTGCATCTTGCACACTTTACCCTATTAATCCTTCTTGTTAGAAAAAGCAGGATCACAGAGAAATAAAAATAAACAAGATGCAAATATAAATCACATAAAACACATTACAAGAGAGACACCAATATAACGTGGTTCACCCAAGATGGGCTACGTACACACAGAAATTGATCTGGGTCATGTCCAGGAAGCATGAGGGGGACAACAGTTTGACTAAATGAGTCAGATCTGTTATGGCAGAAGCTTAATAAACAGAATGAGCAAAAGCAGGAAAACACTACATAGATAAGCACAAATACGCATAGACAATATGCAGGAATGCGAACTGATCTTCTATTACTTGTAAACAGATAGATTGATTGATGTTACAATATTATACATGCTTATATAGAATTTTGAGATGCTTGGGTGCATGCCCATTACATTCAGTTACAAAGAAGAAGTTAGAACGGTTCAATAGTTCAACCGTTACAGTCGACTGGAAGACATAGAGACAGTTTATTGAAGTTTGACAGTTGCTGGTCGCATGTTGACACTGCATGTCAATGTCGTTAACTATGAGGTTACTGAACATGTGGAAGGTGCGGAGTGTGTCGTAGTATGTTGAAGTCGAGACTCGTTGGAGCTGTGTCAAAATCAGAACCTGTTGAAGTTGTTGAGGTTGTCAAAGTCACGTCAAGTCAGAACTTTTCAAAGTTGTATTGACATCGATGACTTGTCGTAGTCGATGTTAGCATTCGACAACAATGCCAACTGTGATATGGATCACACCTCCTTCATTAAGAAACAATGGTCTCCATTGTCTGCTTGTGAAGGTGAGGAAACTTGTCGGTTATTTCAATAACAGAGTACCACTTTCCTTGAGATGGGAGTTAGCCATCTTTGAAAACCTGAAACAAGGGAATTGTGTTCATCCTTGTAAGGCGTACTCGTCGTCCCACAATGGTGTCGCAAGGAAGAGGCTCCTGAACATCTAGATGGATGTCGGGTTCTGCTGTCGGTAATTCGTTTTGTTCCAACAAGGGTGCATGGTATGGTCAAAGTAGATCCACGTTGAAGACTAGATGCAGACCCATGCATGCAGGAATGTCGAGCTGGAACGCGTTTTCACAAATCTATCGAAGAATACTATATAGACAATATCACAAAGGTTTTAACTTCTTGAATGGACCAGTGAAGCGCTCTTTCTTAAGATGTAGCTAGACCTCATCCCCAATTTGGAATGAATGAGAACTACGATGCTTGTCATGTCGGGCGTTAGCTTTCTCGTTTTCTCTGTGCAACATGTCCAGTGCTTGTTGATGGATGTCGCAAATTTGTTCTCAAAACTTGACTGCTTTGTCAACTTCTTTCTAGCTGTAATCGGTGTTGGAGTTTGGCTGTGTCGAGGAGCTGATCATGTCGATAGGTGCTGAGGGTTGAAATCTGTAACATATCTCAAATGGGCTCTTGCCTGTAGAGTTGTGCTGAGCACGATTGTAACTGTGTTGAATGTATGGATGACTATCATCCTGATCCGAATTTTAGGGGGCATATGGTCTAAATTCGGATGTATAATCCATAAAAGCATTAACTGGAGAGGCCACCCTCTCCCTTTTATCATAAAAGCATTAAATGGAGAGGCCACCCTCTCCCATCCATGGTATTTGGTAGAACATAGTTTTGGCTCATGGTATGGCCTCAAGACACATTGTAATAATGCTATATAAAGGCCTAGCAAGCCTTCTCATAATAACAAGTTACTCATTTGGTTTCTCTCCTATTTTCTATTGTTCATTGTGAGATTAATTAGATCTAAGTGAATTATTGGTAATTAGTTTCAGAGGTGGGGCTCCTCTTTGAGCCTCACCTCCCATTCAGTTCGTATGTTTTTGTTCATGCTTATTCTCATGCAAGATTAGTGTTTTCATGTGAATTTTATGACAGATTTGCATGCTTAATCTCCTCCCCTCTCGGCATTCAAGCCTTCCAGTTCTCAGCTCCCAAGATCCAGATCAGTGGTATCAGAGCGGGTACGCTCTCCATCGGTACAAGGGTGTTAATCATGATGCAGGTTCAACAAAGGTTCCACAGCCTCTACAACAACCTATGTTTCTCTACAAACCCTTGGCATCTCTACACTGAACACTCTCACATTCAGAAAAATTTGAATAGGTTCCATGGACTCCACAGGATGTTTCATAAGCTCTACCATAGCTCATCAGAAAGGTATTTTCATCAGCTCAAATGGGTATTTCACGGAATTTTATTTAGTTGTCCGGTTTATGAGATATCCTCATTTGAAGCAGCACATATGTGTAACCAGCATGGCCGTGCACCCTTCAAATTTGGCCTATATTTTCTCATTTCTAAAGCAACATCAGAAGGATTTTCACATATGTTTATAAATATCTCTTCAATATCTAAAATGGGTATTTCACGGAATTTCATTTCGTTTCCTGGTTTGTGAGATATGTTTGTTTGAAGTAGCACATGTTTGTACACAATGCGGTCGGACGTACACCAACTTTAAAGAAGTGCTACAGACTCCACAAAATGTCTCAGAGGCTCTACCATAACTCATTGAAAATGTCTTTCTGTCAGATAAAATGGGTATTTCGCAGTTTTTCATTTGTCTTTCTGGTTGGAGATATATCATTGATTGAAGTAACATATGTCTGCAAAATAGTGTGTGCGTGTCTCTTAAGATTCAACAAACATTTTCTCAATCTCTGGGCCACCCCAGAGCAAGCATGTTATATGGATGGAAAGGTCTCTTCGAGATCTCAAATGGGTTTTCAACGGAATTCAATTTCAATACATGCATAAAAAGAAATGAATGGATTTGCATCAAGACATCAACTGCATCAAAGATCATGAATTTTCAATTTTTAAATCTTATTGTAATCACGATTATGGGTTAACCACACAAAACCCATGGTTATGGTTCAACCACACAAAAACCACAGTTATATATTGTAATCATGGTTATGGGTCAACCACACAAAACTCACGGTTATGGGTTAACCACACAAAACTCTTCTCTTCTTTGGAAACAAGCTTGTCATTGCCACCATGGTTATGGGTCAACCACATAAAACCCACAGTTATGGGTCAACCACACAAAACCCATGGTTCTGAGTCAACCACACAAAACTCTTCTCTTTATTGGAATCAAGCTTTCCATTGTCATCATGGTTATGGGTCACCTTTGAAAGACCCACAGTTATGGGTTAGCCTCGCAAAGCCCACGGTTATGGGTCAACCACACAAAACCCTTCTCTTCATTGGTAACTAGCACATTGTAATCATAGGTCTCTTTTTAGCATGAAATGATGGGAACCATAATTTTCTAAGGGGGGAGGAATGATCCGAATTTTAGGGGGAATATGGTATAAATTCGGATGTATAAGCCATAAAAGCATTAAACGGAGAGGCCAACTTCTCCCATTTATCATAAAGCATTAAATGGAGAGGTCACCTTCTCCCATTTATCATAAAAGCATTAAATGGAGAGGCCACCCTCTCTCATCCATGGTATTTGGTAGCACATAGTTTTGGCTCATGGTATTGCCTCAAGACACATTGTAATAATGCTATATAAAGGCCTAGCAAGCCTTCTCATAATAACAAGTTACTCATTTGGTTTCTCTCCTATTTTCTATTGTTCATTGTGAGATTAATTAGATCTGAGTGAATTATTGGTAATTAGTTTCAGCGGTGGGGCTCCTCTTTGAGCCTCACCTCCCATTCAGTTCATATGTTTTTGTTCATGCTTATTCTCATGCAAGATTAGTGTTTTCATGTGAATTTTATGACAGATTTGCATGCTTATTCTCCTCCTCTCTTGGCATTCAAGCCTCCCAGCTCTCAGCTCCCAAGATTCGGATCACATCCCATGTGCGTCGATGCTTGTGGTTGTACATGCGAAGCAGTTGTACGACCAAGCGATTAACAACTTCCGTCTGGCCATTGATCTGAGGATGGAAAGCTGTCGACAATGAGAGTCGTGTGTCTAGCTATTGCTAGAGGGTCTTCCAAAATATGCTGATGAATCTGTCATCTCGGTCGGAAATAATGGTTGTGGGTAAACCAAAGTGTTTCCAAACATGTGTAAAGAAGAGCTGAGTGGTCTGTTGCGCTGTCGTGGTCTTCTTACATGGTATAAGAATGACCATCTTGGAAAATCGGTCAACTACTACTAATATTGTGTCATGCTGATGTCTAGTAGTAGGATAGCCCGTCAAGTAGTCCATAGAAATAGATTCCCATGGTCAACTAGGAACTGGTAGAGGTGTGTACAATCCCTGTCATCTATTAGGCAGTTTAGCAATGGCACAAACCATGCATGATGGAATGTACTTGTTGATGTTGGATTTAAGTGTAGGCCAAAAGAAATACTTCTATAGAATAGCAAGTGTCTTCGCTACTCCAAAGTGTCATGTAGTCTTGATGTAGTGCGCGTCCCAAATGAGTTGCTCTCGGTGCTCACTGGTCAGAACACAAAGTTGTCCAAGCTTGTATAGCAAGGTGTCTTTCAGGAAGTAGTTAGAGGTTGACAACTTGTTAGTCTGTAACTATTGATAGACTATTGAGAAGTCCCTGTCGTCCTCATACAACTGTGGCCAAGTGGTCGTGTCGTATCCTTGCATACTCATCACTGTCAAAAGGAGGGTAATGGGTGGTTGACTGAGGAAATCAGTGGCGGCCTTAGATTTATCTTTCCGATACTTAATCACCAACTGGAATTGTTGTAGGTAATTAATCCACTTGATTTGTCGGTTTGTCTGTAACTTTGATTATGTCAGAGTGAACTATAGAGGTTTGTGATCAGTGAGAATGACCGTTTCCTTGCCAAGGATGTAATGCCTCCATTGCTTGAGAGCTTGCACAATGGCGTATAGTTCTTTTTCATACATCGAGTATCTTCTAACAGTGTCATTAAAAGTCTTGGAATTAAAAGCGACTGGGTGACCCTACTGAGTGATCATTGCGCCCAAGGCATAGTCTGATGCATTCGTCTCAATCTCAAAGGGTTGATGCAAATCAGGTAACACAAGTACTGGTGCAGTGCAGAGCCTATGTTTGAGTTGTTCAAAAGCTGCTTGATGTGTTGTTGTCCATTGGAAGACAGTTTTCCCATTTCCCTTCATCAACTGATTCAAGGGCTAGGCTATGTGACTGAAGCCGAGTATGAACCGTTGATAGAAATTTGCCAAACCAAGAAAACTTCTTAGTTCTTGAATGCTTCTAGGAATGAGCCAATCTTTGAGGATCTGTACTTTGTCTGGATCGACGTGAATGCCTGCAGAGTCAATTACATACCCAAAATATTTGATGCTGGTCATTGCAAAAGAGCACTTGTCCATGTTAAGATAGAGTCAATGTTGCTGGAGAGTGTCGAGGACTTGTCGAAGATGTCCGACATGTTCTTCGCATGATCGACTAAAAATCAATATATCGTCAAGACAGACAATGACCCATTTTCTGATGAAAGGTTGAAGAATGTTATCCATATGTCACATGAAGGTCCTAGGTGCATTGGTTAAGATGAAAGGCATGACTCCATTCAAACAATCCTTCCTTGGTATTGAAAGCATTTTTCCACACATCTGAGGGCTTGATTGGAATCTGATGGTATCCCGACTTGAGGTCGAGCTTAGTAAATAATTTAGCACCTTTCAGACAGTTGATGAGCTCGTCTATCTGCGGCAGAGGGTAGTGATTCTTTACTGAAATTTTGTTGAGATCTCTGTAGTCGATGAACATGCGCCAAGTCCCGTCTTTCTTTGGATCTAGGATGATTGGAATTCCACAAGGAGAGGAGCTGGGGTGGATATGGCCTTTTCTGATTAATTCTTGGATTTGTCTATGAATCTCTTCATTTTTGAGAATGGATCTTCTGTAAACAGATGCATTAGGCAAAGAAGAACCAGGAACAAGTTCAATGGATTGTTTTACCTGACAATGCTGAGGTACTCCGTCGGGAGCTTGAAAGAGGTTCTGGAACTCATTGAGAATATGATCGACTTGCTACTTCTATTGGGAGCTGCATTGGTTGGTGACTCGACTCGTTGCTGCAGTATTCTTAGAATGTTGCATCTTGATCATGATTAATGTGAACTTCTGAGCATGATTGATGAGCTTCTTTGTCTGTTTGGAAGATATCAGTGCAACTGTTGGTGTAGATTGACGCTCTGGTATGCTGAACCATCGATTTTGGATTTTGACAATCACCTTCTGAGGTCATGACTGATAACTTCCATGCTATCCCAGAGGTAAGGTTTCCCAAACATGGTGTCGGACACGGAGAGTGGTGCCACGTCGTAGAGTACTTCATCTTCAAAAAGTTTTATGAAGTGGGTGAGCTTGCATTGTCGAGTGATTTATAGTTCTTGTCCATCCTTCATTCAACCGATGTTGTAAGGCTGAGGATGCAAAGTGGTAACAAGACCTAGTTTCTTTACGAGATCTTCTGAAACGAAGTTCTTCTGGCTACCGTTGTCCACAATCAAATGTAATGGGTTGCTCTGGACCCATATCCGTGTATGGAACAGACGTTCTCGTTCCTCCTCGTCGATGATAGTCAAGGCTGTTGGAGTGGTTGATGTCAAAAGGGTCATTGCATATGGATCAGATTCTTCCACTGTCTTGGCAAATGCATCGGAGGTCGACACTTTTGTCAAAAATGTCTTCCTAGCTTTGCATTTAGACGTATCATGCCAAGATGAGTGGTGGTAATCGCACCATTTTCTAGTCAGTGGTTGTTTGCTACGTTCCCTCTTCTGAAAAGGCTTCTTGCTGTGGTCTGGATTTGGTGGTGTCAGCTGAGAAGATTTTGACTTGTCGAAGTCGGTTGGTTCATTCTTGTCGAGTGGTCATCCTGATGTCGACTTTGTTGCAAAGCGTGCTTTCCCTTTTTTCTTGGTTTCCAGTTTTCTGGTGTAGTGGAATGCATATGCAAGCGTATTGACAATAATAAATTCCATATCCTGCTGGATGTACTGGGACAATAGGATGATGTACTTCAAAACAAGCAATTTCTCTTCTTCTTGGATGCCAAGTCTAGCCATGAGTTGGTAGAACTCACCGGTGTAACTTTTTACGATTGGTCTTTCCATTGCCTTAGCTGCTGCCACTTTTTATACTGCTGCTCGAGGTATTTGGGCGGGTAAAATTCCTTCTGGATGTGTTCGATGAATTTATCCCATGTGTCGATGGGGTCTCCGCTTTTCTCCATCTTTGTCGAGAGGTTCTCTCACCAACAGTGAACAGATGTTGACATCTTTAAGGATGAAATGGTGACATTTTCAGCTTTGGAGAGTTGATTTATAGCATAATAGGATTCCAATTGTTGTACCCAATTGTCGACGGATTTTGTGTCAATCTTACCTTCAAGATTCGGTATGTCCAAATTCATTTTCACTTTGAAGGGGCTGATTTTATCAGAGTGAGTTCTCATCAAAAATCCTCCGGATGTTGAAGTAAATCGCATGAGAATTTCGTTGAACTGGGTGGACATTTCAGTCCGTTGACGGGCCAAGGATTGCTCAATAAGCTGTGTTGTCTCGTCAACTGCATGTCTATCATCTGTTTCTTCTGTCATTTCTAGAGGTAGCATCTGCTTGGATTGATGAGATTGCGAGCGAGTTTGAACCGACATAAGTTAGGTAACTTCGAGAGAAGTGTATACGTAGAACTTAAGCACAAACAAAACTGAGTGCTCTGATAGCAATGATCCGGGTCATGTCTAGGAAGCACGAGGGGGTCAACAGTTTGACTGAATGAGTCGGCTCTGTTATGGAGGAAGCTTAATAAACAGAATGAGCTAAAGCAGGATTACGCTACACAGATAAGCACAAATATGCACAGACAATATGCAGGAATGCGAACTAATATTCTATTACTTGTAAACAGATAGATTGATTGATGTTTATAATATTATACATGCTTATATAGAATTCTGAGATGCTTGGGTTCCTTCCTGTTACGTTCAGTTACAAAGAATAAGTTAGAACAATTCAATAGTTCAACCATTAAAGTCGACTGGAAGATAGAGAGACAGTCTGTCGAAGTTTGACAGTCGCTAGTCGTATGCCAACGCTACATGTCGATGTCACGAACTGTGAGTTTGTTGAACATGTCGAAGGTGTGGAGTGTGCCACAGTATGTCAAAGTTGAGACTCCTCGGAGTTGTGTCGAATAGGAACCTGTCGAAGTTGCTGAGGTTGTCGATTTCATGTCGAGTCGAACCTTGTCAAAGTTGTATCGACATCGATGACTTGTCGCAGTCGATGTTAGCATTTGACAACAATGTCAACTGTGATATGGATAAGAAATTTCCAGTCCTTATTATTATACCATCCAACAATGAAGGGATACAACCTGCAACACATTCGCTGCAACTTCCTCTTCACTCTTTCACAGTCTCTCTTACACAATCAGAGATCTTTACAATGCTACAATACATTACCCAACCGTATTACAATGTCTTCCTTTTAAATGGGAATTAGCATGGGAAAATACCATGGGATACCCAAAACCATGGGTCCGTAATCTGTTGGCCAACAAAACAACCCAACCTGTTTTGTCTTCTGATGATATTTGATCTTTCAGAATCTTATTCAGCTCTTTCTCTTCATTTCATCATCAATATTGGACTTGTTACTTTCTTGATGTGTGCAAACCACTATAAAATCTTGGTCATGCTTCTTTCCCATTATCTTGATCAATTTGTCTTCTAGACGAGATATCTCTTTGTCCTTTTCTTCAATTTGGCTTGTCAGTATTATGATGTTCTGCACCAATTCTTTCAGAGAAGCTTTCAATGCCAATTTATCTTCCTCGAGCACTTTGACCTTGTCTTGTGAGCAAATAAGTTGCATCTCATAGTTGGTTACCTTTTCACGAACTTCTCCATCAAGAGACTCTTGAAATGGATTGTCCTCTTCCTCATACTTCGACAACTGTTCCTGCAAGGATTTATTCTTCTTTCTTGACTTCTTCAACTCATCCAGGGCACTGATTAATTCACCTTCCTAGTCAATATCTGCAGTATATTCATATTCTTCATATTGACTATCAATATTGACCTCTTCAACATGATTTGAAGGTGTAATTGTCTTTGGAGTTGTTTTGAATGATCCACTAAAGAAGTATTTGTCTAGAGACCATGGCTAGCTTTTTGCAACTAGAGTATTGTTCGAATTGCTCTTCTTCTTTTCAGCGTTGCTTTCTTCTACTACGTGAGCCATGAAAAGTACTACTTTTGTTTCTTCATCACATATGCTTCCTTCATATGCATTTATTCATTCCTTAGTGTACAGACTCTTCCTTTGTTTTGGAATCCTCCTTTTACTTTCAGGTTTTTGTTGAGATCATGCAGTCTTCCGATCATATGAACTAGATTTCTCATCGCTATCATTGTCTTCATTTTGTTTGTAATAACACTTAGAGGCATAATTACCTACTCCTCCACATATGAAGCATTTGAAGGGAAACTTGTTCTCGTACTTACCTTGTCCTCTTTTCAGCTTCCTGACAAAGTTTGATTCCTCATCTTCTAACTCATCACAACAATATTTTTCATGATCATGCTTATCTTTCCCAATGGATTTAAAAGCGGCTTCCTTTATGAGAGGATGCTCCTTCTCAGTTCTCATCTCGTATGTAATAAAAATCCCTTGATGTTAGTCCTTCATTAGATCTTCAAGATTAGATCGATCTTCTAACACAGACACCTTCGCATTAAACCTTTGAGGCAAATTTCTCAATATCTTTTGTACCATTGATTCCTCATCTAGTGTGACCCCAAGAATTTTGATAGTATTGACTATCTCGTCTATTATTAAGAAGTAAGATGTAATGTTCTTTTCATATTTAATTCTCAGTGATTCAAATTGCACAGAGTATTTATGTAGCTTTGCTTTCTTTACCTTTTTGCCGCCTTCATAAATACCTTTGAGTTTGTCCCAAAACTCCCTGGTTGATGCGTAGTGCATAACCTTGATGAATTCATCACCTGTAAAGCCACAGAGTAGAGCATTTATAGCTCTTGCGTTGCTTTCATAGATTCTCCTTTGTGCTGGATTAACTGGCACAACTGTTGGTACATCATAACTATTGACAATTGATTGCCAAACATCTGCTCCCAATGATTGCAGATAAATTTCCATACGAACCTTCCAGAAAATATAATTGGTGTCGTCAAACCTTGGTGCTCTATTAGTGGAAATACCTTCTTGCTTGTCCATATATGCGTAATGATCTATCTTCCACATGTTAATTTGTTACTGAAGACACCCGCTCTGATACCAATTGTTGGAATCATTTTAATACGGAGAGGGAGGTGAATCAATGTTTGTGCAGTTATCAATAATTTGTACCTTCTTTAACATATTAGCCTTAACTTAATATTTGATCGTTAGTTATGCATCAACATAAATAAATCATTCATATATGCACCAAGACAAAGAACATGGAACACAAGAATTTTTACGTGGAAATCCAATTGGGAGAAAACCACAGAATGCTCTTTTGTAATGAAAAGAATACATTCAAGGAAGCACAAAATTCCTATGTTTACTAGAACCAACTGGAAGGAGGCACCAACCCCTTGGTTTTACTGGAACCGACCTGAAGGAAGCACCAACTCCCTACATTTCTCCAGCACAAACTGGAAGGAGGCTACAACCCCCTTTCCCCTTGCCCCATCCTGCCGCCCAAATATTCAAGATGTAATTCTGACTTACTGAACTTCTAACCCATGCACACTTCTGATCTTCTGATATTATCAATGTTGTGTGTTTTCTTCATATGTAGAAAAATTACTGTCACTGTGTTGCATACATCACTTGAATTTTCATTCCTCTCAATTCTACACTTCTGTTGATGTTTTACATTATGTACTATCCTCTTGTTAATTATGCATTCTGCACCAAGATATGGTCTATCGATCTGCTACTGTGCAACCTCAGTCACCAACTCATATTGTTCCTTCAATTGTTAGTTTTCCTTTGAGATAAAGCATTAGTAACAGATGGAACTGCGCACTTACTAATGCGTCTATTCTGTTTAAGTTCCACAGTCTTTTAGACAATTTGTGATATGATGTGCATCAAATGATTCGTCCTTTCATTTTAACACACTTGTCTCAGATCATCCTCATCATGATGCGGTTTCTAGATCCTGTTGTTGCTCTGTCGTTGCGCATTAGATGGACTTCTCAACTTTTCACACTTCACTTCAGTCTTCATGCATCAACTTGACATCTGTGCATCACCTGATATACTTTGGTTCTGTCTGTGCTTCTGTCTTACTTACAACATCTATGATTGTATATGTGTTTACCTATAATTTGATCATTCAATATTCACGTAGTTGTGCATACTTCAATAGTTCTACCTTTTAGTATTTATGCAATCTTCACATATCTATAGCATCATTATGCACATAGTCAGCTGTATAATTCCTAAGTCTCTCCGCACTCAGATCCTCGGTAGATCATGTTGTTGTGTCCTCGAGCCCTTGATTCCCTGAATATAAATCTATATTTTCCAACTGAAGCTCTACAATCTTGCCATTGAGCTTACTTCAAATATCCAACTTGCATCTCTATTTATACATGTCTTGCATGGATCATATGTCCACAAGTTGGTTGTAGCATCCCTTCTTCCATACTTCACGGACTGTGATTTTGTCACTTGTCATCATATGCGTTGCTTATGTGTCATCATTTATGGGTCTTAAGCATTCATGATACATGACTTGGTGGGACTTACACCTTAGTGGTGTACTTCTTGCACTCTTGATGTACCATTGCTTTTAGGTATGTGCTCATCCTTTCTCTTCGACTTGATGAGTCTTTTACCTTTTCCGTACCATCTCTTATGGGTATTGCGCACTACTATCTCACTGCTTTGTAGAATTGCATGTGAAAAAACGTCAACTGTTGCATCCTTCTTGGAACTTGTATGCCCTTTACTAACTGAAACCATCTTCTGATTGGAAATACTTGCGTGCTTTTATGACTCTCTAGTCATAATTTGTTTGTACTCTTGATCCTTTACCAAGCAATGCTTACGCATTTCAGAACCTTCTTTCAACATGCTTGCACACTTGTATATTTTCTTAACCAACTCCTTGGATGCTTGTGCACATGTACCTTTTTCCATCTAATTCTTTGACTGCTACCTTGAGTGAGTATGACTTGGTGGACTTGACTTCTGTGATGGTACCACATGTAGTAGGATACATTGCTTATGTGCTTCTTTGAACTGGATCTGCATGATGTTCCTTCCTTATGTGCTTTTTTGTACTGATCATGCATGATGTATTCTTAGACACACAACTTTAGACTGGATGCAACTTTTAGATATACTTCTTCACATTGGCATCCATGTATTTCATCATCTTGCACATATACTTCTTCAAAGTGGCTTCCATATACTTCTTTAAACTGGCATAAGAATGTTGTATCCACTTTGACATCAATTGACATCAATGAATCAAACTGGATCAATTGACATCATCTTTGACATTAGTTAACATCAATAACAACCAAAGTTCATCAAATCCAACTAAAATAATGCCAACAAAATTTATTTTATCTAAAGAATTCTCCAACTTATCAATCTAAATTAAAAAAAAAAACACTAATCAACAAATAATTAATAATAATGTCATAATATATATTATAATTTAAAAAAAAATATTAACATCACAATATACTAACCCAAATGACAAAATATAAGTAAAGATAGGAACCTCATAATAAATTAATAATAATGGTCATAATATAACATATTATAATGCAAATAAAAATATTAATATCATAATATATTAATCCAAATGACAAAATATGAGTAAAGTTAGGAACCCGCACAATAGGATATGAATTAATGATAAAATAAAACATGATTGTGATAAGTGGTGGTCGAAATCTTTGTTATCTTCCAATAATAATTGTCATATAAAAACATATAAATATTATATATTAAAATTTAGGTTATTATAATTAATTTTATATCATTCCATATGCTCGGTGTGACATCATAATACTAAGCATATTGGAGGCACACTGTGCTCAAAATATAATTATTTGTATAGATGTCAATGCACATGTGACTTAAATATATGTTTGTCATGATATATCATTTATAGACTAGAATGTATGGTCGTTCGCTTATATAAAAGGACGATGACATCCACTTGCAATCATTATATAATACAAATATTAGACATGAATGTAGACCCATTCAACTAATCACAGTATGAATGAATATAAGCCAAGTTTTGCTAAGATAATACACCGTAGGCGTTCACCAACGAGAAGCGTGATCTTTCACCTCAAAAAGATTCCTCGTCTATGGATCCAATGGAATCATGCTGCGTGTTTTGCCGCTTTTGCGCATTTTGACTAGATCACGCCGACCGTCTCGTCGAAATTATTTTCATTACTTTTCCCCTTTCACGCAAACCCCCATCTGTGTCGCAACGATTTGTAGAGTTCACGTCGACTAAAAATCCTTGGATAGATTCCTCGTTTATAAATCCAATGGAATCCTGCCACGTGTTTTTCCGCTTTCGCGCACGCCGACCAGATCATGCCGATCTTATTTGCATTACTTTTCCCCTTTCACGCAAACCACCATTTGTATTGCACTGATTTGTAGACTTCAAGCTGACTAAAACGAAGTGTCCATCAATTCGACCACACAGTTAAGAGTCGACCAATTCTTAAAGGCTTTACCAACTCCACTATCGACTGTATTTTTTTTAACTAAACTGACCCGACCATTTTGACTCTCGACCATATCTTACAAATATTATCGAAAAAAAAATTACAAATTCATATCAACTGTACCAACTCGACTATCAACCATATTTTTTAAACTAAAGTCACCCAACCATTTTCATTCCCGACCATATCTTACAAATATTATCGAAAACAAAATTACAAATTCATATCAACTGTTTCATATGTCGATCATGTTTACACAGTGAGAACTTTACGGCGACCAATTTTTAAAGGCTCGACCAACTCGACAATTGACCATATTTTTTAAAAACTAAAGTGGCTCGACCATTTTGACTACCGACTCGTGTCCATCAATTCCACCACAGAGTTAATTGTCGACCAATTTTTAAAGGCTCGACCAACTCGACTATCGACCATATTTTTTTTAAACTAAAGTGACCCAACAATGTTGACTCCCAACCATATCTTACAAATATTATCGAAAACAAAATTAAATAGTTAACGGTTGACCAATTTTAAAAGGCTTGACCAACTCCAGTATCAACCATATTTTTTTAAAAACTAAAGTAAGCTGACCATTTTGAATTCTGACCTGTGTCCATCAATTGCACCACACCGTTAAAAGTTGACCAATTTTTAAAGGCTCGAGCAACTCGACTACCGACCATATTTTTTTAAAAACTAAAGTTATCCGACAGAGTTAAGAGTCAACCAGTTTTTAAAGGTTTGAGTAACTCGACTATTGACCATATTTTTTTATAAAAAAGTGACCCGACCATTTTGACTTACGACCATATGTTACAAAGTGTCCATCATTTCGATGAAATGGTTAAGAAGAGACCAATTTTTTAAGGCTCGACCAACTCGACTTTCAACCAAACTCAACAGCATTTGGGTTGATACAGTCTAAACAGGCGGTTCAGCTCTGCATGGAAAAAGCTTGCAAGATCTATACTTTTGATTATAAACTTGAGCATTCAATGACGGATTGGACATTGAACAACTTTCTATAAGGTTACCCACGTGAACATTGATTTCTTTGCGATTAATCCATCACGAAGTTATGAAATTTGCTTCAGTAGTACAAATTTCTGCCTATGGACGTATATCTGGATTTGATGGATTGGACCTACTGGATATTCGATGTTGTGGAGATACGAGAACAGATTTCAATGCAACAATGGTTAAATGTTCTTAGACACCAATGCACCGTCTTTACTCTTGATCATTTATAAAATTCGATGGGTAAAGCCTCTCTCATTCTTTTGTTCTTCGATACTGTTATTGTGACATAATCCCAGTTTTTTTCTTAGCATTCGAATCGCCTTCAGTTTGTTGCTCTTTTACAGACCAGCAACCCTATTAAGGATCCAAATATTCTTGTTTTCTATTCAAGAAAAATGTTCTCCTCTCAAACCAAAACACATTTCCCTTGCTATAATTATGTTTTTTTTTTATGTTTTTTCTTGAAAACTAGAGTCTGCTTATGTCAATTATTTACTGGTTTCAATTTGTTGCTCTTTTACAGACCAGCAACCCTGTTAAGGATCCAAAAATTCTTGTTTTCTATTAAAAAAAAAGGTTCTCCTCTTAAACCAAAACTCATTTCCCTTGCTATAATTACGCTGTTCTAAATCCTGTTTCTGTTTAATATATTCAAACAAGATTCTGCTGTCTTTTCTGATGTTTTTTCTTGAAAACTAGAATCTGTTTATGTCAATGACTTATTGGATTCAATTTGTTTCTCTTTTACAGACCAACAACCCTGTTAAGGATCCAAAGATTCTTGTTTTCTATTAAAAAAAATGGTTCTCCTCTGAAACTAAAACTCATTTCCCCTGCTATAATTATGCTGTTCTAAATCCTGTTTCTGTTTAATATATCCAAACAAGATTTTGCTGTCTTTTTTGATGTTTTTTCTTGAAAACTAGAATCTGTTTATGTCAATGACTATCTGGTTTCAATTTGTTGCTCTTTTACAGACCAACAACCCTATTAAGGATCCAAAGATTCTTGTTTTCTATTAAAAAAAAAGGTTCTCCTCTGAAACCAAAACTCATTTCCCCTGCTATAATTATGCTATTCTAAATCCTGTTTCTGTTTAATATATTCAAACAAGATTCTGTTGTCTTTTTTGATGTTTTTTATTGAAGACTAGAGTCTGTTTATGTCAATTATTTACTGGTTTCAGATGAAAGGTTACTTGACTGATATATATTGCCCTTCCAGAAAAGTACAATTCTATCTTGTTCTCACTGTTCCTGTTTAATACTTAAAATGAAGGTTCTCAAAGTAAATTTACCCAGAATTATGTTCCCTTTTTTGTTGTTTTTTGTTGGAAAGTAGCTTCTGTTTTTTTGTTGTTTTTTAGTTGTAACTTGTACTTGATCATGTACCTGATTCATTTACTTGAATGGTATATATTCATTTACTAAGTTTGGAAAATAATTTGCACTGCAACAATCTTTGTCTCCTAGAAAAGTTGGCCTTGTAGAAAAATAATCTTTTTGTCACTGTTTTTGTTTAATATTTAAAAATAAAGTTCAAAAAGCAAATTAACTAAAATTGGGCTACCCTTTTTTTTCTTTTTTCTGTTGAAAACTACAATCTGTTTTTTTTTTTTGCAAACTAGAATCTGTTTCTGTCAATGCACTGTCATTTATTTACTCCTATTTACTACTAACTTTGACAGATAATTTGCACTGCTGTAGTTTTTGTCTCCTAGAAAAGTTGCCCTTGCAGAAAAAATAATCTTTATATTAGGCATCTAGTATATGCACAATGCTATGTTGTTGTCACTGTTTCTGTTTAATATTTAAAAACAAGGTTCTAAGAGCCAATTTATCTAAAATTATTGTGTTTTTTTTGCTTTTTTGTTGTTGAAAACTACACTATTTCTACTATCTTTTTTTGTTGGAAACTAGAGTCTGTTTCTGCCAATAGATTGTCATTTATTTACTCCTATTTATTTACTGGTTTCAGACAAAGGGTTACTTCACTGGTATATATTCATTTCCTTGTGTTTACCAATATATGTTTCCTACTAGCTTAGGAAGATAATTTGCACCGCAACAATTTTTGTCTCCTATAAAAGTTCCATTCTAGGAAAATAATCCCAAAATTGAAACCAATTTCAAGCCCTTCATTTTTGTATTCTTGCCACAAATATTGCTATGTATTGCATGAAATATCAAATGATCTTTTGTCATGTTCTCCTACATCTTCTATCTTTAGAATTAATATCAATATCACACTTTTTTCTCCAACTTACTTTTGTAGTCCAACTATTCGTAGTACCACGCTATGGACACTCTATTGACTGAAAACGATGTCTCACTTATGATGAATGGTGTTGTTGACCTATGCCCACTTGTACAAGTTGTTGCTCTTGATCGACTAAGTTCTCTTAACTTAGCAACCACCCACTTTCGAATCTGTATCTCTGATGGAATTCATAAGCACGACACATTGCTTCCAACTAGCTACAATAGCGCTGTGGAAAACCACCAACTCCAAAAAGGCTCAATCATCAAAGTCAACAAGTGTACATGCAACACTATACATGATGCAACATACGATTTGCTTTCTGCATCTTCCTTTTCACTTATATTAGTTTTCACTCCTCATAATTGTAACATATTTTTTACTTACACTTACTTACATTCATTCTTCTTTCCAGGACTATTGCAATGGGCACCTTCGATATTGTCACCTTAGAAACAACAATTATTGGAGACCCATCCCCTTTCAACCTCACACCTGGCTTTACAACTCACAACATTTCATCTATTTTAGAAAACAATGCCCTTGACTCCAAAAACCCTTCACTTGCAATACCGTCTCCAATGCCAAACCTTGTTGCACCTACTCTTCAATTCACATTGCTCAACCCTTCCAACAAAACTTGGACCATTCAAGGACGAGTTACTGCAAAGACAAGTATCAACACCTACACCAACCAAAAAGGTCCTGGTCAACTCTTTGGGTTTGACCTTGTTAGTGCTACCAAAGATGAGATTCATATCTCTGCTTTCAATGAACTAGCTACCTCATTATATGACCAAATACAAGTTGGCATAGTCTACATAATCTCAAATGGCACAATCAAACCAATTAATCCAACATACAACCATTTGAAGAGTGCTTTTGAGATTTTCCTTAACTCGTCCTCAACAATTCAACGATGCTTGGAAGAGTGCCCACTTATTCCTTTTCATTGCTTCAACTTTAAATCTATCCTTGACATCAAAACTACACTGCTCAATTCCATGGTTGACCTTCTCGGAATTGTCATTTCTGTATCCCCTGCATCAACTATACGCAAAAGGGATGGCTCTGAAACCATTTGCCGAACAGTTGGGTTGAGGGACATGTCTAGGTATAGCATAGATATAACACTTTGGGGGGATCATTGCACAATTGAGGGTGCCCAACTTGGAAACCTTCGAGGTTTATCTACTCCCTTTATCCTTGCAATAAAAGGTGGGCGTGTTACAGAATTCAATGGAAAAACCATTAGAACCATCTCAAACACCAAGCTCATTATAAACCCAGATATTGAGGAAGCTGAAATTCTCCAAAAATGGTTTGCTGACAATGGATTCCCTTCAGCCTCCCCATATTTGAGCAGAAAATCCAACTCATCTTCTTCTACCTTCTGTAAATGCATTTCCATCTCTGTGCTACAATCTCTCCAACCCTCTCAGAAGGCAACTTGGTGTTCAATTATTGCTACAATCACCCATATTAACATCAATGACTTTCATTTCCTTGCATGCCCTCTATTTGTCGATGGAATACAATGCATGAAATTTTTTTCGCATAAAGTTGGCAATGTTTGGCATTGTGCAAAATGTAATGGGGAGTTTACAGAGTGTGCTTACCGATACATACTCAAACTTGACATCACGGATGCTACTAGACAATTATACGGTATCATAGCTTTTGATGATGCTGCACAACAACTCATGGGGGTCTCTGCAAAAGATTTTTGTCTCCTATGAAACGATCCAATGTCTCTCTTGGAAATTGTTCAACATGTCTATGCTCGGCAGTACCTTCTAATCTTATCAGTAAAGACAGAGACTTTTAATTCAAATGCTCGCTTGAAGGTGCTTCTTGTTATGTCAGAAGAGGTTTCTCCATCATTGTCCCCTATCGATACTTCTGATGAAAGTGAACACATTGTGCTTAATAAGCGTCTAATTGCTCGGAAGCTTTGAACTCCTACTCTTCAATTTTGACTTTTGTACTTTCTACCTTGTACTTAGCAAGTACACATTTCTGTGTACACACTTTTACATAGGTGGTGCTTGAAACCATCAATGACCAGTCTTTAATATTATATTATTTAGTTTTCTTGTACCATTGTGTTAAATCACATCTTTTTGGCAGCCTATCTTGCAATTTTCAAATCTGTACTTATAATTTAGATTGCTTTGTCAACTCTATACTTTTTCCTTTATAAACGCAGTTCAAGAGTGTCTTTATTTCTTTCTTGCAACAACTTCATATAAATTATGCATGTTCCATATATCCTTTACAATACACCTTTGTTTACTCTTTGAATTATTACATATATATTAATTTTCTCTTCCACCAAAGGCACAATAAATGCAACATGGATAACCATTTATCATATACAATATAACTTTGTTTACTCTTGCAATTATTGCATGTATAGTATTTTTCTGTTCCACCAAATGCACCACAAAGTCCACAACCACTAAACACTTTTTTTTGTAGGTATGTCAACCAATGATAACAATGATCAACAGAATGCACGCAGAAGACTTCTATATGCTCAAAAGAAAAATGAAAACAACAAGCGTCAACGCCTTCTATATAGAGCTGCTCGTCAACTTGCTCATATCCCTTCTCCGTTTCACGTTGCTCAACCTCCCCTTACACCCTCCACACCATCCGCATCCACAACAATGCACCCAACAAACATGGACCTACATGGTGCACAACAACGATTCCGTACACGATTGGACAAATTATCTCCCATGAAAATATGCTCTATATGCATGGAGTCATATCCTGGAATTAAAATAAAACACTCTTCTAGTGCATATGCATGTGCTCGGTGCAATGCAGAACAAAATGGCCACCGCTATTCCATTGCAAACAATATGGATCATGGGATACCACCATCAGTGCTAGCATCCCTTACTCAAGTTGAAGAAATGCTCATTTCTCGAGTTAACCCAATTTTAGAAGTCACTCATGCTCATGGGGGACAATATACATATTCTGGCCACACTATCAGCTTCCCACAAAACATTACAAGCATTGCCACTTTCCTCCCTCATTTACTCTCAGACATTAACATCCTTATTGTTCATAAATGCAGTCCTACGAAAAAGCCTTATGACTTCTTTGTTAGTCGAACATGTGTTCTTGCTGCTCTTGAATACAAGCTTTCAAATGATTCGTACTACAAAGATGTCCAAGTTAACTCAACTGCATTATCTTCTTTGCCTCTTGAATCAACTGACATTTCATCCCTCCTTCGTCATGTCACACCCACTGAAACCCCAAGTTCTGAACATACCTCAACTTCTACTATTCAATCATCCAACTTCCCTAAACCCCATGAACAACAATCATTCTCCTTTATATCTACACAAACAAATTGTAGAACTGAGGTTGATGAAATCAAACGCTTCTTAGGAGCAAGCCATACAGGCACTCTACCTTGCATTGACTGGACCCCAATAGACATTTGCCCTATTAATGAGTATAACAAAATAGGCCCCCAATAGACATTTTGCATAATCTCAACTCCAACATGATCAAGGACATTAAAGTGGTATCAGAGCACTTTCCTTGGCTCATCCTGTGGAAATTAATTCTCATTGGAAGATATCTCATAAGTGTTTTCAAATTGCAACTGTGGAAGCAATGACAGACATGGAAGATGAAGGCTTTGAGTCGTATCAGGAAGAAGAAATTATTTACATTGATGGAGGATTACCCAGGTATGAGGATGGTTAAATTTTTAACCATATGTACAGATACCAATGGGTTGAACCATCGATGGCCAAACCTAAGAAATATTTGATAGAAATGATATCTGCAATTGAAAACTTGCCCCACCACTACTAGGAGTATCTAGCCTTGGGGAAAGAGATTGGTAAGGCCATTTATTTCAAAGATTATTTTTACTGTAGATTTGGATTTGAGATCAAGGATGTATATTTGGACTCAATAAAGAGCAGAAAACCACCCATGGAGAAACCAAGTTGTTCTACCTCCGTGAGTAAAGAAGAAGGAAGAAAAAATCAGCCAACTGCATCTTCTAGCATCATGAGATTGTTTGGGTTTTTTATTGGGTTCCATTGATATACCATGTTGTTCGGGAATTCTACCATATAGGGAGGAGAGGGACACTACCAACTTTTGGGGTGATCGGTAAATACATTAATCATATCACATAGGCTTCTACAAAAGGAAAGAGATCAAGGTTCTTGAAGGCATACCTTATTAACGACGTTCGATCCTATCTTTCGCTTGCTCCTTTGATCGATCCTCTACTTGGTCTTCCATTTGACGAACCTGCAATACAAAGATACCTTCCTCAGTGTATCTTGACTGATATAACAATGATGAAATTGAAATACAATTTAGACATCAAATACAATCAAGCATCTAATCCTAACAAATATGCAATCCATTAGACATTTGATTGGGATGGGAAGGGCATTTCAACCTTTATTGTCAAAAGCAAATAATCAGTACAAGTATACTTGATCATTCAAAGTGCTTGTGCAACCGGATCTTGGGCTCCTGTTCTTCACACTAACTTTGGAATTCCACCAGCGTAACAACCCTTAATGCATAGTTTCTCTTCCTCTCTCTCATCTATCCCCCTTGTATTTATGGGACAAGGTAGGAAGTTTGGATTGAGAGGTAGTTTGATTGGGAAGTTGCAAAACCAACTTCAACTAATCCCAATTCGTCAAATTAATATATTTTTGATTACTCTTTAAGGTGTACGCTACTTTTCTTAAGTGGAGTAGCGTTCAACATGCAACTTCCCTACTTTACAACCAGCGTTTGCAATATTTTTTGAGCTGTACACTACTCTATTGAAGCATAGTAGATTATTTCAAGAGGCAAACGCTACTCTATTGAAGCGGAGTAGAGTATTTTAGTAGGAAAATGCTACTATGATGCTTATAGGGTAGCATTTTTCCCAAAAAGTAGGTAAAATGAGAGTTTTGTTAGCTGCAGAGGGGTAAGTCTAGTCCATTCATCATCTAAGGAAATCATGTTCTTCAATCCAAGTTGTCCTTTTGTGTGATCGACAACTAGATGTGATCATAAATGGAGAAGCACATATTTGACCTATAACAACCGGTCATTGATGTATACCATTAACAAGCGCGAGGGAAATCACCATTAATGTCAATGATACCCAAGGTATCATAGTACATATCATCAAACACGAATGAACGCGCTGAAGTCGAACGCTTGACGAAATATTTCAATCAAGAGTCAATGATGTAAAGTCATGCTAAAAGTGAGGTAACCTGCCATTGAGGCATGCAGGCCCAAGGTACTTGGTTGGTTTCTAGATTCGATCCTCGGATGATGTGTTGAGGTCGACAAGGATGAATCCGTCGAAGGAGGGCCATAATGATTCTCCCATCATCGACACGAAACTTGACAAATGATGTTGAGAGCAGATCGAATGGTACAGTAACATGTAACACTGATTCAGAGTAGACCGACATGGTGGTGGGTGAATTGACTGCAGATAATGAATGGTGAGAGTATTCTTGAACATGGGCATGGCATGACTTGACAGTATTGACATGACGAGTACGACACCAATTCTTAATGCAACTAATGATGGAAGCGTTCTTCGAATGATTCAAAGGAGTGACAAGACTCAAGAAGTAGGTAAGACTCGAGTACAAACGGATGATCCAAGTACTGTATGCAAATGCAAATGAGTGCCATGTTCAAGAATGACTAGGTACTACCACAGATAAAGGGTGTAACATAGAAGCTTTCCTTTTTCCCCATCAAGAATGATGAGTGCCTCATGTGTTTTGTATGAGCTTGATGAGGGTAACCAGATGCTCGGTATAGCTCATCTCATAGATGAGTCCAATCCCAAATATTTTTCGAACTTGGGAGTTGAGGGGTTAGTTCCATGACGGGCCCTACGATGTGAAAGTTTAACAAGTCCATAGAAGGTAAAACTCGGTCATCATTTCATGATTAGAGACTCTGAAAAGAACTAAAGGAGACTCCAATGGTCCTTTTTCGTAAAGTTAGCCTCATTGCCTAAAAAAGGGTAAAACGAAGAGGACTCTTTCAGTCATGATTGGTTGGAGTATTCCTTTTTCGTAAATAGTGCCCCTTGGTCCGAAAAAGGGCTAAACTATCACCAGGGAGACGATAATTCAAATCCTTTTACAAGCGCGAATGAATCAATTTCGATTGGCCATCTTTTCGTATTTTAGGAGTATGAAAAGAGCTTAAAGAGGACTCCATGAACAACTTTGTCATGGTTGATAATCGAGAACGAAAAAGGAAAAAGTAAACTCAACACAGTTGCTTTTCCGTAAATAGTCTAGCGAGGCCGGATAAAGTGATAAACCTATACTCGTTAGACACACCTTTTTACTCAAGTTTTTAACGAGCACGACAATGATATCAAAAGCACTCATAATCTTTTTCATGTTTGAACTAGAGCATGAAAAAGTAAAAAATAAGCTCAAACTACTTTTCATGTTTTAACCAGAGCATGAAAAAAAGTGAAAAGTAAGCTCAAACCACTTTTCATGTTTTAACCAGAGCACGAAAAAAGTGAAAAGTAAGCTCAAACCATTTTTCATGTTTTAACGAGAGCACGAAAAAGTGAAAAGTAAGCTCAAATACCATCTTACTATTTTTAACGAGCTCGAAGACAGGTGAAAAGAATTCTCATGATGTCTGCTTCATTTTTTAACGAGCTTGTAACAGAAAATTAACTATGCTCGGGATTATTTTCATGGTTTAGCGAGCTCGAAACCCAAAAAGGAAAGTATGCTCGAAAATATTCTCATTGGTGGACTCTTCCCCAACATGGTATCCAAAGGTTGATGCATGCCCCCAACATGATTGCTAGAAGTAAGTGACTTAGCTCCAACATGACGTGGATCGAGTTGACTTCAACATAACATCCAGAGGTTGAAGACATGCCCTGCAAGTTTCATTTCATTCGCCTAAGGAATAGATGGATGAAAAGAAGGTTCAGGTACTAAGTCAACGGAAAGACTCAACTCAAAGGGAAAGGAGTTGTTTCGTTTTTTAATGAGGTTGACACAAGATTAGAACTCTGCCCGCGAGAACCTATTTCATTTTTTAATGAGCTTGACATAGAAAGGGAACTATGCTCATAGGAACCTATTTCATTTTTTAACGAGCTTGACATAGAAAGGGAACTGTACTCAATGTTAAGGCCCATTGATGGGTTCCTTCCCAACATGATACCCAGAGGTTGGTAAATGCCCCCAGCATGATTTCTAGTGGCACAGCTTAACATGCCCCCCAAACTTTATTTCGTTTGACTACTCTTCTACCTTACCCAACTGAAAACCTGGATACTAATATGAATATGTTCACCGAGGGGGTAAGAAGAACGAGGGTCAAGTGACAGAGGCAGATGAAATGAAGGTTCAAGTCCTAGACCTAGTTGGATACTCGAATCAATGGGAGGAAAATCTATTTCATTTTTACACAAGCTTGAAACCAAAGGTAAACTATGCTTGAGGGTCTATTTCATTTTTTAATGAGCTTGAAAGATAATAAAACTATGCTCCAACATGGGCACCGATCCATAGGTTGGTAGTGTGCCCCCTTAGCATGAAGTCCAGAGGCTGGAGGCATGCCCCTCATGCTTAAGGGGAAGAAACCACTAATACGTGTGGAATGTTCAGGGAAGTTTGTTGAATGGCAGTAATGCAATGATTGGGTGTCACGTAGGAAAGCTGATCAATGGTCACAATCCTGCCATCATAGGGAAAATACATCACTCGAAAGAGTGTGGACACTACGGCCTTCATAGCATAGACATAGTCACGTCCAAGGAGCAGATTGAAATCTAAAGAACTTTGGACAACCATGAAATCAACATAAATGGTTTTACCTCTCAAAGTGACAGGTAACTACGGAAGAATCCCTAAAGGTCCGGTAGGCCTTCCATTAAAAGCCAAAATTTGGCCAGTAACCGGTGCAAGCTGAGGAGACCCTATAGCTTGCCAAGCAGTTGAGCATAAAATACTAAAAGAAGCTCCCTCATCAACTATAGTGTGAAAGATTTCCTTATTAGAAACACCTACAGATATTTGAAAAGGAACATCTGTGGGGAGACGAGATTCTGTTAGACCATTCCAATCAAAGGAAATGACCTCAATACTTGGAGGGGGTCCCGTGGAAATGGACTCTTGCCCCCCATGATCAGAACTGACTAGAAAAACATTAGTGGTTATCAATCCACTCTCATTGGGGAGAGTAGGATGGGATGAAGACTGTGTCAAGGTGATAGTTGCAGTCTGAACGCTCTCTGATAAAAGAGCGGGATCGAGTGGAGATGACATCGACTCGATCACTTCACTCTCGGAAGGAAGAGTGGGATCAATTACAGATGAAACTGAATTGATCACTTGGTCAACTAGCGGGGGGTCGAGGGACAACTTACTATTGCTTGTTGGAAGCACCTGTTGAGGACTAGTAATGTCTTCCAACCACCGTGAAGCTTCATCCATGCTTGGACAAAGGAAAGTACGGTGCATACCCTTGCATATCAAACAAGGATATAGGACTTTACCCTTCTGATCCTTCAACAATGGGCCACTGGTTGAGGGAGTGTCATCAACATGATGGTCATAGGTTGATGACACAAGTGGTTTGGGGTTTTTAGACCACACTTCTGACACATGGGAAAGACCGGGATAATCCTTGAGAAGGTGATCACCCTTACAAAGCTTGCAAGGGAACTTGGGCTTATGAGGTGTTCTCATAGAATGAGTGCCATTAGAGGCAGATGGTTGACGCTTGGTCTCTTTATTATCTTTCTTCTTCTTTATCTTCCTTTTTTGCTTCTTCCCACCCACCTTCTTACTAACATCATATTTTTCAGTAGGATAAGAGGAAGAGATGGAAGCTGATTCAACTTTCGACGAAGAAGGAGAAGGGTCACCATGAGATTAATGCTCATGTGGTGAAGGACCTAGGTTCGACATGATTGGTGCACTTGGTGTAACTGGATTGGAGAATAACCACACTGGTAATCCTATCGTCAATCCAGGAAGACTCAACATAGCCATAAAGGGAGGACCAACAGTTCCACAAGGGGGAATAACAAATGGCATACCCTGGATAGGGGTTTCTTGGTTGGTAGGCCCAGAAGAATATTCCATATCTAAACTTCCTAAGAGTCTTTAAAGTACCACACAAGTCAAACACTACTCAAGTCTAAAAGTAACACGCAAACTCTGTGAATAGGAGTGGATGAAAAGTCAGAATCCTCACAGGATTATCAAGGCTTCACTGAAGGGTCCAATAGTAAAACATGACAATGAGGATTGGGACCGTACCCTTTCCTGAATAACCGACTACCTAGACGGCACATGCGTAGTAATCTCCCCGAGTGCTTTTCTAGGTGTATTGTGATGCTAAGATGACCAAATGGTTAACTCAGTTGGTCTTAGGAATCCTAATGGTGTCTCGCGATATACACAAGGTACGTGGGAGCTCAAATCCGTAGTGGTGCTATTTAGTGCACAACCGTACGGCATGAGACCTTCCTATATACTACCGAGTACGTGAAACACCTTTCTATATATGCCAAGTACATGAAACACCTTTCGATATACGCCAATTACGTGAAGTACTTGGTGGGTACATGAAAGAGCTTCAATATACCTAGTTGGTATGTGAAAGAGCTTCGATATACTGATAAGTACGTGGAAGACTACAATACCCCCAGAATACATTGCTGGCAAGTAACGACAGCTGCCACATTTTATGACGCCGGAACACGTCTCTAACTTACACACAGTTACTAAATGATTTTAACCTAAGCTAGTGTTAAATTTATCTTGTACGGTTAGGTGGATGCATTAGGTGTAGACGGGAAATGTAAAAATAATGCAAATCCTAACTAAATGGTAATGCACATTTTCCTTTGTCTTTCGATGAAACCTACTTAAGGTAAGGAGATATCTTTTCTCTTTTTATAATCAAAATGACCTTAAGCAGTAATGAAAATAAGAATTCCTATTTAGAATGCATAAACTCTAACTTTCCGCTATAATGGGCTAAAAAATGCAAGGAAATCAAAGATGCCCCAAAACCTTTATATGCAACATAATATTGTCCTTGAAAACAAACTAATGAAGCACTTTGATTTTCATATGCATGTATCAAGATGAAATTTGATAACTAAGTACTTTTCATATCAACAAGCAGAAAATGAAAGGATGTCTAATAGCACTCTAATCACCCAGCAATTCCCAAAGAAAAAATTAGAGCACCCACAAACTTTATGACACTCAAAGGTCATTCAAAGCAAACCAAATGTAATAATTCTAATCCATTTCCTATCTTTTAAAACTTGAAAAATACACATCCAATCTATGGAAATAAAAACTCTACAAACGTTTCCAATAAAATGCAAGACAAAGAAAAACACTTAACAATCTAATCGAACTCAAATGCACACAAATATGAAACAAGCCTTTCTTCTTCTTATGAATGTGAGACTAAGAATTTCAAATGATCAAATTAAAGCAAGAATAATACCTATGTTTTCCACTTTCATGAATATAGAAAAAGAGTGACAAAATCAAGCTTCTCTTTGAATTAAAGTGGAAACAAAGAATCAATCTTTTCAAACAATTATTAGATAGGATGTAAAGGAAATAAGATGCAAAACCCAAGAAAGAGAGGCTCAAAATGACATGGATATCCCACACTTTTCGAATCTTTGAAACAAGCCCATCACACTGAACCAAAAATGATATCAAAACTTTAATATGGGTCAAAATGTCTATAGGATGCACGATTCATGGCCCACCAGGGGAACCCATTTCGCTTAAAAATGCAAGTAAAACACTAGTTTTGACTCAAGGGGCCAAACATGGATCCAAATCTCAAAAAGACCCAAAAAACCAACACAAGCAATCCAAACAAAACACTACTAAACAAAAAGGTCTCTGCCTGGAAGGTACAGTGTAGAGGGGTTTGCGCACCAAATCAAAACTCAAATAAAAAAAATGGAGGGGGAATGCCCTTGCATCAAATCAAACAGATCGGTGTAGTCTGTGTGCATACACAGAGTGACCGTCACAGGTCACTAGTGCGGAAATTGTGACGATGTCGCAGTACACCAGTGGATGGGTTGGGATGCCAGGCCAACAGACAGAGAAACAGAGGTCAGATCAATGCTCTGGTTGCACTGCCCAGGTGCGACAGGCGAGATCCAAACTCAAGGATCAACAAATCTCCAAGAAATGAGCAACGAAAAGGTCTAAAAATAGTGAGTACAAACTCATAGGAAGACAACAGACTCTTCAAAGTGAAGATCTGATGGTGAAAAAGACTTAGGAGAAAAAATAAGATGGCTTGCAAAAGAAATCAACTGAAAATGGAATTCAAATTGAAAACTACTAACAACATATCCCCAGTATGATCACCATATTTGTTTGACAGACAATCTACCAAGAGCGAACTTGAGGCCTGATCTCCCTAGCTCAACGTGAGTCTAGAACAAATAGAGGCAGAACATAAATAACTCTCCTAGATCTAATTAGAGATCAAGGAACTAGATGCAATTACCTTATATATCGTTGATCCTTTCTCCTTGAATGCTGATCCAAGCTTGATGGTATTCAGATCTTAGCTGCAAAACCTATCAAAGCAACACAACAACAAGCAGTAAAATGCACCTACACAATAATAGATCTAAGTAAGCAGTTAAGCAGGCAAACTACACAAAATATGATTAACACAATGAGATTTGTTGGAAAGCACTTATATTACTGTATTAAAAGGGAAATACATAAGATGAAGAGATTACAGCCAATGACTTAACGTAGAAATCCTTCTCCGATCAAGCCAATGCCAAAGCCTTCCAAGGAAGTGAGAGTCTCCCAATAGATGAGTAGAGATCTCTCCTAAGGTAATTTCACCAGCATGTAGATACTATAGACTCCCTCCCATTGGTATGGGAGTGAGCTTCACTTATATAGGACTAGGAGGATGGTATAGGTTGAGATATGGTAGGAGAAAGATAGGGGATCTCACCCAAAGGCTAGGGAACCGAATGCCAGCTCCCCTATAGGCCAGGGATAGGGCTCCACATCACTCATCTTCGAGAAAGGGCTCGAAGATGCACTTTTATCCAACTAACTGACATTGTTGTAGGCTGCATGAGGACAACCTGCAACATCGCATGTTGCACAAGGGTGAACATCGACAAACTTGAAAGATAGGTCAGTTAAGCCCTCCAGTCATGGAAAAATTCAGGTATGTTTACATTGAGTCTCAGGGTAGCAAGATTTAGGTGTAACAATTCTCCTGCTTATTACCCAATTCCTCCATGAACCTCTGTAACCAAATCATCTATTTACTAGCCTCTGTAGCAGCATCATACTCTACTTCTGTTGTTGAAAGTGAAACAAACTTTTGCGGTTTTGAAATCCAACTTACTGTTGTTCCACCTATAGTAAAGACATACCCTGTGGTGCTCCTCCTGCTATCTTTATCACTTGCCATATCTGCATCAACATATCCATGTAGAGTAGTTTCTGAACCTCCAAAACATAATGCATGAGTGTAGTACCTCTCAAATACCTGAGAATCCACTGTACTTCCTTCCAATGTTTTTTACCTGGATTATTCATATACCTGCTCACAAATCCCACTACATGTGCAATATTTGGTCTTGTGCACACCATGGCATACATCAAGCTGCCAACTATTGATGAATAGGGAACCCTGAACATGTAATCTATCTCTTCATGTGTCTTGGGACACATCTCCTTACTTAGTTTGAAATGCTTGGACAAAGGTGTACTAACTGGTTTTTCATTTTGCATTCTAAACCTCTCAAACACCTTTTCTATGTACTCACCCTGAGACAATGTCAATTTGCGATTTTTCCTGTCTCTTGTTATTCTCATGCCAAAGATTTGCTTTGCAGCACCCAAATCCTTCATCGCAAATGAATTAGCTAACTTCCTTTTGAGCACATTTATATCCTGCATGTTAGACTTGTTGATGTATATGTAACTTCGGAATGTATTTCATCTGTGTATTTTATATATATTTATTGTACCCTTATAAGAGATGTGTTATTCCTCTATAAGGAAGTGTCGTCATGTGGATTGACAAGTGTCGTAAGTGTGTGTACTTGCCGATGGGTTATTAGACCACCATGTGGGGTCGGCCCTGAATTATATATAATATAATGTGGATGTATCTAGATAGACAAGTCGGCCCCATAAGGTCACTGGGCAAAAAGGTTAGTATAAATAGAGATCGGAGATCTCTATTTTACTCACTCGGAAAAGTAACTCACTCTCACTTGAAAAGTGGCGCACTAGTGAGGAGGAGGATCATCTGCTATCAGGAGACTATCTCAGTGTTATTTGGTTGTACTTTGGTTGAGCCATTGCTATCTTTGAGGAAGTTGTGGGGTTTTTCACCTTAGGGTTTTCCCCACGGAAACTCCGTGTCTCTTGTCTTTTATGCTTTTGATTCTTGTGATGCTTGTCATATTGTGATTGTCATGCATTGATATACTATAGATGTTATTCTCTTAGCAAAGATCCTAGAGTATTGTGAATTAATGCTCAAAATTTAACATGGTATCAGAGCTAACCTGAGAAGAAGACATTTTGCAGTGACGGAAGCTTGAGTTCCTTGTTTATTGAGTTTCTCTCCATAGATTTTTGAAAATCAGTATAGTAGACTGACTCTACTCATCAAGGCGCATCTATCTGTCCAACAGAATTCAATTCCGAGCATTTTCAGATTTGGCCCTAAAAATTAGGGTTTCCACAAAAATAGAAATTTCTGGAATCTGAAGACACAGCTGGAAGCTCCTTGCAAAAATCAAAGTTTAGAGCTTTGGATTGAGATTTTTGGCTGGGTAGATCTCTGGGAAACTCAAACCCTAATTCAGGGCTCTCCCTAGTGAACCCGGGAGGACAAAAAGGCAATTCTGAAGGGAAAGACTTTGTTGATCTCAAATTCTGAATGCACCAGGCTGATCAGCTCACCAAGGTGCATCTTTCTATCCTTTCAGAAATTTGAAATTCACATTTTGAATTTTTAGGGTTTCTCTAACAAACCCTAATCTGGGACCATATCCAGTTTTCAGCACTTCAAGTGGTAAGATCTAAATATTTTCTATTTCCATTTGAAGTACTCTTTAAGATGTCTCTCCACACCAAGCTTGAGGATAAGCTTGAAGGGGCTGATAACTTCCGAGCTTGGAAGTATAGAATTGGGTTAATCCTGGAAGAGAATGAGTTGGACTCATAGGTGAAAGAAGACATCCCTATCCTAGAGGATGAAGAGGCCAAGGTATTGCATAAGAAGAACTTGTTCAAGGTAAAGAGAGTCATTGCTGATTCTATCAAAGACCATCTCATACCCCATGTGTCTTCTCTTAAGACGCCCAAGGAGATGTTTGACTATTTGACCAAGCTGTTTGAAGGAAAGAACATAAATTGGAAGATGACCCTGCGGAACCAATTGAAAGGAGTAAAATTTCAGAATGGAGAAACCATTCAATATTATTTTTCAAGGGTCTCCCAGATCAAGGAACAACTAGAAGCAGTGGATGAAATGGTGGAGAATGGTGATGTGGTGATGACCACTCTAAATGGCCTACCCAAGTCATGGGATTCCTTTATCCAAGGAATTTGTGCAAGGAAGAAGTTGATCTCCTTCAGTAGACTACGGGAAGAATGCTCACAAGAAGAAGCAAGGCTTGTGGCACGAGAAGAAAAGATGGGGAATGAAGATCAAGCTCTCACAGCTCACACCAAGAAAGGGAAGTCCAAGAGAGAGCCATATCACTCCAAGAAATCTTCACATCACTTCAAAGAAAGAAGAATATGCTTCACCTGTAATGAGAAAGGACATATTGCCATAAATTGTCCCAAGAAGAAGAAGGACAACAACAATTCCAACAAGAAGAAGAAGGGTAGCAAAAGAAGGTTTCATGCTCATGCTACTGAGGATGATGAACCCCCAAAGAAGAAGGCTAGGGCAGAAAGTGATAGTAATGATGACTCATCAAGTGAAGAAGAGTATGTTCTGATCTCTGCTCTCACAGGTACCATCTCCCATGGTTGTAATGATTGGTTGATTGATAGTGGGGCTTCCAAACACATGACTAGGTTTAAAGAATCTTTTGTGAATCTATCTGAACATGAATCACCCCATAAGGTGAAACATGGGGATGATTATCAATACCCAATCAAAGGAAGTGGTGAAGCCTCCTACAACCTAGATTCTGGAAAATCTTTGAAGATGAAAGAAGTTCTCTATGTACCTGGGCTCAAGAAGAACTTACTCTCAATCTTTGCATTGGATGCAAAAGGTATGAGGGTTGCATTTGTGGATGGTCAAGTCCTAATGTGGCCAAAGGGAAAGACCATAGATGATGCAATAGTGATTGGAGAGCAAGAGGGAGGTTTGTATAAATTAAAGGGACAACCTGAACATGCCATGGTGCATGAATCCATGGAGCCAAGTGAACTCTGGCATAGAAGACTTGCTCATATGCACTATAGAGCACTTCCAATTGCAAGCAAGGCAGTAGAGGGTCTTCCTGAAATCAAGACAAAACATGAAGGTGTTTGCAAAGGATGTGCAAAAGGTAAGAATATTAAGAAGGCTTTCCCAAGCAGTGAAAGCAAGGCAAACGACATCCTGGAAATCATCCACTCAGATGTATGTGGTCCTATGTCATCCAGTTCCCTGAGTGTGTATGTTTACTATGTCTCATTTATTGATGACTTCTCTAGGAAGACTTGGGTATACTTCTTGAAGAGCAAATATGAGGTGTTTGATAAATTCAAGGAATTCAAAACCTTGATGGAGAATCAAACTAACAAAAAGATCAAAACATTCAGATCCAACAATGGTGGAGAATTCACCTCAAGTGACTTCAAGAAGCTTTATAGTGATTCAGGGATTAAGAGGGAGTTGACTGCTCCGTATAATCCTCAACAGAATGGAGTTGCAGAAAGGAAGAACAGAACTATCACGGAAGCAGCAAGGGCAATGCTGCATGACCAGGATCTACCTATGCACCTATTTGCAGAAGCAGCTAGAACAGCTGTATATGTGCAGAACAGAACACCCCACAAGATATTGGACAACAAGACACCAGAAGAGGTCTTTTCTGGTAAGAAACCTGAAGTCAGCCATCTCAGAATATTTGGTTGTCCAGTATTCACTCATGTCCCAAAGGAAAAGAGGACTAAACTAGATCCTTCAGGAAAGAAGGGTATCTTTGTGGGTTACCTTGAAAGCTCGAAGGCTTACAGAATATACTTTCCAGGGTTCAAGAAGATCGATGTCAGCAGGGATGTAACATTTGATGAAAACTCAGCATTCATCAAATCAAGGAAGGCACCTACCGAAGTTTATGAAGAACCTAAGGAAACAAGATTTCAAGACACTACCATGACTGAAGCAATTCCAGAAGTTGTTCGTGAGTTTGAAGATCCACAAGAACCTGTAGATCCACCCCGTGAGGATAACTCTCACAAGAGGAAACCTGCATGGGCTAGAGAGCTCATTCAAGATGCAGAAAGATTTGGCATTTCAGAAGAAGAACACAGAGCAAAGAAGAGAACCAGATCACAGACCAACTATGTTGCCTTGCTCTGTGACATTATGAACAAAGAGCCTTCCAGTTATGAAGAAGCAGCGAAAAAGAAAGAATGGAAGGATGCCATGGTTGAGGAATACCAATCAATAATGAAGAATGATGTTTGGGATGTTGTCCCAAGACCTAAAGAGAAGTCTGCTGTAACTTCTAAATGGATCTTCAAAATCAAGCATGCTGCAGATGGTAGTGTGGAGAAATACAAGGAAAGATTCGTAGCTCGTGGCTTCTCTCAGAAAGAGGGAATAGATTATGAAGAAACTTTTGCACCTGTAGCCAGGTATACTTCCATCAGAATAGTACTTGCCCTGGCTGCAACTATGAAATGGAAAATACACCAAATGGATGTCAAGATAGCTTTCTTGAATGGTGTAGTTGAAGAGGAAGTATATGTGGAACAGCCACTCGGTTTTGAAATACATGACAGGGAGTCATATGTTTGCAGATTGAAGAAAGCCTTGTATGGCTTGAAGCAAGCTCCCAGAACCTGGTATGGTAGGATGGATAGTTTCCTATCTAGTTTGGGCTTTACCAAGAATAAAGCGGATTCCAACCTTTACTACAAGGTTGTGGAAGGGAATCCTGTGATTCTACTCCTGTATGTGGATGACTTATTTGTAACAGGAGATGACAAATTGATTGCAGATACTAAGAGGAGGCTTGCTGCTGAATTTGATATGAAAGATTTGGCAATGATGCATTATTTCCTAGGTATGGAGGTGTGGCAGAGTGCTGGTGGGATCTTCCTTGGTCAAGGGAAGTACACAGTAGATATCCTGAAGAGATTTGGGATGATGGATTGCAAGGCCATGGCCACACCAATGGCATCGAATCTGAAGCTTCTATGCGATGCTTCATCTAAACCGGTTGATGTCTCTATGTATCGTCAGATGATTGGGTCCTTGATGTACCTGACGAACACGAGATCAGACATTTGCTTTGCTGTGAATACATTGAGCCAGTTCCTGACGGATACGAGGAGTGTTCACCTGATTGCTGTAAAGCATGTTCTGAGGTACCTGAAGGGTACAGTGGATTATGGGTTCAAGTATGAAGCGAATCAAAAGTTTAACCTGTAGGGTTATGTTGATTCAGATTGGGCTGGTAGTGCTGCTGATAGGAAGAGCACATCTGGGTGCTGCTTCAGTATGGGATCACGTGTGATCTCATGGTTTAACAGGAAGCAGTCCTGCGTGGCACTGAGTACAGCTGAGACAGAGTATGTTGCAGCCTGTTCAGCTAGTTGTGAGGCAGTATGGTTACGGAAGCTACTGTATGAGTTATTTGATCTCCCGTTGGATGCTACTAGTATCTTCTGTGATAACCAGAGTTGTGTGAAGCTGTCTGAGAACCCAGTGTTTCATGATAGGTCGAAACACATAGAGATCAAATATCACTATATCAGGGATATGGTGCAGAGAGGAGTTGTGAAGCTCATGTATGTTGCGATGGAAGAGCAGATTGCAGATGTGCTGACGAAGCCACTAGCCAGGGTGAAGTTCGAGTACTTCAGAGAGAGGCTTGGCGTTCTTCAGATCGAGGACACTTTGAGGAAGAAGTCATGGACACATTTTCTGAAGCCATTCCAAGCATGTTGGAAGGAGGATCCTTCACATGGCTGTGGATGTAAGCGCTGGATGTTGATGAGCATCAGGATGATGTTCTAGTTTCTGCTTTGTATGATCAGTTGGATCATTTATATGTATGTACGCATCATGTTGGATGCTGGATATGATCAGTTGGATCATTTATATGTATGTACGCATCATGTTGGATGCTGGATATGATCAGTTGGATCATTTATATGTATGTACGCATCATGTTGGATGCTGGATATGATCAGTTGGATCATTTATATGTATGTACGCATCATGTTGGATGCTGGATATGATCAGTTGGATCATTTATATGTATGTACGCATCATGTTGGATGCTGGATATGATCAGTTGGATCATTTATATGTATGTACGCATCATGTTGGATGCTGGATATGATCAGTTGGATCATTCATATGTATGTACGCATCATGTTGGATGCTGGATATGATCAGTTGGATCATTTATTTTGTATATGCATCATGTTGGATGCTTGGACCATGTATCTGTATATGTATCAGGTGGATACATTGTATGATCAGGTAGATCATGTATATTGATATGTATTAGGTATGATCAGGTATATCATGTACATTGATGGATACATTGTGTGGATCATGTATCTATGTATCAGGTGGATACACTATGTGTGATGATATATATCAGGTAGATACTTGGTGTGCATCAGATGGATGCATTGTATGATCAGGATGATCGTGGATGACGAGCTTCTCCAGATGACATGCAGCAGGATGTTGCAGTGATGATGATCAGGATGATCATGTGTACATCATGATGATCATGTGTACATCAGGATGATGTATAGTGAGTATCAGATGATACTTTGTGGCTGTGGATCAGGTTGTGCAGGTAAGCATGTAATTTGTGCCCTGGGATATTTGTAGATGGTCTTTCGAGGTTTTGCCTATGGCATGTAATTCGGTGCCTTGGGACATCTGGAAAATGCTCTTTCGAGGTTTTGCTTGGGAGGACATATAATTTGTGCCCTGGGATATCTGCAGATAGTCTTTCGAGGTTTTGCCTATGGCATGTAATTCGGTGCCCTAGGATATCTGGCAGATGCTCTTGCGAGGTTTTGTCCTATGGCATGTAATTTGCTCCTGGGAGATCTGGACAGGATGAAAAAGGCCTCAGATGCTTCAGCCAGGTTTTTCCATGACCACATGTAATTTGCTCCTGGGAGATCTGGACAGGATGAAAAAGGCCTCAGATGCTTCAGCCAGGTTTTGTGGTGGACCACATGTAATGTGCTCCTGGGAGATCCGACATGTAGAACCGTGTGCTCGTAACAGCCTGGGATGCTTCAGCCAAGTTTTGTGGTGAGATCACATGTAATGTGCTCTTGGGAGATCCGACAAGTAGAGCCGTGTGCTCGTAACAGCCTGGGATGCTTCAGCCAGGTTTTTTGATGGGTCACATGTAATGTGCTCCTGGGAGATCCTACAGGTAGAGCTGTGTGCTCGTAATAGGTTGGGATGCTGCAGCCAGGTTTTGTGACGCACGTAATAAGCCCTGAGAATTCCACAGTATGGCCAGTGATGATGAAGACCTGCATGTGGTGGGCCTATATCCAGTATGAAAAAGGACTGGCTCTATAGAACTTCCTATAACGACTAGAGTCAGAGATTGGTTGAGATAGCAGCAGCAGTGACGATGATGATGACGATTCATCAATGACGATGATTCTGAGAAGAAGACTTGTCTAGTAGATCTATGTCAAGAAATACCTTCCTAGTTAAGAGGGAGTGTTGATGTATATGTAACTTCGGAATGTATTTCATCTGTGTATTATATATATACTTATTGTACCCTTATAAGAGATGTGTTATTCCTCTATAAGGAAGTGTCGTCATGTGGATTGAAAAGTGTTGCAAGTGTGTGTACTTGCCGATGGGTTATTAGACCACCATGTGGGGTCGGCCCTGAATTATATATAATATAATGTGGATGTATCTAGATAGACAAGTCGGCCCCATAAGGTCACTGGAAAAAAAGGTTAGTATAAATAGAGATCGGAGATCTCTATTTTACTCACTCGGAAAAGTAACTCACTCTCACTTGAAAAGTGGCGCACTAGTGAGGAGGAGGATCATCTGCTATTAGGAGACTATCTCAGTGTTATTTGGTTTTACTTTGGTTGAGCCATTTCTCTCTCTATCTCTGAGGAAGTTGTGGGGTTTTTCACCTTAGGGTTTTCCCCACGGAAACTCTGTGTCTCTTGTCTTTTATGCTTTTTATTCTTGTGATGCTTGTCATATTGTGATTGTCATGCATTGATATACTGTAGATGTTATTATCTCAGCAAAGATCCTAGAGTATTGTGAATTAATGCTCAAAATTTAACAAGACCCTGTAAAAAGCATGTCATCCACATACAATAACGAGATAATATATCTTCCATTATCTAGCCTCTTGAAATAAACACAGTGATCAGAATGACATCTAATATAACCTTGTTCTGTCATAAACCTGTCAAATTTCAATTATCACTTCCTTGGAGCTTTCTTTAGGCCATACAATATCTTCTTCAACCTACATACTAAATTCTCCTTCCCTTTGACCGCATACCCCTGTGGTTGTTGCATGTAAATCTCTTCCTCCAAATCCCCATGGAGAAAGGTTGTTTTTACATGTAACTATTCAAGATGCAAATCATCTACTGCCACTAGAATTAAAATAGTCCTAATTGAATTCATTTTAACAACGGTAGAAAATATTTAATCAAAATCTATGCCTTTCTTTTGTGCAAACCCCTTTACAACAAGTCTGGCCTTGTACCGCTTATTTCCTCCATCTTCTTCCTTCAACTTGTAAACCCATTTATTCTGCAATGCTCTTTTACCTGTTGGCAACTGAACCAAATCCCAAGTTAAATATTTTACCAATGAGTCCATCTCCTCATTCATGCCTTTCTCCCACTTCTTTCTAGTTTCCACCTGCATTGCTTCTTCATAACATTCTGGTTCACCAAAGTCCATCATTAATAAATAATACATTTAAGGAGAGTATCGTTCAGGGGGTCTACTTAAACAAATAGATCTTCTAACACTTGTAGGAGTTTTAGGTTTCGTCACCTTTGGAACTTCATTTTCTTTGATTTTATCAAGCACTGTGTATTTTTTGTTTTCATTTTCCCGTTTCTTTCCCTGCAACTGATATTTATACATGGAATTTTCATTGAATACCACATATCTACTCCTAATTATTTTTTTTATTTTCATAATCCCATAAGCGATAATCAAAATCATCAACCCTGTATCCAATAAAGATGCATTAGTTGGATTTAGCCTCAAGCTTTATTCTATTTTCTTTATCAATATGGATAAATGATTCACAACCAAAAGTTCTCATAAATGAGTAGTTTACCTTTTTAACTGTCCATGTCTCCTCTGGAATACCACCATCCAAAGCACTTGAAGGCCCTCTATTTATTAAGTAAAAAACAATATGTACATCATCTATCCAAAACTGTGTGGGAAACCTTGCAGGCAATCTCATACACCTTGCACGCTCTGAATGATCGTTCTACTCATCCTTTATGACACATGATTTTCTTGTGATGTTCCCAAGACTATATTCTCTCTATGAATCCCATGGTATGAATAGTAACTATTAAACTCCTTGCCACAGTATTTACCTCCATTATCATATATAAGACACTTCAACCTTTTTCCTATCTCATTCACAACCAAATCTTTCCATTTCTTAAATGTAGCAAACACATCAAATTTATGTCTAATGCAATAAACCCAAGTTTTTCTAGTTGCGTCATAAATAAAAGTATCATAATAATGAGAACCACCAAGATATTTGACCCGAGTTAATCCCATACATCCGTATGCACAAGATCTAACTTTTCAGTCTTCTTTTATTTCCCAGCCCTGAGAAATATGACTCTCTTATGTTTTCCATAAACATAGTTTTCACAGAATTCCAAACTTACCTGCTTCAAATTTGACAGTAACTTGAGTGGAGAATCTGCATCCCCTCCTCACTCATGTGGCCAAGCCTATGATGTCACAATGTTGTATCTTTTCCTATGGAAGCTAAAGAGATAGAACAATCAATATTATGAGGACATAAATACAAAGTACCTATCATGTCTCCTTTTCTATCACCATTGATCCTTTGGTGATCTTCCACCACATTTCTCCAAATGTAGATAAACAACCACCATCTCCCAACTACCCCGTTGATATCAGATTTATTTTCATAGAAGGAATATTCCTTACATATTTCAGTAGCCATTAACCATTATTTAACTTTATCGATACCTTACCCACTCCAACAATTTTACATGGTTCATCATCACCCAATAAAACATGTCCAAAATCGCTTGGAACATAATCATGAAAGCATTTCCTATGGGGTGTAGAATGACATGAAGCCCCTGAATCTACAACCTAGTAATCACTATTATTATCTAATGCCAGAATCAAAGCATCGTGTAACACATCACTTGCTACATTTCCTTCCTGAGTAGTCTCCTGCTCTCCATCTCTTTTCTTCTTTAGAGATCTGCAGTCTTTCCGCAGATGGCATTTCTTTCCATGGTTCCAACACTCTATCTTTCCTAGTCTGGACTTAGATCCGCCCTTCCTGGACTTGCTACGATTAATTGGGATCTTTCCTCTCTCCCTTTGTCTTTCCCTACTTTCCATGGTCAACGCATTGCTTGATGTCTCACCTGTGCTTTTCCTTCTCATTTCTTCGCTAAGAATAATACCAACAACATCATCGAATTTCAAAGTGTTTGAACCAGAGACAGAGTTACTTACAACCATTACCAATCCATTCCATCTTTGTGGAAATGAGTAAAAGATTAGAAGAGCTCTAACCTCATCATCAAAGTTGAATTTTACAGAACCTAGCTGATTTGTAATCATATTAAATTCATTTAAATGACCAACAACAGATCCACCTTCTGACATATTCATATTAAATAAACGCTTCATTAGAAATAACTTGTTGGAGGCCGATGGTTTCATATAGTTTACCCAATGCGCTCACCAGACCTTCCGTTGTCTTTTCTTTTGAGATATTGAAAGCCATCGACAAATCCAAGCTGAACCGTATTGTTCTCAGTTCCTTTCTGTCAATAATCTCCCATTCTTCGTCCTTCATAGCTGTTGACTATTTTTCTTTTCCTCCCAACGCTAGGAATAGATACTTCTGATACAAATATTCCTCCATTTGCATCTTCCATAATTGGTAATTTTGCTCATTAAATTTCTCAACCTTAAACTTTACTTCTTCCACCATTGCTCCCACTCGAATCAGGAACCCTTCTTTCCTGCGATTTTATATGCCACATAGACCTTTGGCTCTGATACCAATTGTTAGAAAAATAGTATCGCAGAGCAATAACAATAAACAAGATGAAAATATAAATCACATAAACACAATACAAGAGAGACACTAATATAATGTGGCTCACCCAAAATGGGCTAGGTCCACACAGAAATTTCCAGTCCTTATTATTATACCATCCAACAAATGAAGGGATAGAACCTGCAACACATCCACTGCAATTTCCTCTTCACTCTCTCACAGTCTCTCTTACACAATCATAAAGATATTTAAAATGCTACAATATACACAGCCGTATTACAATTCCTTCCTTTTAAAGAGGTATTACCATGGGAAATACGATGGGACATCCAATACCATGGGCCCGTAAATCACCCATTATTGACCAAGTCATGACTATGAAATTACAACATTTTACAATCCATTTTTCCTGAAATTTTCGCTATGGGGGCACTTCCCTCGAACCCCCACCAGGGAGGTCTCCTAAAATGTAGACGTTTCCCCCCTAGACCCCCCATGGTGACTATATTGGGGGGAAATACCGCCCAAATCCCCTCTGTCATGGGTTGGGATCCAGACACAGTTGAAACATGACCTATGAATAAGGAAGATCAAGCTCCACAATCAACAAAAACCACGTCCAAAATGTAGTGACCCTCACACCACGAGATGACATTAAAATTGGAATGTTTTGTCCTCCACACACACCTCCTCCATGTTAAATTGAGCCACATCTATGTATTGAAAGCTACCCCTTCCATGAGGCTCCTATGTGTTGACACCCTCCCCCTCCATGTGTTAGAAAAACAGGATCGCAAATCAACAACAATAAACAGAAATGCAAATATAATCACACACACACATTACAAGAGAGACACAGATATATCGTGGTTCATCCAACTTGGGCTACGTCCACATTGAATTTGCCAGTCCTTATTATTATTACCGTCCAACAAGGTGAATGGATACAACCTGCAGCACAACCGCTGCACTTTCTCTTCTGTGTTTCACAGTCTCTCACTTGATCTCAGAGATCTTTACAATGCATAAAACCTAATACATCCTCTCTAGCCGTATTACAATGTCTTTATTTTATAAGGGAAATACAATGGGAAAATACCACGGGATACCCAAAACCATGGGATCGCAAAACAACTGGCGAAAATAGCCCCAAAAATTTTCTTTGGGGGTGTTGCCCCCGAACCCCCATTTCTCGGGGGCGTTGCCCCCGAACCCCCTCCGGGGGACCGCTGGCCCCCAGACCCCCTAGCCAGGGGGGAGGGTCCCCCCTGGAACCCCGTGGGGGGGCGATGCCCCCCCACACCTTCCCGCTGGGGTGAGTGTACAGTCCACCTACATATCATATAAAACTGGGGTACAAACATGGCTGATACAATATCATTTATGAGACTAGAAGATCTGGCTCCACAACCAACAATCTCCCACTTGTAGACTGATCACAGCAACTCCACCGCTGCTGGACTTGGACTTGGAAAATTTCTCCTCTTCACCTTCATGCTCGAAGGTCAACTGAAACATAGCATGAACTCAGTTTCTCTTTGGTCACTACCTTTGTGAACATGTCTGCAGGATTCTGGCTAGTATGTATCTTTTCCAGCTTCAATAGTTCATCTTCCAGAACAGAGCGTATGAAATGGTACTTGAGCTGTATATGTTTAGTCCTGGAATGGAATGCTGAGTTCTTTGCAAGATGAATGGCACTCTGGATGTCGCTATACAATCTGCTATCCTTCTGCTTCTTACCCACTTCCTCCATAAACCTCTGCAACCAAATCATCTCTTTACTAGCCTCTGTAATGGAAACATACTCTGCTTCTGTTGTTGAAAGTGCAACAAACTTCTGTAGTTTTGAAATCCAGCTTACTGCTGTTCCACCTACAGTAAACACATACCCTGTGGTGCTCCTCCTGCTATCCGTGTCACCTGCCATATCTGCATCAACATATCCCTGTAGAACAGTGTCTAAACCTCCAAAACATAATGCCTTAGTGGTAGTACCTATCAAATACCTGAGAATCCACTGTACTGCCTTCCAATGTTCTTTACCTGGATTGTTCATATATCTGCTCACAACTCCCACTGCATGTGCAATATTTGATCTTGTGCACACCATGGCATACATCAAGCTGCCAACTGCTGATTGATAGGGAATCTTGGACATGTAATCTGTCTCTTCTTGTGTCTTGGGACACATTTCCTTACTTAGACTGAAATGGTTAGCCAAAGGTGTACTTACAGGTTTTGCATTCTGCATTCTGAACCTCTCCAACACCTTTTGTATGTACTCACTTTGAGACAATGTCAATTTGTGATTTTTCCTGTCTCTCGCTATTCCCATACCAAGGATTTGCTTTGCAGCACCCAAATCCTTCATCGCAAATGAATTAGCCAGCTTCCTTTTGAGTACATTTATATCCTGCATGTCAGACCCTGCAACAAGCATGTCATCCACATACAATAACAAGATAATATATCTTCCATTGTCTAGCTTCTTGAAATAAACACAGTGGTCAGAATGACATCTACTATAGCCTTGTTCTGTCATAAACCTGTCAAACTTTAGATACCACTGCCTTGGAGCTTGCTTCAAGCCATACAAGCTCTTTTTCAACCTGCATACCAGATCCTCCTTACCTTTGACCTCATATCCTTGTGGCTACTGCATATATATTTCTTCCTCCAAATCCCCATGGAGGAAGGCTGTTTTTATATCTAACTGTTCAAGATGCAAATCTTCTACCACCACTAGACTTAAGATAGTCCTAATTGAAGTCATCTTAACAACAGGAGAAAATATTTCATCAAAATCTATACCTTTCTTCTGTGCAAACCCCTTTACAACAAGTCTGGCCTTGCACCACTTCTTACCTCCTTCTTATTCCTTCAACCTGTAAATCCATTTGTTTTGCAATGCTCTTTTACCAGCAGGAAACTGAACCAAATCCCAAGTCTGGTTTCCTACCAATGAGTCCATCTCCTCATTCATGCCTTGCTCCCACTTCTTTCTAGTTTCCACCTGCATTGCTTCTTCATAACATTCTGGTTCACCAGAATCAGTCATCAATAAATAATACATTGAAGGAGAGTATCGTTCAGGGAGTCTACTTAACCTGGTAGATCTTCTTACAGTTGCAGGAGTTTCAGGTACTTGCTGCTGCTCTTGATTTTCTGGCACCTTCGAAACTTCATTTTCTTTAATTTCATCAAGCACTATGTACTCTGTGTTTTCCTTTTCCTGTTTCTTTCCCTGCAACTGATCTTTATATATGAACTTTTCATTGAATATCACATCTCTACTCTTGATGATTTTGTTATTTTCATAATCCCATAAACGATAACCAAATTCATCAATCCCATATCCAATAAAGGTACATTTCTTAGATTTAGCTTCAAGCTTTGTTCTATTTTCTTTATCAATATGGACAAATGCTTCACAACCAAACGTTCTCAGAAATGAGTAGTTTACCTTTTTATCTATCCATGCTTCCTCTGGAATACCACCATCCAAAGCACTTGAAGGTCCTCTGTTTATTAAATAAACAGCAGTATTTACAGCATCCACCCAAAACTGTAAGGGCAACCCTGCATGCAGTCTCATACACCTTGCACGCTCCATGATCGTTCTGTTCATCCTTTCTGACACACCATTTTCCTGTGGTGTTCCTGGGACTGTCTTCTCTCTACGAATCCCATGGTATGAACAGTAACTATCAAACTCCTTGCCGCAGTACTCACCTCCATTATTAGATCCGAGACACTTCAATCTTTTTCCTGTCTCATTCTCAACCAAAGCTTTCCACTTCTTAAAAGTAGCAAACACATCAGATTTCTGTTTAATGCAATAAACCCAAGTTTTTCTAGTTGCATCATCAATAAATGTAACATAATAATGAGAGCCACTAAGAGATTGTACCTGAGCCGGTCCCCATAAATCTGTATGCACAAGCTCTAATTTTTCATTCTTCTTTTGTTTCCCAACCCTGAGAAATCTGACTCTCTTATGTTTTCCATAAACACAGTTTTCACAGAATTCCAAACTTACCTGCTTCAAATCCGGCGGCAAATTCCTTGAGTGGAGAATCTACATCCCCTTCTCACTCATGTGGCCAAGCCTATGATGCCACAATGCTGTATCTGTTCCTGTGGAAGCTAAAGAGATAGAATGGTCAGTATTATGAGGACATAAATACAACGTACCTACTTTGTCTCCTTTTGCTATCACCATTGATCCTTTAGTGATCTTCCACCACATTTCTCCAAATGTAGATAGACAGCCGCCATCTCCCAACTGCCTTGTTGAGATCAGATTTCTTTTCATAGCAGGAATATGCCTAACTTCTTTCAACAACCAATCAGTTCCATTCTTAAGTTTTATCCATACCTTACCCATTCCAACAATTTTACATGGCTCATCATCACCCAATAAGACATGTCCAAAGTCGCCAGGAACATACTCATGAAAGTATTTCCTATGGGGTGTAGCATGACATGAAGCTCCTGAATCTACTACCCAATAATCACTAGTATTATCTAATGCAAGAATCAAAGCATCTTGTAACACATCACCTGCTACATTTGCTTCCTGGGTAGTTTCCTTCTGTGCATCTCCTTTCTTTTTTAGAGATTTGCAGTCTTTCTTCAGATGTTCTTTCTTTCTACAGTTCCAGCACTCTATCTTTCCCAGTCTGGACTTGGATCTACCCGTTTTAGACTTTCCACGATTACCTTGGATCTTTTCTCTCTCCTTTTGTCTTCCCCTGCTCTCCATGGTCAACGCATTACCTGATGTCTCACCTGTGCTTTTTCTTCGCATTTCCTTGCTAAGAATAACACCAATAACATCATCAAATTTCAAGGTGTTTGAACTAGAGACAGAGTTACTTACAGCCATGACCAAGCTATTCCAGCTTTCTGGCAATGAACACAAGATTAGAAGAGCCCTAACCTCATCATCAAAGTTCACACTTACAGAACTTAGCTGATTTGTAACTGTACTAAACTCATTTAAATGATCAGTAACAGATCCACCTTCAGACATATTCATATTAAATAAATGCTTCATTAGAAATACCTTGTTGGAGGCCGAGGGTTTTTCATACAGCTTACCCAATGCGCTCATCAAACCTTGTGTTGTCATTTCTTTTGAGATATTGAAAGCCACCGACGAAGCCAAGCTCAACCGTATTGTTCCCAGAGCCTTTCTGTCAATAACCTCCCATTCTTCGTCCTTCATAGCCGTCGGCTGCTTTGCTTTTCATCCCAACGGTAGGAATAGATCCTTCTGGTACAGATAGTCCTCCATTTGCATCTTCCATAACCTGAAGTTTTGGCCATTAAACTTCTCGACCTTAAACTTTCCTTCTTCTGCCATTGTTCCCACTCGAACCAGAAACCCTAGCTTCCTGTGGGTTTAACTGCCAAATAGACCTTTGGCTCTGATACCAATTGTTAGAAAAACAGGATCGCAGAGCAACAACAATAAACAGAAATGCAAATATAATCACACACACACATTACAAGAGAGACACAGATATTTGTGGTTCACCCAACTTGGGCTACGTCCACACTGAATTTGCCAGTCCTTATTATTATTACTGTCCAGCAAGGTGAAGGGATACAACCTGCAACACAACCGCTGCACTTCCTCTTTTCTGTTTCACAGTCTCTTACCTGATCTCAGAGATCTTTACAATGCATAAAACCTAATACATCCTCTCTAGCCATATTACAATGTCTTTCTTTTATAAGGGAAATACAATGGAAAAATACCACGGGATACCCAAAACCATGGGCCCGCAAAACAATTGGCGAAAACAACCCCAAAATTTTTCTTCAGGGGTGTTGCCCCCGAACCCCCATTTCTCGGGGGCGCTGCCCCTGAACCCCCCAACCAGGGGGGATGGTCCCCCCTGGAACCCCGTGGGAGGGTGATGCCCCCACCACACCCCCCCGCTGGGGTGAGTGTACAGTCCACCTACATATCATATAAAACTGGGGTACAAACACGGCTGATACAATATCATCTATGAGACTAGAAGATCTGGCTCCACAACCAACACCATGTGCTACTTAAAAGGGGCGAGAGGCTCCTCCCTTCTCACCCCATTCAGGGAGAACCTTTTCTAATAAGTTACTAAGTGCAAAAACTCAAATTTTATTAATAGAAATTATTGTAAATGAGGAATTTCAAAGAAAGATATAGTTCTCACTCATTCATAAGAACATTGACCATAAAAATTTGTCCAAAACCATTTTGACGTATTTAAAAAAAACAATTAAGCAAAATAAAAATAAAAATAATAAACTAAGATGGAACTTTTGCAAACCATAACAATTAACTCTAAAAAATTAAATTCATTCACTTATTAAACATTTCCAAAAGTTTTAATTGTTTTTAATTGATAAATTACTAACCAACAATAAGCTAAAGGGGGCTTAGGATAAAAGTCGTTCATAATGAATTATTTTTCAACTAAAATCTTATATAAATGTATATGTTTGACATAGTTTTATAGATTAAAGTTTCAAAACATAGTTTCTCCATGCATTCATTTATTAATCATTTCCAAATCTTTTAACTGTATTTAATTGTTAAATTAAGTTAAAGGAGGTTTAAGATGAAAGTTGTTCAAAATGAATTATTTATTAGTTAAATTATATATAAATGTAATGTTGATATAGTTTTATAGAATAAAGTTTCAAAAACATAGTTTCTTCATGCTCAACATTAGTAAGCTTCATAGTGAAATAGGGAGTTGGACAATACCTAAAACACCATGGGTGGAAAGGATTTGTCATCTCTATGACACTATGATGATGAAAGTCACTTTCTCTTAGAGTGCCCTATGTATACCCACATTAAATCACATTTCCATAACCTTTGCTACAATACATACCTTCCTAACCTTCTAACTTGTCAAAACTATGGTGACCTGGGAATGCTGCATTCTTATCTTTTTGAGCACCAGAATAAAATGTTATGGTGAACCAAATAATTCCTTTATTTCCTTTTAAGGTATGATAGACCAAAGTTGGTCTCAGTGGATGTTAATGATCATCATCATCAATTAAACTTTTTAAGTTTATATTTAATTTTAATTTTTGGTTAATGTTTTTTGTAACAATATAAAGTTATATATATTGTGGATTTTTTGTTTAGCCGAATTCAAATAACTCGAGGGAAGCACATGTTCGATTCCCTACGGGGATTTATAGACCTTGTTTTACTGAAATGTGACAATTCAATATCATCAGATGTACCCCCCTGACAGTGAAAAGGGGTAATTATTGTCTTTGAGTGGATTCAAAAGAATCATTGTTCAACTCAAAATACACATCATCTGGGCCCCGATCATGCCCTGAAATTAACAAATCAAAATAATTCATAACCATCTATAGTAGAAACTAGTCCTCACAAGCATGTCTGAACATGTGTATGAACTTGTCAATAAGATTTGTCCAATAACATGGCTTCCAAAAGCCAATGCCAAGTATTCATCCATCCACAGTGTACTTGTTTTTGTTGTTTCTTCTTTTTTCTGTGGACACATGCCCGAGAAGTTATTTGTCTTACAACGAAAAATACATAGATGAAGATCAAACAACTTGACTCATCATGGCCAATTTGTTGACAATTTTAGCACTGTACAAGTTCACAGAAATTTTGGATTATGGAGCCATCTTGATAAGTGTGTGCAAATGTTTGAACAATTCTTCAATGTGAGCCATTTGAACCTCCTTATTTAATTTCAAGTGGGTTTTACAATTTACACAATTCAATGATTTCTTTATAAAAAGACCACCTTACAGTGTCACCTAAAAATGCAAAAATATGCTTAATATTTCAAAGTGATTTATCCTCATGCCTGTATCAATTTTGTCTCCATGTGCTTGCCTTGAAAATTTTATATGAGAGATATTTATATGAAAATATTATATGTGGTGTGTAGATGAGGGAAAGAAAAATCCAAGTCAAGTCATCCACCATTGATCACCACGACACACACAAAATTCCGAAGACCCCCTTATTCAATTTCGGGCAGGTCTAGGACTCGAGACAAATATTCAATTTTATTCAAATAAACACCTTACTAAATCATCACCTTATAACGTTGTTACAAAATTGCAAAAGGATATTCACCTTATAACACCATTTACAAGTTTGAGAAAAAATATTTAATCTCCTTATAACACCTTTACAAGATTTTGAAGAATTAAAACATATAATTCTCTCCTTACAAGTTCTTCATTTTGGTAAGCATATTCATTCTCAATAGAAACATTCACATCTTGCCAACATATAATGGATGAGTGTAAATTATGGTTGCTTTACATATGATTTGCATATGATAATTCTTCTTCTCCATGGACTACTACGGGAGCCTACGTTACTGCCTCCATATATGCCAAACCAATGTAGAAATTATCAAATCTTTCACAGTGTCATTACAAACAACAATTAATAGCGCAACTGGTTCACTTACAATGTCTTCTGAGATGGTCTTCCACTCTTCACAATGGTGAAATAGGTCAAACGATATGCTAAGTGGATCTAGCATAGCTAAACAAGAGCATCACCAGCATTTAAACTTATCAATTGGACTTTAAAATCATGTTCTCGAGTTGATATCGTTGTTGGTGTGGATGTGGAGGTCAAATGTCAAATTTCTCCTTCAAAGGGTTTGGAAAATAGGAAAAATCAACCAAAAAAATGCCAAGATCTCAACAACTTTCACTCAAACATAATATCTTTACAAAGCTGCTCCTCAAGACAACGGCAACCCCTTCTACAAGATAGACAATTCCTCTCAACGGTGCACTTCATGCGAGAATCTCTTATTCATACACAACGACCACTTCAACACTCAAAACGAGCAAATCGAGCCTTCAAAGCAGCATGATCACTATGAGGATGAATGCTTAACTTGGACAACATTCTTCTTCTCATGCTCCAGGCTATCCTCGTATTTTGTATTTGTTGATTATAAGGAACCTCGAGGCTATCTTTCTCGTTCTTGTTGGTGGGAATGTATTACAGTCAAATATCTCCTCAACACGTTCATATTTTTTTGTATTCATGCAACTAGTCTCATCTTACACATAGATAACTACTATATAGAGCATAGTAGCATAATTCGAGTATGAATACGGATATGAATACGATTCGATACGGAAAAAATACGTAATGAAAAAATTTAATACGAATAAAATATGGGAGTAGAATGCTTACATTTAATACTTTTAATCAAATATTCACAAATACACCATAAATGTACATAGATATTTATATAATAAAATCAATCATTTATTTAAAAAAAAAAAATCAAATCTCAAGAACCTAGAATATTGTTAGTGTGATACTTTGAGACGACAAGTAGTTATTAATAATTATTTTAATAAGATAGAATTAAATTGAATTGTATTTTTGTTTTATAATGTTCAAATAATTAAAGTTCGGTTTTTTTAAATTGTTTTTAAAAATTTAATTGTTCACCCATGAAAACCCATATCCGTATTAAACCTACACCGAACATTCGATGAATTCGAATTGTTCCAAATTTCCGTACATGAACTACCAATACAGCCGAATTATGCTACTATGATATAGAGAAATTAGGTCTTTAAAATTATAACCAATTTGATATCACTTGATAACAATAAAGAAAGAAAACAAGAACATGAAAATAAGGAACATGAAAATAAAGAAACTCAAGAAGTGGTGGAAAAGGAAAGAATCGAATTCAATTGTATATTCACAAATAGATTACATTTATACAACATTTACCCTTAACCATCTATAAATGTCAACTGCATAATGGTCCTCATAGCTAAGTGCATAATAACTTAGGACATACACTATATCCCAATATGCACATTAGGTAGTTTAGGAATTAGGATTAGGAGAATAATACTAACAATTGTTTTGTTGTTGTGGAAAAGAGAATAAAATGGCACCCATTCAGTGCATAAGATGGGATGACAAGGCTGAAAAATGGTTAATTGCAAAGTTTGTGATTACTTGTGGTTTTCTTCATATTTCATATTTCGTGTGATGTTTATATCTTAATTAATTTAAAATTGTACATTGATGATTTCTAATAGGTGGTAACATACGGTGAAGAGCCATCCAATCATTTGAATGAAATTAGATTAAGTAAGGGTTGTGAGTAGGTGTTGTGGTATCAAGGATTAATAGAACAATGTGTAAGTAACTATGATGTCTTACGTCCCTTGTTTTATAATTAATGGAAAAATATTAAGAAAACGTTAATTATATGTATGCTTTTTCATGGCATATGAACTCATCAGAAATAAACTATGGAGTGGAACCAATAGAGGATTATTAACACATGGCATGAAGAATGGTTTTGAAAATATGTGTGAATTATATGTCTCACTCGTTGAATTGGTACACTTTTTCATTTACACAGTTATGTATATTATATTATTTGTAAATGTAGATATACTCATCACATTTTATTTTTATGCTTGTAGATAGAACATGGATATATGGAACGAAATTAAGTCACTCAACAAAACATTTCAAATAAATCAAGTACAGTATCCCCAGAAGGTGATGAAGAGATGAGGCATGGAAGCATCTCAAGAAACTACAATAGTTCGAGCGATGAAACATGATCAATATATTTGATTGTTGTTACTGCAAGTTGTATATTTTGAAATTTGTTTCTATGAAAAACAAGCTTTATATTCAATGTGGACATATCATCCCAATTGGACGAGGATAAGTTATCAATAATTATAACAATGTCAAAATGGAATTTGGTTTATCGAGAACCTTTATGTTGTCTCATATTTTGGATTTTTATTCGTATATAATAAAATGGGTTTCTTCTTCTACATCATTCTCAAATGTCACAAAATGTTTCATTCATCAATTATATGAATGATTTACATTGTGGCAATGAACAAAGGTGTAATAAACATGATTATCCAAACACAATAATTAAAATATAAAAATTCGTATTTAAAAAGAATATATGTTGAATATATGAATGATTTAACATGGTTACAATGAACAAATGTGTAATTAGCTCTTATATCCAAACATAATAAATAAAATATAAAAAATCCCATGTGGGGCGTCTCAAGTGGTAAAGATGAGAAGTTGTAATTAGTTGTAAATGGAAGGTCACGTGTTCGAATCCCCCCAATCTTACCCGTGGTCCATGGTTCGGGCCTTGTGTATGCACCTAGGGGTATAGTGGTAGTGATATTGGATCCCTGGACTCTGTGTCACGTGAGTACCAGCCCAACTCCAGTTGTCGATTCCCCTAGTACACAAATAATAATAATAAATAAATAAAATATTATTATAAAACTTTTTTTTATTGAATGATTAACTGAAAATTTGTAAAAAAAAAGAAAAAAGAAGAAATAATATTTTTCAAATCCATGGCATGGAAAAATTCACCACTGAGCCATACCAAAATTTACCCACTAGTGCTCTTTTACATAACATAAAAAATTGGTGCTCTTCATATAACTAAAGTACCAGTGCTTTTTTTTCAAACATAAGCATTAGTGCTTTTTTCAAATATAAGCACCTACACTTTTTACAAAAAATACACACTCATTCTTTTTACAAAAAATACCCACTGATGCCTTTTACAAAAAATATGCACTAGTGCTTTTTACAAAAAATCGCCAGTGCTTGTTTAAAAAAATAAAGCATTGGTGCTTTTAAACAAGCATCCAACATTGGTTCTTTTTTACCAAAAATAAAGCATTGATGCTTATAAACAAACATTTATCACTAGTGCTTTTTGAGGATTATATATGCACTAGATTTTTATAAATAACACACAACAATGTATATATATTACAACATCAACACTGGTGATTTTATATAATACATGATGCACCAATGTTGATGTAAATGTCACACACACCAATGATTATTAGAAAGATGTATGCATTGATGCATTTACAATGCATATACATGCCTATGCTTATTATTTATAACAAACACACTAGTGCTTTTTATTTATACAAGATGCATCGATGTTCATAATCAATTTAAAAGCATCGAAAAAAGAAATTCATCGTAACCTTTGCTTGGACAAAAAAATTTAGTTTAATTGAATATCCATTATAACTACCACCCAAACCTCTGCCACCAAAAAAAGAGGTTGTAGTGGAGGTTTTTTTGACAATTTTTGTCAATCTTGTAACACTAAAATCATCCTCTATAACCTCCACTACAAGGTGTTTTCCTTGTAGTGCTTATGCAAATCATATGGTCACGTGCATTACTTGACTAAATTATATGTAGCCTAAAGTAAGGGGGGTTAGGGAAAGACCCTGACAAATAGTCTCTCCATTATTTTTCTCATTAAAACAAAATTAAACAAATAGTATTAATGATTCCTCTTCCCCCCTCATTTTCCATAAACACCTTGGGAGATGTTACCAAACTTGGAGTCAAAATTTTGAACCATTTTATATCATCCCATTTAAGGGATCAGATAAATATTCTCAAATAAAAATCCTCATTATCGGCATTAGATAAATATTCTGAAATAAAAATCCTCGTTATCAATATTGGTGGTATGCTTGAGATGACCTCGGTTTGGAGAAGTTCTTTGCAGCAACAAAAAAACCCTTTCACTGGCCCTTTCGACATCAAATTGTAAACAGGATGAAGTCTCACCCGAAGCGAAGATGGGGGTTTATAAAATGAGGTTTCTGCAATCGTGGCAATGTGCATATGTGGTTAATGTTCTCGCAACATGTCCCTTACTTAACATATACTAACACGACAATGTAAACAAATGACTTCACACTTCGCAGTTACCAATAGTCTACAGAACTACGCTGAATCTCCACTATCTTTACTCTTCTAAATACACATTCATTATACTCAGTGTTACTTTGCAACGCTCATTCACTTGTATTCCATTTACTTAACATATGATTATAATTCACATACATATGAAATCAAATACATAAACACATCATGACTTGTATCAAAACATGCCATAAACTCATACACATAACACAGAGATTTACATGGTTCACCCTCAGGTGGGAGCTACATCCACATGAATTGTTCTTATATTGCTTGGAAGGGTAACAGTTCTAGTCTGTGCACTCATATCAAGACTCTTCTCTACAATCATATCTCTACGCACTCAGCTGTAGAGTCTATTCTCTCTTGGTTCTAGCCAACCAAAATCAACAACATCTAACTTTCGAACAACAAACAAAAACCCAACCCTTCCTTATACAAAATTACCCTTATATATAGATGTGCCTGAAGGTCACATATTACAATAACTATGGGCCAATCCCCATAGTACCCAAAACCCAAAAACCCTATGGTTCTCATGTAGAACACACTTAGCTTTAAATTCGTTGTCCCTTTGGTGCCACTTATTCTGACTCTGACAACGCAGTTCCGAATTCTTCAGTGGCGTGTCATTTACACCATTCTGCTTCTTTACTTTTTGCTCCTGTAGCAGTCAATTCGTTGCTCGGCCTTTAACTGCTTCAACCACTTCTGGAAGTCCTTAATACTTCGTCTTTACTAAGGGAGCATGTCCTTTCTTCTCAACTACACTTTGCTCCATACCCTCTTCCCGAGATTTGCGGAGTCAATTATCTCCCAAAGCTGGTCAATGTCAGCCCTCGCCTAATTGTACTTTGTGTTCAAAAATTCCTTTGCTTGGGTTGCGCCCAAAAGTCTCTTAACACTTACTTGTGGCTCGTCCCCGAGCCACTTACACTGGGATTCTTTGATTTCGTAGCACTTGGTGTGTTCATCTTCGCTGCGAACTCTTGATATGTTTCTCTCAGCTTCACAACAACATCCTTAGTCTCCTGCTCGTACTCTTTCACTAGGTTGAGTAATATCACAGATATTGGTTCTTGCATTTGGTCCTTCACTGTGCTCTCTGTTGTTTGAAGCTCTTGCAGCTTCACCTCGATCTCTTTAGAGAGTGCCAATGCCTCTTCTTGCATAGGTTGTAACTTTGCTGAAGTTTCTGCTTCTTTTCCCATTAATGCCTTCAATTCTTTATGAAGCTCCTTTGTCTCTGTGAACTTCTGTATTCTCTGTCTTGGCAGAAAATCCTTCATTGCGGTGTTCATCATGTTGAGGTCCTTCTTCTTCTTTTGGACTTTATCCTGAATTTTCTATAAGTCTGGGTCTTCTTGTAGCATGGCCCATGACTTAGTCACTTCTTCTAGCAAATCTTGACACCTCATAACTTCTGCGGAGATGTTCTTTATTGAATTATTGAGTTCTTCGGCTCTTGCCTCCTTTACTTCTGGAAGAGTGCCAAGTTGTTTCCTAGACTCTAAGTCTGCAATATTTTCTTTGTAACCAATCTCCATATCTTCCATTTTTTCTTTGAGATTGTCTATTGCAACATGAATATTAACAATGGTCTCTTCCACTTCAGGTTCTTATTTGAAGTCTGGGATCTTTGCACAGACTTCCGCTATGGCCTTCTTCAGCTTCTTCTCCTTCTCATGAGCATTTGCTAGCTCATTGGTCTTCACTCTTCATTCATTCCCCAACTCTTTATAAATTTATTCTAGCTTCAGATGCTGGTTGTATGAGATTATATCTCTATCTTTAATTTTCTCTACAACTTACAAATGTAGATCATGTATTCTTTCAATGGGTAACATTCCCAAATTAATATCCAATTGCGCGAGCTTCTTCGCACCTTCACTCATTTCATCGGATGGGAAATGACATTCGTCGGATCTATGCGCACTAACCAAGATCGCATCGTTAGTGCAGGAATTTTTCTTTTTCTTCCACTTGACTCCTCTGATCTGTCTTCATATTTTGATTCCCTCATTCGATCTCTTTGGGCTTTCTCTACTCTCGCCATAATACTTTTTAGTTCTGCGATGCTCTCTACCATGCTTGCTTGAAGTTTCTCTTTCTTACTATCATTTATTGTGAGCATCTCCTCAATATGTTCGTGGACTATGGCTGCAATGCAGTCATAGTAATCCTCATTCAACTTTGCATCAAGAGGAGTCTTACTTGCTTTCTGTCGAGCACCCTATATGCAGATAGATTATTACCAACACACAGAGCATACGCGATTTATTGTCAACCCGAGAAAGTCTTTTATTTCAAAGGATAGATGCACAATCTATGCTTAAACATCAAATCATTATAATTGAATACTTTTATCCTCTAACAACCATGTTCATCCCAAGAATCTGTGTAATCCCAATTGCCTTCTAAATGCTACAATTTCAATTCCTTTCTACCACGCATCAAAAAGAAATAAAATAAGATTCAAAGACAATTGCAGATAAAAAGAAATTCTATTCACATCCTAGAACAAGTAATTCACTTCTTCAATCTGATCACTCTAGAAAACCATAAGCAGAAACTGAATACTAATCTAGAAATTCAATTGCAAAGGATTGAGTTCAGCTGCTCTAAGAGATTGAATTACAGGAATGAAAATCAACAGTAATAACAGGAAAGATAAATGGCAGAAGCTCATGGGATCACAACTTAACTACGAGATGAACAAGGTTGTGTACAATTGTCACACGAATTGCACAAAGTTTCTACTCAGTCGACTGTCACTCTGTATTACTTGCCAATTTCAAAGAAACATAATCTTAATTACATTGGAAATCCACACCAAAATTACTACTGCTGTGTACAAAGGAAATATCATGAACAAAACATCACACAACAATAAAAAGTCCTAATTTAACTCAACAATCTCTGTGGAAGACGGGCCCAGCCTTCACACAGAGATGCTGGCTGAACAACGTAAAGCTTCTTTTAACTCAAAGGCAACTCTTTGTATTAATGAAAGGAAGATTACACAAATTGATCTCACTGCTAATACAATAAATGAATTCTGCGTTGTTCAACCCCCTGGGTCGAGGCGGCTCCCCATATTTATACATACAGATTGTAACATCCGATCCTATTAACGGGAAGCCATGAAGATCTCTGATCTTCAGGCGCCCTAAATAACACTAGATGTTAAAATACGTGGAAAAGTAGAGACATAAAAATACGAGAAAGCTATTCATTGGCCCAGGAGTGGCGATCTTTGCAGATCACAGCTATACTCGAGCAGCGACATACTAAAGATCTCCAATTATAGCGCATTCTGTTATAGCTACCCTATCACAGCTCCACCTAGGATGTTACATTGGAAACATGTGCCTTAATCGATGGACCGAGCCCCGAGGATCCTTTTTAAGTAGCGAACACCCTTCCTTTCAAGACTTTGTTCAGCCCACTTTCCTGCAGTCCACTTATCTCAAACTACCTTCATAAATCATAACATGTTAGCACAATTGAGAGATAAACAACCTTAATTATCACAATCATAAGCATTAATAAGATAGAACAATGGTCAGTCATACCTTAACAGCTTGGGGGAATAAAGTGAGGACAACAGGTCTGATTAACATGATAAGTGGTGTAGGACAGGGGAAAGAAAGGTGATCAAGGATGATTAAAAGGGGCCAATTCTGGGCTCAACACTTTCTTCTTCTTTCTTTTTGGCCCCTCTAGCACATTTGTGTTGGGGTTCTTCCTCTTTTCTCCTTTTGGCAGGTCGTCAGTATGTTGCTATTCTTGTTCTTGATCTTGCTCTTGGTTGTCTCTTTCATTGATGCTTTCCTCAGATGTCATGATCAATGCCTTTGGTGCATCAATTTTCCATTAGGGCGGCCAATATTCAATGATGAGGTCAATATTTTGCGCATCCAATTGATATTGACCTTCATACCATTATGGGTTTGCTAGTTCTCTAGGTTGTATGAAGATAGAGTGGAGGCTTGCTTTGAATCTCATCTTTCGGATGTATGCTTTTGTTATTCCCTTAGGAATACATAAAGTGCGCTTAATCACTTCGCATAGTTGCTCATAAAATATGTGCAACTGCACATTGTTCACTCTTTGTCTTTCTGGCCTTGAATTACTCCACATGTTCGCATATTTGGGTCCACGAAAGTCTCCAGCGGATACTGATACACTTTGTTGGTACTTTGGCTCTTTCTAGCCCACAAATTCGATCAGGACTATCATCCAGTTGTAGTGAAACTGATATCCATTGTCTTGTGCATCTACTACATCATCTAGAAATTCGTTCAACAGGTAACTTGCCCAGTTGAATTGTAGTCCATCCTTAGCCTTAGCAGCTAAGGAGATCGCAACGGCTGACACTTCTGTCGGTCTACATTTCCTTAGTACTTTGCCAGTGAGAAATTTTACTGTGAACCACGTGGCAACATATTTAATCTGATTCGCTTAATAGCCGCGGGTTCCTTTTACCAAGCTGAATTCGCTCTTCATCCTCCTCGCGAGTTATTTGTCTTTATTTTTTCCCACGAATTCTATTGCAGTGTCAGTGCCCGTTTGCTCAATTGGGTAATTCTATAGATGAGGTCAATGTTGATATCGATCTTGCAGTCTAACCACAAGTATCCCTAGTGCGTGCATGACAGCAATGTATGCACAACTGCTGTAAGCTCTGGACTTCGGTCAAAATGCAGAATTATCAATAGATTCAACTATCCCGAGGATTGCAATGGCACAATCCATTTCTGCACCTGAATTTTTGTTTTCCTAGTGGCTTCATCATAGTGTCGACACATTGATTGATTTGGTTGAAACTATGGATACTTAGTTGCATGCAATAGATTGTGATCTGTGAACTTACATTCGAGAATCTTTCCTAGCAAATTTTCCTTCTCCCGAACATGACATGACATCGGTGGCAACAGAATATCATATTGTGGTTTCTTCTTCATTATTACCACCATCGCATCATATCTTCATGGGGGGATGTACTCGGGTATCAACAGAATTGTCCTCTCTCGAGGTCGCTTTTACGAATACTCTTTCGGAATTTATGCAGGCTACAGTTTATGTTTCTCTTTGTATTTTTTATTATCCTTTTGTTTTTGTTCTGTTGCATGCCGCGGTGAGGCTCTAGAGGTCCCAACTTTCTCTTGAGTTGCTTTCTTTATGGGAGTCTTCATAATTGATTAAACCAGATTACTGGAACTTCCTTAATATATCCCGTAGAATTTCTTTCTCAGACATATACTGTTGGAATGCTCTGTTCTTAATTGGTAAAAACTCAGAAGTTACTCACGCTAAAAATTAAAAGTCACAGTAAAATCGATAACTATGCGGTCCTTGATATTTATAGCCACAACTCCACTAAGACGCGCCCAAAAACGGCTAAGTTAACATTAAATTTTATGTTCGTTGGAAAAATATTGCTTAGATCTTGCTCCTTTGCTTTTATTAAATGTGTCTTCAATGGACAAATATTCCTTAAAGTGGAAAAATACGGTTTCCCAAAACTACTATATAATGGCTAGTTTTCAAACAAAAATGTAACGACTAGTTTTCTCTAGCTTCACTGACGTTTAGGTGAGTGGTGAGGCTCACTTCGCATTTCCCTTCTTTTTATGGAACTTTGCAACACTACCCCCTTCTTTTTATTGAACTTTGCAACTTGAATTGCTATGTGTGCTTCACATCACATCTTCAAATCTTGTGGGCTTCGCATTATGACAAAATTGTTGTGTGCAGACTCTGCTCTCTTTTTTAGTGTCCAATTTCAATTGCATTTGACACTTAAAATCTATTGCGTTGTTTAAATCATTCCTGTAGCAGTAGGTCCATCCCTATAAGGCTTTAATATACTCCCATTGACAAGTCCTTGTAAGTTTTTTCGAAGTAATGTGGCTAAGTTCACTGCTCCACCATTAGTGACAATGTATGGTCCTAACCAATGCATTCTGAATTTTCCAGGAAATTTCATAAATTTTCTATCGTAAAGGAGAAAAAGGCCTCTTACCTAGAAGAACTTGTGCCTGATTTTTCTATCGTGCCATACCTTTTCTCTATCTTTCTACACTTGTTGGTGAAATCCTGCAATGAAGCTATCTTCCTCCAATCCAATTAACTGTAATAGTCTTTCATCCATTATATCATCGTCAACCACGTTTGTAAATGTTGCAATTCTCAAGCTTGGTATTATGTATTCCATGGGCATGACAACTTCCTGTCCATATGAAAATTTGAAAGGTGTATGGCCTGTCAAATTTTTACAAGTTGTCCTATATGCCCATAATATTGCTGCTATTCTGAGGTCCCAATCATCCATGTTTGTATTGCATACCTTGGTTAATGCATTTTTCAACACTTTATTGAAGTCTTCTGCAGTTCCATTAGCTTGTGGATGATATGGTGTACTCTTCTGATGGTAGATCTGAAATTCTTTTGTTAGGGACTCAATAGTTTTGTTCAAGAATGGGTTCCCCGATCACTCATTATAATCTTTGGACATCCAAACCTTGTCACAATGTTCTAAAAAATGAAGTGTGTTGCTATAACTGCGCTAGAATCCTTAACTGGTTTTGCTTTTGTCCATTTGGTTAGATAATATGTAGCTCTAATACTATATCTCGAGCCAGTTCTCTTCCCTGGTGGATTAATAGGTCGCAAAAATTCAATAGCCCATTTATCAAAGGCTTGTAATGCCAACGGTGGCATTAATGGCATCTCATCTCTATGAGATGGATTTTCTGTTCTCTATCATACATCGCAATTCCTGCAATGTTCCTTTGAATCTTTATGTATAGTAGGCCACCATAGCCCTTCTCTCAAAATATTTTGTGCAGTATCTTTCCTTCCGTAGTGTCCTCCATATACTCTTGAATGTGCTTCAACAAGTATGATAGTTCTCTCATGTTCTAGTACATATCTACACAATACTTTATCTGGTCCCAATTTGTATAATTGTCCTGCAATTAGGGTAAAATCAACTGATCTTACCACTAATTGTTTCTTCTGCTGTGTAGTGAGTTCTGCAAGTGCTAACCCCATCGTTAGAAATTCTACAATGTCTCTGAAGTAGTCATCTGTTATGTGAATAGAAAATAACTACATATCTGGTAGATTATCCTCCAAATTATTAGGTTCTTCTCCTAACTCGATTCTTGAAAGATGGCCAGGTCCTGCGTTCAATCTTCCTGGCTGCACTATGATCTCAAAATCATATTCCTGGACAAGTAAGATCCATATGCATATTCTTCCCCATAACACTGGCTTCTTGACCAAGTACTTCAAAGCTGAATGGCCAGTGAACATGCAAAAGTGTGAATCTAGAAAATAGTGTCTGAATTTCCGCAATGCGTACACCATAGCTAAGACTTCCCTCTCTGTTGTGGTGTAATTCTTTTCTGCTGAAGATAACTTTCTACTAGAAAATGCAATGGGATGGACGATGCCTCCATCACTCGGTTGTGCTAGTACAATGCCAAGTGCTATAGATGAAACATCTACATGTACGTGAAATGGCTTATTCCAGTCAAGAAAGACTAGAATAGGCGATGTAGCCATCTTCTCTTTCAGTGTGTCTAATCCTCTTTGGAAATCTTCAGTCTAGTTGTACTTCTCTTCTTTTTTCAATAGTTTCTCCATAGGCATAGTTATCTGCGCATATCCTTTAATGAATTTTCTATAATATCCTATGTGTCCCAATGTAGTGCGTAGCTGCTTACCTGAATTAGGCACTGGAAGGTTTACTATGATCGCTATCTTCGCTGGATCAACCATCAATCCTTGTTTACATACTATGTGTCCTAATAAAATACCATAAGGAACAAAAAAGACGCACCTATTCAAGTTTAAGGAAATCTGATACTGTCTACACTTTGCTAACATCATCCTTAAGTTCACATGATGGTTCTTCAGAAGACCGAATATTGTCTAGTCATCAAAGTAAAATTCTATGAATTTATGAATATAATCCTTAAATGCAGCTACAACCACTCTTCAAAAGATAGCAGGTGCGTTCTTCAATTCAAAAGGCATAACAGTGTACTGAAACAATCCCCATTCAGTAGAAAATGTAGTATTGTGCCTGTCTTCCACAACAATTATGATCTAATGGTAGCCTGAAAATCCATCAGTAAGAGAGTATGCCTCCTGTCCACCTACATTGTCTAGTACTTCATCTGTAAATGGCGTAGGAAATGGGTCATGTATAGATGCATCATTCAATTTTCTGAGATCCACACAAATTATGATTTCTCCTTTAGTTTTCTTGTCTTGAATCACCGTGGGACTTATCCATTCTGAATCTTCTACTGGTTCAATGATGCCTTCCTCAATCATTTTATCAATTTATGCTTTCACTCTTTCTTTATATCTGGGGTTTAGTCTATAAGTTCTTTGCTTGATAGGCTTCGCATCATGCTTGAGAGGTATTTTCATAACTCCCAAGTCACCTAAAATTGTTAGATTTTCATCATTTAATTCAATAGATCTAGGATCTTAACTGAAAGAACAACATGTACAACATATCAAGCATAAGAGAAAAGAGACAAGAGACACAAAACATTTCACCGGGGAAAACCAAGAAGGTGAAAAACCCCGCAACTTCCTTAGAGATAGAATAAGCACCAATACAAAGATCAAACCCATGAGATAGATGTCTTCAGGAGCTACTCCTCCTCCACTTGTGCGCACTTCTCCTCTCTCTCACTAATGCGAAGTGAGTGAATGAGAGAATGTGTAAAATGAGAGAAACACACTCTCTATTTCTACACTACTTCACTTGTCTTTTAACTTTAACTAGGTCGGCCCCAACTTAACCACTTAACATAATGTTGAATGGGATGACCCCCACTAGGGTGGTCTAATAACCATTTAACCCACATGACTCATACGGGGCCGACCCCATCAAGGTGGTCTAATAACCCATCAAGTATAAGTTACGACACTTACAATATAACTTGGGACACTTGCAACTATAACTGACGACACTTCCAATCGGAGGAATAATACATCTCTGTTGGGGATACAATAAAGTAAAAATACAATATACAAGTGAATATCTTCCGAAGTTACAAATACATTAACACTTCCTCCTAACTAGGAATGTATTCTCTTGACACAATTCATCAATACATATAGGCACAAGTATTCAATTCTGGAGTTGGATCATCATCACTGGATCATGGAGCATCATCGTCACTGATGTTGTACTCGTCATCTCGATCAATGGGCTATCTCTCAATTCGTCTCGTCATAGGAAGTTCTACAGAGCCAGCCCTTTTTCATGCTGGATGTAGGACTAGCCTCCTGTAGGTCTTCATCATCTTTGCAAGCGGGCCATCCTGTGGAATCCTTAGGACTAATTACGTGCGTCAACAAAACCTCGAAAGAGTATCCCAAGATCCTTTATGTGCCTAATCATGACCGACAAGATCTCCCAGGGAGCTATTACATGTGACCACCACAAAACCTTAAAATAAGGTCCCAGGAACGTTTATGTGCATATCACAACCGAGAAGAACTCTAAAGAGCATCTCAGGATCATTTATGTTCCTAAGCATGACCGACAAGATCCCATGACTAATTACATGTGGTCTGGAAAGACCTCAAAAGAGCATCCTAGGACTGATTACGAGTGTACTGCTCAACCTATCGGATGTCCCAAGGAAACATTATATGCCACAGGACAAAACCTCGAAAGAGTATCCCAAGATCCTTTATGTTCCTAAGCATGATCGTCAAGATCTCCTAGGGAAAGATTATATGTCCTCCCAAGCAAAACCTCAAAAGAGCATTTTCCAGATCTCCCGGGTAGCTACTATATGCCATAGGAAAACCCTCATAAGAGTATTTGCAAATCTCCCAGGGAAAGATTACATGCTTATCACACAACCTGTCCACGTTCACGGAGTATCATCTTGATACTCATGATCCACCTGATCATATCATCTCATCATCCGCGGAGCACAGCCCAGATGCACATCATACAATACTTACACCACCGACATGGGAGAACACATCTGCCACCATTCAGGGAAGGCTCCAGCCCTTACTTTTTCACCATGGGAGAACACATCTACACCATGTGAAAAATGGCTCCAGCCCTTACATCTGCACCATGGGAGAACACATATGCACCATGTGAGAATGGCCCCAGCCCTTACATCTGCACCATGGGAGAACACATATGCACCATGTGAGAATGACCCCAGCCCTTACATCTGCACCATGGGAGAACACATCTGCACCATGGGAGAATGGCCCCAGCCCTTGCATTTGCACCATGGGAGAACACATTTGCACCATGTGAGAATGGCCCCAGCCCTTACACCTGCACCATGGGAGAACACATCTGCACCATGTGAGAATGGCTCAACAATTACATCATGACCATGGGAGAACACATCTACACCATGTAGGAAAAGCTTCAGCAATTACATCATGACCATGGGAGAACACATCTACACCATGTTGGAAAATCCCATGTGCATCTGCATCTTCCGGACTTATCACACATGATCCAACTGATCATGCAATGCATCCACTTGATGCATATCATCACATATGATCATCCTGATCATTAACGTATCCACTTGAATCATATCATCACATATGATCGTCCTGATCATCATAGTATCCACCTGATGCATATCATCACATATGATTATCCTAATCATCATAGCATCCACCTGATGCGTATCAACTGGAGCATCGTCCTGATGCTCATCATACAATGCTTACATCCACAGCCATGGGAGGATCCTCCTACCACCATGCTTGGAATGGCTCTTGCAAATGTGTCCCATCACTTATTCCTCAAAGTATCTTCTATATAAAGAACACCAAGCCTCTCTCTGAAGTACTCAAACTTCACTCTGGCTAGTGGCTTAGTCAACACATCTACAATCTGCTCATCTGTTGCAACATACAGGAGCTTCACTGCTCCTCTCTCCACCATATCCCTGATATAGTGATATTTTATCTCGATATTCTTTGTCTTATCATGGAATACTGGGTTCTCTGACAACTTCACACAACTCTGGTTGTCACAATAGATACAAGTAGCATCCAAATGGAGATCAAATAAATCAGACAATAGCTTCCTTATCCATACTTCCTCACAACTAGTTGAACAAGCTGCGACATACTCTGATTCGCCTGTACTCAGTGCTACGCAGGATTGCTTCCTACTAAACCAAGAGATCACACCTAATCCCATACTGAAGCAACACCTCGAAGTGCTCTTCCTATCTGTAGCATTGCCTACCCAATCTGAATCAACATAACCCTCCAGGTTAAACTTTTGATTCGCATCATACTTGAGCCCATAATCAACCGTACCCTTCATGTACCTCAGAATATGCTTTACAACAATCAAGTGAACATGTCTAGGATCCATCAGGAACTGGCTCAAGGTGCTCACCACAAAGCAAATTTCTAGTCTCGTGTTCGTCAGGTACATCAAGGACCCAATCATCTGACGATACATTGTGGCATCAATCGACTCTAATGAATCATCACTTAATAGCTTCAGGTTCAATGCCATAGGTGTGGCCATGGCCTTGCAATCCATCATCCCGAACCGCTTCAAGATCTCTACTACATACTTCCCTTGTCCAAGGAATATTCCATCTTCACGCTGCCACACTTCCATACCTAGAAAGTAATGCATCATACCCAAGTCCTTTATCTCGAACTTGGTAGGAAGCTTCCTCTTCGACTACACCATTCAAGAAATTTGTCTTGACATCCATCTGGTGTATCTTCCACTTCATCACTTGCCTTGTATTTCTCTATGCTACCATTTGCAGCATGCTTGATCTTGTAGATTCGCTTGGAAGTCACAACAGACTTCCCTTCTGGTCTTGGGATCACATCCCATACATCATTCTTCATGATCGACTAGTATTCCTCGATGATGGCATCCTTCCAGTACTGCATCCCGGATCTTGGGAACTTCAGATTCTTCAATATCTTCAATAGATAGTTTTCTTGAACTTCGTTGTTGAAACAAATGTCGTTATCCTTCTTTTGTAGGTTATTGTACACGATCTTTCCTACAAGTCAAATTCAATTGCATGATTAGAAACATCTCATAGTTTTCAGAACAAATTCTTACGCATAAAGACACATGTCATAGAGTCATGCAATTATCTTAGCCAATGTTTCAATACAACATTTATCCATATCCTGTATTCACACGGTAACTTTCTAGATGCCTTCCATCTCTACCAAAACATTTGTTAAGAGTGTGCACAACTCCCAACATGTCAGCAAAGAGGTTTCAATCTAGATAAGTAGCAATGGAATGTTGTACAGTACCATAGGCCACTTACCCATTACTTGCATATTAGTAGTATCTTGTTCATTAATGCAACTTTTCTAATATGCACAATATACATCCTAAATCTAGGAACATAAGCATGACAACATCATTTAAGTAATCAAATATATCATAAATGACAATTCAAATACTTATGTTTGTTTGGTTGTTGGGTGGACTCCCTCTCAAACTTTGCTTCCTTGCAGGAACTACTGAAGTGTGCTCCCTCTTGATCTTTGCTTCCTGGATTATCTATCCTTGAACTTATATCCATCCTGGACCACTATGCATGCTTAAGTGTGCACTAGTGTCATCATTGTGTCATCCTATAGATCTCATACATGATCATACATTCATTAGTATAATCTCAATACTATCAAAACATTATGATTCTAAATAATCTTAAATATGTATTGTCATGATCATTTCATACATAGGTAATAAGTGTTAGTAATCAAGGTTCTAGGGAAGACTTCTTTTACTCATGCATATTCTTATTTGACCATAGGACTCTTCTGGTTAGTCATATCATCAATCAAAGTAAGAAACATAATATGCATAAACCCTTGATTACTTAAACTTCTAACTTCAAGAATAATCATACAAAAGTATAATATCCTAACACAAGGTAGGATTCTAACTTGATATAGGAAAAACATACCTGGTTATCATGTTTACTAGTTATGTCTAACATGCCCACATAATGTCTTCTTGTTCTCTTCAATGACTTGTGCTAGTAACTTGCATAACTCATAAGTTAACCATTGTAGAACCAAATTAGACATACCTCGTAAGTGGATCTTCTATGTGATCCATGGATGAGTCTTTGTCTTCATGTCACCATGGTCATATGTTCTTGATCTAGAACTTGATTTGTCTTCTTTGATGTACCTTTCATGTTAGCGGACAACATCATCCTCATACAATACCACAGTGCATTAGTACAATCATAAGTTTCATAACCCTAACCAATGAATGTATTCTATCATTCACATGCATTCATACTTTTACTAGGGTGATAAGACAAGTCTAAAATTAATCAAGATTGTACTAACTTCAATAATATGAAGACAAACATATCATAAACTTAATCATGAACAAATTTCAAAACGTACCTGAATCTCCTCAAGTCATACATGTCGAGATTGCTTGTAGTCTTCTTATGTAAGGCCTTAGCCTCATCTCCTTTTAGAATTGGAACTTCTTCACTTATGCAAGTGTCCAATTCATTCACTTCTAGGATTAACCCAATCCACTTTCATTTGCTGAGATTGGATTTGGAGCTGGATCAGGGTTTGTCCGAGAAACCCTAAAAATTCAAATTTTGAATTTCAAACTTCTGAATGGATGAAAATATGTGCCTTGTTGAGCTAATCAAGCTGGTATACTTCAATTTTGAAAATTGCAAAATTTGACCCTTCAAAATTGCCTTTGAAACTTCCGGATCTTCTGGATAGGATCCCGAACTAGGGTTTGATAAAGCCCGGTCTTCTTCCCATCCAAAAAAAATCAAACTTGTACCCTAAGCTTCGATTTTTCTGAGGACCTTCCAGCCGTGGTCTCAGATTCCAAAAATTTCAAGTTTTGCAAAAACCCTAATTTTCCACCTTTCTGATCAAAATCCCGAACTAGGGTTTGATGATGCCCGGGGTTCTTCCCAACCAAAAACTTTGATCTTAGTCTCTACATTTCGATTTTGATGAGGAGAGAAATCCTATGTTGAGATCACTCCAAAATTCCACTTCTATCAAAAGCCCTAATTTCCCGCAGCAGTGAGAAGCCAAAAATGAGAATGCTCAGAATCCAATTCTATTTCACATAAATATGTGCCTTATTGTTTTTGGTGCATCTCTTAAATTTTGGATCCTCAGGGTCTGAAACTTCCCCCTGTGATATGCTGACCTGTCATCTTTCCAACCCCACAGATCTGAGCTCAAATGGATTCTCCGAGAGAGAGATATGCCAAGTGTCTCAGTGTGACCTGTTTATAGGATGAAACAATATAGCGAACTTGTATGGCGTGCCACGTGTCATTGTTTTAACTTCGGCCTCTGAAAAGCATACCTGTGAAACTACAGTCCATTCCCTTACTGCCACTTTTTACAGAATTTCATTTGGAGCTTCCTAGCCCAAGTTGTGACCTTTTTTCCTAGGTCACATGTTTATGACTGAGATCTAGAAGAGGCAGAAACCCTAGATTGTATGGATCATAAAAAAAATTACAGCGAATTAGATTCTGTGCTTCATAAACAAGGTACATGGGGATGTTATCTTCGACCTGTAGAAGTTTCAGAACCTGAACCTTTGCCAAAATGGATTTATAGCGAAAGTGCCACGATAATTGGTTTTTGCTATATGAAGCCCTAGCTTCCAATTTGTCGCAAGTGCAACAAGTGTCATAAATGCCATACCATGCCTTCCTTCATGCTAGCTGTGATACCATGTTAGATTTTCATCATTTAATTCAATAGATCTAGTATCTTAACTGAAAGAACAACATATACAGCATATCAAGCATAAGAGACAAGAGACAGAAAACATTTCACTTGGGAAAACCAAGAAGGTGAAAAACCACGCAACTTCCTCAGAGATAGAATAAGCACCAATACAAAGATCACAGAGATCAAACCCAAGAGACAGATGTCTTCAACATCTACTCCTCCTCCACTTGTGCGCACTCCTCCTCTCTCTCACTAATGCGAAGTGAGTGAATGAGAGAATGTGTAAAATGAGAGAGACACACTCTCTATTTATACACTACTTCACTTGTCTTTAACTTTAACTAGGTCAACCCCAACTTAACCATTTAACATAATGTTGACTGAGCCAACCCCCATTAGGGTGGTCTAATAATCCTTTAACCCACATGACTCATATAGGGCCGACCCCATCAAGGTGGTCTAATAACCCATCAAGTATAAGTTACGACACTTACAATATAACTTGCGACACTTGCAAGTACAACTGACGACACTTCTAATCGGAGGAATAAAACATCTCTGTTGGGGATACAATAAAGTACAAATACAATACACAAGTGAATATCTTCCGAAGTTACAAATACATCAACAAAAATGCCCTTCATTTCAGAAAACTTGGTAGGGAACAAGTCCTGATACTCACGCAGTAGGCTTGTGATATGTCCCACTGTTTCTTCATCCTAGTAATATGCGATATAGGCGAACTTTGGTTCATCGTCCCTGCTAATATTGATATTTTTAGTCTTAATGGGGTTAATCATATCTGGAATTTCTAAATGAGGTCCTTTCACATCGCACTTTCCTTCAGATTCGGGTATAATCACTTCGCGAGGACCTTCATTTTCATTTTCATCCAGTGTAAAATTATAACACTCAAGGGCATGCTCCAACTATATTTCCCAATCTGGTTGATTATACACAGGCAACGAGACATCATCAAATATTTATTTTTAATTATTTGCAAAGCTTCATTAATTCTCAGGCAGTCATCCTTAAAACTGAAAGTTAGCTGAAAGTTCTTTATCATCATGTGCCAGTCTGTTGTACCATGTCGTAGTTATATTTCTATATACCGATTTTTTGCTACTAGATCCAATGTGCACAAACATATCGACCCATTATGTCTTTCATATATGCCTCCATGCTTTCAAGCAAGATTATATATGATCTCTAGGATCAGTCTGTCCACTGTACTTTGCTTGTACATTCTTAGTTTTTTAAGCAAATATAACTTCCATTAAGTGCTTATATTCTTTTCATGTGCTCAATTTTTCTTTGTGCACATCCCACCACCTAGCAGGTGTAGCTCGCAATGCTATGTCTAGAGATAATATCCTATGTTCATCTTAAACTGATGCTAGATATTCATGAAAGAATGCATCAATATTACTCAAACCATCAGAAGTAGGAATTGGAATTACGTCTGTTCCAATCCAGCAGAGTGACTTTGTTATCTTCGCACATTGTCTAACTTATACTTCATGCATTCTACTCTGCTAGTTTTCCAGTCCTGCGTCTGAATCTGATACGCGAGAGCTATCACATCTCTAGCTCAATGTTCCATCTTCTGTAGGATTAATTTAATCTACTTGATTAACTTTCATATTGTATATTTTATCAAGTTCTTGAGCTCTACATTCTCCTCTTATTGGCTCAACATACCTTGTTCCTTGTGAAGGATCCAGGGGTGCAATAACCCTGATATCATGTCCTTCAAATATTATTTTTTTTTATTCAAGTTGATAATAGCGAGGTTATCAATTTCCCAGTCAATCCCTAATAATGCAGGATAAGTATTACTGTCATCTATGATCTCAATCACCTCAAGGTCTTCTTTACTTCGCACTCCATCAATGCTAACAGGAACGCTTGATAATCTCCCAAAAATTTATAACCTTCTATTGGTTAGCTAATATCAATTGTATAGGAGACCAAGATAACTTTGGTTTCCCCATCTTCTACCATGTTTGTTTTGTTATCACATTCACCTTTAAGCCCAAATCAAGAATGACCTCGTTGATTTCAAAATATCCAATCTGCACGCTTAACCTCAATTCTCTTCCTTTCCTTTTATGGTTCTTAATGTGATGGACTACTCTATGTGTGTCATTCATTGTACTACATTGTTCGTAATATCCCAGCACGTTCTGTAATTATCCTAAGGCGTGCTCATGCCTTAGCAGTTTTATGCAGCTTTGTAGAAACTGTGTTACAAGACTTTTCTATTCTAACGAAGCTCGCGACCCATCATACAAGGATGGCATACCTAGTACAGGTGTTTGCTCACTTCGCAAATGGATCCTTGTGGTCGAAGCTCCTGAGTCCTGAAATCCTTTTCTTGCTTCTATGAATACTTATTTTTCTTTGTTAGGGTCAAATATAGGTCTCTTTCCAACTACTTTTCTCACCCAAGCCCCATCAGTAGGATTTGGTCCATTTATATGATTATCAAAATTCGAAGCTTCGTTTGTTCTATCATCTTCGGTCAAAGCTCCACTTCACTTCACAACATGGATGTTGCGATCTTCGTTTCTTTTCTCAGCCGCGACCATCTAAATATTCAGGTTCTGTCCTTCTGTTCTTTTTTCTTGCATTTTTCCTAGCAAAATGGGACATGCTTCAATGACATGGTCATAGTATTTACAATACTTACAAGTAGTGCATGGGTTCTAACAAACTCTTTCCAAATGTACAGGTTGAGCACAGTTATAACAGACAATTTGACCTCTTCCTCGTCCTTGGCTAGTACTACGTCTTCTTCCTCTAAATCCACCACGTCCTCTATATGTACCTTGATCATATTGTGCATTCTCATTATTGTTCTGTGTTTCTCCTTGGACTCTATAGACATCATGTTTTATTTCTATAATAAGGTCATATTCACTACAGTTGGTGTCATCATGGCCAACTGACTTACAAAATGTGCAGCACAGGTTCTTTGGTGTCTGTACATACTTCTGAAGTACGTAAAAGTCTTCTGATCGATGTCCTCTACATCAACAAATCTCGCACCATGGTCCTTGAGGTTGATTTAATGGGTTTGGTGCCCCACTAGCGAGGTAATCTCTGAATACAGGACAATGTTCCTTGGAATGTCCTTCTCCTTTACATTTAGTACACTAAACCTCTTCTCTTACTTCTTTTCCTTTTTGTATATCATGTAACTGTAATGTTAGGTTTGCTAGCTATGTCTGTTTTTGTACCATTCCTGTGCTAGTTTCTTCTATGGGAAAAGCTTCTAGCTTCATCGCAATTTCCAATGCTTTTGTTTGTGAAGCAACCTTCTGTTGCATCAATGGTAATCTAATGTGGGGAAACAATGCAACGATAAACCATTCTTGGTGTTGTTGTGGTGCTATATCAAAGCTAACTTGATCCAACAGAGATTTGAATTTCTGATCAAATTCCCATACAGTCTCATTAGGTTTATGTTTTATCTCTTTTAGCTCTGTAATGCATTGTGATTTTGATTTAGGTTTCTTAAATTCTCTAATCAGTGTATTTATGATATCAGCTAGTGGTTTTGTCCAATAGAATATTTTATGAAACATTTTAAAGATTTGTCTCTAAATGTGGTGACTAGTTGAGCTTGCTTTATAACATCATCTTGTACTTTTTTAACATTCCAAACTGCATCAGAGAGAAATCAATGTTGCTCTGGATCTTCTAGACTAGTTCCTTTAAAAACAGGTAGCTTTATATCATCTCCCATTCTTCTTCTAGGAGGTGCAGGGTTCTAAAATACTACAGTTCTACCTACGGAGTGAAATGGTGGAGGTATACCACCACTCAGCTGATTCTCTGTGCTCATTCCTGCAGTATTGATGCTACTAGTGTTCTACGAACTAGTACTATCTCTTTCAACAGGTATAGGTGTCTGCGGAGTAATAGGTTGATATCCAATATGTCTAGGTTTTGTCTCACTATCAAACTCAGCTTGGGATGAATTTCTATCACTTTCTAACTTGGTTTCTAGGAATGTGAGAGGTTCAGCTTCGCGAGATATCTTTCTAGTTCTTTGTTTATATCTTTTTCCACTACATAAAATGCCAATGTCTTCGTCCGTGTCACTATCTGTGTTTTTTAACATTACAGACTCAAATACTAGGAATCTAACTGCATTCTTAAGACGTTTTTTTTAGTTAATAGCATTTTAATGCATAAACTCAAGTTTTCCAAGTACTTACCTCTAAATCCATTGAAAAAGTATCTTTCGGCTACACTGTAAGACTTCAAAGTGACAACAGCAAACTCTGTAATATAGCCAACCAACAAGCTATCTAGACAAAAGTCTATTGCTCTTGAAATCTAGTTATTAATTCCTTTAAGCCTCTGAATCAATTATGGAATCCAAACTGTAGGTTCTTCACCCTGGAAACAATTTTTTCTTTCAGCTACCCTGGATATCCACTCATATAACTCGTTAGCAAAATATGTGAAGAAAAATTCATGCAACTCAGTAAATATATGTCTTTGCAACCACTGTTTTGTAGTAAGCCCAGGATGTTTGTTTTCTTTCTTCGCAAAATCGCATTTTGTTTGACTCACCCAGTTTTGTATTTCATTTTCTGGATTCCACATCAACATAACACATCACCGATATAACAATCCAAAGTCAGAGATGGAACCATTTGTTGGTCTTCTTGGGATGACCGAGGTTCAACGAAGTTCTTTGTAGCAACAACAAAACCCGTTCACTAGCCCTTTCGGCATCAACCTGTAAACAGGCTGAAATCTCACCCGAAGTGAAGATGGGAGGTTACAGAATCAGGTTTCTGCAACCTTGGCGATGTGCGGATGTGGTTAATGACCTCGCAACACGTCCCTTACTTAACATATACTAACTTGAGACAATGTAAACATATGACTTAGCACTTCGCAGCTACCAACAGTCTACATAACTATGTTGAATCTCCATTGTCTTTACTCTTCTAACTAGACATTCATTATACTTAGCGTTACTTCGCACCGTTATGATTACTTCGCAACGTTATATTCCATTTACTTAACATATGATTACCATTCACATACATATGAAAGAAAATACATAAACACATCATAAATTGTATACAAAATATGCCATAAATTCATACACATAACACATAGATTTACGTGGTTCACCTCCAGGCAGGAGCTACGTCCACAAGAACTGTTGTTATATTAATTGGAAGGGCAATAGTTCCAGTCTGTGCACTCAACTACAGACTCTTCTCCACAATCATATCTCTATGCACTCAGTTGTAGAGTCAGTTCTCTCTTGGTTATATCCAACCAAAATCAACAACATCTAACTTCTGAACAACCAACAAAAACCCAACCCTTCCTTATACAAAAATACTCTTATATATAGATGTGCCCGAAGGTCACATATTACAATAACTATGGGCCAACCCCCATAGTACCCAAAACCCATAAACCCCGTGGTTCTCCTGTAGACCACGCTTAGCTTTAACTTTGGTGTCCCTTCGACGCCGCTTTTTCTTACTTTGATGCTTTCTCTGACAACGCAATTCTGAATTCTACAGTGGCATGTTCTTTACACCATTCCGCTTCTTTTCTTTTTTCTCATGTAGCAGTCAGGTCTTAGCTTGGCCTTTAATTGCTTCAACCACTTCTGGTTGTCCTTAGTACTTCGTCTTTACTAAGGGAACAAGTCCTTTCTTCTCAACTGCACTTTGCTCCATACCCTCTTCCCAGGATTTTTGGAGTCGCTTATCTCCCAAAACTGGTAAATGTCAGGCCTCTCCTAACTGTACTTTGAGTTCAAAACTTCCTTTACTTGGGTTGCGCCCCACAAATATCCAAGTTACTAGTACACTCTTAAAATAAAGAAACATGATCCTATATAGAAATGTCATTATCATCACTAAACTTAGGTAGAAATTTAAGGTAGTCTTCACTCATATCATGAATATTACTAAGAATCTAAATATATTTGTATCTATATGCCACCAAGGATTAACTCCTAGTGGAGGTAGTGGAGATAGTTTTCCCCTACCAACCATTGTTCAATATAAGTGTTGTAAAATAAGATACTTAACTTTTGGGAATATAGGATTTTGGAAATGAGGAGTTAGATGAGAATGCAACAGCAATTGCTCTTGCTTAAACAAATATAATCCAAAAGAAAAGAGGTCAATCTTTGGTCTTTATTTTCCTTTAGGTGGGTCAATCAAACTTCTAAAAAAAATTTCAAAAAAACAAAAATAATGAGAATTTGAAATCATTGGTCTTCAATACTTGGATTACTTGAAAATGATGAACCTACCTTGCTCATTTTGATTTCCTCTCAACTCAACTTCTATGGTTTTGAATAAAGAAGAGTAAAAACGGGATCATAATATGACTTACTATGTTCCTTTTGTTTCGCCAAATTGAAATTATGAGTTTCTAGGTGAAAATTTCTTTGATGTATTTTGTTGAAATATTCACAACAACCAATAGCTTTGTTCTTGTTCACCGTTAAGAAGGAAGCCTTCTTATTTTATAATTTTTCAAAGAAGAAACTTCACAACATCATTCATGACAATGGTGCCAACTCAAATGCTGTTCCTCTAAGTGTTTATGACTACGGAACTATGCTAAGACATCCACTAGAGGCTTTAAAATATCCCCATTTTATATTAATATGAAAGGATTCAGTAGCCAAAGGAGGTATTCCTCAATCTATATGATATACTTCATAAATTTATTATGGTTAGAGTTTAAAAAAAACTAAAAACTAATTAAATAAAGCAAGAAATAAATACATAATTATCTTAGATTCTAAGAGCACCTTTATCCTATCTAATATACATGAAAGTATAAGGATGAAAGGTTCATAACATAATTATGTTAGATTCTAAGGGCACCTTTATCCTATCTAATATACATGAAAGTATAAGGATGAAAGGTTCATAAATGTAGGTGAACACTCCACTTTAAGTATTAACAAAGAAAATAAGTTATTAATACTAAAAGATTAACAAATATAGTATTTAAGAAGTTATCTAAAATCTATTAACTTAAAATGAAAACATTAAACAGTTAGAAAATGATTATAATAATTTAAAAATTAATTATAGTAATTCAAAAGTTAATTGTTTCACTGTAAAACAATCTTCATATTTCAAACATAAAAAATTATTTACAACAAGTATCAAGGTATTAAACACCTACAATACAAAGAGTATTTTTAAAATTCTATTCATATTACAAACATTGTTTATAGAATTTTTCCAAAAACACAGAATAATATTGAACATCATTGTATGTAATTCTTCAAACAACCATATTACGTAATAAATAAATTTAGCCAGAGTATCAAGTCTCAATATTTCATTAACATGAACAAAGAGTAAATAAAGTCTTTCCATACCACTATAGATAATTGAGGAACTTTTTTTTATGAAACTTAGAGAATTTTTTGTATTGAGGAATTTTTTTTGTAAGTTGAAAGAAGTTTTTACAAAAAAGATATAATGATGAACCCTTTTATACTTAGAAGAATTGTTTATAAAAGTTCAACTTAAAGATATTCAATATAACCTAATTCTTCTACTGATCCTACACTAAGATGAAAGTTTGTTTGGACCTTTTTAAAAAAGAATGATGATCTTCAGGAATGCTTTTCTTTGTTCTTTTATAGCCTTTTTTTTTCTTCAACCACTTTTGATCTTGATAATTGTCATGCTAAAAATAGTTGGAGTCGATGCCTTAGAGTAGTTAAGTTTTTGCAAGATAGTTCCTAAATGTCTCTCTAAGAATATAGGAGCAATTGTTTGAATTATGAGACCATCATGATTGTACTAATTCTTCTACTTCTTAGTTGATGATTATGAAATGTTGATCTCTAGAAATATAAGAGCAATTGTTTGAATTATGGGCCCATCATGACTATACTAACTCTTATACTTCTTAGTTGATGATTATGAAATGTTGACAGGAGAAGGGACCAGAATTTTAAACTTTAAGTTGGTTTGCTTATTCCACTATTCACCTCTATAATATTTGAATTTGACACTCGTATATGAGAAATATCTAACTCGGTATATATATCAAAAGTAACTAAAGGCTTAGATTTGTATAAATTAATATAACAATCAACAAGTTAAATTCGGGCAATATCTTATCCACTATTTATTTCCATTTAGAGTCTTTGTGGCATCACTAAATTCTTTTGTATCATTCTTTTGATCCATTAGATCTAAAACATAAAATTATTATTTTCATAATCTCTACTTCTTACTCCATGGCAATGGTTCTTACTCCATGGTGATGGTAAACTCAACTTGTAAACTAGAATAAATTGATTTTTTGAAGGCTTTATTGGTCTATTCAATAGGATTACATCTATTCCACGTTGTTTGGATCATATTTTCTTGGTATCAATCTTCCCTAAATTAATTATCATAGTTGTTCTATCACTAATCCAAAGGGGTGTTAAAGTGCATTGAGACATGATATTTAGGGACCTAATCACATTACCAATGACTTTAGCCTTATGATTTATTGCATCTTAGAGTTAATTAATATCAATTTGGACATTTTGCATCAAATTTTAAGTTTCTAAAAGCTTCAAAATACAACTTAAATTGGTTCATCATAACATTAATCTAATCATATCTCAAATGTTTTGCATTAATTAAATATCATCTTCTTTACATTTTATTTATGGCACCTTCAATAGACTTGTTTAACTTTCCAATGGATCCATTGCTAGTTAAAATATTTTGATTCTTAAAAGACAATTGAGTTGGAAAATTGTGTATCCTTATTCTCTTCTATAGCAGTGTTCAAACCAATTGTTTTTCCTTCTTCTTTTTTTATGCATTTCTCCAATTCCATAAAGTTTAGAAATCTTACATTTTAGAGATGATATCTACCCAGTAGGATCATCAAGGTTGTCCAGGTTTATCATAAATTTTAGAAACCTTACTTTTTAGAGATGATATCTACCCAGTAGGATCATTAAGGTTTTCCAAGTTGTTTATGGATTATTTGATGAATCTAGTATTTTTTCTTATGTAGATAAAGTCTTTAAATTCTTTAAGAATTGAGTCAAAAACCTTTTAGAAAGAACACTTTCATTAATTTATTTCTTTAGAATTTTAGTCTTAAAATGCAATTTTTTTTGGTTATATTCTCTCTTCATTATTTAAAGTATCGATCCTAAGTCCCAATCAATAATTATGATCCTTTAATTTGAAAATCTAGGCCATTATCTTCCATTTATTTTCATAGGCTTCCACTAGCTCTTTGGTATATACATGCTCAGCATCTAATATTTTTAGTTTTTAATTAAATGATTTGATTTCAAAATTACATTTACTCTCACAATTTATATTATTATTCCATAAATAAAATAGAATTTTACATACGAACGTATCCATATGTTTTACATTAAATTTAGGTCATATGTGATGTAACCTTCCAATATCAATACATTCAAAATATTGCGACCTTGATCACATCACAATCATACCATGCACCAAATAGAATACATATTATGCCACTCTCCACATACATGGGTTAAATGTATTTGTGATGATGTGATGTGTTTAACTTATTATAATTAAATGTGCTTCTTCCTTCCTTGTATACAAATATAATTACATTTTAAATTTGAGTAGAAAAATGTTCAAATATTATATATTTAAATTTAAATCAATCCATATTCTTTTCACTGTAACATTCGAATATTCTTTAAATATGTTGTTCACTGTAACATTCGAATAAAAAGACAATAATATCACATGTAGATGTATGATTTCATTCAAAAGACAATGATATCCCCTGTAGAATCATGATTGCATGAATGAATCTGAATCAATTCTTGTGTATATGCAATGTACGAGGAAAATTAAATCCTTTGGTGATGTTACATATTACTTTGTGTGCTGATCTCATACTCCACCAAACCAAGTTTTGTTTTTTCAATTTATAGGACTATAGAAAATTGATCATGATTTTGGAAAATTTGGTTATAATATCTCAATAACCTTAATTGGAGTGAGAATGTAGTTTTAGAATATCTTAAAGATTTATTAGTAATATTTTTAAGATTAATATAACCTAAACAAGTAGGGAATTATAAAAATTTATGATGAATGACTTTTTGAAGATTTATTGGATTAGATTATCATGATTATTAAAGTTTTCCACCTAAAAATTAGGTTATGAGAATACAAGTCTTAAGTATGGAGTTTATGTAGAAATAAGCTATATAAAGGATGTATACCCAATAGCTAAGGTCTCGTAATGAATAAATAAAGCCATAAATTGGAGACATGCTGAGCTAAATCCTAAAGGAATATTCCAAAAGAATATGTAGGTCGATTAAAATCTGGAGCATTGAAAATAGTCTCCATGGTGAAGTAGGTGCAACTACCAAGAGTATATTAACCATAGGAATTTATTTCCCAAGAATGGAGACCTTTACCCCATAAGAGATTATTATAGTAGAAAACAAGGTTCTACCCACTAGAAATATAAGAATAAAGAAGGCCCATTCCATACTACTTAAAAAAAACATAAATAGAAGAGGGAAAGCTTCTTGCTTAGGTCAATAGGATATATTGATAAGATAAAATGAACATGGGACTTGCCATGTAAAAAATGGCTAGTAGAATGAGACATTGTAGAAGTGGAATGCCCTTGAAATAGCAAAGCACCAAGAAGACACCTACTAAATAGTTTCAAGGAGGGAAGGTGGAAGATGAAAGCACAAACATTCCATGGAAAGATAAGCAAGCTTTCTTTCAAAAAAGAACAAGCTCGAAACACAACGGTTGTAGGAACTTGAGGATGATTGGGAACACACGATGTGTCAGGTATGCATATTATGTTGGGTATGTGTTATATTCTTTGCATGTGTGTGTGGGGTTTGTTGTCTGGCTATTATTGGGTTTTCCTAAAAATGTGTAATTTAATCATGGTTAAGGGATTGGGATCTATTTCTAATCTGGGTTAACGGATTAGGGTTTTGGATGTTGTGGAATACAATAAAGGGAAGGAAAGAGCTGGTATGTAAGATAAATAAGTCCCTTATGGTCTAAAGGAATCTCCAAGGATGTGGTACCAAAGGTTCAACACATACATCCTTGGATTGGGGTTTGTGAGACACAAGGCTAATCACTATGTATACTCCAAATAGGTTGATGATCACTTCATTAATATAGTACAATATGTTGATGACATGTTGCTGATTGGAAACAACATGGATGTCATAAAGGAGGTGAAGTCACAACTATTGTCCAAATTTGACATGTAGGATATCGGTGATGCACTGGGAATGGGTATTAAAAGAGATTGTGCAAATAGGAAAATCTAGTTGAATCAGAGAAAATATGTTGAGACGATACTATAGATATTTAGCATGTAGGAAAGTAAGTCGGTCAAGGTCCTTATTCCTATAGGTGTAACTTTATTTATAGGTTATGTCCCAAAACATGGAAAGAGGAAGAATATATGTCATGAGTCCCATATGCTAGTGTTGTTGGTAGTTTGATGTATGCAATGGTTTGTATCAGACTAGACATTGCCCATGCAATGAGAGTTTTGAGCAGATATATGTCAAAATTAGGGAAGGATCATTGGACATTTGTAAACAGGGTCTTCAGATATTTGTGTGGCACCATAGATTATGCAATATTCTACCAAGGAAGACCCAAACTAGATATAGTAATAGATGTGTAGGGATATGTTCATGTAGAATGGGATGGAGATATTGATCGTAAAATATCTACAAGTGGGTATGTGTTTAACCTATTTGGAGGAGCTATCAGTTGGATGAGTAAGAGACGGGCTGTAGTTGCACTCTCGACTACAAAAGCCGAATACATGGAAACCACCCATGCAAGTAAAGAAGTTGTATGGTTGCAAATATTGTGTTTAGGTATTTGGCTTGTACAGAAAGCTATAAGGTTAGATTACGATGGCCAAAGTGAAATATTACTGGCAAATAACCCTGTTTATCATGCTAAAACAAAGCATTGATGTGCAATATCACTTTTTGAGAGACATGGTTGAATACAAGAAGGTGTTGTTGGAAAGGTTGATACCTTAAAGAATGTTGCAAATTCATTGACAAAGTTTGTCAGTACTGAGAAGTTCTCTTGGTGTAAAGAATCTATGGGCATTGATGCCCTGAACCTGTGACCCTATCAATACATGGATCATTGTTATGCAAAGAAAACAAGTGGGAGAATGTTGGGTATGTTCTATATTATTTGCATTTGTGTGTGGGGTTTGTCGTTTGGATATTTTTGGTATTTTCTTAAAAATGTGTAGTTCAATCTAGGTTAATGGATTAGGATCTATTTCTAATATGAATTAATGGGTTTTGGATGCTATGGAATACCTACATATTGTATTGTGAGTGATTAATAATCATAATGAGAAAGTACGAGATGCATCTCTAAGTTTTGTTGGTTTTATCGATTAAGGGATTCCAGGGTAAATCTCAGTGTATTATGTGTGAATTTTATGTTGTAATATTTAATTTTCTTTGAAGAATCGGTATTCTTTTCTTCTCTGCACATATTTAAAACTTTCATATTGGAGGAGGTATATATAGAGAAACATTTCTTCATCAGATTTGTAGGATACAACCACACCAAGAGAGCTTCATTTCTAAAGGATGTTAGCTAGACGAAATTATTGCATGGAAAATAGTTGGAACACATTGAGCGTAGAACAAGCTCTTGAGATCAATCATCACCTCCAAGTCCTTAATTTTTGTTATTTCCATTCTACAAGGTTATTGGGTGAAAGATGCAAAGATGGAATGGTAGTGGGATTAGACTACATGGAAATGTAATCAACAACTACAACATGACCCTAATGCATCAGATAAAATTGTGTAGAAGAATCATTCACTATGGTATAGGAATTGTATATATTTATGTAAGAAATCCCAACTCAAATAGAAGATCCTTTCTAAACTACACACTTCTCCTATAAGTGGACATTGAGAGTTTATGAAAATTTATCACATGATCAAGGAAGAATATTTTTCTTGGAAGGTGTGAAAATTGATGTTGAAAAGTCTATGGTGAAGTGTTTGGTCTTCCAATAGAACAAATGATAGAGAATAAACACCTAAGGTATTCTAGAACAATTAACCATACCAAGTAAACATTGGGAACATTTTTTAATAGATTTTATCATGTACTACCAAAATTTGAAGGGAAGAATGTCATCATGGTGGTGGTGGATTGACTCACAAACTATGCCCATTTTTTCTCACTTTCTCATCCTTTAAAAGAAAGTATGGCAGTCACAACATTCATGGAAATAGTTTCAAAAGCTACATGGAAACCCCAATATTATTGTAAATGACAATGGTGATTCCTAATTTCTGTAACGTCCCCTCCCACCATACCAGCATGATGGAGAGGACGTGGTGCTAAAAACGGGCATCTAGCCCCATGAACTTTTAACCAAGCATTCACATAATTGAAAGAGCATATGGAAATGTATAATATATGAAAAACATAGCGGAAATAATGTCAATAACACATCCATCATTCATTCAAATATTTATCAAATAATAATTGCAAAGTTAACACAAGAGAATACTTATCTCCAGAAAGTAGTCCCAAGCAACTGGCTATGCAACTGCAACGTTCCACCCAACCATAGGCCAGTTGTGCTTATCAACCTCTTGATACAACTGCCACCCCCGAGTTGGGCATGATCTCTACAAGGAACCAAGGAACAACAAACTCACACATAACCAAGCATACACCAGGATGAGCCAAGCCAATCTACAATTGGGTTTATCAGGCTGCTAGGAAATGGAAAGGAAGAATTGCTAAGCTAGTGAGCTCAACCACAGAGCTATGGATACCTCTACAAGATCTATTTAGCTTGGCACCCACAATGCCTACACAGCCCTACTCAAGGAAGTATTCCCTTCACCAATTCACAGTCCCTCAGGCCATACCTTCCAATTCTAGAGTGTCCCAGGTGTGCATAGAAGAGTAGCCAGCCCTCTTGATCTTCTTGAGAGGTTACTCTCTTCACTAGGTTTATCAAGCCAATTCTATCCACTACCACTCCAATTTTCTTGCTCACAGGTTCAAAACAAAACAAGGATGCACATAACCACAGAAGTCTAAGTGTCGGGCACGAAGAAACGTTTTTACAGTGAGATACCCAAAGATGGGGTTTTCATTCACTTCAGAAAAACGTGGGAAACCCAAAAATGAAACTAGAAGGTGGGGGATAACCCTGGGAAGCCAAATCCGTTTTTAGAAAAACGCCCATGGACATTCTGGGGCAAAAACAGCCTCCATAACAGTCCCAAATCGTGGCCCTTCTTTCCCAGCTGCTGCCCAATGCAAAAACGAGCTCCCAGGCATGGAAAAATGCAGGCAAAATGGTAAAAACGTGATGAGGAAAGACCCAGTAGTTCCGACTGCGTGAGAGAGGAAAGACTGTGGGTTTAGAATGACTTTGGGCACCATTTCATGGGTGTTTTCTTGCCCAAGGAGACAAAACATGATTTTCCAGGTTGATGGCTTGCCCATGCACGAATTGGCTGCCATACCTCTTCATTCCCAAGGCATTAACTGCCTCAACCAACTCTTGGAAGAATTAAATGATTGGGTCCATAACCCAAAATGGGTAGTTGGTGGTTTATGGGTTTTCTCATTGATACATAGATCACACCATTGGCTCAAGGGTTTGAATAATTTCCCTCCCTATTCCTTGTAGAATCATGCCCCCATCTCTTTGTTGCATTGCATAGCTAGTTGTGGATATTTTTCATTAAAATTCGTATTTACATGATGTCTCATTTACATTGTGCCTATCTAGCACAAGAACCATAGGCATCTATTTTTAATTGCTGATACATAAAACGCTAAATCAATGGTGGGGCCTTGGCCTTGAGCTCCTCACCATGATTAAATATCAATTTTTACATCATTTACGATTTAATACAAAGGGGGGTCAAAATGGAGACATTACATTCCCCTCCCCTTACATTAGCACTGTCCTCAATGCTCATCAAAATTGAACAAAAATGGATATGCCACCCTCATGGCATCCTCCAGTTCCCATGTAGCCTCATCGGGACCGTAGTGCTTCCATTGCACCTTTACCTGTCCGATGGCTCGGTTCCGGAGCAGTGTTACCTTCTTGTCTAGGATGCGCAATGGATCGGTTTGGAATTCTCCCTCGGGTTCCACCTGGATCACATCCCAATTAATCACATGGTTAGGATCATGTACATATTTCTTAAGCAAAGAGACATGAAAAACATTATGAGCTTTAGTGCTAGCAGGCAATGCAAGTCTATATGCAACTGGCCCTATTCTTTCAAGCACTTCAAATGGCCCACAATATCTGGGTGATAGCTTGGCACAACTCCCAAGCTTCAAGGAACTCTTCCTTGATTTCACTCTAAGATACACATGATCCCCAACATTGAATTCCCTATGGATCCTATGCTTATCTACATAGCTTTTCTGTCTATCCTGGGCTACTTTTAAATTATGTCTGATCTTTGCAACCTCTTGTTCCATTTCCTTAAGCAATTCTGGCCCAAGTACAATTCTGTTCACTGGATTGTCCCAAGTCACTGGTGTCCTACACCTTCTGCCATACAAAGCCTCATAAGGACTCATTCCCAATGATGCTTGTTGTCCATTGTTATATGCAAATTCTACCAAGTGTAGATAATCCTCCCACTTGGATGGTTTGTCCATTAGATACATGTGGAGCATGTCTTCAAGCACCCAATTTACGCTTTCGGTTTTCCCATCTGTTTGAGGATGGTATGCGGTACTAAAGCTTAGCTATGTACCCAAATCTGCAAAGAGACCTTTCCAAAAATTGGAAGTGAACTTGGTATCCCTGTCAGAAATTATTTCCTTAGGCAACCCATGTAATCTGAAAATTTCCTTCATGAAAATATTTGCAATGGCATCGGCTTTATGTGTGGACTTAACCGGTGTGAAATGTGCTACCTTTGTTAACTTGTCCACCACAACCATGATGGAATCATGTTGTCTCACAGTCATTGGCAATCCTGTAATACAGTACATGGATATTACTTCCCATTTCCATTCTGGAATTGGCACTGGAAGCAATAAACTTGCTGGATGTTGGTGTTCACTCTTCACTTGCTGACATTCCATGCACTTAGAAATGTATTCAGTGATGTCCTTCTTCATTCCTGGCCATAAATAATATTTTCTTGCTGTAGCAATTGTTTTCTGATATCTTGGGTGACCAGAGTATGGAGCTTTATGGATTTCATTCATAACAATCCTCCTCAAATCTGCTGCATTTGGAATATAGACTCTATTTTTATAGGTAAGAAGTCCGTCTTCCTCCAAATGATAACCCTCATACTTCTTTTCAAGGTTTTGCTGATGCAATTTGCCCTTTATCTGCTCATACACTTCATCCTCAACCATATGGTTAACAATTTGCTGCCTCAAATTTGGTTGGCAAGTACTAAGTGCTGCCACATACATTTCACATACCTTCCTGCTGAGTGCATCAACCACCTTGTTTTCTTTCCCTTTTATGTGTTTGATTTCAAAATCAAATTCACACAAAAATTCCAACCATCTAGCTTGCCTAGCATTTAAAGTTGGCTGATCAAACAAGTATTTCAGACCACAATGGTTTGTCCTTAACTCAAATTTTCTTCCCATTAAGTAATGCCTCCACATCTTTAAGGCATGGACTATAGCTGCAAGTTCTATATCATGAGTAGCATAGTTCTTCTCATGCTCCTTCAACTTTCTTGACTCATAGCATATCACGTGGTTGTCTTACATAAGAACTGCTCCAAGTCCTTGATTGCATGCATTGGTACACACCACAAAGTCTTTTTCTGGGTCTGCAATCTTCAAAATAGGTGCACTTGTAAGAAGATTCTTCAACCGTTGAAAACTTTCCTCACATCTCGGTGACCATTCAAACTTTATCCCCTTCTTTTGCAAAGAAGTGATCGGGTTTGCAACCTTGGAGAATCCTTCGATAAACCTCCTATAGTAACCAGCAAGGCCCATAAAAGATCTCACATCAGTCACATTCCTTGGAGTTGGCCAATTCATAATGGTTTCAATCTTCTCAAGGTCTACAGATATTCCTTCGTCGGAGATGATGTGACTCAAATAATGAATTCTATCTTTATAAAAGTCACATTTGCTCAACTTTGCATACAGCTTATGCTCCCTTAGTAATTGCATTGTCATTCTCAAATGTTCTTCATGCTCTTCTTCATTCTTAGAATAGATGAGAATGTCGTCTAGGAATACAAGAACAAACTTGTCCAAATACTTGCTAAAAAGATTATTCATGAGACACATGAATGTAGCTGGTGCATTTGTGAGACCGAATGGTACCACTACAAACTCATAGTGTCCATACCTCATTCTAAAGGCTGTCTTATGAATATATTCTTCTTTGATTCTTACCTGATGGTAACCAGACCTCAAGTCAATCTTTGAAAATACCTTTGTGCCTCTCATTTGGTCAAAAAGGTCATCAATTCGGGGCAATGGGTATTTGTTCTTCACAGTGACTTTGTTCAACTACCTATAGTCAATACATAACCTGAGTGTTCCATCTTTCTTTTTCACAAATAGAACAGGTGCTCCCCACGGGGACGCACTTGGCCTAAATACTTCTTTTCCAGCAACTCTTGTAATTGCATCTTCAATTCTAGAAATTCCGGTGTACTCATCCTGTAGGGTGTCTTAGACACTGGTGCTGCTCCTGGCACAAGCTCAGTTGTAAAGTCAATGTCTCTCTTTGGAGGGAGTCCTGGAATCTCATCAGGAAAAACATCCATGAATTCTTGCAATACCTGATAGTCCTCCAATTTAAGAATTTCATTCTCTGCTGCCTCTAAAATGTGGGCTGCATACAGTTGACACCCCTTCCTACAGAACTTCTTCAGCTGCATGGCTGAAACCTGTCTGACAGAAGTCACCTTTGGAATGCCTTTTACAACCCTCGGGTTTCCTTCTTCATCCATGCATTCAAATGTCTTATTGTAGCAGTCAATTTTAACCCTGTGTGCTTCTAACCAATCCATTCCAATGAGAATATCATAGGAACCCAATGGAAAAATATTTAGCTCTGCATGAGTGAATAGCCCATCCATCTCTAGTGGACATTTCTGTACTATTTCACTAACTTTTCTCTTGGTTCCAGTGGCTAGTTGAACTAACCATGATTTACTATGCTTTAATTTCTTGAAAGCACAAATCTCAACAATTCTAGGAGTGACATAACTATGAGTAGATCCAGGATCAATCAAAATAGAAGAAGAAGGCTTAGCAATCTTACCTTCAACTTCAACCACAGTTGACTGATGATCTGCCTGGAGGTTGTCTAGTGCTGCATAGATTCTAGGGATTGTCCTCACCACTTGACCCACAGTTTCAGCTCCTTGGATGTTGTGGACTTGATTTGCATTCCCATTTTGGTGTGGACAGTTCCTAAGCATGTGGTCTCCTCCACAACCCCAACATTGAAGTGGTTCTCTTGGTTCCTTTGGATCTCTTGGATTGTCTCCCATCATCCTAGTTAGCTTAGTCACAACCTGTGATGGCTTCCTTTGCTGATTCCGGAATTGAGGAGGCTTGAACCCCTTCTTCCTTTGATCAAACTTTTCGTTTTTCCTATCCTTCCATGCCTTATGGAATTCTGGTTTGCTTCTGTTCTGATCAAAGCAATACTTGGCCTTTCTTACGGCCTCCTCTAGAGTTCGAGGTTCATCAAACTCAATTCTATCCTTATATGACTGGGGCAGTCCACTTAGGAAACGCTAAATTTTCACCTTATCATCTCGAATGTACTTGACATACCTCAGCAGCTCCAAGAATTTGTTTGCATATTCTTCCATGGTCAATTGTCCCAATCTCAGCTCATGGAACTCCTTGATCTTATCATCATAGTACCTATCATAGATGTACTTCCGCTTGAAGTATTTCTTGAACTGCTTCCATACAATCTTCCTTTCATTGATCTTCTTCACTTGCCTGATGTGTTCCCACCATATAGATGCTCTACCATTCAAGTTGAAGATGGCTACCCTGGCCTTCATATTTTCCGAGTAGTCTTGGACTTGGAAATACTTCCTCATCCCAAGAAGCCAAGCTTCAGCTTCTTGACAAGACTTTATCTCTCCATCAAATGTAGGAGGTTTCGCCTTCTTAAATTCCCCATGTGAATTGTTCTTGTAGTGCTTGTTCCTCTTGCTTCCGCGAGACGAAGAGCTTGAACCCTCAATGGATTCTTCAGAGTCAGATGATTCATTAGAAGAGATCTCTAGAGTATATGTTCTGTCTATAGAAACTCTTCTTGAGCTACTAGCCCTCTTACGGGAATTCCTTCTAGAACTACTCCCACCCCTTTCTGGATTTGATGTCTGATTCCCAGAGTTTATTTTTCTTTGGATGTCTGTCAAACTCTGTAGCATGGCTACATTCAACTAATTTTGTTCTTCCTGAGCTTTAAACATCCTTTCATTATCTTCCCTACAGCTTTGCAACTCCACCCTTAGGCTTCTCATGGTGGCTGCAATCCCTGGAGGAGTCTCTTGATTTCTTCTCCCATTAGATTTTGTTTCAGCATTTTCAAAATGTATGTTCTCCCCCATGGCATCTGCCTCAGGCTCATAGGGATCCTGTGTATCATCCATGATGCTCATTTTCTTGGCCCAACCAAGATTCAAAACTTTCCAACTGTACTATCTAGAGTGCTACCCTGCTGTAACGGTAATTCTGCAAAATGTGTTCATCTACACAATTGTTAGCTGCATTATGTTCTCAGAATTCATAACATACTTTCATGCACGTGGAAAAAGGTTATATTAACAATTGTCAAATCATCGAATTTTCTCACAATCAATGACATATGAGGGGGAAAAAGGGGGTCAAGGTGGGCTTGACCCCTTGCAGGGTCGAGGGCAGCGTCCTCGTTTTTTTTTTTTTTTTACAAATCATGCCGCCATTGGGGGGCGGTTCACCGAACGCTTCCGCAATTGCGGAACAATTCGGCGAATGCTTCCACAATTGCGGAGAGATTCGGCGAATGCTTCCGCCGTTGCGGAGCAATTCGCGGAATGCTTCCGCAGTTTCGGAAGACACTGGAAAATTCTTTCCGCAGTTTCGGAACGGTTTGCCGAACTTTTCCGCAAATTTCGGAATGATTTCCCAAACACTTCCGCGTTGCGGGACGATTCGCAGAATCCTTCCGCAAATTTCAGGGAACTCTTCCACGTTGCGGAACGGTTCGCGGAACTCTTCCGCAATTGCGGGAAGATTCACGGAACTCTTCCTCAATTGTGGGAAGGTTCGCCGAACTCTTCCGCAGTTGCGGGAAGATTCGCGAAACTCTTCCATAGTTGCGGGAAGGTTCTCCAAACTCTTCCGCAGTTGCAGGAAGATTCGCGGAACTCTTCCGCAATTGCGGGAAGGTTCGCCGAACTCTTCCGTAGTTGCGGGAAGATTCACGAAACTCTTGCGCAGTTGAGGGAAGGTTCGCCGAACTCTTCCACAGTTGCGGGTCGATTCACGGAAATCTTCCGTAATTTCGGAAGAGAATTCCTTCCGCAAATTTCAGAAGAGAATTCCTTCCAAAAATTTCGGAAGAGAATTCCTTCCAAAAATTTCCTTTCGACGCCGAACACTTAGAAAATTTTTCTGCTTTTTCTGCGCAGTTTCGGAAGAGAATTCCTTCCGCAATTTCGGAAGAGAATTCCTTCCGCAATTTTGGAAGAGAATTCCTTCCGCAGTTTCGGGGCGTTTCGCGGAACTCTTCCGCAAATTTCGGAATGATTTCCCGAACTCTTCCCGAAACAAACTTAAACAAAAATTTCCAAAAACTCTTAAGAAAATTTTTGAAATCTTCCTTTCTTTCAGTGATGATTGCTGCTCAATAGGAGGTGATCTTACCTCTGTAATATTTCCAACTTAGCCTGTTTAGGCCCAATGATGAGACCTGTGGTGATCAGGAAGGGACCTTCCCAAGTGGTTGTGATTGGATTTGGCCCATAGAGGTCCAATGCTGCAACCAATAGCTCTGATACCAAAGTTTAACGTCCGCTCCCACCATACCAGCATGATGGAGAGGACGTGGTGCTAAAACCGGGCATCTAGCCCCATGAACGTTTAACCAAGCATTCACATAATTGAAAGAACATATGGAAATGTATAATATATGAAAAACACAGCGGAAATAATGTCAATAACACATCCATCATTCATTCAAATATTCATCAAATAATAATTGCAAAGTTAACACAAGAGAATACTTATCTCCAGAAAGTAGTCCCAAGCAACTGGCTATGCAACTGCAACGTTCCACCCAACCATAGGCCAGTTGTGCTTATCAACCTCTTGATACAACCGCCACCCCCGAGCTGGGCATGATCTCTACAAGGAACCAGGGAACAGTAGACTCACACATAGCCAAGCATACACCAGGATGAGCCAAGCCAATCTACAATTGGGTTTATCAGGCTGCTAGGAAATGGAAAGGAAGAATTGCTAAGCTAGTGAGCTCAACCACAGAGCTATGGATACCTCTACAATATCTATTTAGCTTGGCACCCACAATGCCTACACACCCCTACTCAAGGAAGTATTCCATTCACCAATTCACAGTCCCTCAGGCCATACCTTCCAATTCTAGAGTGTCCCAGGTGTGCATAGAAGAGTAGCCAGCCCTCTTGATCTTCTTGAAAGGTTACTCCTTTCACTAGGTTTATCAAGCCAATTTTGTCCACTACCACTCCAAGTTTCTTGCTCACAGGTTCAAAACAAACATGGATGCACATAACCACAGAAGTCTAAGTGCTGGGCATGAAGAAATGTTTTTACAGTGAGATACCCAAAGATGGGGTTTTCATTCACTTCAGAAAAAGGTGGGAAACCAAAAAATGAAACTAGAAGGTGGGGGATAACCCTGGGAAACCAAATCTGTTTTTAGAAAAATGCCCATGGACATTCTGGGGCAAAAACGGCCTCCATAACAGTCCCAAATCGTGGCCCTTCTTTCCCAGCTGCTGCCCAATGCAAAAATGAGCTCCCAGGCATGGAAAAATGCAGGAAAAATGGTAAAAATGTGATGAGGAAAGACCCAGTAGTTCCGACTGCGTGACAGAGAAAATACTGTGGGTTTAGAATGGCTTTGTGCACCATTTCATGGGTGTTTTCTTGCCCAAGGAGACAAAACACGATTTTCCAGGTTGATGGCTTGCCCATGCACAAATTGGCTACCATACCTCTTCATTCCCAAGGCATTAACTGCCTCAACCAACTCTTGGAAGAATTAAATGATTGGGTCCATAACCCAAAATGGGTAGTTGGTGGTTTATGAGTTTTCTCATAGATACATGGATCACACCATTGGCTCAAGGGTTTGAATAATTTCCCTCCCGATTCCTTGTAGAATCATGCCCCCATCTCTTTGTTGCATTGCATAGCTAGTTGTGGGTATTTTTCATTAAAATTCGTATTTACATGATGTCTCATTTACATTGTGCCTATCTAGCACAAGAACCATATGCATCTATTTTTAATTGCCGATACATAAAGCATTAAATCAATGGTGGGGCCTTGGCCTTGAGCTCCTCACCATGATTAAATATCAATTTTTACATCATTTACGATTTAATACAAAGGGGGGTCAAAATGGGGACATTACAATTTCAATAGTAATCTTTGGATTGATTTGTTTTCTTGTTTTACTACTCAATTGACTCGTAGCTTCTCTTACCATTATGAATGGGAAAAATAAGCTTGTGAATAAATGTCTAGAAGGTTATCTCCTTTTCTTGACACCGAATAAACAGTCATAATGGCTTATGCGGTTACCTTAGACACAATGGTGGTGCAACACTTCCTTCCATAATTCATCCAAAATTTCCTTGTTTATGACACTCTATAGGTATCATCCTCCTTCCATCACATCACCCTTGATAGGGAAACCTATGGTTCAAGCAATGGAGGGTCACATCCATTACCAACAATATTTTATCCAACTATTAAAGAACAAATTGGATACAACAAAAAGGGATGAAACAACAAGTAGAGCAATATCATTGTGAAAAGAAATCTGAAGAACCTGCAACAATTAATTAATGAAAATACACGAGATACAAGAAATAACAGAACTCAGAATCGCTTTTATTGATCACAGGCCACTTCGAGGGGGCAACCTCCTTTGAGCAAGCTCAATACAAATAACTTCACGGTACCTTCATTGGTCTCAACACAAATTTATATACTAAGTCTAGGCGCCAATACTATGGGTCAATACCATGTGTCAATACAAACCACAGGCCAATACAAACTATGGATCAACAATTACTACGAGACGACTTACAAAGCATATGCATCCAACAACAATAATACAAACTATGGATCAACAAATACTACAGGACGACTTACAAAGCATATGCGTCCAACAATAATATACTAAAAAAGTAAATAGAAGGGTTGACATGGTTTCCTAACATTCCCTCTCCCTTAGAAAAAGATTTGTCCTCAAAGCTTTGGAAATGGAAATTGATGCAGAATTTGAAGGAGTGTTGCCCCTATAGCATCCTCGGGTTGCATTCCGGGCCACTGATGCCTTTTGAGTTTCAAGAGGATTGCTTGGAAGGCTGTAGATGAACAAGAACCATATCAGCTGCGTGAAAAGTGTGCTCTGAACGGTGTTGATCGGCTTGTTTTTTAAGTCAAATTCTTACCATGTGAAGATGGTCCTGCAAAATGAGAAGAATATGATCGTGGTTTCGAACACCCAAGTCAATTGCTTGAACTGGGGAGCTGCTGAGGGTGTATGGAAGAAGAACTGGCGGTGCCTATCCATAGACTTCTTCATATGGTGTCCTTGTAGATGTGGTATTGTACCACTGGAGTGCTTCTAGGAAATCCATAGAAATAGTTGTCCAAATCTATGTAGGGATGGGAAAGGGTTTGAGCAGTCCCGAAAGGAGTGTCGTTTCACCCTTGCTGACTTGGTAAGTATCATAGTCAACCACCATCTATTGAATTGTAGATTTCAGTCCCTGCCAAAAGAAGTTACATTGTTCCCGGTCATATGTTTTGAGGAACCCAGAGTGCCCTGCTGATGAAGAAGCATGGAGTTCATAGAAGAGATAACCTTGTTGAGCAGATTGCAACCAGTTTGGAACAAGCAGAGAAATAGCTGTAAGAGAAACTGGGTCATCAAATGTGCGAGAAGGAGCATCTGCCACCATATTGTCCTTACCCTTCTTGTAAGTGATCGCATAGTCATAACCCATGAGTTGGATAACCCATTTCAGGTGTGCTGGGGAGTAGACCCGTTGTTCCAAGAAATTTTCCAGACTTTGGAGATCAATCTTAATGCAAAAATAATTCCCTAATAGGGATGGCTGCCACTTTGGTACTGCATGCAAAATAGCCATCATTTCCTGCTGAGATGTAGATGCGGCTAAATGCTTACCGGAAAGGTCTCTTGAAGGCAGAAATCCCACTGGTGCAACAAAGACACCTGCATAGCTATCCAAGGAAGTAGTGGAGACCATTGATGGGTGAATCTGAATGGAATGGAACTGAGCGATGACACCATGTGAATTCTTCTTAAGGATATTTTCCAGGCAATGTAAACTAATTATGCGGAGAGACTCTGGTTGTAAGCCCATAAATTTATGTTGTGTCCCATTGACTAAAAACTGCATACAAAGTTCAACAAAATCCAATAAGATGGGGCCAAGTGTGCGTAACCATTGAATGCCCAAAACCACATCACATCTGCCTAAGGACAAGGAAAACATGTCAGAGCACACATTATAATATTCTAGAGAGATATGCACATTGTGACACTTTCCCTTGCAAGGTAAGGTGCCCCCATTAGCAACCATGAGTTCAAAGTTGGAGCAAGGATGGACAAAACAATCAGCCTGTTTGCCGATCTGGGGGTCAATGAAGTTATGAGTGCTACCAGAATCAATGAGTATTGTAAGAGGAAGCTTCTTGAAGTAACCCCTGACTTGCATTGTTTGGCGGGTGGTGACGCCGAATAAATCATGGAGAGATATATCTAGTTGGGAATCCTGAGATGGGGGGTCAATAAGCGGCTCCTGAATGTTGACCTGATCAACCATTGTATCTGGAGCTTCTTCATCAATTTTAGAGGCAAGTGGAGAATCCATATCCGAGAGATAGATCTTTTTCTAAACACATCTATGTCCCCGAGTGAATTTCTCATCACAATTATAACAAAGCCCTTTTTCTCTGTGTGCCTGCATCTCTGTTTCAGACAAATGCTTGATAGGATTTGGTCGAGGAGCTGGTAGGATGGGAGTTCGTTGAGAACCCATATTTCAAAGGGGACAAAAGTGGGTTTGGAGCGCTGTTGCGATGCAATCTTGTCTTCTTCCAACTTAGCCAACCCTAGGGCTTCCATCATTGTGTTGGGACAAAACATTTTAACCTCTGAGCGGATTTCATCCTTAAGACCACTATGAAACAACTCCTGTAGAATTCATTAGACAATCCTTCTATGTGATTGGCTAGTTTCTCAAATTCTGTCTGATACTCTCTCACAGTGGGAATTTGGTGAAGTTTAGTGAGGGCTCCTGTGAAGTCATCAAAAGCACTAGGACCAAATCGTTGCAAAAGGAGCTAGCAAAAATCTGGTCGTTTTGGCTCTTCATGAGCCTTGATGTACCAACGGTACCATTGAAGAGCTTCATGTTCCAAATGAAATGATGCAAGAGGAACTTTTGTGACATCAAAAGTATTATGCAGACTGAAATACTGTTCTGCACGATAGATCCATCCAGTCGGATCAGTACCATTGAAGCGAGCAAAATCAAGCTTCGGACCACGAAAATTGCTGGAAGAAGAGAACCCATTGTATGATGAAGACTCAGACTGTCGTTTGTTGTTAATGGCTGAATGCTCAAGATGGAAGCTGAGAAATTTTTCATCCAGATCCTGGAGTTTGGTTTGGATGGCTGCAAGTGCTTCCTCCATGGTTTTTTCTCCTACGCGGGTGACAACCATAACTAGGATTTTTTTTGGGGGGGGAGTGGGTATAAAAACACAAACAAACACTTATTTAGTAAAGGGAAATTTGGATTAGGGAAAAACTCTGATGGGTAATTGGGCTTTGACTAGGTTTTGGACACTGTCGAATGGACAGGGAAGTAGAAAATGAGGATTTCAGAAGCGGGGTGAAAGAATAGGAAAAATTTTCAAAGAAGGACAAAGAAGCAAAAATAGGGAATGAACACAGTGGAAAAATTTGAAGGTGATTGGGTGAAAATTAAAGAAGTTATGGAAAACCCTAAAAATATACAAATGTGGGATTTCTGGCTTTGGGAAGTAGAATTTGGGATAGGGTCCTCAGGAATGAAAGATGCAGAATAGGATTGCAGGGGTGTCAGGCAATTTTCAAGGTAAACAGAGTGAAAACAAGGGAGATATGGCGAAAAAACATAAATCTTTTTTTTTTTAGAGTGGATCTGCTATGACGTAGAAGGGATCGAAAATAGATGGATCTGCAATGACGCGGAAGTGATTGGCAATAGATGGATCTAAAATGACGTCAAGATCTGAAACAGCTGGATCTGAAACGGATTTCAGAATAGATCTAAAATGACTGGATCTGGAACAACTTTCAGAATGGATCTGAAATGGCTCAGAATGGATATGAAATGGCGTGGAAGTGATCAGCAACAGTTCAGCTAAAAATAGATATGGACCCCAGGTATGTTCGTCTTCCTAACAGTTCAAGGGTTTCACTCGGCCACCAATGTTGTCTAAGGGCTTATGTATTGGGGCAGTACCCCTCACTCCACAGCTCAGCTAAAATTGATAACCACTTTGCCACAAACGACAACTCTTGGTTTACGTCATGGGTGGGAACTAGTCAATCAGGTAGGGGTCATTTCCCTTTTCACTGGAAGGTCCTCTCAATGGGCCAGCTACTTTGGGGTTCATGTGGTACTCCTCACAATGAGTTTTAGGGCTTATGCCCAAGTACTTCCCACAATTAAGTGGATAGAGATTATTCCCAGATCCGAACTTGCAACAGATGCGAAAAAAAATTTGGCAGAAATTCCACCCAATGAGCCCAAGAAAGTGCTCTGAACCATATGTGAAGAACTTGCAACAATTAATTAATGAAAATACACGAGATAGCAGAAATAACAGAACTTAGAATCACTTTTATTGATCACAGGCCACTTCGAGGGGGCAACGTCCTTTGAGCAACCTCAATACAAATAACTTCACGGTACCTTCATTGGTCTCAACACAAACTTATATACTAAGTCTAGGTGCCAATACTATGGGTCAATACCATGTATCAATACAAACCATGGGCCAATACAAACTATGGATCAACAATTACTATGGAACGACTTACAAAGCATATGTATCCAACAACAATAATACAAACTATGGATCAACAAATACTACGGAACGACTTACAAAGCATATGCGTCCAACAACAATATACTAACAAAGTAAATAGAAGGGTTGACATGGGTTCCTAACAAGAACTTTGAAGTGGGGGATTAGGTATTTATCAGTCTACAACAATACATACTAATGCCCCTTAAGAAACAAAAAAGGACAATACATTAGCACCCAAGTAATATGTTCCCTATAAGGTGTAGCAAATGATTATCAATATGGATTATAAATTTTAGTAGCATCCTTCTTCATGTGTGCATATCATCTTCCATGTTTTTTTTTCTAAAGAAGGTAATTGATGACAAGATCCCAGTTTAGACTATTTTTCCATATCTTGATGAAAAGGACAAATTCATATTAGAACCTTTAATAGTCATCAAAACATGGATCAAGAAATTAGTACTGAGTACCTCATCAAGTGGAAGATCCTACAAACAAAAAAATGTTTCTTGGGAAAAGGATTTATTCATACAAAAACATCCACAATTGATCAAGGTTGAGGCCAATGCTTGTTTAAAGTAGTTGTGAGAATGTTAATCCCATAACTAAACCCTTCTCCATTATCATTAAATTTATTATAAGTATGCCATCTTATTATTTTTATCTATCCCTATTTGTCTCTTATATATGCATCAAACAACCGATTTGAATGTTCATCTTATCTTTATGCTAGGATATATTGTAATAGGAGGTTGCCTCCTTGAAGAGGCTTCTTATTCCTTCATTCATTCACTTGATTTAGGTATCATAGTACTAAATTAGGTTTTTTATGCTTATTTGGCTATTTGCTTCATAAAAAAAGTGAGGACGATTTTGTGCTTGTATAACATATATATTTCTCAAGTCTGGTGGAAAAAATTCATTATGTTTGGTCCTTGAATGTTTGTTAGGTTCTTGAGTTTGAGGTTCTATGCTAAATTCAATGTGTAATAAAATTCATTGAATTCATGATTGATTAAGTTGGTGTGAATAAACAATCATTATACAATGGATTATGTAGGGTAAGGTTGTGCAATTGTTGGTTGAGCCAAAGATACTTTTCATACTGGCAATGAGTGAATATTCACATTCTCCACAACACAATTATTGTTAATAAGAATGATTCTAGGAATGAATGAAGTAATACTAAGTATTATAGATCTTTATTCCTTACTTCTACAAAAATGTGCACAAATATCTCGTATCGATAGAGACTTGCAGTGGATACTCATTGACACTTAGTTGGTAAGGAACGTTTACTTGACTTTCTCAAATATCAATGTCATAGGTTGTCTCCTTATAAATCATGGAAGTTTTTTATCGATCAATGTCTTTTTCATGAAATAAAAATATTCAATCCCTCGGTAATTACACTAGTAAGCTAAAAATAATTGTTAAAGATTAAAGATATTTAATTTAGCATGAGTAATCCCATAATAGAGGAGTACATTAATCCCACGGGGGGTAGAGCAATTGGTAATGAGAAATTGAGATGAGAAATTGCAAATGAAAGGTCACAATTTCAAATCCCCATAAATACTTACAAAAAAAAAAAAAATACATTAAAAATATGATTCCTACAAAACAATGAAAATGGTAATCCTGCACATGCTAAAAAAATATATACTATAAAAAATAACATGTACAAAAATAATCATGGTGACATTTGATGGTGAAGGCCTCATTGAAGTGTACACAAAGGAGACATAAAAATCCCATGCAAACTCGTACTCTTTTCTAAGCTCTCATTTATATAATATTTAAATGTCAACATATATATGTATATATGAATATGATTTTTATTCCATTTATATTATTATATATCAATTATAGAGTTTTATAAAGTTAAGTTGTCATATATCAATAAATATAAAAGATGAAGTTTTGATCTTATAAAGTTATATTCCCCTTCATGTTAAAAAAGTCTCCATATATTTTACATTAAATTTTTGGCCATATGTATTGTAAACTTCCATATCAATACAGTCAAAATATTATAACTTCAAGCACATCTCTCCAATAATACTACGCTCCAAATAGAATTATTTTATGTCAATCTCTCCATATGTGAGTAAATGTGTTTTTCATGATGCATGGTTGTTCCTCACTTCTATAAAAGGAAAATCACAATCAAACACATTTTCTAGTACTGGTTTGTATCTTAATGAAAATGAAGTATCAATATTTTTTAATATAACAATCAAAGAATTTTTCCAATCGCTATATATTTGATGTAAAATCTTAGTGTTAACTTTGTTTAGATTCGGATGAGAGAATGATATAACACAAAATATTTTATATTGTTATTTTGTTAATAAAGTACCATGATAAATTAATGATAGTTAAACAACTTTGATTTATTAAAGAAGAAAGAGTAAAGAATTAATTATTATTTATATGTTTAAAATAATTTTTTCATAATTTGATGAGTTAAAAAGTTAGGAATATCGGTATTATATATTTTGAAATTGATTGAGATATAATATAAATGTATATAAGGCATGTTAAGAAATTGTTTTTCAGCATTTTTTTTTTGTATCATAAAGATGATAAATTCTTTTATCCCATAACATTATAGGAATTGTCCAATGCTTTATTTTATTATGGATCTCATGAGAATTCATTCTTGTTTTAACAATGTTGATTTTCTTCTTTACAATAGTTATAATAAAAAAATACTCTTGATCTTCTTGATTAGGGTTGATGACTTCTTTATAGTATCTTAATTTTCTCTTATGCTCTATTTCTTTATTGTGCCACAATTTATCCTTAAATGTAGATCTGTTAGTATTTTCAAAGGTATCAATATTGTGCATTGTGACATTATTCATGTTCTGCAATGATTTAGGAAAGACTTGGCTTATTTATGCCAACCCCTCTTAAGTCATACATGAATTTGACTAGATTTTGAAGCAACCATAGAAAGCCTCATGTCTTTCATGTTGGTTGTCTTGTGCTTGTACATTAGGTACATATTCACAGCCATACTCTCAATGGGGGAAAGACTAGCTTCTACGAGGATGATAGGATAGGATGTATTAATTTTAAGATTATAAATTATAAAACAATTTTCATTTTCTTGATCTTTCTCCACAACTCTATAGAAATGTTGCAATCCCAAACTTCACATCGATATAAGATAATAGGAGTGACAAGAGTCTCAAAGAGGAGTTTATTTTTTACTCACAACCAAAAGTCCGATGGTTTCTAATTGTTTTAAAAAACAAAAGAGGTTTTCCACCCTTTATTATTTCTTTTTTAATGTTATAGTTATAGTTAAGTTCGTGAAAAAGATCGACTATAAAATATTTGTATGAAATAACTTCCTCTAAATTATTATTGTTATACACAAATTTAGTATAAATGATTTTTTTGGATTTGATTATCATTACTTTTATTTTTTAATATTTAATATAAAACATAAATCTTTGAAATCTTTAATATTTACTATAAAACATAAATCTTTGAATTTTTTTAATTTTTAAATATTATCAAAAAATATATCATAAAAACAATATGATAAATATGAAGAGAAAAAGATAATAACTATTCCAACTAAAATAATGTCAACAAAATTTATGTTATCTAAACATATCTCTTATCATATTAATATCTTAATATATTAACCCAAATGACAAAATATGAGTAAAGATAGGAACCCACACAATAATTAATGATGAAAATAAAACATGATTGTGATAAGTGGTAGTCGAAATCTTTGTCACCTTCCAATAATAATTGTCATATAAAAACGTATAAATATTATATATTAAAATTTAGGTTATTATAATTAATTTTATATCATTCCATATTATCTTCGGTGTAACATCATAATACTAAGCATATTGCACGCACACTATGCTCAAAATATAATTCTTTGTATAGATGTCAATACACATGTGACTTAAATATATGTTTGTCATGATCTATCATTTAATAGAATGGAATGTATGGTCGTTCCCTTATAAAAAAGGACGATGGCATCCACTTGCAATCATTATATAATACAAAGATTAGACATGAATGTAGATCCATTCAATTAATCACTGTATGATTGAATATAAACCAAGTATTGTTAAGATCATGTATAATGCAATGTAACGGTAATTCTGCAAAATGGGTTTATCTACACAATTGTTAGCTGCATTATGTTCTCAGAATTCATAACATACTTTCATGCACGTGGAAAAAGGTTATATTGACAATTGTCAAATCATCGAATTTTCTCACAATCAACGACATATGAGGGGGAAAAAGGGGGTCAAGGTGGGCTTGCCCCCTTGTAGGGTCGAGGGCAGCATCCTTATTTTTTTTTTTTTTTACAAATCATGCCGCCATTGCGGGGCGGTTCGCCGAACGCTTTCGCAATTGCGGAACAATTCTGCGAATGCTTCCACAATTGCGGAGAGATTCAGCAAATGCTTCTGCAATTGCGGAGAGATTCGGCGAATGCTTTCGCAGTTGCGGAGCCATTCGCGGAATGCTTCCGCAGTTTCGGAAGACACTGAGAAATTATTTCCGCAGTTTCGGAACGGTTTGCCGAACTTTTTCGCAAATTTCGGAACGATTTCCCAAACTCTTCCGCGTTGCGAGACGATTCACGGAATCCTTCCGCAAATTTTGGGGAACTCTTCCGCGTTGCGGAACGGTTCGCGGAACTCTTCCACAATTGCGGGAAGATTCACGGAACTCTTCCGCAATTGCGGGAAGGTTCGCCGAACTCTTCCGCAGTTGCGGGAAGATTCGCGGAACTCTTCCGTATTTGCGGGAAGGTTCGCCAAACTCTTCCACAGTTGCGGGAAGATTCGCGGAACTCTTCCGCAATTGCGGGAAGGTTCGCCGAACTCTTCCGCAGTTGCGGGAAGATTCGCGAAACTCTTGCGCAGTTGCGGGAAGGTTCGCCGAACTCTTCCGCAGTTGCGGGTCGGTTTGCGGAACTCTTCTGTAATTTCGGAAGAGAATTCCTTCCGCAAATTTCGGAAGAGAATTCCTTCCGAAAATTTCCTTTCGACGCCGAACACTTAGAAAATTTTTCTGCTTTTTCGGAGCATTTCGCCGAATTCTTCCGCGTTGCAGAACAACTCGCGGAATCATTCCACAGTTTCGGAAGAGAATTCCTTCCGCAATTTCGAAAGAGAATTCCTTCCACAATTTCGGAATAGAATTCCTTCCGCAGTTTCGGGGTGTTTCGCGGAACTCTTCCGCAAATTTCAGAACGATTTCCCGAACTCTTCCCGGAACAGACTTAAACAAAAATTTCCAAAAACTCTTACGAAAATTTTTGAAATCTTCCCTTCTTTCAGTGATGACTGCTGCTCAGTAGGAGGTGATCTTACCTCTGTAATATTTCCAACTTAGCCTGTTTAGGCCCAATGCTGAGACCTGTGGTGATTAGGAAGGGACCTTCCCAAGTGGTTGTGATTGGATTTGGCCCATAGAGGTCCAATGCTGCAACCAACAGCTCTGATACCAAAGTGTAACGTCCCCTCCCACCATACCAACATGATGGAGAGGACGTGGTGCTAAAACTGGGCATCTAGCCCATGAACGTTTAACCAAGCATTCACATAATTGAAAGAGAAACATATTTAATATATTAATCTTTGAAAGAGAAAAATTAGTATAAATGATTTTTTTGGATTTGATTATCATAACTTTTATTTTTTAATATTTAATATAAAACATAAATCTTTGAAATTTTTAATATTTACTATAAAAAATAAATTTTTTAATTTTTTTAATTTTTAAATATTATCAAAAAAATATATCATTATAAAAAAATATGATAAATATGAAGAGAAAAAGATAATAACTATTCCAACTAAAATAATGTCAACAAAATTTATGTTATCTAAACATATCTCTTACTTATCATATTAATATCTTAATATATTAACCCAAATGACAAAATATGAATATCATAATATATTAACCCAAATGACAAAATATGAGTAAAGATAGGAACCCACACAATAATTAATGATGAAAATAAAACATGATTGTGATAAGTGGTAGTCGAAATCTTTGTCACCTTCCAATAATAATTGTCATATAAAAACGTATAAATATTATATATTAAAATTTAGGTTATTATAATTAATTTTATATCATTCCATATTATCTTCGGTGTAACATCATAATACTAAGCATATTGCACGTACACTATGCTCAAAATATAATTCTTTGTATAGATGTCAATACACATGTGACTTAAATATATGTTTGTCATGATATATCATTTAATAGACTGGAATGTATGGTCGTTCCCTTATAAAAAAGGACGATGGCATCCACTTGCAATCATTATATAATACAAAGATTAGACATGAATGTAGACCCATTCAACTAATCACTGTATGATTGAATATAAACCAAGTCTTGTTAAGATCATGTATATGCAATGTATGAGGACATAGTGGTTAAATTTGAGGTTTAGAAGATGTTGGAATGTTGGAGCTGGGTTAGACCACATAAAGTGCGGAAGTTGATAGTTGCAAAGAAGGACAATCTGCAGAAGAAGGACCATTCGCGGAGAACAAAGAGCTGACAGAAGCACAAGATTAGTTTAGTTAATTAGAATGGGTAATGTGGACCATTTTGTAACCATTTAGCTTCATATAAATAGAAGTATGATTGTAAGCCTAAGGGCATCATAGTTGAATTGGAGAATGAGATATTCTGAACTGTTTTGTATGAATCCGTGATAAGATATTTTGACTGTTTCTGCGAAGGTTATACCGCAGGTTTTGATGAATGCATGAAGATGTTCGATTATGGCTATATCTTTTGTCTCTATTTCTATTAAATGACGAATGCAAGTGTTTGCGAAATGTTTAAGACTCAGTGGCTTGGTAATTGTTGTTCACGCGAATGATTAGTTTAAGCATGTTGATACAAGTGTTGTTTATACATTGAATATGCGAAGGGAATGAGTGAATGAATGAATTGTTAGCATGATGAGAAGACATAATCTCTGGTTTCTGTAGTTGCGAAGTAATATTTGATGCATGTCCTCGCTCCACTGCGGAAACTTGGTTCCTGCAGCCCCCTTATTCATTTCGGGTGAGACTTCACTCGCTCTGCAAGTGTTGCTGGAAAGGGTAAAACCTTTCTGGGCCGGTGTTTAAGGGAGTTTCGTTGATGTTTGTTAACAATAGTGCGAAGTGAACCCTTATCGCTAGTCGCTATGTCAACAAATGGTTCTATTGCCAGGAGCCTGAAGAGGAAAAGTAGAGGACATGTTGTGGCACCCGACGAAACCAAATATTCAAGAGTGGTTTGACAAGAAGACAAACGAATTCGCAAAAGGAGAAAATCGGAACCCTGAATAGATAGTAAGTAGTTGGTTGCAAAAGCATATTTATTCGGATATCCACGAAGTGTTCTTCTATGAATTCCCGGTGTTGTTGCACGAGTGGTTGGTGCAGCTGGCGTTTCAGAAGAACCATTGCCAAAAGACTGAGCCTGACCATTGGACTCCAGAACTGATTCGACAGCTAAAACGAGTCGACAATAAGGTATGAAGGGTTGTTGATTTATGGGTGGATAGTATCCTAGAGGGGTACATTAATCAGTTCGTAGTTGACACAATCAAATCATAAAGGGACATGGAAAGGAAATTTTGCAAAGGACCTAAGGGGCGATTCTTACTGTTGCTAAAGTTGTGGATTAAGATGCTTGTCTGCGAAAAGGGAATATTGAGGATGACTTCTCACGAGTAGAAGATCAGTGTGCGGAGGTTGTGGGTATCGCGTGAATGCGGGGTAAATGGACATGAGAGATGAGGAATTTCTAAGGGAGGTTGAGGAAGATTGTGGTACCTTGAGGAGTGGAGCGATATTCCGACGACCAGAGAAGAGGAGGAGGACTGAAAGAGAGTCTCCTGAGGGGACCGGAATAGAAGATTGCGAAACAGGACCACAAGGGGCGAAGCAACCTTATTACGATGAAGGAGATGGTGACCAGGATATCCCAGAAGCAGAAGAGGGACGAATCATAAGTTACAACATACCTTCAACCCGACGCACTACTCAGAATTTCACAGGAAGAAACACAAGTTATTCACAGAGTTGTCCTACGTGCAGTAGTAGGAGTAGCACATCAGTAAACAATAAAAATAGGAACATAATAATGGCAGACGACGTGAAAATTCCCACTTTCTAGGGGAATGAGACTGAAGATCCCGAGCAGTATTGGTTCCTATGCGAAGCAGTATGGACTGTGAAGCAGGTCCAAGATGAAGATATT